>CM060479.1:10075358-10675358 GCA_030544235.1 Lepturacanthus savala | reverse complement strand
CAGCGGAACAGCCTCTTCTTTCAAACAAAAATGGGCTAACCTTGAGTGTCTGTGCAGGGGGAAGGAGCCGATGGCAGGCAAACAGCCCAAAAAACGAGTCCATCCGCATACGATAACACTCAGCGGATATGCGCAGAAAGCCTGAAAACCAACCGTCACCTCTTATTATAAGGCTGAGGAGAGATAGTGATGTCACATTATACTCCTTGCTGCTGCTGCTGCTGCTTCTATGTGTGTGTGTGTGTGTGTATGTGTGTGCGCATCCTCCACAAATTGGATGGGTGGGACGAGTGCACAGAGGGCCAAAATAAATGTATAGAGAATATCTGGGTTGTTCGCATGAAGCGAATGGGGGGATTACTGCGTAAAAATGATGTGCAGTCCGTTGCTGCGCAGCCTACGAAGCGCCCAACCCCAGAGCCAGTGGGTGTCAGACAGCGCCATACATTCAGCACAGTGGAAAACAGTTGCGGCCTGCAGGAGAGGAAAAAAAAAGAAACTGGAGGGTTTATTCATGTGAGACAGCCAGAATAACAGGCTCTGCATAGAATCCGTCCGTCTGTCTGTCCACCTACAGTCCTTATTAATGCATACCAAAATGGTGACATGACTGATGGATGTTGCATTATGTCATTTCTCTGCCCTAAACACTTCTGGCAAGACTCCCTCCCATCTGTTTGTTAGCAGAGCTTTCAGCACAGAGGGATGGTTAAGCCAGTAGAGATATGTGTGTCTGTGTGTGTGTGTGTGTGTGTGTGTGTGTAACTGGATGTGCATAAACGTGTGAGTTTACGAGGTGCGTGATTGATTATGAATGCAGATCCGCTCCTTCCATTACAGTGGATCTCGATCCGCTGTCATCACACTCCACAATTAAGCGATGATGACAGATGAGTGAATTGACCGGGAGGAATGTTGTGCTGCCACACTGGCACACAGGTGAGGCTCGGCGTGATGTGCAGGCGTACAGTCGGTGGATTAATGTACTCTGCTGCTGCTGCTGCTGCTGCTGCTGCTGCGGCTGCTGCTGCTGCTGCGATGAAGCCCCCCGGTGCTGTTGGGTTGGGACTCTTTTTACAGGAAAGAAGGAAGTAGGGTCCAAACTGGCTCGAGGTGGGGCGTGAGAACGGGAATGGAAGCATGGGAGGAGTGTCTGAAGGTGGGGCTTAAAGGCTGTGTTTGCATGTGTGTGTGCGTGTGTGTGTGCGAAGCTAAGAGCGGGATGACATGCTGGGGGGATGGAAGTGTGATGCCTCAGGGCCTGGGACCGGCCAGGGACCACTGTGCCGGCATCTGCTCCCTTTTTTTTTTTTTTTTACTCTTTCCTCCTGTATTCTTTTCTCCATCAGTTACCATTTGTCCGGCCGTACCCCCGCCTCACCTCATTTTCCATCATCCTGGTTACTTTATCTCCTGGTATTGCCCCCCCCCCCTTCTTTATCCTTTCAATGTTGAATCCTCAGTTTGTCACATAACCAGAAGAAGCTGCTTTGATACATTAAGCTCTGTTGTGCACCTCGTTGTCCTCTTTTTTGTCTTCTGCTTTGCTTCCTGAATATTTTGGACTCTGATCATCACTGCCCAGTGCTCACAAGCACTTAGGTCTAGAATCCAGCAGCAGCAGCAGTGTTAGCAGCAGCAGTGGTAGCAGCAGCAGCAGCAGCAGCTCACTGTTTACAGGCCTGTGAAAGCTTCAGTGTTGCCTCCTATTTGCTCTAAAAACCTGTCATCTTGCATGAAGACGTCTTCTAGCAGCCTGGCGGTGGACTTCTCAATAAGATAATGCTGAACCCAACATGGAAAATATATGCTCAAATGTTCATCTGCTGGACGACAGCTTTTGAGCCACAACATGTTAGGATATGAAGTTTTTGTGTTTCTGAAACAAACATCTGGTGGAATGACTTTGGTGATGTCACAGATATGTCACTTTCCCATTATTTTGACTTTATATGTACATATAGGAAGCTAGGTTTCTTATTGTAAGCATGTCTACCTGTGTAGCTGACGTCTATGATGTGCGATCAACTGTGCCGATAAACTGACACAGCACGGCAGCGAATATCTGCAATGAAACCGTTTCTGCCTGAATTCTGCATTCTTTGGTGAGCCGATTCATAGCCGGCTTGCAGCGGGCAGATCGTTTTTCTTCTGGTGATCAGCGTCGTTCCCTGGGTGCAGTCAGTCGTGGAGGTCCTCGTCCAGCCTGCTGCCGCTGCCATGTGTGATACTGGTGTTGGCACAGTGATTGACCCCCCCCCCACCCCCCCAACACACACTCTCTAATCTCTTTAACCTCCATCGTTTTCTTCTAGCATGTGTCGCTGGGGGCCAGCCGCTCAGACAAGGCCACCAGCCAGTCCAGCCGCTCGCTGGGCGCCCGGTGCAGGAACTCCATCGCCTCCTGCTCCGACGAGCAGCCGCACATCGGCAACTACCGTCTGCTCAAGACCATCGGTAAGGGGAACTTCGCCAAGGTCAAGCTGGCCCGCCACATCCTGACGGGCAAGGAGGTGAGACGCGGGGCTACCGGAGGTCCAGGGTGGGAGGAGGAGGGGGGCGGGAGGTGGATGAGTCTCAGCTGATGGTTGCCGGTGCGGTTAAATGAGTTGTCCGCTGCATGCCTATGTTTTTTTTGTTCATTTTTCAAACTTGTAGACTTCAGCCCCAACTAACACTGACTCAAGTTACAGCACCTTAGACAACTTATCAGATTTCACACAGCTTCCTCCAGAGACACGACAGGTTTTATGTTACTTTTTCACCTATGCAGTAGTACTCCCCAACAATGGCTGCAACTAATGATCATTTTCATTATCAATCAGTCGGTAGATTATTTTCATGATTAACTGATTAGTTATTTGGCCCATAAAATGTCAGATAATGATAAAAAAAAATCCTTAAATGTCCTGACCAACACCACCACCCCGAAGCACATTCCTATTATAAGGTTGAAAGAAATCATAGAATATTCATAAATGATAAAGAATCAGATGATTTCAGATTATTCTTTAAAAAAAAGACTTAAACAATTATTCAATTGGTTACTAGTTGTTAACTAATCAATTAGTTGACTTAATCATTGCAGCTTTCTCCTCAATACCTGGACACAGGTGCTGATGTGGAAAATCAGTGGCATTCCCCTTTAAGAAATTCAGCATGACATTTTTCAACATATCTTTTAAAGAAGTAAATCTTTCCTCCTTTTCTCACAATGCTCATTTAATCTCCTGTCATATATGTTTCTCTGTAGTAGAATAATCCATCTTCTGACAACATATTAGAAAATGATTTGAATGCATTGAATTATTTGGTCAGTTACTTTAGGAATTATATGATTTAAGCACTGGATGCTAAATGACTGTCGAAATCTATGTTCTGTGTACAGTATGGTGCTGAACTGGGACTAGTGTGCTGTAAAAGAGAGTTTCATGATTTGAGACCATGTCCTTATGATGCCTAAATACTTTGAAACCAGTGTTTTTTTTGTTTTTTTTTTCCCAGGAATTGGCAGTAATGATTGGCATCATTACAGCCCCTGTTAGCTCTGCCAATGCGAGTCAGCAGGGGGATTAAATCCACTCGAATTGACTTTACCACAGCTCGTTGAAGTAAATGTTCACAGTGGCCTCAGTCCACACTCACCTACTTTGGTAGACAAATATAGCCAATCTAATACTCTCCATGGAATACTATTTCTTTTTTTTCAAAATTTTTGTATGTTGAGAGGATTCTTGGAAGTAAAAACGGCTTCTGAGTGTCATGTACGGAGGATTTTCAAAGCAAAAGTCCGATTATGAGGATAATGTGTTAACTTTGAACCTTGATGTCTCTTCCAGGTTGCAATAAAAATCATTGACAAAACTCAGTTGAACCCAACCAGCCTACAAAAGGTGAGTTTTTCTCCCCTTTTATTCTGATGCATTGTTAATTAAGGGACGTGCATGTGTGTTTACAGAAATGAACCACGTGCTACACTTGTCTAATGCTCTGATAACCTGCCTTTATAGGCGGCGGCAGCAGCATGGCTTAAAGAAAACATGAACGTGTTGATCGCAGTGATGTAATTCAACAAAATACTGATACGCCGTCGGGGACCGGGAGGTTCAGATTGATCCTCAGCTGTGTCCCTCCTCAGAAGGGGCAGGAATTAGAGAGCAGCTGATAGAGAGAAGGAGGGAAAGAGTGGGGGGGGGGGGGGGGGGCTCGTGGGATGTGATACTGTTTGGCAGGTGCTAGGGACTGGATGGGAGCGAGAGGAGACCTCTGTTCCAGAGATCATCTCTCGACTCTCTCAGGGCTAATCGCTGCCCGGGGGAGGGGGGGGGGGGGTGACTCATCTCCGCAACCCACCACCCCTTTCTTCCTTTTTTTTTTTCTGTTTTGTCTTTTTAATCGGTCTTCTCTAAACCGACGTTGCTAGTGGATAACGAAGGAAACCACAATGCATTTTGTAGCTGATTTGCGGTCGGCGACGTTTGGTTCGGTGGCCATTTCCTTGTGCGGGGTGTTTTTAGAGGAAAAAAAAAAAGCTCTGGCTCTTTTCTTCTTTCCCTGCCGGTCAGCATGTAGAGCGTTGAGCCTGAATGGTGGACACCCGAGGTCTGTTGTGCATGAAGGTCAGCAGCGGAACAGTGGACACTTTGGGTTTCGCCAGCGATCAAGGGCAACCTCAGCATGACACACACACACACTTGACTCGGATTCAGGATCCGGAATTACAGTAAAGACATCTGGAGCAGGAGGCCGGCACTGGTAGATGTCAACAGACACGACGTGGCTGACGTGAAGGCCTTTTGACCAAAACTTCAGAAGTTTATCTTCTCATCCGACCACATCTATCAAAAGTGTCTCTGCCCGGTTACACGTGCTTAATGCAGCTGCATCATGCACCATCGCGTAACTTTAAAAGACTCATCATGTGGTGAGACAAAGAATGCAGCCAAACAGACATCCAGTCAGCTCACATTTACCTGTAATGCTGCTGATTATATGCACATATGGGCCAAAGTGTCTCCCTCATTGAGCGATGAGTCTATCTTATCTCTCTCTACCCCCCCCTCCCGTCCTGCATGAGCCGCTCTGCCTGCAGGCAAGAAGTGAACAGACCACAAGGATCAAATCAGGGATGAAATAATTGTTCTTTCTTATGTGTGTAGTGTGCATGTGATTTAGTTTGACTGGAAGATGTTTATGTCTTGTTACGCACAGTAAAAAAAAAAAAAAATAGACCAGTTCATCTTCACTTGAGGTGAAATGTAGGATTACAGTAGCAGGGGTATAACTAGGATTTCTGGGCCCCCCTGAAAGATTATTACAGTATTAAGTCCCCCGCTCCTTTAATTATGTCCTATATCCTACTGGTAGTTATGGAATAATTGGAAATCTTCCAGCTGTTCCGCCTTCTGGTCCCATGATGTGACCAGATTTTAGAAAAATTAGTATTGTTGCCCTATTGAAAGTCATTTTTTGACAAAAGTGAAGTTTTGGCCTAAATCATCTTGATGATGATGCCACATCTGGTAAAATCACCTTAATCCTGAGTTGAAAGGATCATACTCTTTATGCCCTATAGATCAATGGCCATTTTATTTTGTGCCCAAGTCAAAAAATGTTTGCCCAATTCAGGATAAATTGATTGATTTGAGCAATTTAACACGTTTTCACGATGGCAAGAATCTATGGTGCAGACAAAGCTCTGAACACGATTCTTGAATCAGTTTCTACTGGGGAGTGATAAAGTCTATAGGCGATAATGTTTTATAGTAATTTAGTCTAAATTTCACAAGTTATACTTTGATAATAACTTAACCAATGAATCAATACATTTGTAACAAATATAAAGAAAGAAAGGAAGTTCCCAGATCTTCAGTTCATTAAATGTGTTGATGCCCGTGAAGTGTCATCACTTCAGTGAAAATTTGCCACATCTCAGGATTCAAAGAGTTGTTGGAAAGGAGTTAAGTTCAATTAAAAACAGGAAAAGAAGACCTGGGAAAGTGATGAGAAAGGGATCTGCCTACTGGCCGGTTTGATTTACCTGTCATTTGTTTAATTTAACTCCAGTTAATTTACATTTTGAGTTTACACTATGGAATGAAAGGACGGTTTAAGCCAGGTTGCCTAAAGTCACTCTAGAATGTTCAAAAAATGATTACTTTATTCTTTAATGTTACATAATTGACACACAACATTCTATGTATGTCTACAATCATCCATTGTTGAGGCCTTTTTGATTGAAACAATTGATAAATATAATATTCTCTGCTTTTGATAAAGTTTTTGTGGTTTTCCCCAAAGTTTTTTTTAGGTTAGTGCCTTGATCTTGTTTTATTTGTGCCAAGAATCACACATATGATTCACTCTATAGAACTGGCCTGTCCTAAGTCCCGCCCCCTTTATGTACTGTTGCTAAGTAGGAAATACTTCACAGGAAGAAACGCTGCTGTTTCCCTGGGGACCAGTAGAGTAAGTTTTCCTGTAACTTCGGGGCAGCACGGAGCCTTACAGAAATAATATCAACAGAGTGATGTACTAAGCAGGTACTAGGTACTAAGCTCAACTATTATTGAAGCTCAGAGGTAAAAGGGGCAGGACTTAGGAAGGGTCTATTCGTATAATTTTCCCCTTTACCAGCAGCAGCATCATAACACAGTCAGAATAAATAGCCATGAAAGAAAATCATCTTTTTTTTGTTTTGTTTTTCATCTGACTTTTTTTTATCCTCAATGCTACCATTGACCTTGTCTTGTTATTATCCAGGATTTAGTAAATAAATGTAATTTAGTTTTCCCATAGTGGCCCGCTGCGGTTTTGACCACTTGCTCTCTATAGTCCTGATGCTTTGCCTCATTATAATTCTTCATGACAGCATATTTTTCTTCATTTAACATGGCTGGAGTAGTAGATGCTTTGCACGACCTGTAATCTTTTGTGTGGTTTTCTTACCTTCTCACCTGCCGCTTGCTTGGACCGAACCAGACGGTGGTGCAACATCTAGGACGGGGACTGACGAGAGGGGCGAAGGGGTCTGATTGGCCACTGATTGGAGAGAATACTCTACAATTGGCCAGTGACGATAGTGGGCTTCTTTACATACCCGTGGGCTAGAGAAAATCCTTAGTACTGAGGACATGAAAGAGCCCATATTAGCATAATCTGGACGGTAATGTATGTAGAGGGGAAAAGAAAGGAGGGAGATGTATTGTACAGGGGTGGGGAGGAGGAAAAGAGGGGAGTGAAATAACAGATGTGAAAATCGAATCCTAACATCCATGTAAAAGGATTTCGCATAAGAAGAAATAACAGATTACAGGAGGAGGTTACACATCCTTTATATACCCTCTGTGGTGTTCGAGGACACCTTAAAACAAATATATGTGTCGGGTAGGAATTAGATTGAGGCTGAAACTTCCGTCTAATTCAATTTCTTTCCATCTGCTACATTTTGATTGCAGCCAGGGATTGCAATAAGAGCCACGGTGCATGTGTGTCCGTCCCTGTCAGTGTCATTGTAGGTTTGCTATTTATTTGCGGTCATTAGCGACGGAGCGGGGTCGAACGTGTTGCCCGGGGGATGGGGGGGGGTTGTTTTTACTGTTTTGACGGATCCGGCCGCTCGGGCCTCGCGGAATTAATGGGACGCCGGGATGACGAGTCGCTCCGGCACTACGTATCCCAAGATTCCCTCTAGCACAGCTGGAGAAGCTGGGAAAGAAGCCCGGTCTTAATACCTGGGTCGCTATGGCAACAGCTATGACGTTGTGGCACTGCTAGAGGAGAAGACGGCTGGAGGAATTGAACGAAGGAGGAGGGAATGGAGGGAGACAACATCAGGAAAGAGGAGAGGGGGAGGATTGAGAAAAGAGGGGAGGAAAGATTATCACACCATTGTTGTAATTTTTTTTTTCTTTTTTCATAGCAAGAGTCTACGACGTGGAGGAGAATCGCTGTTTTTTTCAGCGATGGCCTTTTGTTGAGTGACTGTACTGTTATATATGTGAAACCAGGGGAGCTGGCTCACATTTAATCCTGTGACAAAGTGTGCAAATATATCCTAGAGTAGACATATCACATGCAGTCAGAAGGATTGCTCAGACAGAGTAGAAGTTGGTCTGTTTTTGGCTGAATATTCGTTATATTTGTGTTGGGCCATTTGTTTTTGCTGCTATTTTGTGATGAAGAGCATTTTTTTTATTTTTTATTTATTTTTTTTTTATTTTTTGGCTGTGTTCACCCTCGCAAAGTCTCATTTGGATGAATATCAGGCACTGTACTCCACCCCCCAATCTCTGAGGGATTCTTATTCTGATCTCAGCAGCAGAATTGGTTCCACATAACTGTGCTAAAAAGACTAAGGGCCCTATTTGACTATGCAAACGCATGGTCTTAGCGCAAGCGTGGTTTCATGAGGGAATGTGTCCAAGTAGTTTTTCTGGTTAGAGGGTGCACAGAGCGGTTGTCTTGGATCCTCGAATTATTCATAGGCGTGTTTAACATGAAGTCAACCAATCACAGTGTTGCCTCCTGTCGCTTTTAACCGCCTAAACCCCAAGCTGATGTTTCAGTTTTCCTGCTAAAAATGATAATAAATAGAATATCTCTACAATCACAAGGGTTTTATACTGGTATCAAAAGAAATCTACATGTGACTACAGAAGTGTCAGAATCAATTTATGTTACTGTTCCAGAGGAAATATAGCTAGGATATTGCAAAAAAACAAATCTAAAAATAAAAATGATAAAAATGATTTAATAAAAACTTAAAGCAATACCAAACTGACCCAAATCAGGGAAAAAAAATAATTGAAATAAGATAAATTACATTTTCTGCAATGCAAACTTCACTGATAAAGAAATCGGTGCAGAACATGAAGAATATATTCTGTAAGATGTTTAAAAAGGAGATTATAAAGACCCCATTAATTAATTGCACAAATGATTCAAATCTGAATTGAATATCAAAACAGTCTTTGTTGGAGCCCTACCACTGATATTATATTAAACTACTGTTTTCTTATTGTATTGATGATGTGGATAGAATGATATATATATTGATACTGTAACAATAACATTGTGTTTTACTACAGATAAAAATACTTTTTTTAGTTTTATAGTTTTAAGTTGCCTCATACAGTCTATGCATAAAACAGGTTAAAAGGCAGGTTGCACCTGGGTCACTAAAACCTAAATGGAAGATTTGGCAAATTGAAATGCATTATGATCAAATAGGAATATTTGAGGCAGATTGCCAAAAAAATACTCTGGTTTAATTAAAGTCACTGATTTAAGACACTTCATGTTATTAAGAATGAGGGGTCACCAGAAGATTTTTACAGTGCTCTGAAATAAAAAGCTTTTTTCTTTTGGTTTCCGTTTCCCCCCCCACGCAAGAAAAAAGAGCTAAAACACTCCGTTAACTAATTTATCTTCTTGATTTGCATAAGAATAATCTCTCTCTCATGATCATCAACCATTAGTAGCCTAACGGTAACAGCAGGTAACATTTCTGTGGCGATAATGGCCCTTCACGGTACATACAATTATGCAACAGATCTCCGTCCATTCAAACTCCTCACAGTTTTTAACCAATATCTCTGATTCAGCTTTCCATGTCATCAAAAAAGCCTCAGAAAACCAAACAAAAAAAACATGTCTAGGACCTGTCAATCAAATGCTCTGTCTGTTTGTGAACGGTGGCTTTTTTTCTCCTTTTTGCTTTCTCTGAAAAAATACATGCTCAGCTCAATGCTAAAGGCTAAATTCACACCAAAAATATTGCAGTGGAATATTTTGTTTGGTAAAAAAGATGTTGTGAATTTTAAAAATGGTTACATCTGTTTGTTTTTTTCAGCAAATTTTGAGATAAGTCATATTTACTGCACAAAAATAGTTACGTCTGTGTTTTTTAGTAAATTTTGACATAAATCAGATGTAGTACACTAAATCTTACTTCACTGCAAAAGACATGAAGTGCCCAGTGTTCTAGTGATGTCTCCTGCTTTATTGGCCTGTCAGTGCATTTTACTATTTGCTCTGCTTAAATAGCACAAGGTGTTCCATTTGCATGTAAGCAACCTGCTTTTGGTCAGTTATAACACACTGGCTTAAACTGTCCTTAAGTTACCATTGCACTGTTAATGCAGCAGACCACGCCTGCAACACACCTACTGGCACAAGAATAAGTGTGGCTGGATTTGCTATTACCTGACGTGGGTGCTGGGTAGAAAAATTTACATCTGTAGTGAATAATTCTGCAAATGACCGATTATAATAGGCACATTTTCTATTTCTATTTTCTATTCTATTGAACTTATAAAATGACTTGCATGTATTACTGCTCAAGTTCAACCATTATACGTTGATAGCTGTTGATAGGAGATATTTACTGGTATACATAAAATAGACATTGAGTCCAATTAGTGTTTGATAACACTTCTGAAAAGATGCATGGATGTTAGATTCTACGCTACTTCTCCTGAAATTCTTCTACAGTGGCTTAAATTGCCTCGATTCCTTCTGGATATAAACTATTAATGTGACTATTAATGTTTTTCTTCAAAATAAAAGTATGTCACACATCACATAACAACCCGATGGCTCACTTAGTTAATTCATGTGAATTCTGGGATGTATATACAATGTATTAAGGATATACATGGTTATAAAAAAAAAGAAAATCTTGCCATGAACATAATGAATCAAAGAAATCGGTTAAAAATGCCCCTTGTCGATACATTTTATAGCAAAGATTTACTGCTTTACCTGATTTATTTATGTCCAATATGATCATGACATGAAAATTCTGCTTCTTCTTTCCAGCTCTTTCGGGAGGTACGAATAATGAAAGGCTTAAATCACCCTAATATAGGTAAGGCCCATGCATGCATTTCAACAGGCTTTATTTGTGTATCCGAGTGTGTGTTTTGCCTCCATGTGTGACACATAATGCTTTGAATAAGCTTTAGAGCATCAATTTACCAAAACTGTAGCGAGCAGTATCTCAGACCTCATGTAGAGGTCACTAGGTTGGATTTTCTAAAGCTGAAATGTCATATGGCTCAAACCCCTCCACAGCATTAGGTTCCGCAGTATTAAGACCGGCCAGGCAGACGGCTGTGCTATTATTAATAACATGAGCAGGATCTGTTTATACTGTATGTATTTGATTTTAATCTGATTCTGTTCTGGGTTACAGTGCAGCTGTTCGAGGTGATTGAGACGGATAAGACCCTTTACCTAATCATGGAGTACGCCAGTGGAGGTGGGTACCTCGCCTGGCACGTCCAGGAACAGCGATCATATGTGTTGATTGATAATGCTGCTTAGTGGTTGTTTAAAAAAATTATAGTACAATCACATTATTATTTAAGAGAATGCAATATACAGTACATGTAACATAAAAACTGAGTAAGCTACCACAATAACAAAGATATTACAAAACAGAAATATTAAATAAATACTATTAAAATAAAGTGGTCAATCAAGAATTAAGATAGATATTCATGAAGATATAGGGACTTTTGAATTAGACATTTTAAATACTGCTTGTATAGTATTATCTTGTTTAGATATGCAGTAAACATGACATCTGTGTAGCCTAAAATAATGCGATTAATATTCCCAACTCAATTTTCTTGTCTTCCAGTTGGAGACCAAATTATATATTTTCACATGTTAGAATTCGCTACTAAATAGAACTTAAATAAATTAAAATTGTGATTTTGCAGGTTCAGCCATTTCAGAAAAAAATAAATACTTTTGAATTGCAGTATCTGTTTTTATTTGGGAATATGATATGAAAGATGGTACCTTTTATTATAAACGATGAATTTGGGCTCTAATAGGTGTTGTATTACTCTACATTCACAGTTAATAGAGTATGGAATCACAACATAAATAACTGAGGGGTTTCTCTACTGTAAAGTAAACTAACTGTAATCACAACACTGCTCTTTTCTTTTTGCTTCTATTCAACTTTGTTTCTATATATGTTTCTATTTATGCCAGTTTCTTGTCACCTGTTCTGTTGTTTTATGTTCTGACCAAAACCGTATCGTTTGTTCACTTTGACCTTGGAGAATGTCACAGGCACAGTTTCAAATTTGGCTTTTTGTCTGGCCTATATAACTTAAAACTAGAGATTTCTTGAAAAAAGACCATAAGGAGTAGTAAAAGTGCCTTAAACCTTTGAAAACCAACCTGCACTTTCCACAAAATGTATATTTCATGAACATAATGATCATTCTTTTATTTTTCTACGCATTCTAGATTAATAAGTTTTGTGTAAAAAATGTTCCCTACTGAGATCTTTAGATGTTGTTAAGACTAATAACAGCCACATAACTGCTGCCTGTGAGTGGTTTTTACAAAGATAGTGCATACAAACATTCAGGTATTTGTTTCACTTGGGTGTACTATGGTGCAGGTTTTTGATTTCAAATAAAGTATCACTAAATTGGAATTAATGCTGCGTGAATTAGCTTTAAACTTGACTTGTGACAGCATAAAAGTAAGGCAGCCATCACGACTGCTGCATTCTCTCCAAAATTGATGTTGGTGAATGCATATTGATTTATGTAAGAATGCTTGGTGGGTTTTTGCCACTTTTTGCTCTGCAGGTACAGAGACCAGTGCACTGACACCTGACTCCATGCACTGTTATTGGTTGGAATATCCAAAAACATCCCTGTCCTACCGAAACGATGAGAAAAGTAGAAAATGAAGGCGGAGGACAGGGTCTCTGCACATAAACACACCACCACACATTTCTATTGGCTCATAGGTGATGATTGACAAGGATTACATTCCTTTATGAGTTTAAATATTGTTTTTAGAAAAAAATCCTGCATAATCTTCCTCTAATTTAAGTTTTTCCCATACTCTGGACTTGTCTGTGTGTGTTTTTGCTGCAAGACAAGTTTCCTTTTGAGGAAAGTTGACACCTTCCTTCACAGCACTTATAATTTATAAATATTAATAAGCAAATTAACATGTTTGAACTGTGTTGTGTATGTCGAATAATTGTGTGGCTGCAATGCTCGCTCGCAGGTGAAGTGTTTGACTACCTCGTGTCTCATGGAAGAATGAAGGAGGTTGAAGCCAGAGCCAAATTTCGACAGGTGCGAACCCGCCGCCTCTCTATACCCACGCTGCACCGATCCTCACGTTTAACCGTCAGATCTTCAGCTTTGTCTTGTCTCCTTGTGTCCGCAGATCGTTTCCGCTGTTCACTACTGCCACACGAAGAACATTGTCCACAGAGATTTGAAGGTGAGGAAGATCAGAAGATGTTTTTTTTGGGGGGGGGTGCTGCTTTCAGAAACAGATTAAGACCGGTCCTAGACTAGGCTGATTCCTTCACTGACAGATTACACTGAATAGAAAATTATAATCTGGGACTACTGTTAATCTGTGTCTGTGAAAAGAGCCCTTTAGCATCTTAATCGCACAGTAAAGCGCAGATGAAGCTGGGAAGGGTAGATGCAGTCGAGGCCTGGCTCCTGTTCTAATAGATTATTACATTCCTGAACACACACAGTGACCATACAGTATGAGTCATGTCCAGTATCTGTGTTGTTGGACAACATGCAAGCACCACCCCCCTCCCCATCTGTCTCTCATTCGCTCTCACTTGTTTTTTTTTTTTCCCTCTAACGCAACTCCTGTTCCACCTCCTGTCTTCCCACTTTTTCCTCGTTCCTTTTTCTCCTCCCCCGTCCATTATCCCCCCCCCAACCGCGTTGTTCACTGTATACATCCCTTCCCCCCCCACACCCCCCGCTGTCAATCCCTGCCTGCTCCTCTGTGTCTATGTATGCATGACTCAGGCGGAGAACCTTCTGCTGGATGCCGACGCCAACATCAAGATCGCCGACTTCGGCTTCAGCAACGAGTTCACGCTGGGCAACAAGCTGGACACGTTCTGCGGCTCGCCGCCCTACGCTGCCCCCGAGCTTTTCCAGGGCAAGAAGTACGACGGGCCCGAGGTGGACGTCTGGAGCCTCGGAGTCATCCTCTACACGCTGGTCAGCGGCTCGCTGCCTTTCGACGGGCAGAACCTGAAGGCAAGTGGATGGGAGGAGGGGCTGTCTGAGAAGAGTAACTGAACAAATTATAGGTGGAGAAACCGTGGGCCTCATGCAAGAATATTCTCTTAAATCTCATATTTTCGCTTATTAAGACAAAAAAACAGAGAAGCCAGCTTTAGATGCAACAGAACCTTTCGGCCAATAATTATATAAATGCAGGTGTTGTGCCATGTGCGAATACACTGGCACATGCCCAGGAATTGATTGAAAGGTGCCACCAAAAAAGTAGGATGTAAGAAGAACTTCAGCTGTAGTGAAATTGATATACTGTTAGTCCAAATGAAATGGCATTTCGAGTGTATCTAACTTCCTTATCGTAATGTCTTTCTGGAATGAGCAGTATGTAGGCGGGACAAATCGTGGGGGACCACTGGCTTTGGTTGACACGGTGGATGTAATGAGGTGATTGTTTGAAACTGCTCTACAGAATGTCACGTGTTGCCAGAAGAAAATGCATTTGAATTTTGATAGAAGAATAGAGAAATTTCTGTTCTTTGTTCTGTTTTTTTGCCAAAAATGGTTAAATACGTTGACAACAGGATGAGGCGTGTAATCTAAAATCATTAAAAAGACATTTATTATTACTTAAACTTAAACAACATGATTTGTACATTTGTAATGTTGTAAATGTCATAAAAGACACAAAATCACTGAAATGATTAAAAAGACATTTACAGTCACCAGTTGCTGAAGGTACATTTTGCATGTTATGTTAGAGATTTACTGTATAAGCACCTTAAAATGAATATCATCCAATGGTTTTTAAAGACTCAATTGGTATCAATGGACCAAGTATGTTTTATCTTAATAGATTCACCAATATTTTCTTACATGGGAAAATACTGATGAATTACAGAAATCAATGGATACCAACAGAATAAGAACAAATCATAAAATCCAGCATGAGACTCATTTTCTCTTGCTGATTTGAACAGTGTGGACTTTCTGTATAGAGTTGGATTTTCCAGGCTGTGTTGCTGATTTGCAATATGTTGGTGCTGGCACAGGCACTGTAAGACTTCTATTTATAGTTAAATTATAAGTATAATAGATATGTAGTGTTTTATGAGTAAAGGACCGTTCTCTGCAGCCATATGAAAATCATGTTGCGTTGAGCATCATGTTGGCACCAAGTTATTAACTTTGCTGAAAGTGTTATCGTAGATTAGGTGATGAGTTTCCAGTATCAGTGCCCAACCAGTGGAAAGGGCAGATACTAAGAACTTAAGGATAAAGTCTGTGTCTAATCCAGGAATGTGGACTATGTCGTGTCCTGGTGACTCATTTGTGGCTCAGTGTGTGACGTGTAGATGACAACATTGTTCTGAGGACTTTTGTCTCTCACAGATTATCTTCTTGGTCTCCATTTTCGGTGATTTCCTGAGGGGAAAATGTTTTGTTTTAGAATGTTAGCTGATTATAAGTTCATAGACATTGTTTTGCATTAACTTACTCCTCAAATGCAACTTTTTTACCCAGAATTTTTTCCTCAAACATCTGAGTTGAAGCAGTATTTGTCTTGCCTTTGTCACTGTGGACACTAAGATGTTGTCCACCCTTTCCTGCTTCTTCCCAAAGTCCATTATTAGCTGTTGTTTGTATTGTCATGACACCAGGGGGTAAGGGGCTATACTTCCTTCAGGTAGACCTTTCCATTTTTTGCCTGTGTCCTCAACAAATGATGGAGTTGTAGTCAAAAGTGACAGTCATGAGTGTACAGGGAGTATAGCAGGGGGCTTAAAACGCAGCCCTGGGGTGCTCTGGTGTTAAGGATGAAGGTTGAAAAGGTGTCTCTGCTCGACACCTGGGGTCTGGTGGTTGGCGGTAATCATCCAGGCAGACTGGTCTTGTTTTTCGGGCACAGGAATGATAGTGATTGTGGGTTTGACAGATTGAGCCGTAGACCTGTTGAATATCATTGTGAACACCGGCGCTAGTTGGTCAGCAATTAGTTCGAGGACCCGCCCACTGACACCATCTGGTCCTGCTGCTTTCTTGGTGTCCACCCGCTTGACAGCTCTCCTAATGTCATGTTCAGAACATGTGGCGCAGTGTGCAATTAGAGGTCCTACGTGCATTTAACAGTATGTTCAGTATGTGTGTATTGAAGAATGACCGAAAGAAGGACTTTTCAATGTGGCTTCACTTTTTATTTAGTGTATTATTATCAGTTTTGCCCAAACAGGTTTTTTTTATACACTACAGGTGAGTAAGTGTATAGAATATGCAGTATAATTGATGCACACAGTACTTACTATTGATCTTTTTAATTTGCATTCTAAACATCACCCCCACTGATGATTAGTACTGAGAAAGATTTTCTCCTATTGTATTCTGTACCTTGTTGTAGGGTGTAGATAAAAAAAAAAAAAAAAAAGTATTTTTATCCAAAATCCAGCAGATGGCAATGAGTGGCCCCCTAGAGCTTTACCAGAGGGTGGAGACAAATGTGCATTTAACCCCTCTCATATCTGACCATACCCCTGCACACTGCCTGCAGCGAGGGACCTGGGGATTTACATTTTAATGCATTAGGCGCTGTTACATCAGTCTGACCTCATCGGGGTGTGAATCTCTGTAATGTTGAACACATTGTATGTAAGAGTTCAGCATAAGCAAACCGTGACCTATATGAGGGTAGAAAATCAGGGTTTCCTCTACTGGCTTAAATGACTTAGAGATGTGTCATCATGACTGTTGAGTTCCTTTTCTGTTTTGGCACGTGTTTTCAGTTTGGCTGCACCTTGTTCTTGCTTGTTGAATTCCTAAACGTTCCGTCTGTGGCCAACAGGAGCTGAGGGAACGCGTGCTGAGGGGAAAGTACCGCGTGCCCTTCTACATGTCCACAGACTGTGAGGGGATCCTTCGCCGGTTCCTGGTGCTCAATCCCTCCAAACGGTGCACCCTGGAGGTGAGAGGTGCCCAGCATGCAGCACAAAAACAGCATAACTGACCTGATTTTTCGAACCCAGCTGAGGTTTGTCCGCGCTTCTTTTTTTTTTTTTCTACAGCAAGTCATGAAGGACAAGTGGATAAATTCAGGGTATGAAGGGGATGATCTGAAGCCCCATATAGAACCTGTTGAAGACTACAGTGATCCGGCTCGCATAGGTGAGTCAGCTTGGGCCGCCGCTACTCTACTACAGCTTACATCCTGGCGGCCGGCCCGGCCCGCCCACCATTCCAGTTCAAAGAGTGTGACTAAGAGGTCTTTCCCGTGATGAATCCGATCGAGTTACGGCATGTTTCATATCACTGTCCTTGACTTTCATATCTGGTGTTTTTTGTGCCTCAGAGGTGATGGTCGGGATGGGCTTCACTTCAGAGGAAATCAAAGACTCTCTGCTCAATCAGAAATACAATGAGGTCACCGCCACCTACCTACTGCTGGGCCGCAAAGGCGACGTGAGTTATGTAGATCAATCCGGTATTTATTCATACATGTGTAGTATTAAGTATTAAACCAACACATTGACCAGAGTAACTTGTAACGTGGGCTGATCTTTTTCTTGATCACCAACCCATCCTTCCTGAGAGAACCACTGTAACTTTTCTCATTGGGATGATAGATGTCCAAATGAATAACATCAACAGGTACTTTGAGCCTTGCAGAGATAATACAAACGAAGGAATGTCAGCCTCGATCTTTTTCTCTTCAACATCACCACGGAAATAAGGAGGAAGCGAACCTAACTGCTGATAATTGCTTAAGATGACTATACAATGTAATGTGCCCATGAAGAGTGTGAAACCAACATAGTGTGGCATAGTAATGTTATCTTCTTCAAATTGCAGTTTTCTTTTAACCCATTGAAGCCTATGAGCCTTTGAGTCTATGGCTTTCATTTTATACTAATAAAAAACAGAAATGTTACTCATACAGTTTTTTTCTGACATGATAGTAGACAACTTTTTTACATTTTAAGCAAAAGAAAAATTAAGTTTCCAATTGCTTCCTGTCATATGACGTCATCCACTTTCTGCTTCTTCGTCCTTTAGATTATTATGATTTTCAACCCTGACATGTCTATATCTATCTAATCATTAGTCTCTAGAATTATCCCCCCAAAAAGAAATTTGTACATGGGATAGACAGTATTTTGTTTATGGGCAGATTTGTGCAATTGGCATTAAAATGATATTTTTTGCAACAAAATGAAAAAAAAATAGATATATAACATGATTATTAGTGACTCAACTGCTATAATTATATGCATGAAATCTATGGAAAAAAATTTGGGCCTAAATAGGTTAAACATAGACAAGCCTGAGCCCAAGCAATATCTCAGTATACAGGAACGTTTTCCAAGGTTCTGCACAATACATGCATATTATTGTATTGGGTATTTTTTTGGGGGGGGAGCCTAAAAACCCTGAATGTCATTGTCTGTAGGATGGCAGTGAGGCTCGCACAGCTAGTAGCTTGTCCCTGGCACGGGTACGACCCAGCCCGATCACCAACGGGACCAACAAGCACTCCTCAGCCACCGGCTCCTCTTCCTCCTCCACCTCCTCCTCACATAGCAAGACCCAGCGCAGTGCCTCCACCTACCACAGGCAGCGACGGCACAGCGACTTCTGTGAGTCTCTGCTCTTACCTCTTAATTCTTCAGGTGCGCTGACGCATGGAATAAAGCTCTGTCCGAGCTTTAATACATGTCCGTGTGACTGGTACATTAAATCACACCTGAAGATACCTTGATACAGTATAAGAAGACAATCTGGCAGGATAATATTTAAACCAAGGTACAGATCTGGAGAAAAGAAGCAAGAGACCACTGCAAAATTATCAATTTTTCTGATTTTACTACTTCTAGGTATGTGTTAAGGCAAAAAGAACATTTTTGTTTGAGTCTATAAACTACTGACGACATTTCCCCCAAATTCCAAATATCGTTTAGAGCATTTATTTGCAGAAAATGACAAATGGTCAAAATAACAAAACATGTTTTCAGACCTCAAACAACACAAAAAACAAGATCAAATTCATTTTTTTCATTTTACAGCATAATACCAATGTTTACACTTAAGAAGAGTTCAGAAATCAGTATTTGGTGCAATAGCCCTTATTTTTAATTACAGCTTTCATGCATCTTGCCATGCTCTCCACAAGTCCTTACCATTGTTCTTGGTTCAGATGTTCACCTAATCAGCACCTCTTTAAGCAGAATGAGGTGTGCATGTGTTGGAATTGAACAGATGGTGGAACGGAATGGCTGGAATACATGTAGAGATGCTGTTTTCAGAAAAAAAAATGCAGTGGTCTCTTATTTTTTTCATGTGCCAGATCGTAATTAGGCTGCTTTCCCTTGGATAACCCAATGTATACGCAGAATATTCCTTATACGGCTCTCTGTGTGTCTGCGCTCTGCTGTCCTCCACAACAAAGGCGGACCCTCCATGCCCGTCATGCACCCCAAACGGAGCCCGACCAGCACGGGCGAGCGGGAGCTGCGGGAGGGACGGATGCCTTCGCGTAAGGCCAGCTGCAGCGTGATGGGAAGCCACAGCCTCCCTCCCTCCAGCCCGATGGTCAGCAGTGCCAACAACCCCAACAAGTCTGAGATCCCAGACCGCCGCAAAGACATGACTGCCACCACGGTCAGTGCGAGATTCCCTCTGAGACTTTGACGTTGGGCCACAAACGTCACACCACTTCTTCTCAGTCAGAACTAAGTCGATTAACTTATCAGATTAAGACTTTTTTTTCTTCAGTATCAAGGTAATCCAAGATGGCCGTTTACTGTACAGAGTGAACAGGAACAACGGCTCCACTCGGATGTGCCAAAATGTCAACACACCAGGAAAAAGCCTGTTTTAATAATCGATTTAATTGTAATTACAACAGTATAATTGAATTGTCGTGTTTCAAAATTTTGATTTAAAAACAAAAAGAGCTTGAGTTGCAGCAGACCTGCAGTTTTCTGGGAGTTTGTTTCCGATATATAGAGCATAAAAAGTGAAGAAAAACTATATTTAAAACATTTTTTTAAAAGAACAATATTTGAAAATTGAGGAAAAACAATGATATGAAGGCAGCATTGATTTTTATTCATATATTACATGAGAAAACCTCAGCTACAACACTAAATAAAGCAATTTATTTAAAGTAAAACACAATGTTACAGTTAATAGTTATAATAATATATGCATTAAATATAATGGATATTTAATTTAGACTGTTTGTGAGATTATTTAATTAGGTCCTTTTTAAAATCTCTTTTTTAAACATCTTACAGAATATATTCATGTTCTGTAATGATCCTCGACGTGATTTCTATGATTTTATTTACAAAAAATTGAACACTTATCTTATTAATCATTGACCTTGCAGGTAATTGATATTATATCAAGTTTTTTTTCTGATTTGGGTCAGTTTGGTCTTGTTTTAAGATTTAAATCAACTATTTTTATCTGTAGTAAAACATAATTTTAGATATTTTATTTATTTAGCAAACATAAATGTACATAACCCTTGTGGTTGTAGAGATATTCATGATTAATAAAAATCATCTTATCATTTGATTAATTTAGACAATTATAAATGTTTTACATTTACATTAAATTACAAATGATAGTAAAGAACATATTAACAAAATAAAGCAGAATGATGCAGTATAAACACGTTTTAAATGTCTTGAAATCAGTCCAATTATAGATATTTTTATGAAATAAACAGATGTGTAATGTTGCTACTATCATGTTCTATACATATTTTGAGACATAGTTACGTGGTAGATTATTCACCTCTTCCCTTGTTCCTCTCTGTGTAGAATAATATCCCTGGAAGCTCCATGACACGCCGGAATACATACGTGTGCACAGACCGCTCGGGTGCTGACAGACACTCTCTGCTGCAGAACGGCAAAGACAACAGGTACCTCTTTGCTTCTGGGGGCTAAACGTTCACATTTATAGTTGCAAATCTTTCAGAGACACATCAGATATTTTGGGTAAGCTGCTACTACCTTCTTGATGGAGGCACGTCTGCACAAATATGGAAAAGAAAAAGATTCTTATGAGGCTAAAACATGGTTAAAAGATGCATGCTTCAAATGTTTTGCCAGATAATATATATTTAAAGAGGAAGCAGTTGTCACCCTCAGTTGTGCTGTTGAAAGAATGTGTGAAAATCTGAAATAGAACTTCCCGGTGTGTGTTTTTTTTTTTTTTTTCTCTTCTTGGAAGCTTGTCAGCTTAGTTTCTGCAGCTCTACTAATACTATCCCCCACATTCTCAAAGCCAGACAACAATAGAAACATTTCTTATTTCTCTATAGCTGTAAATTAATAGGTAAAAGTTCACCTTGGGGTTTTCAATGAAAATGTTGCAAACATTTCTTGAAATTGCATCTACTCCGCCTTCTCCCTCATTAAAAAAAAAAATCTAAAAATGCAAATATTCTTTTTCTCCACCAGCGTTTCTGACCAAATTCACTGATCTTTCAACACCCCCTGAATATTCAGCTCTATAAATATGTGAACAGGAAGAGTTTCTAGCTTTAGATGCTAAAAACCCCCATTTTATTCCAGATTCATTCATTCTTTGTTTACACACACACACTAGCACATCTAAGAAAACTGCATTTTTGTCAAAAAACTGATATTTTCAACTTCAGTCTCAGAATTTAGTTTTGTTAAAAACGTTTTCTAACATCTCTGGCAAATGAGGATGTGGAACACAACCTGGACCTGAAATCGCCTGACCGCGCATCTGGAACATCATAATTTCTGTCCCTGGCTCGCCGTCTTAGACACGACTTCTTCCTCTTCCTCCGGTGGTCAGCTTTGGCCAGATGATCCGTAACAGCACCCCTTGCTGTATAACAATGAAAACTGTCGTTCATCTGGTGGGGAACGCGTTAACTCTTGGACACAAGATGTCCCCGACTTCACTGTAAAGTCTGTTTTCAGTGAACAGCAGGTTCTCTTCAGCAGATGAATGTGACAACAGCTCCGCACATGCGTCATTCTGCACAGTGAATTTCAAACATCCAAGTGAAGCAATAATGGAAAAAAAAACACATTTTTGAGTCGGATAGGGGACTGTAAAGAGTGTATAGAGACATACCAGATACTCGTACACTTATGCCAGTGCCCGGAGAAAGTCGATGTGTGTAAAAACTGGAAACGAAAATAAACCTATAGCCAGGGGGGCAGTTACTGTTCGGTATGATGGTGTGCAGGGACCACATGTCAGATGTGTTGTTAGAACAGGTACAAACAGCAAGCAGAAATGCAGTTTCTGTGCCAGAATCAGTGTGTGTTTGGAAGGTTTTATTTCAATAGAGTTATTATTGTTAATATTATCATATATGATATTATCTGATGATGACGCAGAAATGTGGGTGTGACTAATTGTCAACACAGTTTGATAAAAATCCATAGATATTTACAGAAGTCTTTATATTTAAAGTTTTTTTTTTATCTAATTAAATAGAATAGAAATAGAAGTCAAGAATTTCTTTTCTGTTTTCCTCTGTGCAGCTCTCTAAGCCACCGCTTGCCTGCAGCATCTCCCTCCACGCTCAGCATTTCTGGGGCCGGAGCGGCCTCCTCCTCTTCCTCTTCGGACCGATGCCGCCTGACCCGAGGATCCACGATCCGCAGCACCTTTCACGGGGGGCAGCTGAGGGACCGCGGACCCCCGGTTTACTCCGCTCCGCCCACTTCGCCCACCCTGTCTCATCATGACGCCAGCCCGCTGCCCCACGCCCGCACCAGGGCAACCTCCAACCTCTTCACCAAGCTGACCTCCAAACTCACTCGCAGGTAGATGCACGACACACGCGACACGTTTTAATGGAATAGTTTGAGAAATAAGCTTATTTGCTTTCATGCCAGAAGTCTCATTTCTCCCCATTTAAAGGGATAGTCCACGATTCTGATCCAGGTGGGGGAAACAACAAGTCATGCTTCACTAGCAGCCCCCAAAAAAACAAATTTAAAAATTGCAGAGCTTATCCTGCACATAAAGTTTTTCTGAAAAACACTTTTTTGCACTACAAAAAAATGAAAACTTAGTCCAATATTGAGTAAAATTATCTCATTCCATTGGCAGATAATTTAGCTTACTTCAAGTTTTTTTTTTTCCTGATTTGGCTCAATTTGGTCTTGTTTTAAGGAAACAAGACTTAACATCTTGTTAAGAAATAGTTTAAGTTAACAAAAATCAAGAAAAAAATCTTGAAATAAGCTAATTCATCTGCCAATGAAATAAGATCATTCTCCTCAATATTGGACCAAATACAAAATATTTTCACTTGTTAAAATTTCATTTTTTTTTGCAGTGTCATGGTCACGGTAATCAAAAAAAATCTCAAATCAAACAAAATGGCGGCTGGCCTGGTTTCAAATCCGTGAATAGAGCCCAATTATAGATTTATGCATCGGAATCATGGACTCTACCTTTTTAAAAGTACCTCAGCTAACCTTAGCTTGTTAAGCTAAGGTTAGCTTAGCTTAACAAACACCAGCCAGACTTTTTTCAAAGGTTAAAAAATTAGCCTGCATGCACCTGTAAAGCTCACTAAGCTATTTACATTAATAATACATATTACAAGTGCTCGCAGGTGTAATGTATTTCCCAGTATTTTTACGAATCTAAGATAACCGTAAGGCTGATTCGCGTCATTGCTGATTTAACTCATTAAAGGTGCATTGTGTAAATACTTTGTCCAAAAATACTTTCTACTAAATACTACTACAAAGGGCCACAGCCAATAGCAACATTCTCAATCAAGAGAAAGGATGAAAATAGCGAAGGAGTCCCCATGACTAAGTTTGCCTAGGGCTCCCTAAGTAGTACTAGTTCATATAATGGCTGTAATTTACAGGATTTTAGCAAATATTTATTTTATAATCTTAATTTCACCCCACTTTTCAGATAATATTAACAAGTTGATTCATTTTAGTTTATTTTTTTTACGCTTCCAACTTATTTAAAGGGTATTTTTATTATTATATTTATATATTTTATATGAAACATCCACACAGAGGAATGAAACTTAAAAATAAGTAATTGATACAAAAATATGAAATTTGTTAAATAATTACCTTTTTTATTTATCTATTTTTCTATTTCTGTATGTTTTTTTTTTTTTACCATGCAAAGTTATTTGTTTATTAGGCTTTTATTTTCTATATTATAACTCTACACTATTGTGCAGCTTTAATTCTAAATATTGTTTTGGGGATCAAAGATCTGATGTTTGCGTTCCTTATTTTTTGGCGCCTTCGATTTTTTTTTTTTTTTTTTTCCCAATTTAGGACTTGAGACTTGTTCTGCCGTTGCATTGAGAGTAGGTTGCTCAACATAACATCTGCTAATGTAAAATATCTCCATTTTGATACAAAATCATGCTGAAATGTTGTGAAGATTCTGCTTTTCCCACATGAGCCCAACCTGGGCATGGATACATGGCTATCACAGCATTTTACTCACATAGGTCTTTTGGTGAGCTCTTCTGTGGCCCTGGATTATCCTCTGCTCCCCTCTCCCTCCCAGTCGTCATAATCACTCATGTCTAATCTTATCAAACCTCGGCTTTATCCTTGCCAATCAGCTCCTGCGCTGCGCTTTTTTTCCACCACTTGCTCTCCTGTGATTCAATTATATTCTCTCTTACCCGCCCCACCCCCCCACTCCCCCGCTTTTACCCTGTATTCCTTCTTTTTTCTCCACCTTTATCTCGTTCTGCCCCCCCCCCCCTCCCCCTCCTCCTGTCATGGCATCAGGGTCAACCTTGACCCGTCCAAGCGCCAGGGCTCAAACAAATCAGTCTCGGGTTGTACTCTTCCACAAGGATCAAAAACAGTTAGTAAGTTCCCATGTCTCTCGCTTCTTTCTTGTCTGCCTGTGCTACCCCATTTGTCTGCCTGGTCACACTGAAATTACTTTAGTCCATGAATGCCTGCCTGACTTTTTTCATGCCTCCATCTATAAATTATTGCTTGTCTGCATGACTTGTTAATCATCTTCACACTGTCAAAGTCCCACACACTTTGGTTTCAAGCATGGTTTCAGTCATGGAAGATTCATTTGACTTGAGTTTTTGTTTTGTTTTTTTAATGTTTTTGCAGTATGGTTGTAATCATCAATAGAGATCTGCCATCCAAATGTAGAAATATCCCTTTAATTGTGTTACTCATTTTTTGTATTTGTGGTTCATATGCTGGATCTCATTAAATGTGTATTCCGTGTGTTTTTGGGAAACGATGGATGGTTAATGTGCAATGAAGCGATTAAGTCATGCAGGACTGCATTTATATCTGCATGCTTTAGAGGTAGTGAGTGAGAGGACCGTTTCGTCCTGTGAGGTGAGGTCAGTTATTGTCGATGCCTGCTTGGTCTCACCGCTGAATGCCATCTCATCTGAGAGTCGTGGGTTGGTCATAAGGCCTCCGGTGGATTATCTCCGTAACGCTGTCTGTTTGTCCTACAGGGTCACAAATGAATCTGAGGGAATCAGGAGATTTGCGGTCACAAGGTCAGTACACCTGCTCCACCTGCAGGCACTGAACTTAGAAAATAGATGATAGATTATTTCTGTTATCATTAGGGGGTGGGACATTAACGTGTTAATTATCATCTAATTGCAAAGAAAATGACATGTTAAAAATACTAATGCATTTTCATGCAGCTTGCTGGCCAAACAAAGCGGAACCTTTGTTAGTCACTGTGTCATGGTACGACAATTATACTGACGCACACAGCCGGTACTACAACAATGGGTCAAGTCAGTTTTATTTGTATAATCACAAATCACAGATCCCTAAAGTCCAAAACCACCCAAACTCCCTAAAAAAACTTTAATGGGGGAAAAAAACATGGAAGAAACCTCAGGAAGACGAACAGAGGATCCCTCTTCCAAGACAGACAGGCGTGCAATAGATGACGTGTGCATAGGATGCAAACAATGCATCTGAACAGGAAACGTTGAGTATGACATTAAATAGATAACAGAAATATATTGAATTGTGGTAAGTGGAGGATGAGGAGACAGGATCCATTGCAGCCTTCGGGTGAACCAGGACAGCATCAGACCCTTAGCAACCGAAGGCTCCTTGTAGTGGCTGCACTGCAGCATGGTCTGTGAATGACAAAACACAGGGCAAGACTCCAGGAATAAAACAGATTTAAAAATGGTACATCAGTGGGTCACGAGTGTTACAGATGGAAGAAAGAGAGAGAAAGAGAAGGTCAGAGTATTTCATGAGGTCCCGGCAGTCTAAACCTATAGCAGCATAACAGTATTCTAGGCCAGCCAGGGCCAGAACTAACTATAAATGTCTTCAAACAGGACCGTTTTTAACCTGCTCTTAAATGTAGGAAGAGTGTCTGCCCCCTGGACCGAAACAGGAAAAAAGATTCCTCAGGCAAGGAAAGTGCTCTGCTGGACTGTGAATTTTGTGTTCAAAATATTAGGCCCTGAAGAAAAAAAATTGACCGCATTCATTGCGTGTGTGGTAGCAGCACGTGCGGTGACTTACAGCGGCGATGAGAGGCGTGGTAGCATATGTGCTTTCACACCGGGTTTGTCTGTGGTGCAGTGCGTCCCCTGACGCTCATCCAGCTTACCATCCCTGCAGAAAAATGTAAAAAATTTTCTATTCTCTAGTTGCAGTGAGGGGAAGGTGAGGCCCCGTTACCGCACAGAACAGCATGCGGTATGAATGGTCTAATCTGTTAACATGTATTCTAAATGAAAACAGACCAAAACCATGCCTACACTACGCACGCACAGCTTTTGGTCTGAATGTGGCCGTGTAATGTCAGTGGTCACATCTTCTTCCTTGATTTACTTTTTTAATAAATTAGACTCAGCATTTATTCAGAACCAGCGGTTATTTGTCACAATATACACCTGCACCTGGCATTTAAAGTGGGCCAGGCGGTTAATTGTAACCCTGCATTTATTTGATATTTAATGGTAAGTCAAAATCGGAAACAGTGACGAATTTCCCAGGATTATAGACCTCTATCAGTAGGTGAAGATAAGGGTTTAGAAAATGTCAGTCAGTCAGTCATTTTCTATACCTGCTTATTCCTCATTAGGGTCGCAGGGGTCTGCTGGAGCCAATCCCAGCGCGTTACGCCGAGAGGCAGGGATACACCCCAGATGGTCGCCAGCCAATCGTGGGGCACACACACCATTCACTCACACACTCACACCTACGGGCAATTTAGAGTTGCCAATTAGCCTCAGCATGTTTTTGGGCTGTGGGAGGAAGCCGGAGTACCCGGTGAAAACTCACACAGACACGGAGAGAACATGCAAACTCCACACAGAAAGGTCCCAGACCCAGGACCAAGGAGGTCTTGAACCTGCGACCTTCTTGCTGTGAGGCAACAGCACTAACCCCTGTTCCACCGTGTCGCCCCGTTTAGAAAATGTGCTACAGCAAATGAGTTAATTACAAAACCTGTAATTAATTAGATAATTTTTTTTTAACCAAGTCCCACCCCTAGTTATCATATTCTACCAAGGCTGAGTAAGTTTCTGATCTTTCCCATCTCCCCTAGTTGCCATCTACCTGGGTATCAAAAAGCGTCCGAGCCCCGGGCCGTCGGACGTGGCTGGGATCTGAGAGGCGGTGGGCGGCGGGACCCTGCGGAGGTGGTACTGGCTCTGCGGGAGGCGGCGCTCGGGTGTGGCTGCCAGGTCCACCATGCCGGCCCCTTTCTGCTCTCCTGCACCCACGGCGTGGCGGGGGGCCGCGTGGCTTTTGAGGCCGAGGTGTGCCACCTATCCTCGGGCGCCTCCGAGACTTCTAACGGGGTGCGCTACACGCGACTCTGGGGAGCACCACTAGCTTTTCGGGACATTGCCACCCAAATCTCCAAGGACCTCGAACTTTGAGCAGAGGGTGCGCTTCGTGCGTGAGTGTGTGCTTTTGTGTGAGTGGGTGTGTATGTGTTACCAAAGGGAGGGGGATGGAAATAATTAAAGGGTGGGGGGGAAAAAACAGAAGATGGAAGAGAAGGGGCGAGGGGCTGGACCCAAGAGAAACTACTTCTCCTTCTGTCTCTTTCATGACTACTCGCCCCCCCTCCCCCTGGACATGCTCACACACACACACACAGGGATACACACACACACCTGACCCGTAAAGACACACAGACTGAGGCACCCCCCCTCCTCTCCCCTCCCCTTCACCCTATCACCCCCACCCAGCTCAGCCGACTTCTTCACTGAGCGACTGCACCCACTGGACCTGGATCAGACGGAATCTAGATGAGTATTTTTTATTGCTACTCTAGCCATAATGACTCTTTATTTTGTTATTTATTGCTCTGATCATTGTTTTTATCCACTGTCACTTTCACCACTACGGAGAAACATAAATCTCTTGTATCTCGGTCATCACTGACCAGCCAGTCCTTTTTTTTTTTTTCTTTTTTGTTTTAAAATTGTTCTTTGATATGTCAACTTCTCATACACCATTCATGTATTTTCTTCCTTACCAATGACGTGATTATCTGCAGACTTTCCATCACCCGGGGACAATACCACGTGCAGACGTGGAGACGGTCCGACAAGCGGCCGCAGAGGGCTGCATTGCTTTGATTTGTGTACATACAGCAGTGACGACTGCACTGGATTAAGGTCAGCGGGAGCGGGGTTGACAGACTTTTGAAAACAGCCAATCAGAGGCTGACACTTAATGAGCTTCAGCTTCATGAACTGGTAGAGTTGTTGCCTTTAATCACATCCTTTTTTTCCCATATTTTTCTGCATGGGATGAGCAGAAATTCAAAAAATGTAGATGTTTTTCTGAAACAAGCCCCTTGGTTAGCTCAATTTTTCATGCACAAAGACAGTGCATTAATGTCATGCTCCCTGTTTAGATTTGTGCAGCGCCAATGAATATGATCAGCTCAATTACTCCAGCTTGATTTGGTGAAATATTACAAGTATGTGTAAGTTTGCGTAAGTTTTCTCTGCCAGGTCTGGAACAGGCTTAAAAAGACCTCCACACGCACACAGCAGAGGAAATCTCTGCTCTCTGGTTGGCTGGATTCATTGTCAGTCAGCGCTGGTCATCGCCAGTAAAAGTTGTCCAAAGCGTTTTGTTTTTTTTTTCGATTTTCCAGCCTCCCACCTTGCTCATTCCTTTACCTTTTCTTCAAAGGCATGTTACTGAAAACACAGTATATATACTCGAGAAAAAAAAAACAACAAAAAAAAACTCGAAGCCCTCGATTATTCAAATCTTTCAAGTTGATAGACACTGGGGTAAACTGCGAGAATGTGCAGCTTCAATATGGCTCATTGTTCAAACCTTTGCCCTTGAAAGTGGTCAGTTGTCCCACCATAAAAAAAAACGAGTCTGGTTTATTTTCAGTGCAATGCAGTTCTTCAGTTCTATACTGCACCATGTGATCTCACCTCAGTCATCATCTTGGTACGTCGATGGGAAACACCAAAAGTGGATCAGCCAAGCAGCAAAACCTCTCAGATTACACACTCACCTTTACACACACACACAAACACACATGTGCACACAGAGAAACATTCAATCACAAATGTCCACCCTCTTCTTCTTCTTGTGGCACAGTATATAAACTTGTCTGTCCATTATTATGATGACTGTGGGCTGTTGGGGATCGGGTGGGAGTGTTCTGGAAAAGGCACGAGGAAGGCAGTGTGGACGGTGTTTTCTTCTCGTTAGTCCAGTTGCCTTTAAAGTGCTACCCCCAGCGCCATCATACAGTACATATTTAATGTAAAAAAAAAGCAAAAAAAGGTTTTAAAAAAAAAAGAGAGAGACAGAAAAAAACTGAGAAAGCTTTCTATTCTCCCTCACTGTTTTTAGTGAATAACGTACTGTGATATTTACGTAGGCTACAGAGATCATGTTGTTTGGCTGCTGATTTACTGTTAATACTATCTCTCAGTTGTGGCTTTGCTCATGGTGACCCAAAACCAACACCACCCAAACCCATTTCCTTTCCCCGCCCATCATAAACTCCCCGACTCCCTACGTTTAACAAGGGACGCCAGCCTTCGCTGTCCACCAACTTCGTATGTACCACCAACTTTTTTCTATCGTCACGATGAGCTTTTGGCTTTTCCTCCACCCTTCGTTTGAGACCCTGTTTTCTCGTCACGCAGGGAAACACTCAGCCATCATTCACACTCTCATGTTGTCGATCCATGTATGACATCTCAGTCCTGTTTGGTGTATGCTGCTTCATGGAGCCCAACAGGGGGAGACTGGGTCTGACTTGCCCTCCGCCTTTCGGGATGAGAAGCAAATACCAATATGGACACCAGGAATCTGTCCTTGTCCTCTCCCTTGGACGTTTCTCATTGTGGTGTATATTAGCATTAGGTAATATAGACCTCAATGCACTTTGCTTTGACTTGAATCAGATCCTTCCAGTGTACCTGTATAGGTAATGCCCAGAACTAGCCACTGGAGGGCGCCAATGTCTTAAATGTGAAACACTTCAATTTGTGGATATTTGCACAGGTACTTTATTTATTTTTTAGAATAATATCATTAAAAAAACAGGATTTATATCAGTCAGTTGGTGGCTGTATATAAAATATATGAATATAGTATATATCTTAGAGCTCAAGGTTTATTTATAGCTAGAGCAAGGGAAGTAATTCTAGTTTAAAGCAGTTTCTGTCAGTGACAATGGGGAACAAAACCAACCTGCAATCCTGCATGACTTCAGAGTTTGGGTTTTAGGGGAAAAAAATGAAATATGATGCACACCTAGGACTGGAAGCTTTGTGAATAGCAGACACAGTCGGTTTTTAGACATGAATTGATACAGACAAATGGTGCTAGATGTGGCGCCAGGTTCTTCCCCCTTTCACAAAAACAAACAGACAGGCTTGGTGAAATACAGTGACTTCACTCCACCTTGTTTGCTAAAGGATAAGTTCAGTACATTCAGGGGCGGCTTCTGGGTTCTTCAAGTATTTCGATATGCCATGTCATGTACCACAAAAGTACAGTATGTAAGGAAAATGGTCAGTTTTAGATCCCAACTTACATTGGTAATGAATTGTGCAGTTTGTTAATGCCGTTATACAGGTTCCATTTTAACTTAAAATTCCAAGAAGTCCCCGACATGTTGAAAGCAGTGGGTTGCATTCAAGCCATAGAAACGTGACTGTCACAGTCCCCTGATCCCAATTATGAAATCGGGTTGTTTGCAAAGCATTTCAGTGAAAATAATTGAAATGAAGTGGGCTAAAAAGCAAATAACTGTGTAAAAACAATTCACTCTTAGTATAAGATGGATGAACGTTTGTTTTCAGGTGGAATCTACTGTGAAAAATTCTTGACAAGAGTTTTGTTGACCTGAGTGTTGAGTAAATGCTTATTATACCTGCTCAGAGAGAGTGTGTCGCTGGTGTGGTTTAGATGGCGGACGGTATAGTATTACAACTCCAGGGGCTCAGTATTTAACATGCACTGTCGTTTCAAAACAGATTTTTGGGAACAGATGATGTTATATGCAAAAGAGATTTAATGAGACTGAAGAACATACGCAGTTTGACCTGTATGAGTAATTTTACACTTCTCTGCTGTTTAATTCCTCCCCGCAGTAAGCAAACTGTAAACTGAGCTTGAGTGGTTGTGGTATATAAGGAGAACTTGGAGCTGAAGATTAATAAAATTCACTGATGTTGGCATTTTTTCCTTCACGTTTGGTGTCTTGTTTTAATTTTTATGGAGCACAAGGTATCTGAATCTGAAGATTTTGAAATAAGTATTAGTGGTGGACAAAGTACATTAGTAAAAGTAGAAAAACTATTTAAAAAATACTCAATAACAAGTAAAAGTCCTGAATTAGATGTGTTAAGTAAGTAAGTGCAGATTGTTATATTATTAAAGTATAGTTTTTGTTTTTAATACATTACATTATACATTAATTAATACATTACAGTATAATTACGTTGCAGTATAAATTAAATAAATGCATTTTATATAGTGTATGGATAGTAGAATATTAAACTATATTGATTTTATGTCTTCATCTGAAAAGTAGCTAAATCTGTCAAATGTAGTGTATTATAAAATAGTATCTGATAGAAATATTAAAGTAGAAGTACTTTACTTACTTTCCACCACTGCTAAGTATCAATATATGAAGATATAAGTTCTGAAACTGAAACAGAAAAGGTCTATGCTTTCTCCTGTTTGCAACACAAAAGACAAAAAAAAAAAATCATTCATGTACTTGTTTCATCGGGGCCCTTTTTTATTGAACAGTATGAACAGCTTCATTGATCATTACGTTTTATAACAAAAAGTAGGTGGTGCCACGTTTGCCAGGCGAGCCCAGCTCAGTGGAGGCTTGTCCCAGGATGTTACCAAACCAACACAGGAGAATGTGGGAGAGGGGGGGGAGAAAAAGGCTGGATGTTACGTGAGCAGAGTCAAGAGTCTGTAGGTGAGCGGCTGTTTCCTCTGCACACCCGTCAGATGGCTCGATTGCACATGAGTTGTTACGATAAAAAAGGTAAGATTGTCCCTTTTTACTTCTGGGCGGGGATCATGCTGTCGATGGCCTCTCCCTTCTCCAGCTTCTTCTCCATCTCCACCATCAGCTTGACACCATCGACCACCATCTGGACCTGTTCCACCTCGGAGGAGCCCAGACGATCAGCGTTGGAGATGTCGAACACACCACCGACGGAGGCGGTGTCCACACCACCTTTTAAAGACGAAGAAAAGCAAGGGATCAGGTATGGATAACGCATTTCACAGCACACAACATTATAGAGTGACCCACAGGCGTCCGATCTAAAACCTGTATATGTGCATACCTGTGCCACGCTTCTGCAGACGCAGCCTGGTGAGGATCTCCTCGAACTTTGCGTGTGTGCTCAGCTTGGGCAGCTTGACGTGGACACCACCACGCAGGCCGGTACCCAGGTTGGAGGGGCAGGTCAGGACATAGCCGAGATGCTCGTTCCACATGAATCCGTGGTTGTGCTTCTTGAAGATCTCCTCAATCTGGTGGGTGAAAAGCAAAGGAGAGTCAGAGGAAACGTTGACACTATCTGCGCAGTCGGAGCTTGTTTTTGGCTACCATTGTGTACCTTCTGCAGGCCGACGCAGAAACGCCTGAAGACCTCCCTCATGTTGCCGCCCTTCTCCATGGAGATGACACGCAGGTGATCCTCCTCGTTCACCCAGACCAGGAAGGACTTGTTGTCGTTGTGCCTGGACAGAGGTGGAGGCAGAGGGTCAACATGAACCTTAGGCAATGCAGAGGTATAACCAAATCCTTAGGGAGAAAATAGCAAGATGCCTTTCACAGTTGGCGTGCCGGCGGTGAAATATCATACTCACCAGATGCCTCTGCCGTCGGGCCAGTCACGGGCCATACCGGCACAGGTCAGCAGGGGGGAGACGGGCTTGTCAAACAGGAAGTGATCAGCGATCAGCTGCTCCTGCTCGGCATCGGTCATGGACTTCAGGGGGTAGTACTTTCCCTTGAACTCACCATCCAGGCTGGTCAGAGCTGGAGAGATGCAAGTACAATTATAAGATTGCATTACCTCCTATTCTTCAATGATACTTTCTAATTACTTCATTCATTAACACTTGTGGCCAGCCTTTTGTTTAACCCCAGGATCAAAACCTCCACTTTTGCATATTAATTTACTCAAACTGTTGATATCTTACCCTCAACGGACAGCTTCTCAATGAGCCTGCGCTCGCCACGGCTGTTGTGGGGGGGCAGGGTGAATCCCTTGATGCTACGGCCAGTACGGACACGGCTGGACAGAACATAGTTGGGGTCCAGGTCATCACCACCCTGATCACAAAGAGATGATTGATCAAAAACATTGCATCATCTTCTAATTATTTTGTTCTTTCTTTTTTTCTCCTTAAATGTGTGCAAAGCCAGCGTATTTGTTTAAACATCATGCAAGTCAAAGGTACGTGACTGGCATATTCGTCTAGAGTTCTCTAAGAAGGTTGCGGTCTATACTTTAATGAGGGTTACTGCACCTTCAGGTTCTCGAAGTTCAGGTCGGTCTTGTGCTTGTCAGTGCTCTTGTATCCACTATGACGGTCAGAGATGATGGGGTCCAGCAGGTCCTTGAACAGCTCATAGGACTCCTCATCACCAGCAACACAACCGACGGTCATGATGAAGGGGTGACCTGAAGATCAAGAGGGTGAGGGGTGATTCAGAGTGAGGCACATTTATAATGCACATTTAATTTTGTGACGTTTATGATTGCTTAAAAGGGCGTTTTGTCTAAATTGTGTCTCACCAGGGTTGTCAACACCAGTCTGGATGACATCATCCAAGGTGAAGCCACTGGGTGTCTGCTTGTCCCTCAGTTTGCCATAGATCTCCTTGGTCAAGACCTTGGCCATATGGTTGTTGTGCTTGCTCAGGTTGGGGAACTCCTCATCAACACTGTACTTCAGTTTGAAGTTGTTGTGGGTGTTACCGAAAGGCATGATTGCGTTTCTCTAACACTGCAAAAGAAGCAAACACAGGATGAGAATCTTCAGCAGAGGACCAAAGTGATCTAAAAAACAAAACTGTCTGTGAAGGGGGTATGAACATCCAAAAGAAATGCATTCAGAGATATGGGATATTCTTCAAGACAGCTGCAGAGAGTTTAAGTGTTGGCAGAGGAATTCTGGTAACAAGTGTCACTAAATTTCCAATGGATCAAATGTCTAGTTGAAATAGAGTAGGGGGAGCTCTGAGTGTTGCCTGGGTATTTTTAGCATCAGCACGTCGGCCTGTATACCTCTTCTTTAAAATGTCTTCAGCATGTACGAGTAGCATTTTTTTGGGACACGCTCGTTAACACGTAAACACGTGAGAAAGTCTTTGCTAGTCATGTTATACGTCCACATTTCCACTAAAAACACTCCTTTTTTGTATCACTGCTTGTCATATAGGATCAAACACTTTAACCTTTCACTATTCTCAAATCCTGAGAAGCGGCAACCAGTTTCACCCCCGAATCCACTCCAATAAATCCCAATCCCTATAAACATATTATGTTGCCTTTTTGACAGACTGATCACATGCATAATAGAAATCCAAGCAATGACACACTTGTTACGTCATGTGAAATGCAATCTGGGGTGAACTGCAGTTTCCCATTTTGCCAAAGAGCCATATTTGAAAAAACAAAACCTCTTTGATGTTATAATCACATTACAAAGTTGTCTTTTTAACTTAAAGCTAAAAGAATAAATAAATTAAAGTGTAACTTTTACGTGACTATTCAGGACCTTCAGGCAGTCTCTCTTACATAGCTCACACCTGTCCACATGAATCACTGTCCGAATGGGGTGAACCAAACAAGTTAACAAAGCAACCGCAATACAACTACTGCTGTACTAAAACATCATGCTTCATGAGTATTTTCATTTAAGTGAGAATAATCTGACATGCAGTGACTTGTGATACCGTGGTTCCTTTTTTCCCCAAAATGCATCATACAGATTCAAACATCCCAGCAACTGTGCATTTATCCTTTGATTTCGTAATGGATATGGACTGAAATTCTTCTTCCAGAAGACAAAATCAATATAATTATTTTTGCCATTAGAAATATTGGGATGTTTTCTTTTTTCTCAGAATCCACACGTCTTCAAATCTCTGCTCTTCCTCACTTTTACTTTGCAATCCTAATAATCTCTGAATTTTCTTTACCTGTAGACCAGACAAGAACAGAGGTAACACTCCTTGGGATCAGATCCTGTTCACCACAGCCAAAATAGGGGTCACCCAAATGTGAAGGGCTTTGCCCCCGTTTATATACCGGGCAGACACTTGGCCATTGGTTGTCCATTTTAGTGCTTGCTGTGTCCTCATTGGCTAGAGCGTATGCATGATACTCTGAACAGTTTGTGAAAGGGACACATTTACATCACAGTCACCCAAGACGGGGACTGCAGCTGTACCACCCCCCAACCTCCCCCCCACCATACATGCCCCTCACCCACCCTTGGCCCATACATAGCACCAGTGGATGGTGGGAGTATCTGAGAGGGAAGGGGGTGTTGAGGCACAAGGGTAGAGGTGCGGTGGCGTCAGAAAGGGGATGAAGCAACTGAAAAAAGCTGCTGTCAGGTGTGAAGCTTTTTTCAAAAGGCTTTGTAATATGTTCAGTCATCAAACGGCTGCCATTATATAAATGCTGCCCAAAGAAACATTTTATATACAGGGAGTATTAAAGGAATATTGAGTATGCTAATGTTCGGCAGCAACTCCAAGGGTTAAACTGTCTTTTCAGGAGCTCACTGTGATTCATTCTAGGTTTTTATGAAACTAACACTTGCTGTTTTCTGATAAAGAGAATTGACATTTGACTCAAAATATTCTAAATGACAAATTTGTGTCTGTCTCCTCTGACCCCTGCAGAGTTGACCCTTTGGTTGTTACTTTGCCTCCTAACTATATGGAAGTCAGGGGCTCTTGATTAGATGGAACATGGTAACTAGATTAAATTTGGAGACAGGATGTCTTTTTCTTGTTTCAACCAAATGGGACTGTAGGTTACCTGAATTTCAATTGCTCCTTCCTTCCTTAGGCGTGAACTCACTCTGCCTGAAAGGAAACCTTTCTTTCCTTGTTCTTAGTCTGCATTTTTCCTTATGATTGCATTGATCTTATGATATAAAAGGTAAAGACCCACCACCATTCGAGGTCGATTTTCTGTAACAGATTTGCTCTGTTAACAGTAAGATCCACCATGTTCTATAGACCACTAAGAATAAATTTACCAATATACAGCAAACTTGTACTAGACTGAAATTTTCTCAGTTCACCCCGACTGACCCTTAGAGGACACCACCTCAAAACAACGATCATGCCCTTGGACTATAATTAAAGTCCTAATTATCAGACATTGAATCTTTGATGGGAATACTGACTGGTTCATGGAACGTTGAGAATGAAAGATGATCATGAGCTTCATTAGCTCAGAGCTCTTCTATTCTCTCATATGTCTTACACCATTTAATAATTGTTTATATCATGCAGCTGCTTCATTGCTTCAGTGCGGTTTTGCCTAAAATAATTAAAAGAAATACTGTTATCCTCTGTAATACAGTGTCACCCCACTATGAACCATCAGAACCTTTTGTAGCTTATTGTCAGGTTAGCTAGAAAAGTACAATGATGTTATTTGATCATGTTAATGATGTGTTTTGTGAAAAAGTGCGAGAAACCACAATAACACATCTTGTTTTTTTAAATGCATAGTTTCAGCATTAAGATTAAGTTTCTAATAATAAAAGTTAATATAATAGAATAGTATGGTAAACAAATACAGACTGGCCCTTTAATGATCTAATTGGAGATGGTAATAGGGCTGTTTTTTGACTCTGGTTTTATCCACAGTGAGGCCATACCATCACCTGTGTCAGGGCATGCTCCATTTGCCTTGCATCCAAAGTAGAGATTCGATATCGTTAACACCTCAAGACTAAATGTGTCTTCATTGATAGAAAGATAGTTGGGAGTGTTTGCACACCAGTTACGTGGTGTAATGCAAGAAGGAATCTGCAATATTATAGGTTGTTTAAGTGCGGATCTATAGGCGCGTAACCCCAGGCGCTGATCCAACATGGGGGCATCCCAGTGCCCTGACTGTGGGATGCCCCAGCCCCCTCCTACTGGCAGCTGACTGGCTCACACCTGCTCCTTCCTGTCGCTCATATCATTACCTCCCCCCTGTCTGAACATCCGCACATATAACACAGCCAGTTTCCAGAGATGTACGCGAGCAGAGCGTCAGCTGGTCCAACCGCCCTTGCATTGAAATGAAACCCTGTCTCCTGTTACACAGCTGTCTGCTGCCTGTCCCCCCACAAGTACGAGGCTACCAAATTAGTCTCTATACAAGTTTTTACTATCACTACATGCACCACTCTTTCTCATTCCCTCATGCGGCATTACAGCAGTTGTATTGTTTCATTGTCTCAATTGCTAAAGCCTGTTGTGTCAATTTTGCGAAAACCTCTTGTCTATATTTTACATAAGTAAGACGTACAGTTGTTTCCCTGGTTTATTTCAATCCCCAATGAAATTGTCTGAGGCTGAGAGAGAAGGAAGTGATACCACCTGAAGATGAGACACCAGATACAGTTGCTGGCCGCTGATATTCGACCCACGGCAATTGAATAATTCCAGTCTAGAACAGTTATGCAACAGGGCAGCGATATGATGCCGTCTGTTAATGTTGTCCACAGAGTTCCACAAGCTTTACACGATGCTGAAACTCCCACAAGGCCATAGAAATATCCATCCTTTACAGCCTGGACACGTACATTTATGATATAACTGAAGGTGCAAAAGTTTTAAGTTAGTTTTGGGGGATCAGATGTTGTCGGGATAGTGGAATGATTAGATTACAGTGTCCACAGATGTGATTTTTTTTTTTCTTTTCCTGAAACCTTAGAGTGTTGAACTTTGAGCAGTTTCTGTCTCCTTATACCAACGAGTATGTCGGAGGAAGTGAGCATAATTCGTAGCCTTGCAGGACATTTTTTTTGAAACATGTACAGCTTGACCCCTGGAAAGGAATCCATGGCAACTGCACTGACCCATGTCAGAATAGCTGCCAACTGCAGCTGTGTCCCCATTCTACACTCTTGAGTATTAGGTGAGTGGAAAATTATTTTCGTATTACTCGTGACCGAAACTGCCAAGAGTAGCAATGCTTATAAGCGGTTTCTTCATTGTGAAATCAGTGAACCGTTGCAAAAGTATGAACATGGCAACCAAATATAGTGACGTAGTAAGCCTCTATAAATAACACCTTTATGGGGGATTATTTAAAGCTTCTCTCTCACATGAATTTTAACACCTGTTTTGTAGAGAACAAGGTGGGAGATGCAGATAAGAAAATAAATTTGTTTTTAAAGGTCTGGGGTCGATTGCACAAAGCACCTTAGGTTTTCCCCTCAAGTATGACACACAGAAAAAAAAGGTTAAGATATTTACAGCATTGAAAGAGAGTTTACAGCAGTTAAATTCTACAGTTTCCATTGATTTCTTTTAATCTTAACTTAGGGCCTCTGATTTCAATGTAATTATCTGCTTGAGTATAAATGAAAGAACCTTTTAAGCTCTAGCTGACAACTAACTGATAACACTGTTTAAAAGCCTGAAAGAACCCCCAGTTGGGCTTCAAAGTTTTGATTAGTTTTGAATAATGATCATGCAGATAGTTGACGGGGCTCGGGACGTTATGCAAGATGAATTTTCTTGTGCAGGCCTTGGGTGGCGTACTTGTCATGCTGGTTGGTCTTTCTCCATTGAAACTAATACCACCAGGGTAACGTGTACATAGTGTGGTCAGGGGGAGGCTATAATTATCCCATGGTTGCTGTTCCATCTACACCCAGTCAAACAGGAGCACTCATCCCCCCCAGACCCTGATTATATTTCATCGAGTCAGTCCCTTATCTATTTCTTATCAGACTTGACTGGCTTTGCCTTAATCTAAAAAAAAGCAACAAAAAAATGTAGTACTATTTTTACTCATAAAACAATTACATTATTTTCTTCCAATTTACCATGAAAAGTCATGTGGACTATCAACATATATTATATAGCTTTGCATCAAGCTGAAATCACACATTAACAATATTCTGTGAAGAAAACGCTGGGTAATGCCCAGCGATCAGGGGTTTGGTTTTTGTTGTTCTTCCACATCCCCTTATCACAGTATTAACAAGTGAGTCAAGCAGGTTCTGTTGCAGAGCAAGGAGGAATGCCCCTTTAATAGAATTAACTGGACCACAACACAATGTGCTCCAGTTGGAAATAGTGTCTTTAAGCGTACCAAATATGTATCAGTGCGACTGAATGAATAAAGGGGCAGCATTCCAGAGGCTTTGAGTACAGTATGTGACCACGGGTCAGTGCATACGTGATGTGACCGAAAATGACACGCTGTAGTGTGCAATGTAACATGCATCTGCACAAGGCTCAGTCCTGCGATCCCAGAGGGATATATATACATATATACGGTATGGTGTACCGTATGTGTATATGTCTCCCTAGTTGAGTTACACAAGGCTTTTTCCCATTGACTCGTTCATTTATTGCTCATGAATGATTCTGCAATGATAATCAGAGTTTCTATTGGTGCCTTTAATGAGAATCGACCCTTAAAGGAACAGTGCATAGTTTCATCTAGTGGCAACTGGTACTCCAAGCACGTAGGAGAACCTATAGTGGCCGTAAAAAAAAATGCTAAGGGTTTCTAGAGCTATTGTGGTGTTTCGCAGAAAGGATCCAGTCTCCATGTAGATAAAATCAGCTCAATCTAAGGAATAATTAATTGCATACTAATTAAAACGCTTATGAATATTATATTCCAGTTCTGCCAAATATGGTCCACTAGATGCTGCTAAACGGCACCAAATTTAGATGCTATACCTTTTTTTTAAAGGGATATTCCAGCAATTTAGTATTGCACTATCATGTACTTGAGAGGCTTAAGAGACAGATTATCTATAATACAACTTCAGTATCATCTTTCATTAGAACTACGCTGCCCTCATCTTTCACACAGGTTTTCCATTGAATCTCACTCCAGAAGACAAACTGTTGTCACAGGCTGAATAGTTCTCCTCTCCATAACGAGTAAACTGACCTCTTCGTGTAAACTCAGTGGCATGCTACTTTAACTGGGATTAAAGGAGTTATAATATTAGTGGGGGATTCCTCTTCATCCACCAAGAGTGGAGCTAATGTTTGTATCACCCTCCTATCAGAGCAGATATGTTTGTTCAACTGCTCAACTTACTTGAGAGAATTAACTCATGAATTATCAGGCAGCCAGGGTCCCCCCTTACACGCAGAGTTCAGTACAAAAAACCTACAATGCACAGGGGCCGAAGGGTGGATGTCAGCTGTCAACTGTCTTATATGGAAGTGAGCGGGTTTGGAATTTGTCATGGCCAGCATATCTCTTTCTCTGCACTGAAGAACTCACTGTGTGAGACGGAGAAGGGAAAGGTTTGACCCTGAAGTAATAATCCAATGTATTTTTCCTTAAGGAATTATGTTTTTTCATGACTCTTTTTTTTAACCTATATCTAATAAGTCTGAGCTATAAAGAAAGGGACGATATAAACTGACTGTTAATGCAACTGTAAAGAATTTAAGATGTTTATTAAATAACCATAACCTGTCCATGCAGGAGCATGTGTCTAACAATAGTTGAGAACGATGACTGTATGTCAGTTACATAATCTTAAACTGCTCTACTACTCAAACACAGCCTACAGCTTCAGTCAAAGAACACACACTCAAATCATTACTATTGCATTTAAATATATTCCACTTCCCACTGCTTTGAATTCTAATAGAATGAAGGCATTTTGTAATCAGATTAATACAGTCACAGCATCTGCTACCTCCTGTTGGTTCTGTGGCTCTCTGCCAAACCTAAACCTTCCTGAGTCTGGGTCCTTTTTACATCATCAGCAGCTGAGCTATAAATTAGCCTTGGTGACACAAAATTACATAAGTTATATCTGCTGCTTTCATCTGGAATCCAAGATTCATTTGTCTCCCTAGTGTTTTGACTACTTTCCATTCATTTACACTATCTTAAGAGATTTCAATTGCTTTTCGAATTATAAGAAAGCCTAGATTTTATACGAATACTGTCACAAATTATAGTGTCACATTTTTGTATAGTAAAACTGCTTGTGATAAGTATGTATCATTTTTTTTGTATTATGTTTTTTCTTCCGTCTTTATTCAACAAAAAGTTGAACTTGACAGGAATTAAATGAACAAGAGAGGATATGCAGAGGCTGCGATCAATACGTGAAAACATCAAGCTCGCGACTCTGCGGCTTGTGAGCATCTTGGTGGATTAAGCATTCCATGTTTTAATTACAGTGAGAACAAGCTCAATGTAATATGAGTCCAAGCGCATACACCCAGAAAGCCATAAATATACCCAGTAATAGAAACACACACTAACACAAGATGTCATCACAATCTACATTAAGTAAACTGCTTTAGCAATTCTGCTTCTGAGCTGTCATGCCAATAATGCTTATTTAGTTCAAAATAAAATGCAAGTAAAATATAAATATATAAAAATATAATAACTTCAGTTTTCTGTTTATATTTCCCTGCCAGTATTTGCTAAAGATACATTTTTACATGTGCATATACGTATTTTGTGTATTGTATATATTAAGTTTTGCAAAGATAACAGGGTAGAATGAATTCATTAACATTTCTTTGAGTAGGTGGCTGTTGACATGATGCAATTAACATTGTTGAGTGTCTGTGTTTTAATGAATCGGGTAACAGGTATATATATATATATATATATATATATATATATATATATATATATATATATATATATATATATATATATATATATATATATATACCTCTGGAAAATGTGCCCTTACAGTGTGCTGAGTATGCAGACTGTAAGGGACAATTCTAATCCCCCACTATGGCCCTACCCCTAGTTTTGGAGTGCCCTCTATTGAAAGTGGCCACTCAGAGTAGGGGTTTAAATAACCTATGGGACATATGACGATGGAACATACATAGTACAACAGTGACAACATTTAAAATATACAGACATATATTTATATGAATATTAAAAGTGTGTATGTTTCAGAAAATATTTCATCTGTGGAAATATACAGCTTGATGGCAAAATAGGAGAATCTGGTATCAATGCTCACAAACAATGTTTGAATAGTTTGAATTATAAAGCAATAATTAGGGTTATCAATTGATTTAGTTAATTGGAATCAAGTGAAAGCTTGTTTATTTCTTAAAAGTTATGACAAATAAAATACGTACGAAGTTGAGTTTTCAGGTGAACCTCCATTAGGAATCCACAAGGTGGAGACATTTGTAAAGTATTTAGTGTATGTGGGGCCTTAACCTTTTAATTTTCAATTTAGTCAGCTAGAAGTTGCTTTGGATGCAGTGAGGACATCCAGGTATTAGTTATCTTTTTCATATTACATTATATGCAGTTCTTTGAATAATAAGCAGTGCACATCAGTTTAGGTTTATGTGGTCAAATTATCAGGTAATATTTTATTACAATTTAAATTGTAAAAAAAGAGCATTTATGAACTCTATCATGCAATTATATCACAAAAGAAGGAAAAAAGGTGAAGTAGAACATAAAAAGTGTAGTAGTGCGCAAAATAATAGTCAGAAATCATTACATTGTTCATTGTTTCATTGTTTAGTGTCAAGGGTTTGATCTGGAAATATCCACATTTACATTAAAGACATAAATAAAAGCTTCTATTTTGATGTAATTTCTAAATTCAAAATTTACTCTGCCTAGTAAATGTATAGATGTGTCAGGAGTGCAAAGGTCAGTGTAGGAGTGTTTCTATAATGGTCTTGTTATCATGGAGTGATCATATAGGGGCAAAGTGCTGAGGAAACAAACAATAAGTGTTTCTACAGTCTGGCTGTTACTGATAAATCTGTTGAACAGAAGTGATTTATTCATTTCTCTTTTTTATCAAAAAGAGATATACTCTTATATAGCCTTTTTGTTTCAAACATGCACGTTTTCTCTGCTCATCGGGGCCATTAAATGTATCAGGGTCCTTTTTAAAATCTATTTTGGCTGCTCTCCTTCAGACAGCTTGAGGCTACCTCTGCTAACATGTATTTTATCTTTCATTTACAATCCAGACCACAAGAATCCTGCAGTATCTTGACATTTTAAACGTTCATATCATTGGGCTATCATGATTTTCTTTTATATTCAAAACACACCTTTATGTTAAATGGCATCATCCAAGTTCAGAAAAACAATGATCATTTTTATTCTATTTAATTTCTCTTTTTTAATCAGTGTCCTTGTTAACTGTTTTTTGGTCTTTTTTGTTTGAAATTTGCTGGAGGTGTGGCTTGAAATTTATTATATTTTATTATTTTTTTATTATATATATATATATATATATATATATATATATATATATATATATATATATATATATATATATATATATATATATATATATATATATATATAAAATTCTTATAATATTTTATTATTTTATTTTTTTTCTAATTAAAATATATTTTTAAATACAACCCTGACCCCAGTGACAGTTCTGGTTACATAGAGGTCTCTTCTCTCACGTAGTCATTTTTATATTACTGTGGCTTTAAGACGCCCGCTAACAGCGTGAGTCACGCAGCGTACGAGGTGTGGCGTGGACTGCAGACTTGTAGTAAAAATCCCTCCAAACTTCCTGGTTAGAATCAGTGGAATAAACAGTGTTTTAGGCCTCCACCATGTCTGCCGCTGAATGGAAGAAGCGCTGTGAGGCGGAGTGGAAGCTCCAGGGCGCAGCGATGCCCGACAGCCTGGACTGGAAATCTGTGTATGAAGCCAAGCCGCTGAAGAGAAACCTCCTGAAGAACCCTTCCCCTCACGGTACCGGAACACCGGCAACACCTGAACATCACAGGCTGTTTTATGTCGAGTTTTAATTCCCAGGAGGATGCAGAGCACAGGAGAATTCATGCTGGTGCTGTAGATTAGGAGGGAGGGGATGGAGTTTAATGGCATTTTTATAATTTGTAATAATGCAGTAGGTTACTATGTTTGTTCCTTTCATATAATAATTATTATTATAATACATTTTATTCAAGAGAAAACTTAATTATACAGAAATATGGTATTTATAATCTCAATCTGAAAAGTAACTAATGCTGTTAAACAAATGTAGTGGAGTAGAAGGCAGAATATTTATATATGAAATGTGAAGTAGAAAGAAGCATTGCGTGGAAATACTCTGGTAAAGTACTCAGTACTTTAGTAAATGTAGTTACAGTAATGTCATTATTAAAAAGCAATGACTAAAAGTAAGAACTTTTCCAAAGTTTCAAAGATCGTTCCGTTGTTGATTCAATAGAAATTATTGAAACGCAAACTGATCCAAACCTTTTCTGTCCTGTTTTAAGTGTCTGTGTATGACTCAACCCGAGAGGTGCAACCTGTTCATCTTGAGTCATATTTGGAGATATGTATAGCTATTGCAAAATTACCCTCTGGATTTCTTCTTTCTGAGGAACTGTCAGAATATATTGCAAAATATGGTCACCGCGGTGTGAACCTGTAGCCTCTAGACTGTAATAACTGGCTTCCTGTGCAGTAGCCTTATCTGCTTTAGTAAATGATAGTGCTGAAACACACACTAAAGGGGAACATCAGCCAACAGAAGTATAACACACTGTAATAAGGGGCAGGCTGTGTGGTAACCATAGACACAAATAGTGTCATAAAATTACCGAGCATTAAATAAACTTTTTATATAATAGGTTTGTCGTGAATGTGTTGTTAATATCAGTCTAAAACATCAAGATAATCAAGATCGCAGAAATTGAAAATGTCTTGGGTGACACTCGAACAAAAGTAGAGTAAAGGCTGATGTGACTGATACTTAAAATGTGTGTTTTTCACAGGGGCCACACCCAGTCACCCTGTCAGAAAGACATTTTCTTTACCTTTGCCGTATTTACACTGGGATTACGGCGACAGCAGCAGGTGTGGTGTATTTGACAGTCGTTCCTTTATCTTATTTCTTCCTCAGGTTTTAGTAAGGATTCCCCTCCACTTGAACCTGAGCTGCCCGAATTCCCACCTCATGGACCGCCATGTTTTCAACCTGATGGTGAGAGACGGGAGTCAACAATGTGCTTGGCAGCCAGTGAAGACAAAGAAAATGAAGCTTCGTGAAGCATTTGATGAGCTAACGTTTTCTCTTAATTCATAGGTGACTTTACCGGCTGGGTCACGAGCACAGAAGTCCTCCCCTACGACACCAGTGGCATCCCAGAAGGTGCTATGGTCTGCTTTCCATGTCAGTACAGGTGGGTGTTTCTGGGGATCCGGCGTTAACCACACAGCTGTCAGTGGTGGAAAGTAACTGATTACATTTACTCAAGTACCAATTTTGAGCCACTTGTGCTTTATTTGTGATACGACTTTACACTTGTAGTTTGTACTCGACATGTATTTGACTCTCAGACAAAAGTGTATAATGACTTCTATTAAAGAACTAGAACAACCTATTATAACATGCTCAAAAAAATCACAGCGATCAGATGCAAAAAAAAGCTATAGTTATATTAACTAGATATCATATCCATGTGACCCTATTACTGACATTGTAAAAAAAAGTAAATAATGAACAACAACCAAAATAATCTAAATGTAAACCACACAATTAACCACTTAATTTCATCATAAAAATAAAACTAACCATGCCTCCTACAGATAGCTTTAATTACTTTTCAGAGGGAGACTTTATTACAGTATTTACATAGATTTAATATACTTTAATATTCTATTATCTATATTATATTGATTTTGTTATGTACCAAATATTATAAAGCAGTGCTGCTATTATTAATCTATGCCAAGTGTTTAAAATTGGCTCCACGTTCATGAACATAATAGATAAAATGTTTCCTTGTGTTCAGTGATTTAAAGCAAGTAGTAGAATATACTATAGTAATATAACATGGTCTGCATAATGAGTACCTTTGGTGCTTTAAGTACATGTTTACTGGTAATAGCTGTGTACCTTTACTTAAGTAACATTTTAAATTCAGGGCTTTTACTTGTTATTGAGTATTTTTTGATGACGGTATTTCTGCTTATATTTCTGCATGCTCCACCACTGGTTATAAAAGCCACTAAGCATCTATAATATAATTAAATAATGTGCATGTGTTAAACGTATCTTCTCTCTCATCCTCAGCTGGTTTTCCATGGAGCAGGTCATAGACCTAAAGAAAGAGGGACTGTGGGAAGAGCTGCTGGATAATTATCAGCCTGAAATAGTAATCCAAGACTGGTGGGTTATTAAACACCTCCCACCTCTTTTATTTGTATAGGAAGAGTTTTATAGAATATTATTTCTACTTTTACTTCAGCAAAGGATCCGAGTACTTTGTATTGTCTCTAAAATAAGAAATCATAGATATTTCTGGTATATGTTTTAGAAGTAATATTTAAAATGTTATATTTATTATCCCTTGATTTCTTTTATATCAACACGTATGGTATTTCAACAGGTATGAGGAGAGTCAGGTGCATAAGTCCATCTACCAGCTGCATGTACAGTTACTGGGTGCGGACAAAAGCTCAGTGATCTCAGAGCACACTGCCAACCCCACTGAGGACCTCAGCACTTACTCACACACATGGAAGGAAGTGAGTGACAACCCCCCCCTAGAGAAGTAATATGTGTATTAAGTGTCCATATCCACATTTCATTGTATGTCTCTATGCTGGCCTGCAGGTGTCACACGTGTTCTCTGGCTATGGCCCTGGGGTGAGATATGTCCGCTTCCAGCACAGACTGAAGAATAAGTACCTGAATGGGTTTTGGCCCACGCTGTTCGCTAGCAGCTCAGTGATGGTCACACCAACCAAAACCAGCTCCTAGGATGAATCCTGCTGAAAGACATAATGCATAATTGCTAACGAATGCCAATTGCCTTAACCATAGACTGGTTATCAAAGTATGCAGTAATTATTTTTGTATCTAATGTGTAATGCTGATTGTTGGGGTTGATTTTTTTCTAAATTCTTTAAATAACTTTGAATTATTTTAAAATTATGGGGAAATCATATTTAGGTTTGTTGTTCTTAGGAAGGTACAGAATATTTTGCTGAAATAATAAAAAATACTAATCTCAGTTCATGGTTTCTTTCAATCAGTGACAACTGAGCCTGAAAAACTCTGACCATTAATATGCATGAATCAAATCTACAGTATGCAAACACTTTATTTCCCCACTAAGTATTTTTCAGTAAACGTCATCAAATACAAATGGTCCTGGAATATGTTGATGGTACATGTTGCTGTGGTGGATGAACCTGTCCTAATTGACTCAAAACTCATGAATCATCACAAATAAGCCTCTTATTCAGCACATTATTATTATTATTATTATTCAGTCTCACTACTAATGGCTTCATTGATGCTGATCTGTTTTTTTTATCTGTTACAGACCATTAATAAGCACAACTTTGAAGGTTCCAGGTTGTGAAAACTTCTATTCACTGTCTTGACCTCTTATTCCTAGAAAAGACCTTCAGATGATCTGAGCTAAAATCCATTTACTATTCAGTAATGAAGTGTACTAAAAGTAGTTTAAAATTCAATGAAAAATGTATATGCTTATTTAAGGTATATTTAAAGTGTACACTTCACTACACGTTTTAAAAGCATACCTAAAGCTAAATGCTATTAAGTCTTATTTTAGTATAATAAAAGTTAGTGTACTAATGTAGTGTAATGTACTAATTGCTGCATTTAAGTATGCCTTAAAAACTGCACAGTATACTAACATTATATTTTCTGCTAGTACACTTAAATTGTTTAATTACAATGTTATTTAAGTATACCAATATAATAATAAAAGTTAATGTTTTTATTCCTCTTAAAATATACTCAGTGGTATATGAAATATTTGAAAGTCATACTTTCAGATACTTCATTAAAAGTACAGATATCTTACCAGAAATTGCCTTTGGTCTATGTTAAAGTCATCTCTTAGAATATTACTTAAAGTATCTGATATTGATTGTACTTAAGTATCAAACTCATTTTCTAAATGCACCCAAGTATTGTAAAAGTACACTACTACTACTACAATAAGTTACGTATATTGTAATTTACATGAGCGCTTTTCCTATTTGGTCAGAATTTTAATGAAATAAGTAAAGGTTATTTTTTATAGTACTAATAATGAATGAGAAGAAACACTATATCATTAGTTTAATATTTATTACCCCCAAAATGTATGAAATCCACCAAGTTTCTCACAATATCCCCAACTTATTGTGAGTCATGTAAGAAAATGCAGTTAGAAAATGCAGTTAGAAGCAGTTAGAATTTAGTGATTTGTTATGTTTATGTTTAATTATGTGTTGTGCTTTTGGCTAAAATGTAATTTAAGGATGCTAATGTAAGTGCTGATTTAAGTCCTGTTAAAAATATACTTATCCTCAAAGTAGGCCTTCACTTTAAATGAATTTACCAAAGTTGTATTTTATTGTATTTATAAAAGTATATTTTATTTTCATCATTAGAGAATTCACTTCCAGCGTGCTTTGTAAACGTGCTTTTCATGACAGTTTAATATTATCAATATTCCAGCATTGGTTCTTTACAAAAACGGCAAACACGCAAGTTTCACAGTGACCAGATGCTACAACAATCTGTTATAGCAGTTTACGCGGTTAATGCTGCCTTCACGTACCGTCGAAAAAAACTAACTAAATATTTTTTTATACAAACTATCAAATCTCATCTTGTTGCTGGGTCAAAACACCTAACTCGAATTAATTTTAATTAATTCGAGTTAGGTTAATTACTATTACGTCCGAACACAACGACTCGTGTGGCCAATTTACCGCCGCGCGTCCAAAGAAGAAACAACTGGGAGGTAGAGACCGTGAAGGCAGCACGTCATCCCGCAGCGTGGGCTCGCAGCATCACCGCCGTTTAGTTAGTTAAACAGCAATGTGAGTTAACGGGAACGTTCACTCTTGTGAGTTGAGCTGTGTGTGGAGACGGGGATAGTTTGAGGCGTTCTGTTTTTCAGACTTTCAGAAGCAATGCGAGGCTTTGGTGGAGCTGTGCCATAAAGCAGAAGGTAAGAGACGAAGGGGAAGCAGAGGGGGAACAGGTGCGCCGCATAAACGCGCACATTTCGGGGGCTACGCCCTCGTGACCCGTCCATAGAGTTGATTGATAACGTGCGATTATTATTATTAAGCTAAATTGACCTTTTTTTCCCAAGGTCACCGCCTTCATTTTATATGAACTTAATGACTTTAAAGTTAAAACGTAAATTGCAAAAGCATGTTATTTTGGTGTTTTCCATAATAATAATAATAGAAATAAAGATAAAGTTGTCTATGGGAACTTTTAGGAAGCAATGTGTAGCTTTTATTGGCTCTGAAAGGACAATTATATTGTAAGAAGTATGTGGCCATTCAACAATAAGTGACCAAAAAATAAAAGTGTGTAATATTTATTAATTCAAATATGCATAGGCTAAGTAGAAGGATTTCTTCATGTTGCTGGGTACCTTAAACCTCAAGTACCACAAGTATTCTACACTACAATAGTAAACCCTTTACATGCACAGCTGGCTGAATATTTCTCAACACTGGCAGCTGAGAGCTACAGTCACTGGTGGAAGATAGTCACTGGTACTCAGATATTTTTATTCATCATATGTATTAGTACTGGATCATGTAAGCAGCATTTATTATTAATGGTGGCAAGGTAGAGATGATATATATGATAATGATATATAATATATGATGAAAAAACTTATACTGTTGGGCATTTTAATCTAAAACATATGGTTTAAAAATAATATATGGATCTGAAATGTACCTATGATATAAATGTAGTGGAGAAGAAGTATAAAGTGGCAGCAAACGGAACTTGTAGCCTACAAGTAGTAAAATGTACTGAAGTACAGTATTTGACTTCTTAGTTACACCGGTATAGATGACGGCACGCCATGTAACATTAGGTGCAAATTGGTTGTTTTGTTTGAAGGCAGCTTGTTTCCACTTTTAAGTTAAGGATGTGCTAATTAGTGTGAATTAGTGCACAATAGGTGCACGCCTGTCGGATACTTCCCTTCGGTCCCTTCGATTTTTATCCTGATAGATCACTCCGCTTTCTCCCGGCCACTTTCTGATAAGGGCTGAACTTTTAACTGACATAGAGGCATCATTCATTCATCAGATTGGCAGCGCCACATACAGAGCCCTGCATGCTTATCTCTTGTGTCCATGACGGCACTGTCTGCCCACAAGCATGTTAAGGGTTGGTGATGTGTGAGACAGCAGGTGTTGACTGCAGATTGACTGCAGATTCACCCCCTCAGTGGCAATCCATTATATTTGATTACGCACATGATATCACTTTTCACATAAGCATTCAAAAAAGCAAGAAACACAGTATGACTACTTTAACCCAATGTCAGCATGAATGTGTTTTAGATTACCTGTACAAAACAAACAGAATGAAGTTTGGATTGATTCCAGAAGCTATTAGACTTGGAAACTGACACAGTGCAAGAAATGCTCAGTTTACCTTGTGCATAGACTGATAATGCATGAGTCTTTATGGTGCTGGTTATTGTTAATACGTGTGTATATGAACTCTTTCTAAGATTGCCATATTTATATGTTTAAGTTATCTTTAAAATGTGTGTGCATATATAAATTTAAAAATTACTTACGTCAAATTGCCCCTTGATCGGCAAATATAGTATTTTGAATTGAAATGAATTGAAAGAAAATAAATTGAGAAATATTTTATAATCTTAGTTAATTAGTCACATTTCAAATAAAAAATGTAAACTTTTGCTGGTACATCTTCTTAAATATGATCTATTTTCTTTATGATTTTGTTTTAAATATCACAAACTGTTGAAACTGCGCCTTGCCAAAATTGTGATGGACATCTTTCCCAATTTTTTTGATATTTTAGATATTTTATTGATAATGGATACAATTAATTGAGAAAATAATATTATAATTTTACAATATAATATTTTTTTTGCAGTGAGCATTGCATTTTTCCTCTTATAGGACCGTCGTCATGTCTTAGTTGACATGCAGGATGCAAAATTAGCTTTTTTCTGTTTTGTTTTTTATGTCCACTGGCTATACTGCTATTTAATGTTTAAATTTTGCCAGCCACTCAATAGATTGTGTTTTAGCTGGAGAGTGGAGAAAATCTAGCAGCCGCTTGCATATTTTACCAGCATTTGGCAGCTGGCTGGTGCTTCTCCTGTGCCCTGGTCACATTTGAACACAAGGCAGATAACATGTGTTGGTGTTTCGAGGCTAAATCCAAGCAGTCCACCACTGGAGCTCACTGACACTCATCCTGAAATGCAACTCCCCCCCCATGTATGTGACGGCTCAAGTAAACCAATGCTGCAGCATTGTATACAGCCACTGATATGCGCAGCATCGCAGGCGCCACGGGACAAAGGGCTATACTACACCTCACATTTCTCTCACGTTTCCCTTACGATCAGTCAGTACAACCGTATAGTTGATCGGACTCCCCTTTGGAAACCCTTTCATCCCCATTGATTTGGGGAAATCAAGACTTGTACATGGGTCTCCTTTACCCGGAGTGAATTAGATTACTCTCCTGCTTTTTGGTATTGATGGATAATGCCAATATAATAATTCATGAAAGCCAAAAGCCATTGCCTCATATGTCAGGTTCAAATAATGTAGATGTATGTTACATGTGTATCAGTCACCTTTGGTTATTTCACTTTGTTAAACAATCATTACACTGCCTTGGTTTCCAGCAGTGTACATGCTGTTATGGATAGTATTTACCAGTCTCTCTATGAATGTCTGTGTGTGTGTTGGTGCCTGTGGGAATCTGTTTTGTTTTCATTGACTCCCCCAGTCTATTGTGTGTTCAGGCCTGCTGGCTGCCTCTGCACATTTTGTTAACATTTTGTTTTTCTAAACTAGATTGCCGCTCCTGAACTCACGCCGCTCGCAATAAATGGCGGCGCAACATCCGAAATGCAAAAAAAGAAAAAAAAAATGCAAATGTTAGTTAACGGTGCATTGACTTTCCATTGCCTTCGTTATTCTTGAGGTGGCCAATATGTTACTGAAGACCGGGCAATGAGTCACGTCAGAAAAAAAAATCTTCAAGTCATGCATCAAGTCATGACACGAAGCAGCAGCGTTTGTACGAATGAAACCATCACAATGTCATATTGCTCCTCACTGCCGGTGACTACACGTGCCCATATTCTGCCTGTTATTGCTGATTCTGACTGTATTTTGAATATTGCATAACAGGTGTCCACGGTGTCTGGATTCGTTCTGAAGTTGAGAATGCTGTTCCTTCTAAGGTGACAGGGCAGGGCTGGGCAGGGTGTCTCAGGTAATGGAAACCTCAGGAGCTGCTGTCTGCTGGCTGTCAGCCGTTTGTCTACCAAACCGCCACCTCACCTCCAGGCCCCACGTGGCCTCTCCGTCCACCTCCCTCGTTCTGTACACTAAGCCCACCTGAGGAAATGGAAGCTTATGTAATGTTTTTACCAGTGACTCGAGGGAGAGAAACAAGAGATGGAACTGGCTTAGCGGTGTTAAATGGTTCATTTGAAAGAGAGATTTTGAACTCCCTAAACACCGCTGAGGTTTCAAGCAGCGTCTTAAAATTTCTAAGTATGCAATTCACAGTTAAACTTCAATCACCCTTAGATGTAGAATTGGATATATCAATATTATATTGATATCACGATATTAGACTTGGTTATGAGTTTTTTTTTTCCTGGTTTTAAAAGCTGCATTCCAGAAAACTGATGGTATTTACTGAACTACTTTACTGAAATTTGCTTTTACTTAGTTACTTAACTAGATAATTAGTTTTCAAAAATATAGTTGTAAAAATATCAAAGACTTTGTGAAAGCATTTATCATCCCTACAATATTCTTGCAATATTAAGGTATTTTGGTCCTAAATATTGTGATATTTGGTTATGTCCAGCTCTAAAATAGAGTATGATGTATATTATATATAATAATAGGATGATATAAATCCTAATAATGTCTAATAAATCTAAAAATGTTCCAAAACAGTGAGCAGGACTGCTTTGTGGCAGTGTGGGTTTTTATATGGGTTTTGCATCAATGTGACAAAGTAGCTTGATTTGACAGGTATTTAATTTGTTAGATAAAGTCAAAACTAGATATTCATTGCTTATTATTATACCCATTAATGGTTTCATAGGTTGATTTTCCTGAATATTTCTATAATATAAAATGTGATAATGTGATAAAATTGCAAATACCATGGTAGAAGATTGAATACATATTGCCAATCTAGTATAAATTATACAAAAATGCTTTTCTGGGCAATATAATGTTTTTAAAGAAAGCAATTGTAATGTTAGACAATAGGTGCAAAAGAAAGTTTTGCACAAAATAAGTGGACTTTAAAGATAATCATAGTAGACAGACGTTCTAACTTCATCGTCGGGCTGTGCATAACAAAGTCAGAGGAATTGAGCTGTGCATAAACTATGGCAGCTGAAAGCAGATCAACGTACGCAAGGAACTGAACAGCGTGGCAGCATGCCCACCGTGCTGTAAACTAAGCCCTGTGCTCAGCCGAGCTTGCACTGCTGCTGTCCAGATTGATGGTAATTTTGACCCAGCGGACACAGAGGAAACAGAGTCTGTGCTAGACTTGGTTTATCTTTCCCCTGCTGCGTTTACATGGACTTCTCAAAAAACAATAAACTCCTCTTGGGTACTGATTGAGCCAGTGATAGTTAATTTATACACCGAGTGACTGAGTTCACACAGCGCAGGGATACACGTGAGAGACACCTGCAAACGGCGAAGTTGAACTTTGTCTATAGGGGTCACATTTCCAAATGTTTGAGACCTTAATATATAGAAAAAGTTAAGCAGTCACTTTGCACTGGTGTTTGAAACAATGCATTAAGATAAAAATCTAGAGATATACATGCACATTTTTTTTGACTTGACACTCTAAACTCAATTTATGTGGCAGAACTCAAGCATAAAAAGTATGGATCCATCTGTTTCTTCACTCTGTCCAGTGTTCGTTTTGACAAAGATTTTGAATTTGATATTAGTCTTAGTCGCTTGATGAAAATTTAAATAAAATGGTTCAATTTAAATTTTAGTCATGAAATTAAATGGTGTTGATGAACAGTTTTTATTAACATAATTTTATTAACATAATGAACATTGACTGTCAAAATGTTAGTGATTTCTTGCATGAAATCCTGTATCCAGTGACTAACATAACTAAACTTGAGTGTGTGAAATATTTTTAAACTTGTTTAAACATTTGCAGGCTGGTACACAATGGAAAATGTCATCCCATAATGAAAACAACAAATAACTCTTTAACAATCCTTAACCTTTTCTTCGCATCCTCTCTCTCTCTCTCTCTCTCTCTCTCTCTCTCTCTCTCTCTCTCTCTCTCTCTCTCTCTCTCTCTCTCTCTCTCTCTCTAGGACTAAGATTTATGGCCCATAAATATTTAAATAGAACTCTTTTCTTTATTTGCTTCAGATGACATGTTGCTATTTAAATGAACAAACAGGTATTCAGGAAGTAACACAACACGATTTATTCATTCAAAACATTTCTTTTTATTTTATTCGAAAACAATAGCTTCCCCTTGGTGACTGTTAATTAAAGTCACTTCATGTTTCCACCAACCTGCTTCAGAAAAACGACATTTCATCTGTGTACCATAAGGTAACAAGCCTCGTAAAAATGTAGCCTAAACAAAACCTTTAAAGCCACATTACTGGTTTGGCCCATTCTTTATTATTCTGTCTGTGTGGCCCAGTGGATTATCTTACACTCTGATTCATCTGGTTCGTTGACAGGCCCATAGCAACAAACTAAAGCCCTGTGTTACTTATTAAAGGGACGGATCTCTTTCCGTTCTTTACTTTAACTGTAAGCAGAGAGACATTCTAACGGCCATGATTTCTGTGTAACTTGAACGGATGTTATTATACGATAATTCGTGTTTGTTATACTGTATCGCTCAAATCTAAAACCGAATTATCTGGAGGGAAAATTGCTCGGAGCTCCGAAAGACTTCATGGGTTAATAAATTTGTTGGATTATTTCCTGTTACAAATTCAGTTTGAGTCCAATATATGTAAAAAAATAAATACAAATAAATGTAAGAGACAGCCTCGAGTATTTCCATCTAGCTTCCAAATGCTTTTAAAACAGAATAGCAACATAGCATCTTAGCACAAACAACAAATCAGAAAAAGCAAAGATGTCCGACTATAAAAAACATATCAATACATACATTTTTGAAAACTTGAATTAGATCATCTGTGAGAAGTATACTGTAAAACACCAAAGATGCTGTCAATATTCAGAAAAAATTGAAAGACTAATCTAATCAACCTTCTCCTGCATTCTCTGCTCACTGATAAGCAGCAGCAGATAAAAGAAAATGAAGCAAAACCCTCTCTGTTCCAAGGATGAGTTTGATTAGTTCACACGCCTGTGCCAGACAATCACGGTGGAAAAGTTCCCATCAAGAGGAGAAAGTGCTTATATTTAAAGAAATCTACTTGAAATCGAAATAAAGGCTGAGGTTGTGTCTGGAATATAATCAATAGCAGAATTATTTAAAGCTCAGTGTCGTTTTGATTGACACAGCACTCTCATCAGTGTTGTTTCCAGTAGCAGCAGCAGAAGGCAACCGTAAATTACCGCCCAGCACCAAATGACAGAGAAATGTAGCAACGCACATAGTGGCGCATTTAGTAAAGTAAAAGTTATATATTTTCCTTGGAAGCTATTACATACAGATCATATCATGTTTGAATTTAATAGTTTAGTCACAGATATAATAGGGCTTTTTAATGTAGGATAGGGTTTTATATTGTTTTTTTTTTTCATATATCAGGTACTATCTATATAGTCTTGATGGTATCTTTGGTAGTAGCCATTTGAAAATGGGGCTATGAAGGCCAATGGAGGCTTAACAGTTGGTATAAAGCTGCAGTAATGCTACTATTAGCTAACTAATGTGACCGATTGCTTTTAGCATGGCTTTACTGGGTAACTAAGTGTTTAATATTATGTACAAATGCAGGCTTTCTTTGCCTAGCTGTGTAATTGATACGCTGTATGTTACTGGTTTACCTGTACATACAGTATAGTTTACATCCTGTCAATCTACATACAGGTTAATGTTCAAGCCATGCAGTCACTGTAGTTTCTTCCGGTCCGTAAAGTATTGGTTTGAAGATACATTTTAAGGGTACAGTGGGTATATTTTGTGCAGCATTTATTGGTGAGGTTGCAGTTTGCAACCAACAAATCAACAAATCAACTAAATGTAGTCCATTCCACTAGATGCGGCTAAGTCTAAACTTTTGAATGCATGCTTTTCATCTATTGGACCAATTTCCTGAACTCTTTGGATTTTTGTGGACAGAACAATACTAATTACTTTAAAGATCCTACCTTTAAAATGTATTGAAATGCTCTACTTTAAAAAAAGTAATTTTCATAAAATATTGTTTTCCCCAAAAATTGTAATTATCTTGTTAAAATTACTTCATCTCCATTTCCAGAGTTTATATGAATATGCAAATCTATTTAATTTGGGGTGTTTAACCTTTAGACACAAGGCATTTCCTGTATCACTTAAAAGTCCATCAATGACTCTGTCTAAGTGTTTGTGCCCTGGAGGCTTCAGGTTACCACAGCACACTTGTCTAAGTTGAATAGTGGACCAGGATTGGCTTCCAAACTATATTTGATGTTGCAAATCATGTTTGAGGCCCCTTTAAAATCTGATTTTCAAAGTCTTGACATAAATCATTCTGCGCTGTAAAGCTAAAACATTCAGCTGTAGGAACAGTTTTAGGAGGACTAGTAAAAAAGTCATCACACAAACAAATCACAAAATGACTGAGCTGCATGCCCAGATTACACTAGTTTTGCAGATGGTAATTACTGTACTTTTTTCCCTAAATATCGCAATATTTGTGACCTGATTGACAATATTGGAAGATCCATTATTAGACAGGTAAATCCATTTGCCTGGAAAGTGCTGTGATCTAGTGCTTCATTGGAGTGAACTGGGAAAAAATATGCTGGAAACTAAAAGTGACAAAAACTCACCAGCTATTCTTGTCTTGTGATTCAGGGGTCAATTTTAAAACAGTTAATTTATCTTACATATTATTGATCCCTGAAATATTAATCCCGGACTCCGCCTCGCACCCGAATGCTCGTAAAGTTAATGCTTGTAAAAGTTGCTTCGCTCATGAAACCCACTGTTAGGGTACAGGTGGGAAATATTAAACTGTTAAAGGTGCTAACTCCCCTTTTTGTTGGCACTCCTATCAGTGTAAGATAATCCGAGGCAATCACTTATTGCTGGTGCTGACGGATAGTAGCTGTGTCAGAGCCAGTAAGGGGAGATGAGCTGTCACCCAGCTCACTGTTCCTGTGTACTAGGCGGCAATGGAGACCACAGACTTGTCAACATCCCACGACCCCCATCCAACATCCGTAAGAAAGGCTTGTAAGAAGAGAGTTTGAGATTTTTTTTTTTGTGCTTTTCAGTTAGCAACCCTCAACTTTTTAGACCAACGTGTAACTGTATAGTTTCTCTGGATCATTATTTTAAAGTAACATTCAGACTTTAATGTATTTGAAGTAAAATCAGTAGATTTGACTCAGTGAGAAAGCGCTGATCTGTCTGGGCACTAGTTTGACAACGTGTCTCCCTATTTACCCGACCTCTCAGTGAGAGAGAGACTCATTCTGTGGCTGATAAATCCATCAAGCTCTTCTGAATGATGTTTACAGAGCTGCTTATAGGTGACATGAAAGGAAGCGAGATCCCTTCTATATTTAGATGAATGCATCAATCAATAATGCATCCAGCTCTTCCAAACATTGACTTCTTGGTTAGCTAGCTCTCACATGTTGCCCTTTGTGGCCCTGCTACATTCTACAGATAATCTAACGACAAATAGATCCAATCTACGTTTGGACCTTAAGCATATTGCATATTGCACTCTTTCTAGGACAATAAATGCAGTTAGAAAATGCTTTTCATGTTAATCAGTGTTTTATATCTGTTTGTAAACCATTATGGCTTAAGACCTACCAAAGCTGGAAATGTGGCTATCAATTAGCACAAGATTTCAAAATATTTTTCCCCGTGTTATGCCTGTAGCTTTGTTTCTTGTGGACTATTGTTTTCCAAATATGAATATTAAGGAAGTTATTTTTGGTGTGTTGCCCCCCCCCCCTCACCCGCCCCCTCAGTAACTGCTGGTATAAGGTGGCCCTCAGTCTGAGGTCGTGGTAACCATAGCAGGCCTTGGAAAGTGAAATGCGATGCGGTGGCCCTCTGGGCTGTGTTTCTGAATCACAACTCCATAATGAGCTGGCAGAGCTCCGGCTGCATCAAAGATGCAGCACCCTCGTATCTGTTTCAACTCACGCTGCACAATAGTGCAGTGTCACCTGTGCAGGGGGAGTGGAAGCGGTCGGCCCAGGAGGTTAGAGACCGAAAGCTTTTTATCACTTTGCTGTACTCACACCCATACATCCCCAGATGAGCTTGCACTGTAAACAGCCCTACTGCCTAATTTATTAAGCTCTCCGCAATAGAAAACACACAATGAAAAAAGTGCTCTAATAGATCAGACTGGCTTATATGGGTACATCTTAAAAGTCATTGCCATGCCCCTCTTTTTCCTGTTGTAGTCAATGCAATTTGACATGTTTCAACTCTCAACATGTCAAAAATGAAAATTATTTTTCTAGACATATCTGGATCAAAGTCTTGATAAAGTGTCCGGACATTGCTTATTGCTTACGCATATTGAGCAAATCACCTAGGAGCACTAAGTTAAGTGTTGCTTAGATTTGTGTTTTACAACCTGTTACACAATAGCAATTCTGCATTTTTCCTTTTGTCCCCTTATGTGAAGGTGATTATTTCCTACTGCTATGTTGGTCTGATATACCCACTTTTCAATAATGCCATGCTAATACTTAATAAATATATGCATCTACACTGTTCACTTGCTGTGAAAACTTTTGACTGTGGTTGGTAATTAGTTGTTTTTAATGCCATTATCACAGTATGGAATTATGTCAAAATTGATTTTCTTAATAGGGGCGACGTTGTTGAAAACCATAGTAAATAGTTAGACTGTAAAAGCCAATAAATAAGTTATGGTAGCACATGAGGCTGACTCATGCAGCTTACCTGTAACGGGTATCAAGGTCAGTGACAGATTCATGTTACACTTAAATGTGAGTGTTCACAATCACCTAGACAACTTTTTATCATAACTTAATAATGTAATAAATGTTGACTGCACAATGTAATGACTGTAGAATAATGGCACCATAAGTGTTTAAATTGATTCCCTTCAAGCTTAACTTTCACTATGCAGTTGTGTTGCAATCTATTACAGCACATTTGTAGATAATATTAGATTAGACAATAGACTAAGTGACCATTTAAATGAATGGGGCTTTTTATCCTAATCTTACTCCCCCCCTCCACCCTGGTTTATTGCTTTGCATAGAAACGTAATTATAGCAGGGGTGTGCCAACCCCTGCTATAATTACTTTTTCATGCAAAGCAATAAAACTACTCTGACTATGTCATTTCTATGCAGTGCACATCATTACAATAGCTTTTGTACACAAATTCAATATAAAATTGTGACAATTTCAATTTACCTTTTCAGTGACCGTGTTTCTTTCTTCTCGGGTATACAAATGAATTGGTGTTGAACATTTCTTCACCGAGGTAGGCATTAAGGAAAACTAAAATACATCCAGTGTTATGTTGAAGTTTGTCAGTCAGTCAGTCAGTCATTTTCTATACCTGCTTATTCCTCATTAGGGTCGCAGGGGTCTGCTGGAGCCTATCCCAGCGCGTTACGGCGAGAGGCAGGGATACACCCCAGATGGTCGCCAGCCAATCGTGGGGCACACACACCATTCACTCACACACTCACACCTATGGGCAATTTAGAGTTGCCAATTAACCTGAGCATGTTTTTGGACTGTGGGAGGAAGCCGGAGTACCCGGTGAAAACCCACGCAGACACGGGGAGAACATGCAAACTCCACACAGAAAGGTCCCAGACCCCGGACCAAGGTCTTGAACCTGCGACCTTCTTGCTGTGAGGCAACAGCGCTAACCCCTGCGCCACCATGTCGCCCCATGTTGAAGTTTGTTCCTGCTCAAATAATATTCCCTTGCTTTTACAGTTGTGTTTTTTGTTGAACCCCCTCTATTGTTGGGGTTAAGACTTAAATTATTATAATGAGTAGGCATAGCACAGATAACTAGGTAACGTTGGGTGCATGTTAATGGTACAATGTTGCTGATTGGGCCAGAATTTTTGTTTAAAACATTTACATTATAAGATTTATCAAAAGAATGTGAAAAAGTAGCTTTTGTATTGTGTTGCAGAGATAGGTGCTGTAGTGAGCATGCTGCAGGCTAGCTGCTGCCTGTTCCTTCTTGTAATACCACTTTGTACCTAAGGGGTGGTAGTGAGTCACTGTAGTCAAGATGAGGAAGAAGAAGTTTCATTGTCCTCAGCCACTGGGAGAAATGAGACTCAAAGCTGCAGTAATTTTCACTGTAAGACTGTAACTTCATTAGGTTTTATTATTCTTTTAGGCGAGAATGGTCTCTCCATTTGGATTGACAATGTGTCAAAACTGGATGGCTGTGGAGACAAGTGATCCGGTGAAATGATCTGTGTGTACCTCGTTGGTAATTTACCACTGGCTCTAATGTCTCCATAGCAATTGATATCTTGATGACGCCATAGAACAGAATAAGCACAATCGGAAAACAGCGAAAAACAAATCTCCAAGTTCATTATGAACATGATAAAGAGAGACCACAATTATAATTTGTTACTGAGAAATGTAAGATCTTTGACAAAATTGTAAAAAAAAAAACAACAACAAAAAAAAATAATAAGCTGTACATACGTTTAGAAAATTAGACAAGCAGTCAATGCCTACATATATTGTTACAGGCTATGCATTCTCCTAGTGTCCATTTAAATCAATTCAAATACCTTGACACAATTTTATCATAACATAAAAACCCAGAGAGTATTAAACATCCAAAATCCTTCTCTTGTTGACTTGATATTCTGCCAACAGGCCTTCTTAAGAATTCTTTGGCACTGAACTTCTGTTTTTGTCTTCTAGTCAGTGTTTTGACCCCACCACAACATTGAGATAGTTATTGTTAAGGCCTTCAATAACATCCACTTAAACACAGACAATGGCAGAGCTTAGTATTTAGTCTAAGTATTATTGCATTTGACATAGTTAACCTTTTGATTGCTAGACTGGAAAACTGGGTTGGGCTTTCTGGCAGCGTTCTAAAATGCTTTGAATGCTAAAGGATGTTTGTCTAGAAGTAACTATATATCTGAGCAGACAAAAATGACTTGTAGAGTTCACAAGGAACCATTCTGGGGCCTCCTCTGTTAACATGTACCTGCGCCCACTGCCTCAGGTTATGGAAAACAAAAAGTAGATTAATTGCATTGAAACATTTTAATGATTGGATGTGCCAGCCCAGAACCCAATCAAACAAAGATAAAACAAAGTAATTGTTTTTGGAGCTAAAGAAGAACAATAATGGTCAATGCTCAGTTTCAATCGGTAAATACACAAAGCCAGAAATCTGAATTTCAATGGCAATATTAAGATTATTACAAAGTCAGCCTGCTATCACCTGTCTGTTTCTACTTTAACTCACGGCTAGAAATTAATTGATAGGAGTATTTCCCAAAGTGTGAAACTTTTCCTTTGATGTTATTTTAATATTTTCTAATATAGGGTAATATTTGATCACATTAAACTCCTATTACAAGATACAACAAGGAAGTGGAATGTAGAAAAACCTTATATAAACTTGTACTTGTAGCGCTTTCATCACTGATAGTGGACTTCAATGCTTGTTGTAATTGTTATTTTTGTTTTTAAAAAATATTTTAGTATTCTTTTGGAAGGGTTATCAAAAGGTATGTTCTGTAAATCTGTTACACCCTATTGTATGTTTTACTTAGATGAAGCTTTCTCTGTTTCACCAGGAGAGTCTTCTGACCCAGCAGCTCCTCCAGTGACTCCCCCCATGCCCCTCCTGACTCAGGGATATCATGGGACCCATTTCCACACTCCTTTTCCTCCTCATCTCCCTCCTCCTGTCTCATCCCTGCACCTCCTTCAGACCCCAGGTTCTGGAGCGGGGTCCTGGCCCTGAGCAGCCCCAGCCCTCCGGTAACACTACAGGGTCTGGCAAAAGGACATGTACGGAAAAAGTGGTGTGTAGACCCGGTATCCTGCTGCCAGTGTGGGAACCACTCAACCCTCCAATGGGAGAACAGGCAGGGAGGGCTGTGATATACTTCTTCTGTCTCATGTATATGTTCTTGGGTGTGTCCATTATCGCAGACCGCTTCATGGCATCGATAGAAGTCATCACCTCTCAGGTATTATTGAACTTCAAATTTACAGTTTAGAAACTGTCTGTTTAGCGTTCCTACTACGCAAACGTTGTACTCAGCTTGTTCAGCTCTTGATATCTTTTTCCCAAACATCTGTTCACGTAGGAGAAAGAGGTGACCATCACCAAACCCAACGGTGAAACCACAGTAACAACAGTGCGAATCTGGAATGAGACCGTGTCAAACCTCACTCTCATGGCCCTGGGCTCCTCGGCGCCAGAGATCCTGCTCTCTGTCATTGAGGTAGACGAGGCATTTCACACATACCTTAATAGAAACGCAAGATCTCAGTGAATGTGCTGTTCACATGCCTTCACACAGTATGAATTTGTTTTAAATTTTACATTCTTAAAATATGCATTTGGATTTTAGAACGTCAGAAAAATCTAGGTCTCCGTGTTATCTGTAAATGAATAAATGAAATTAAATAAATAGTTCATTAAGGTGTTTTTTTTTATTTTTAATCCTTAATTTTTCCTGTAAAAAGGTGTTTGTTTTGTGACATTTGTTCCTTACGTCTTTTATTTTGTCTCTTACATGTTTCACTCTGACAGGTGTGTGGACACAACTTCAATGCAGGGGAGCTCGGTCCAGGCACTATAGTGGGCAGCGCTGCCTTCAATATGTTCGTCATAATTGGTATTTGCGTGTGGGTGATCCCTGAAGGAGAGAGTCGCAAAATCAAACACCTGCGTGTGTTTTTTATTACGGGTTTCTGGAGTATTTTTGCCTACATTTGGCTCTACCTCATTCTAGCCGTCATCTCGCCGGGGATCGTAGAGGTGTGTTTCTGCTCACTATAAATGTTTGGCCTTATTTCTAATAAATCAAGGGTGTAAATCAGTTGACATTGCTCCCATCGCTTGTATTACCAGGTGTGGGAGGCAGCGGTGACGCTGCTTTACTTTCCCGTGTGTGTGATCTTGGCTTGGATTGCCGACCGCCGCCTACTCTTCTACAAATACATGCACAAGCGTTACCGTGCTGACAAGAGACACGGTATTGTGGTGGAAATGGAAGGCGAGCTTGCACCCAAAGGTATTGACATGATCATGGATGGAAAGTTATCAGACGGCAGCTCGTGCCCTGGAAACTCCTCCAGTGTGACGGTGTCTGTGCAGCCAGGCAACGAACCAGACCAGAACAGAGATGAGGTAAGATGTTGTTGCTGTTTTAGCTTCACATTTCAAGATTGATTGGACAATGTGAAATACAGAATAAAGTTTGTGGTTAAAGAAGAAAGCATATTCATTGAGATTTATTAAGAGAACACACAAGTATACTTAAAGCCTGGAGTGAAAAAACACAGCACAAGTAGCAGAAAGGCTTCTTTTGTGACACTTATTTTTGATTAGTTGGTTAATTATTTGATAAACAAAACATCAGAAACCCAAAATATAATATAGTATAATTTAAGACCAAGAAGAGGATTCTTACATATGAGAACCTGGAGTCAAATGTGAAATCGAAAAACTTATACAAATAATAAGTTACCAGTATAGTTGCAGATATTTCTTTCTCATTAACTACTCAGTTATTTGACTAATCATTTGAACTCTGTCTATATACTGCCCATGTTTTTCCTCGTATAGGCAGTCCATATCTTGAAAGACCTAAAGGAGAAACATCCAGACAAAGACCTGGACCAGCTGATTGAGATGGCGAACTACTCTGCCCTGGTTCATCAGAAGAAGAGCCGCGCCTTCTATCGCGTGCAGGCGACGCGCATGATGATCGGTGCTGGAAACATACTAAGGAAACACGCTGCCGAGCACAGACGGCGCAAGGCTAACGGAGGCCAGGAGGACATGGCCACATGCTCTTTTATTTGTTTTGAAAGTGCACAGTACCAATGCACTGAGAACTGCGGCACTGTGACCGTCTGGGTGATCCTTGATGGGGGCACAGGCCAGGACACTTTCTATGTGGACTACTGTACAGAAAATGGTTCTGCCAACGCTGGAGCAGACTATGAATTCAGCGAGGGAACCTTGGTGTTTAAACCAGGGGACACCCGGAAAGAGATCAAGGTGAGCAAAGGAAACATTTCCATCTTAGTGAACAAAAAAAGATTGTCACCATAATTTTCAAATGTTGTCAATATAACAAAGTTGGCTTTTCCAGTGATATGATATTTCCTGTCCCTAATTATCAGTGGGACCCCAGAATCAATCATTGTAAATGTTGTTTCTGCATTAAAAAATACTTTGGCCTTAAGCGTTCATGATAAAAGTGACTCTCATGTGCTCTGCTCTCTAGGTGGGCATCTTGGACGATGACATCTTTGAGGAGGATGAGCATTTCTTTGTGCGTCTTCAGAACCTGAGGTTAGAAGAAGGTGGAAGTGAGGGAACGGGAACTCCGCCCAAGGGCAAACTAGTGGAGCCGCTGGTCGCCACCATCACTATCTTGGACGACGACCATGCCGGCATTTTCACCTTCGGTCAGCGGGTGCTGAGAGTGAGCGAGAGCACGGGCGTGCTGACGGTGACGGTGGTGAGGAACTCGGGCTCCAGGGGCACCGTTGCTGTGCCATACCATACAGAGGACGGCAGTGCCAAGGCTGGAGTGGACTACGAGGAGACCAGAGGCGAGCTGGAATTCACCAATGAACAGACCAGGTGAGGCACAATCTGCCAACCGGAGCCAATAAAATAAGACTATAGAAGCCATAGAGTGTGATGAATGTTACCTTAGAACATCTGTCTATTCTGGTCCAGGAACCAAGACAGTCTAGACGTTATGACTTAAGGTTGCACCTTACTGTTTCTTGATACTAAGCGTTAAAAAAGTGTTTTTCTCATTATCAGAACCCTGTAAAATCCCCTGTAACAAATAAAAGATTTTAAAGGTAGATCAATGTGAAGCTGCCTTTGATATCTAGCAATTAAGAACAGGCACCTCACGACATTTGAACATGTTCTAATTAGTTAAATAGTAGATGAACTGAAATATGGTCTGGTAATCTCTGAACCACAATGATTAAAACTACTAAGACCAATGTCGTTCCTTTCAAACCAGTGTTACCGACACACAAGAGATTCAAAGCTTTATATTTATACTACTTTGTCCTAGTGTTTAAAGTAGAGGGCACCTGAACCTCACTGAAGATTACTATGGGTTATCAGTCACCCACTCCAGGTAAAGGAGGTCCCATTAGACAGAATTACCTGACGACTTGACACCCACAGATAATCCTGTCCCTGATCAGGTGTGAGGACCTCCTGCCACCCCATGTAAACTGACAGATCTGTTTCTCATTAAAGTTTCAGGTTTTATAAGCTGCGTTTTCACATGGACTGTTTGTACACTTTAAATGACTCAGTTACCTTAAAGTCAGACTTTTTGTGAATCATATTTAATGAGGTGGTTAGCTTTATTCTTTACTTACTTCATTTTGTTTTGCTACATCATAGTGTAGTGTTTAACTGCATACTGTGATTCTTTTAAATTCAGTTTAACAATTATTTTTCAGCACACTGAGGCACAAGTCAATTCAATTGTGATGTCATTTAGATGGTAGATGTAAATGTTGGTTGAGGTTTTGTGCTTTTATAATTTACAATTCCTCATATTTTATTTACCATTCATTTTTTCAATAAAAATGTGTGTGTGTGTGTGTGTGTGTGTGTGTGTGTGTGTGTGTGTGTGTGTGTGTGTGTGTGTGTGTGTGTGTGTGTGTGTGTGTGTGCAGTCAGACCTTACAAGTGCGCATTATAAATGTGGAGGAGTATGAAAAGCAGGAAACCTTCGTCATTGTGCTTGAGGATCCTAAATGGCTGAAGCGAGGACTCTCTGGTAAGTGTGTAAGCGTTTTAAAATAAGGACTTGCTGTTCTATTGATTCTGGTAATTTGTATAGTGTGGGATGATAGGTGGTAGATAGTCTCATTGACGTCAACATAAAAAAGTTACAGCGCTACTGTACCTCAGCAGCGATATCCAAGATCAAGTATCATTAAATATAACAACAGCAACACAGATGGAAGATTGCCTACGTCAGAGCCTGTAACTGAATATTACACACTGTCACTTACACTTACTGTTGTTTCTGTTAGGTGCTGTAACTAATTATAAATTTACTATCTTTGGATTGCTACCTCGATGTCTCACAAAGATATTTGCAGGAATTGTATAGTTTCTTATTAATGGAGAAAAGAATGACCATTTTATAATGTAAGTTATTTCATTAGTTAAGAGTGGAAACAGTGCCCATATTGAACTGTGCTGACCTGAGTCTACAGTTGTACCACCGTTGTATACCATTGTACTGAATAATTTTCTCTTTCTTCACAGCACTGCTGCTAAATCAGGGTAAGATGGGCTTGGGTTTAAAGGTGTAATGTGCAGCATTGCATCCATGCTTAGGCCATAACTAAGACATTTTGGGAGCCTTAGTCTCACACAATGAACCAATGTGTGTATTTGTAAAGTGGCATTTGTAAAGATCCCATTGTTTCCTGTTGGATTGTGCTGCAATCATTTTACACTGTCTGGAATTGTGCTTGTATTTGTTTAATAGAAGAGTATAAATATGGTTTCGGTAATTCCTCATTTTTTATTGGGTTATTGAGATTATGGCTGATTTTTCCAGTTTTATAAGCTTTCCAGATAGTATAAGCTCTGACAACTCTATACTATGAGTTATGGATGGATAATGTCAGGTTTAAGGCTCTGGTTGGTCTTTAAGTCTGCATTAGGAAAAAATGGAAAGCATCTGCATTAGACAATTAAATCAGTCCCAATGCAGGCAAAGAAATGTCGCCAAGTAATGGAAGCTAAATGCTTTACACAGCACCTTTAAACTGTTACATTTTGAAAGTGTGTGCAGTGTTTGGGATATTTTTTATCTTTATTCTTTAAGTCTGGGGCAAGTACTCATGGCTTAGACATAGGACATGTGTTTTGAAAATGACACAATAAATTATAGACATGAAGAAATATATTTGGGCTGTAAATTTATATGTCTGTGCTCACCTATAGGCAACCCCACCCCTGAGGAGGAAGAAGCCAGGAGGATCTCAGAAATGGGCAAACCCATTCTAGGAGAGCACAGCAGACTGGAAGTCATCATAGAGGAGTCCTGTGAGTTTAAGGTGTGTGAGTGACTAATAGAAGGTGTTAAAAAAGCCAAAAACCAATCCCCCGGTGCCCTACAGATAGTGCTGAATAGAAGTGGCAGCCCTTCTTTTAGGTTTTGTTTATTAAAAACCTTCGTGAAATACGACACTATCAGCCTTAATGAGTATGAATATTTTTTATAAGTGGACATGTGTGTGGAATTGGGGAATGTATTATGTATTGTATATTAAGCCTTTTTTGAGTGGTATTTTCTTTAAAAGCATTCACCATTACAAACAGACATTTTGCAAACATAAATATGTGTTATGCAAGTGTGGAAAAATTGTTTAACCACCTGGCACCTTTTACACATCAGACTCCCAATGGAGTACTAGACCAGGTAAAGTTTCTGCCAGCATGTTGCATGTGATGGGATTGAGTTGAGTTTCATCTCACGTTCTCTTGTTAGAAGTCTCATTATACTCTCCTGGTTACAGAAATACTGTACTTTTCAGACCTGTCCTCTCTCATTCGTGCATCAACTGCATGTTGAATTGGGATGCACTTGATAGTGTGTGTAATGTTTTGGTCGGTTTGTTCTTACAAGCTTATAATAAACATTTAAACGAACAAATGCAGTGCATCTGATGGGTTTTTAAGTATAATTAAAATATAATGCACTTTATACAGAGAGTACCTGAGTTACAGAGAAGCTGACGTGACAGAGACGTGAACCTGAAATCTGTTCATTTCAATCATGGCCTTTATCTCGTTACTGACGGATTTAATCTGTTGTAACAGAGCACTGTGGACAAACTGCTGAAGGACACAAATCTGGCTACAGTGGTTGGCTCTCATTCATGGAGAGAGCAGTTTATTGAAGCAGTCACAGTCAGTGCAGGTCAGTGGTGTTTACTTTTTTTAACCTTTAGTGTGTAGTTTTTATATTGATTGTTGTATTCTTTGCGGTACATTTAGAGAAATCAAGAAAAGTAGTGATCAGTGTTATAGTTGTATCTTAAAACTACATTTCTGGAATTTATTGTCCCCATTCTGCCTAGAATACATCCATAGGATAATAAATGATGATTTCGCTAGAACTAATAAAACATGTTAACAAAAATCATCTCAACATAGTTTCACACCTCTTATCTTCTCTCTGGAGCTCTAGAAAGAACAGTGTGTTTTTTGTCTGTCTCAGTCAATAAGCCTCTCCTTTGATTGGCTAATTTGAATGACTGTGAATAGGGGTGGGCGGTGCCGGTGACTATATAGTTGTGACATCACAACATCACAGAAGCCCTAGCAACTTTCTAAATACAGTTTCTAAACAGGAATATAATAATTTCTCTGTAGACTGTTCTAAAACATGGTACAGTACTTATATAACACATAGGCCTCCCTATATACCTATCCTACAATTAGAAAAGCAATTCAAACCTCACTTTTGATGATATGGGACCTTTAAATAAAAAGTCCCACTGATTGTCATATCCTGAAGGATGCAAAATTTGTTCTCTGCTTTTGACCCATCTCCTTGGGGAGTGGAGGGCAGCAGTGGTGCAGTACCCGGGGATCATTGGGTGATTTTAACCCCACAACTCCAACCCCAGGAAAATTAGTGCCAAGCAAGGAGGCAAAGGCTACTCTTTTACAGTGTTAGTATGACCCGGCCGGGGATTGAACCCCAAACATCCCAGGCTTATGGCAAACACTCTACAACTCGTCCACTTATGGAAATTGGTGCGTGTGTTCTGCCAACTCAGAATAGTTTGCCAAGTCTAGAGCGAGGCTCGTCTGAAGACAGAAATTTGCTCGCCTGGCTCTGTCCATCTGAAACAAAATCTGCCTACCAGCACCTCTGAAGCTCACTGATCAACCATATCAGTCCCAAGAGTTGATCTTATCATCTAACTCTGAAGCAAGACACCGTATATGCAGATCTGCCAAAATGTCAAGCGATTCCTTTAATGCTGTTATAACAAGTAGGGGCCATGGCCAATTTGTACCAAACAAATGAGAACATGTGTTAATTAGTGAGCTTTAGACCTTTAGAGGTGCTGGCAGGTGGATTATTATTGTACGTTTGGATAGAACCAGGCAAACTCATCCCCCTTTTCCAGTCTTTAAGCTATGCTAAGTTAACTTGTGGTAGTTTATTTACTTTAAAGACATGAGATCTTCTCAACCAAAATGCTGCCAGAAAGTGAATGTTTTTCCCAGAATGTCTTTTAAAGTGGCATGTAGTTGCAATCAAAGCTATATGACTGAAAACCTGTCAATCAATGTACAGTAGTAATGCAAAGACAATTGATTATATAGCTTTTGTTTCTGTGATTTTAAAATGTAACTGCATCACTTCTGGTTGCTGATATGCCTCTTGTGATTGTTTTTAAACAGTTAATGGAGACGAGGAGGAACAGAGGGCGCCGAACTGCTGCGACTATTTCATCCACATATTTTGCATTTTCTGGAAGGTTCTGTTTGCTTTCATCCCTCCCACTGAGTACTGGAATGGCTGGGCATGCTTCATAGTGTCAATCTCTGTCATCGGACTCTTAACGGCCCTCATAGGGGACCTCGCTTCCCATTTTGGTTGCACGATAGGTCTGAAGGACACCGTCACTGCAGTGGTTTTTGTAGCACTGGGGACTTCACTTCCTGGTGAGTGGCACGTACATCAAAGAGAATGTTTAAGTGTTCATGTATTCCAGATGTCTTAGCTGGGCTAATAAATACGGAAATGTCATCTGTTGGATTTAAAACTGCAATGCGGGATATTTGTCTCCATCTTCTGGCGATGAGAGAGTAATTACACAAAGACTGTCCACACGTTGTCATGTCCACCGTAGCCAACATGGTCAACCTGTAGCAGCTGTAAAATGGTGGATAAATTGTTCATCACATAACCCTACATAGATTCTCTAAGTGTTATCAGACCAAATGAAGAGTTTGATTAATTTGGTCTGATAACACTTAGAGAATCTAGAAGAGCTGCACAATTAAATAATTTTATCATGTTAGCAGAGGGCTACCACAAGATTAAAAACCTGAGTCCACTGTGAGATTACAGAGAGATTTACCTGGTGGAGATAGACCTAATCAGCATTGTGTTAACTTGTTTTTCTAGGACTTGTATGGTGTGGTTTGTTCATAAAGATTTTGTTTTATAACTCTTTTTTTGTGCCCAGATACCTTTGCTAGTAAAGTGGCTGCTACTCAGGACCAGTATGCGGATGCATCTGTGGGAAATGTGACAGGAAGCAATGCAGTGAATGTGTTCCTGGGTATTGGGGTGGCCTGGAGTGTGGCTGCCGTATATTGGGAAATCAAAGGTAAGACCTTCCGCGTGGATCCCGGCTCGCTGGCCTTCTCCGTCACGCTCTTCACCATTTTCGCCTTCTTAACTGTGGGAGTGTTGATGATACGCCGGAGACCGTCCATAGGTGGCGAACTGGGAGGCCCACGGGTGCCTAAAATCATCACGTCACTGCTTCTCTTTGGACTCTGGTTCCTCTACATCCTCTTCTCCAGCTTGGAGGCCTACTGCCATATACAAGGCTTCTGAGAGAGCACAGCTGGGGAGAGTAACGACTGCACAATCAAAACCACACATATAACCAGGACGTTCACCTGGCCAATACTGTTACTGAAACCCCTGCTGAGCAAATCTATCATCACTTGACAACTGCTGCCATTACTCAAAAGCTGTAGACTGACTTTCACATGCTCATCTGTATGTCACATCCACTGATTGTGACATTGTTCATTTTCACATATAAGTGGACTGAATAACATGCAGTGTCTGTTTATGATAAAATAGAACAAATGGTCAACATGTACTTTGTGAAGTCACTGGAATATGCTTGATACTGGCTTGATGCCCAATGGCTCATAAACTGGATTTCAAGTTTGGTCTTGTTTCTCTTCATGCTTATAAGTGCTTTTGAATCAGGTAGATTGCCTAACCTAGTGATTAAATAAGAAAGTAAATGACAACCGTGAGTACAGGCAAGGAATGTAAGTGATAATACATGACAAGCTGCTCTGATATATATATATATATAAAAAATGGAAGAGGAACGCCACTCTGCTTTGCAATGTTGAAATCTGTTTTTTTATCAGGACACCTTTGATATCCTTGGATATCTCACAGACAAAAGGAGAAGCTGTGATTAAATTCATTTGTTGTCATTTGACCAGTTAATGTTAATTGGTAACATAGCACAAAGCAAAAAATACCGTTGCTATGGTTATCTTCAATTTTCTTCACACAGATTTAAAGTGATGTTGACTGGAACTCTGAGTTTTCAAAAGCAACGCCTCCAGCTATTCAGAAGCAAGTATGTTGTGCAGCTGTGGTATAAAAAAAACAGACAGATAAGCTGCTTACTGCAGAATTATGTATTTTTGTTCAGTTATGTGGCACAAGGCATGGTTATTGTATTGTACTGCACCAAATGAATTTGATCTCACGTATAAGTATTGATTATAATGATCATAAATGCACTATATGGACCCAATATTGAAATGTATAATAGATAAAGAAGTACCCCAGCAATGAATTTTAATAAGCTGCCATTTAGTGTGACTGTTTGAAAGTGAAGATTCATTCATGGCTAAAGTCTTATCTGTTTATTTATCAATAATGTAATTTAATTTATTTGTAATTCAATGTATATGAGCTGATATGAACAAAATATATTGTAAATTATTGTAAGATGTCATAATTACTTTGAAATTGTAACTGAGTTTGTCTCTATTGGATCTATCACCCAGACTGCTTGTGTAGGTACTGTGTCACTTTATCATAATGGCTAAAGAAGAAAGATTTTGTATGGGCTTGAAGAAGGTAAATCAAGATTTTAAGAGGGAATATAGCATGTCATTAGTTTGGGCACCGTGCTTTAAATTCTGTGTGCCATGTCAATTAGAAGGCATATTCCAGGATTGTGCATCCAAAAAACACTTGGCCAGCAAAAGTGTTATCATTAAAAAAAAGCAAGATTAATAAACGTGGCTCAAAATGAAATGTCTGAGATGCAATTCAAGTCAGTTTTGTGTATGAGGGACATGGCGACACACAGGTAAGTTATAAAACCTTTAAAGTCATCACCTAGATGCCAATCCAAAGTGTTTAGGCATCTAAGCAGTATAAGATGATCACATTTGTGTAATACAAAGTTCAACTACAGATATAGAGGTGGAACAGTGGGTGGAGAATTTTATTATCCCTTAAAGCATCAACATTTGGCAACATTTATTTAATATAGTATGAAAAACAATGGACAATATTTTGGATACACTTTTGTATATATACAACCATTCCTTCTTTGTTTTTCAGATTTGGGAATTTCTAAATTACAGTGTAATCAGTATGGGGGAAAAATACATTTTATCATGCAATAAATAGCCTAGAAGGTTATGTAAATTATGATGTGTGATGTGTCAAATGAGGATTTGTTACAGTTTACAGTGTTCAGAGTTTGACTGTGTCAGTGCTTTGAATCTATTGTTTAACCCATATGTATAACCCCAATGAATATAAAATATATTATTATTATTATTATAAATATAAAACACTTAGAAAACTCTAGCTGACATGACAGATTCAAACGAAATTTGATTTTAATAACTGAATTAAAGTAAACCTGAATAAATAAGTGGAGAAACATAAGGAATGCAGCCGTTTCCACACAAATATACGACATGGTACAACTAAGCAAATGACATCCAATCATGCTCTGTGGCCTCTATAAAAATGCTGAGCAGGCCCAGTTGGTTCTGATTTCATGACAAGAGGTAAAGATCTTAGCGAGTTTGTAGTTTGTAGCACTCTGCTGTGAATAAATCGCAATCACAGGTGCTGAAATTCTGTTTCAAATACTGCAAAGAGATTGCCGAAGGAAACAGCCTCTTCTAATTAGGTTTCAAAATGTCTTATAATATAATATACAGAAAAAAATGCTTTAAGTTGTAATGCCTGAATGTTGTAAATACGATAAATATCATAAAAGAGTTTCTCATTTGTCTGGAAGATCATACCAAATGTCATGTACATAGCTATGGCGTTGCTTTGAACTCTACAAATAAAAAACGCGTTATTCCCACACACCCTGAATGCACCAGCGGCCCGGCACAGGGGACAGGACAACATGGCTGCTGCTGCGGGCCGCTTCTACGGAGAAGCTGGTAGAGCAACGAAAAGGCAGAAAACCGAGGAAGGAGGGATGACAACGGTAAGTTTTTCCGTTTAGCTTCGGCTGTTAATGTGGTATTATGCCAACATTCGATAGTTTTTAGTATATCTAAGAGGGAAATTCGCCCTACCAAATTACTGCTTGTCGCGCAGCTAACGTTAGCTAACAACGCTAGTTTGGGTACGTTTTGTATGTTTTGGTTTAGTTTTTGAAATGAAAATCAATTAGCTCCACAACAACACATACCAGCAGGTTGTTATATATGAACAATTGTTTTATAAAAATTAAATAAACCGATGCTTTCTCTGGCCAGCGATTAACGATGAATAATAAAAAGCAGCGACTGGCTGCTGTCTATTCTCTGCGGGTCTCCATCCCCGCTCCACCACAATTGGAAGTAAATTTTGACAGCAATCTTCTGGTGTGTGTGTGTGTGTGTGTGTGTGTGTGTGTGTGTGTGTGTGTGTGTGTGTGTGTGTGTGTGTGTGTGTGTGTGTGTGTGTGTGTGTGTCGTCTTCAGGAGAGCTACGAGGACCCCCATAAACCGCTGCCCTCCCCGGTGGTGCACATCCGAGGCCTGGTTGATGGTATCATGGAGTCGGATCTAGTGGAGGCCCTGCAGGAGTTCGGGGCCATTAGGTAATATCAGGGCTCCTGAATAAAGACCGTGTGTCTCTTTAAAGGCAGAGTATGCAGGATTTTACTAACAACAATAGCAATGCAATATCTATACTCATACATTTATAATCCCTCTCAATTATCGTTTATAACTACTAGAAGCTTGTGATGGTGTGTTTATGTGCGGCGTCCCTGCTGCCCTCTGGATTTCCTTTTTTCCTCATTGTTTTGGGACCTTCCTGTTCGCCAAAACAATGAGATAAATAGAATATGCAGGCTCTCTGCACATCAACACACGACCACACATTTCTAGTTGGTCATAAGTGATGGTTGGGAGGGATTTGTGTGACTATATATATTGTTTTTAGGGAAATCTCTCTTCTATTAACATGCTTGTATTCTTAACTGGCGCTGTGCAGGTTTCATTGATGTCCTGTGTGGTCCCATATTGTAGAAAGTGAGATTTGAATTATTTTTTCATTAAAAGAAGTTCTAAAATGTACAATTTTTTTGCCAACAAAATAATAAAAAAAATATTAAATAATATTAATTAAGTGTATCGAAATAAAAAGTCTGATCAAAATTCAATCATTTTGTCGAAAATGACACTTATCTTGCATAGAGCATTTTTAACCAATATTATCATTATATCCACCTGTCAGTCCATATGAATGGTCTGCCATGATAGAATGCAACCTTAAATTAGTCAGTGTCTGATTCATTCTGCGCTGGTAGGATACACCCGCTTTTCATTGGTACAGTTAAAATCCTCCCAGTGTTCTGTGCAGCCTGTATATCCTGTTCATGTCAGAAAGATGTCATAAGAAGGATGCTAGATACTCTCCGATTCTCTTTCAGGTGACTATGCAGTCATCGTAGTGTAAAATATAATACTATAATATGAAATTAGTCATTACAGTCCTGTGACCTACTGTCTCGTCAAGCCCTTATGTTTAAAGTATTTGAAAACAGTTTGTACTGTATCATACTGGGCATATTGTGTAATGTGTACACACAGTTTTTCTGAGCTTGTCTGGAAACAACTGCCTATTGTTTTACATGTTGTTGAATGCAGTGAAACTTGACCAGGCTGTGTGTGGGCCTGAAAACCTAAACAATGAGCTAGAGCTGCTGATTTGGTTGTTCATTCTTTCATATTACTGGGAATCTCTTTGTGTTGGTGTTAATATGGGAAAAAAACAAAACTTTTATCCTAGTTTATATTGTATTAGTTCTAGATAGTAGTGCGTATAATTACAAGTCCAACGGAGTTGACAATGATTTTCTACATTTGTGATTCATGCCTTTCCTCTGTGAAATATTGTTATTGGAGCAAATAAGCCTATTTTTTTCCCCCTTGATTTCTTTATTCAGTTTTATGGTCATGATGCCCAAGAAGCGCCAAGCCCTGTTGGAGTATGAGGACATGAATGGTTCCTGCAATGCTGTAACATATGCAGCAGAGAACCAGGTGTACATTGCAGGCCACCCCGCCTTCATCAATTACTCCACGAGCCAAAAGATCTCACGACCAGGAGATTCAGACGACACCCGGAGTGTCAACAACGTGCTGCTGCTCACAATCATAAACCCCATCTATCCAATCACCACGGTAACATGATTGTAAAAACGAGCCTTGTGTTTGGTGACAGTGACAGGTCATAATTTATGTAGTAGTGGGCAAAACTGGATACATTACTTTACAATTTCAGACAGAATCATTCATAGATTACTGTATAATAAGCTTAATTTTCAACTTAACATCAGCTATGATTGGGGGAAAAAGGTTATCTCACTTTGAAATTTAATGTAAATATATCCATAGATTCATTTTCACAAGGTATTACAAAATAAAGCTGCTTATTTTATTAATAATCAGTAATAGAATAAAATTTTGCAAAATGGTGAGAAACTGCTGTTTATTCTATTTGATTAATTAGGATGAGTCATTCTAAACAAACATTGAAGCATAGAGATCTGTTTTTCAATACATATTCCTGCAACTGCATGTTTTTAAATACTGCAAATTTGTATTTTTTCCATTCTTTCTCTCCTCATAATACATACTTCTCAAAACTACAGTGAATTTCCTTTCTGGAAGATTGTTTGAATAATTTTGATAGAAATGGCACAAATATTGCAGTTAGTATATAATCTGTCAGAATAGTCATGTTTAAGCATGTGTAATATTTTTAAAGGTATGCATACTATATCTGTAGTACTACATAAATTTTGAAAACGTCTCTGTGTGCCCCTACAGGATGTGCTCTACACCATTTGTAACAACTGTGGACCTGTGCAGAGGATCGTCATCTTCAGGAAGAATGGTGTTCAGGCCATGGTCGAATATCCTCTTAAATAATGGCCCCTTTTTATTTTTATTTTTTTTTTGTCCTCACATTTTTGATTAGTTTCACCTGTGCTCACATACATCTGTTATAACCAGTACTCGCCTTAACTCAATGCTGCCACATTTGATTCGGTTCAAAGTGCACAGAGGGCCAAAGCCTCTCTGAATGGCGCAGACATCTATTCTGGTTGCTGCACTCTGAAAATTGAATATGCCAAGGTAAGTGTAAGACAATTCGGATTCACTCTGCTTTATCAGATGTTTGTGAGAGCCAACCAGTTTTGATTTTTTTTTTCTTATGCAACCTGTCCACAGCCAGCACGCCTTAATGTCTTTAAGAACGACCAGGACACATGGGACTACACAAACCCCACTCTGAGTGGCCAAGGTAACATGAGGTCCCCAACCCTCCCTCCCCCCCTTTTTTCTTCCTCTTCTTCCTCTCATGCCACTGTATGGGATGGTTAGGGTTCTCTGCCTCCGGGGGTATTGCCTTTGATCACAGGTGAATGGGTTTTATTCCACCGTTCACCATGCTGCTCAACTCCGTGTTCAGAGGCAGTATTCCTGTGATGCCGTCACAGTTCTTCATGCATTTTTCTCGCCATACAGCAGGCACAACGTAAGGGCATGAGGAGCAACCTCAAGGGCAGCCAACCTCGATTATAGGCTCATGCATGTGAAAAGTCCAACTCACCCGTCACGGTAGCATACGCAGGCACACCATTACTCACATAGTTTCACGTTCCTTAAAGCGCATGTCACAGCTTCACAACTTCACATCCCTGCCTACAGACTCTCACACTTGATAGCGTTCTTTTAAACATAGTGGAGATTTTATCAACACTTAAATTAGACACCAGCTCGCTGAGTTGACTTGTGAGATCCCTAGGCACACCTCTGTTTAAAGGTCCCATGAAATGACTTTGACGCACATCCGTTTCTCTATGAGGGTTGGACTTAACACTGGGAGGGGTGCTTTTTTTTGTATATGCTCCAAGTATACAAAGAGTCATTAAAAAAAACTGAATGTGTTACAAAAGTAAGGAAAAGTGCAGCCATTGATGGTGGAAAAACAGATCCAAGAACATTCTGCATTTCATGGGATCTTTAATGTAAAACATAACACACTTGACAGTGTTCTTTACATTCAAATGGCAAATAAGATTTTTCATGCTAGCAAGTTTAAACTTTGGCAGGACCATGTCATAGGGAAGTAGGTTTTTAAAGGTAGGATTGCATCATTAGTGAATTAGTGAATATGTTTTTGTTGATAATGTAATTATAATATTAAAAATATATATATATAGGTTTCTGAATTTCGAGCCAGTTCATCACCTTCACCAGGCACTTGGCACATTGCCTAGTATCCCTCTCTGCCATTTCTGTGACAATCCAGTCGGCCAACTGTTAATGTAATCAGATTTCAGTTTAGGTGACATTCACTAAAATGTAATGTGCTAGGATCCTGATGGAGAAAATATTGCAAATCTTAGTGACACATTAGACCACTTAAGGTTTTGTGGAGTCTTTAATAACATTTTGCTGTGATTTTAAACCTGACATCGTTCAAATACTTTATTGTAGCTGTGTAATTTTTGTTTGTGTGTTTTTGTTTTTTTGTTGTTTTTTAAGCAGACTTTGTAAAAACTATGCAGTTGTTTCTCTTGTAGACAACCAAGACCACAACATGCACATTTCAAGTTTCATACAGGTGTTTGACATCTTGTCCATTTCTTAAAGGGATTCCTTGATATTCTTTAGTTTGTGCTGCCTTACGAATCCGAGGTAACTCCTTGTGTCCTCACTGTGCAAACTCACACAGGCTTACCTCAACCTCTAGGCAGACACATGCTGCCAAAGACACAGCGGCTTCTACAGCTAAAGTATAACAGCACCCACAGCCATAACTCATGTAAATCTGCTCTGTGGCATACATCGGACACAGTGGGGCAACAGACACCGGAACACAACCTCAACTCAGTACTTCCTTATTTCCAAGTCCATCATCACCCCTCTATCTCCACCACCACCTGACATGGGAATCCATTTTATTTTTGGTGGTGGACAGTAGCCACCATTTCAGATTGAGGGACAGCAAATACTGAGACAATAAGACACCTCGCATATCCACCACAGACTGATAGATTTGTAAGCATCTACCACCATCCTCTTTACCAGTACAGCACATCTCATCCGCAGAGCCCTGAGGAGTCACCACTTTTTTTTGACACAATACATTGATGATGCGGGCGGGAGTCGGGTGTGTGGTCATTGCGGCCCCGCCTCCTAGCTCTTGGGATGTGCCTGCCATAACACAACCACAGGGAGCAGCAGAGGAATTTGCAGACACACTCAGCTCGACCAGGGAACAGATGACACCACATACTGGGGCCAGTAAACAAAAAAAAGAGGCCATTCTCTCTTTCTCTCTCTCTCTCAGATGTTATTACCGCTCGCCTCCACCTTCCTGTGCCGAACACAACATGACAATACAACGAGCTCAATATCCACGGCAACACACAGAGCTGAACCGCCACGACAGCACATCGTCACGCAGATATCCGGGCACTAGATGCCTTTTTCACTTTGCAAGCGGCTGACAGCTATTAAACCCCAATAAGCAATCGTCATGCGAGCGCCCATTTTTTTTTTTTACATGAGAAGAAATATCCACAGGGGGGGCTATGAAGACACAAGCATCAAACACCCATCAAGCATACAAGCACAGATGCAAACAGATCAAACAACCTTTTCCCAAAGCTCTCTGCATTTATGGACTCTGGTGTTCTGTTTTTTTTTCCCCCTATACCTCCCCCCCCCCTTTCCCCTTCTTCTCTCTGTGCTGTTCTTATGTTGTTTCTGCGTTGTTTCATTTTCCCATTTTTTTTTTCTTTTTTTTTTTTGCACTGGCCCATAGTGATGCATTTAACGCCTCCCGTGTGATGCAGGTTTGGCTCAGTGTGTCTGTGGACAGACAGCCCACTCTCAAACGGTGCAAATGTCCCGCATTGTGGTCAGAGCACGGTAAGACGGACAATGAGCCTTCTAATTGCAACTTTAAAAACCAAGCGGCAGCAAGTCAAAACCCAAGCATGGACGCGTGGATGTACTTTTCTCTCTGGTGGTGGGGATGCAAGGAAGGACAGAAGAAAGAAAACAGTGAGGAGGGAGAATGAGTTGAGGCTGGAGTCAGAGGTTGGCGGGTAGCATCCTTGCTGAAGACTGCCCCCTACCTGCCCACTGTGTCCCATGCTCCATGTGTGGTGCTGTAAGTACTTGGAAAAAAAAATGAATAATTTGACTTGATGGTTAAAAATTTAAATTTATTGTGAAACTAAACCAACTTGACTGTTGTTGTCTTAAGTTGTTGAGCATCATGGTAAAAAAAGGCGCTATGATATAAGCTATTCATACCACTAGCCAGCAACTGACTTCAGTAATGGGATGTAGTTCAACAAACTGGCCTCTAATTCTCTTGGCAACTTACTTTTATATAATATTTGCTCAAATATTCTGAGAATTGACTATGAAGTGTTTTATTTTGTTGGATTTCCAAGTACTTGGGAATACTAGAGAATTAGTGGGGCCAGACAGCAATAATGTCTCAACTCTGATATTGTAAAGATGAGCAGTGTTCTGAAAAGGGAGGAAAGCTGTGTGTGGATTTTACTTGTGATCAGTAGCAGTTAATACGGTTTCAGATAAAGTATTTTATTTTTTAGTTCTTTTTTTATCATGGGTTTAGATCTGTTCCTCAGAATTGGCACATTCATATCGGAAACAGTATTAATTTATTATGATTAACTTCACGCCTGTCCCAGTGTGATACAATCTGCCAGTGTACATATCTCAGTGTGTATGCTTGGTTTATTTTGGTTACAATTCAGTTTCCTGAATGGATCAGCACATTAGTTGATAATTCATTGCAGGGCTGCATCTTCCAAAAATAGTGGATATTAAATAATGGCTGACTTTTTAATTATTTACATATAATCTTACACAATCAAGCTTTATTTTAACTTTCATTGGTGATTAGTTACAATAAAGGATGTACACAGTGCTCATAACCAAAATAAAATATGGACTATATTTTCAATCAGAAAAAAAAAATATATATTTAATTTTTAGGGGTCTCTACTAAACTTTGGGGTGTGGCTGTTGATGCAGATATTTTTTCTTTTTTTAATTGGAGATTACGGGAATGCTTATTTACACCAAACATTTAGATTTAGTTTTTTTTTTTCTTTTTTCCTTACACACTGTAAACTAGTCTAAAAGCTTGATGTCTTTCACTTCTGATGTTATACCTGTTTTTGTGTAGTTCTCAATAAAACATGCATAGACTGTAGGTGCCTCTCAATAGCACTGATGTATGTTATTCACTGATCGTCTACTTGAATGTTTCTATTCTATATATTTGCCTAGGGTGTAAAGAATGTGTTAAGTGTTGCCAAATTTATACTTTTTTTTTTTTTTTTACTGTAAATTTGGATTTGATGTATGTATATGTGTACCTGCACAGATGCTGATGGTGATGGCAATTGGAACAATTTTCAAGGTGTGTGTGTGTGTATGTGTGTGTGTGTTTGTTTAGGATGGCAGATATAGGAGGTTTTCATAAAAAAAGAATCATATTTGAAAAGTTAAAAAAAAAAATCTCCATTATGTCACATATTAGATGACAAAGTAGAGCCTGCAGATTTTTTTTTAACACTTAGGCCCCTCTGCTGCATGTAACACGACCTTCTCCCCTAGCACTTAGTAGCCCATGTAAGGTACCTGCTTGATGCCTTTTTTTGAGAAGAAGCTGTTTGACAGGCAACTTTGATTTTTACCGTTTTAGATCCCAATGCCAATCCCAACAAACGTCAGAGGCAGCCTGCTCTTCTCGGAGACCACCCGCCTGATTACGGTAAGCGTCTAATAAAGAAATTGATCTGACATCTAGAAGAACTGATCGGATTCTGTGACAGGTTATTTATTTCTTTTTATCAAGGTGGCCCTCAAGGAGGTTATCATAGCTACAATGACGATAACTACGGTCCCCCGCCTCCTCACCGCATGGGGCCAGGTATGGGTGGGCGTGGTCGCGGTAACCAACGTTATGGCCCTGCATACGGACCACCACCTCCTGAGTATGGTCCTCATGCTGACTCCCCAGTTCTTATGGTCTATGGCCTTGATCCTTCAAAGGTCAATCCTGACAGGGTCTTCAACATCTTCTGCCTCTACGGCAATGTAGAGAGGGTGAGTGGAATGAAGCTGAAAAAACATTAATGGAGCTTTAATCATCTGAACTCAGTGTGTCTGAACTCAGCAGTCTGACATCAACAGTATTAATATGCCTTTATCTATAGTCAGCTGCATGTTATTCTTTCCCCAGGTTAAGTTCATGAAGAGTAAACCGGGGGCAGCGATGGTGGAGATGGGTGACTGCTATTCTGTGGACAGGGCCATCACTCACCTCAACAACAACTTTATTTTTGGCCAGAAACTCAATGTGTGGTAAGAGCAGTGGTTAAAACTGTTTCAAATGGGGAAATAAAAGAAAACACAGGAATAAAGAGTGATTTAGAGTTGGATAAACAGACCTAAGACCTCCGGCTATCTTCCTTTGATAGTGTGTCCAAGCAGCAAGCGATTGTTCCAGGACAATGCTACCAGTTAGAGGACAACTCCAACAGTTTCAAAGATTTCCATGGCTCCCGCAACAACCGCTTCACGTCCCAGGAGCAAGCGGCCAAGAACCGAATCCAGCATCCCAGCAACGTCCTACACTTTTTTAATGCACAGCCTGACATCACTGTAGAGGTCTTCAACCAGGTGAACAGAAAGTTTCTATCTGTGAAGCACTGATTTTCAAAAACACCTTCTGAGATTTTTACAGAACCCAATATTTCCTTTTAGGTCTGTGAGGAATTGGGGATTAAGTGCCCTACAAGTGTGAAACTTTTCACCGGAAAGAGTGAGTAATATAACTTGTGCAATAGTATGAACTGGTTTTGTTGAAGTATGCTTTGATGTTCTAATGAATAATGATTCTGGTGTATAGATATTTAAAGATTATGAGGTTGTGGGTTGTGGGATATATGGAAGTGAAAACACAAAAAAAATTACTTAACAATACACAAAAAAAACACAATATGCACTGCTAGTTGCCAGCAGTGTTGCGTTTGTCTTCAAACTGATCCACAACAGTTTTTTTTTAATAGTTTTCAGCAATTGAGTGGTTAGACAAAACGTTTCACTGTAGTAAAATTTACTTTAGGTAAGTTCCATGACATACCATCTCTCTGGCTGTGCTGCAGCTGATTTTAGCAGCATTATTGGTGGTTAATAATAACCTATACATAGCTTGTTTTTAAACAATACATAATCACACAGTTTAGTATAACTGGGTATTGTTACCTAATGGATCATGTTGATTTGTAGGTGAGCGAAGTTCATCGGGCCTTCTGGAGTGGGACTCCATCAATGATGCCATGGAAGCTCTCGCTATGATTAACCATTTCCAGATGAAAAACCCCAGTAAGTCCTTCATCTCTGTCATATTATTCTTTTTTTTTTAAATACTGGCCATGTAGGTTTCCTGTAAATACATATTTTTAATTGTGACAATGTATTCTACCTTTTCAAAAATGTCATTTTCTTTCTCATTACTCCCAGGTGGGCCTTACCCTTACACCCTGAAGCTGTGTTTCTCAACCACACACCACGCCAACTAAATACTCTCCTCTCAAACTATTTGTAACGTTTTGTGTCTTTGCATAGAGTATACTGCAGTTCTGTTTTCACGTTCCATTAAAACATTCGGTCAATATTGGCACAAACTTGAATTGACATGCTTTAGAACATGCTACTTTAACTTTGATTTTTGTATGAATTGTTTTGCTTGTACCATGGTTTTCAATCAATCGTTTATTTTGTATGTTCACAACATTAGATTTGAGCAACCCTCACAAACCACCCCCCACCCCGCTGCTCGACATTTTCAATGTGTACTTCAATTTTTTGTTTCTAAATAAAGTAACAATAAGTGTTAATGAACGCTGATTTAAACAGATTTCAAAACTTCGTTGATAGTTTATATGCCTCTTAATTCTTCACTCTTGAAAGAAATAAGAACTAATACATTTCATTTGGCAAGTTCTTAATTGTAGTTTTGTGGGTCAAACTGGCATTTTTGTGGTTGTGCTGAAGTGTGATCGATATGTTTGACCGTAGAAGAGTCACTATGAAGATTAAAGATCCACTCCAGACATGTTTGACAGTAAGATATAAAAATACTTGGAATAATAATAATGTGTCCGATATGTTTTTTCCACAAAGATTTAATTTATTTAGTTAAAAATAATATTCAAATGGAACATTCTGGATGTTGTAACTGCTTGAGGTCATTGTCGGTGTGTGCAGAACTTTTAAGTTTCCACATTCCACTTGTATAAGTTGCATACTGGACCACTATTGCCTCTAAATTAGTAATCATAAATACACTTTTTAAGCTCAGATTTAATGTGAGCACAGAGGAAATTTCCACTTGATGTAGATGAATATGAGAACACTTTTATCATCCAATTGTGCTGTTTGATCTCCACTGTACAGAATGAAGGATGTGCAGTCAATGGTGGGAAACAATGACATGGATGATATGGAGGAATGTTCAATCACTATCAATATTTCAATGGCAGGTTGTTGCATTCCTTTAGTAAACAATACTGTGAGTATTGCAGGTATCGCAAACCAGCATTACATTAGGTTAACTTGTTAACATCTATACATGCATGTAAAGTATATTCCACAGTTATTAAATGTAGTCAGACATACACCACTGCATATTTTCAATATTGTGATTTGTATTCACAAGCACATAAAAATTAAAGCAGCATAAATTAATAATTTGTCCGTATTGAACTTTTACTTACATACTCGGATTGAACATTTATTAGCTGTACATCCTGTGGACACCACTGGAAATCTATATAATGCATTTATATTTGACCTATTGGTCCATGGGCCAGACTGGATATCAGTACCATCTAAGTGGACAAATTCTAATTTAATTTTTGTTTTTTTATTGCTACAAATCCCTAGTTTATGTTTTGATATGATAGAACTTTGGGACTCGTAGCTTAGTACTGGTTATTATCTCGTGAATTCAAGTGTCCACTAAAGTAAATTGCATTAAAGACACACCTGCATATCCTCAAACTATCAATGACACCCATGTTTGTTGCCTATATAATTTATTTTAGCTATGTGGCATCAAGGAACAAGAGACATGGAGTGAGTGATCAGTCATTGTTATGTTGTTGGATATTGAGTTATTTTTTTTAAAGCTCCAGTCACAGAATGTCTCAGATTGAAAGAAGAGATTTTGAGGTGCAGCACCAAGAGGAACGACTCATATGTTCCACACAAGTACAGTAGGATGAGCTCTGGCAAATACTAAACCAGAGTAGCATTGTTTAATTCCTGTCTGTGGACTGAAGTTTTCAACAAAACTAAAACTAAGTCTTTAAAAATACAGTAGAGCATATATGCATACCGGCCCCTGCAGGACGCAGAAAGTGTGTCAATTGAAATAATTCAAATCTGACTGGTGGAACTGGGTGATAATAAATTAAGTGACACTTGAACCAACAGTGGTTGGTATATATACATTTATACATTTTGCCTAATGAATATTTCTACTTGCAATTGTTATAAGTAAATTGTTGCAACTAATACCTATATATATATATATATATATATATATATATATATATATATATATATATATATATATATATATATATAAACATTTTATTGCAGGACTTTTACTTGTAACAGCGTAGTTTTATACTGTGGTATTGTTCTGTGGTAAAAAGTAACTGAACATTTACAGCTCTGTATTTAAATAAAATATTGAGATACTTGTACTTCACTATGGGAATATTTTCATTTCATGCTGTCTACTACTTCCACTCCACTACATTTTAGATAGAAATATAATAAATAATGCTTTCTAAACCACTGCCTTTATTTCCCAGTTACTTTTCAGATGAAGATTTTCATATTATTACATACAATCCACTTCTATTACACTGTTCTATTACCTATATTCAATGAAATTGTCTCTATTCTTTTTATATTTACTTTAACTCTGTGTAAAATGTGAAAACATTATGATAGTACATTTGGCTCCACATTTATAAATAAAAACGTTTAAAAATCCAATTAAGTCTAAAAATGATTTTAAAAGAGTATAATATAATAGTATAATGTGCAGTATGCATGTGAACTTTTATTTTTGTTAATTTAAATACATGTTTCTGATAATACTTCAGAGCTTTTACTTGTAATGGAGCAATTTTATGCGACGGAATTACTACTATGGACTTCATAACCAGTTAGTATTTTAAAACTACAACTCCCATAGTGCCTTGCGCAGCGTAGGTGTTTCCGGTGTCTTAAAACATTTTACTTCCTTCCACACAGACCGACACGAACAAACCAAGAAAGAAGACGTTGCTAACTTTTAAATGCCGTCGCGAACAGCCGCGTTTCGAGCATAGTTTCAGTTTAATTCCCGTCGTAAAAATCGCGACATGTGGCGACTGAGCGTCTGAGGATCGAAGAATCGTTGTGAACGCAGACCGTAACGTGTACCGTCGGGCCTCCCGAAGAAAGTTTGGTCGAGGGCCTGTAAACAACATGTCCTCCGCCTCGCAGTCTTCCTCCAGACGGCAATGGTGCTACCTCTGCGATCTGCCCAAGATGCCCTGGGCCATGCTGTGGGAGTTCAGCGAAGCCGTGTGCCGGGGATGCGTGAACTACGACGGCGCGGACCGGATCGAGCTCCTCATCGAGACCGCCAGGCAGCTGAAGAGCACGCACGGGGTTTTAGACGGCAGGTCCCCCGGTCCACAGCAGGGCAAACCCAGCTCCACCGGGCCCGGGGAGGCAGGGCGGCAGCATGGTGAGCGCACAGACCGCGGGCGGGGGGAGTACGGGGTGTCCGCTCGCCTCCCCAACGGCCTGCACCGAGCCGAAGACGTCGCCCTGTCGGAGGGGAGCCGACACAGCCCGAACACTCGTCGGGCGATGGCCGGGGCAGTTCCCGGCATTCACGGCGCTATATCCCATGCCTTGATAGCTCAGGGGTTAGTAGCAACCCCTCACGGGCTCTTAGCTCCGTTATCGGGCTCCAGGGCTGGGGTCACACCTATCGCGGTTTCGGCCGGCCCTATAATGAGCGACGCGGGCAGGAGGCAGGCTGTGCTGGGCGTGGGGGCGAGCACGTCTGCCCTGGTGGGCATAGATCCCGTGGTGTGGAGGAACAATGAGGTGATGGCCGAACTCAACGAGGTGGCCCGCTGCAAGGTCGAAGGCTGGCCGAACCGCCCCAAAGCGGTCCGGGACGTGCTCGTGGCCCTCAGCGGCTGCGTCCCCTTCAACGTGCGCTTCAGGAAAGACCACAACCTGCTGGGACGCGTCCTGGCCTTCGACGCCAGCGCGACCCCCGAGTTCGAGCTGAAGGTGTTCGTGGAGTATCCCGCCGGCTCCGGGGTGATCTTCTCCGGCGTGCCGGACCTGGTCCGGCAGATGTTCCGCGACTCGGCCAAAGACGCGGGCAAAGCGGTGAACTCTGGGCTTCGCTATGTGGAGTACGAGAAGCGGCAGGGCACGGGGGACTGGCGCGGGCTCTCCGAGCTGCTGAACGACGGCGTGCGCATGTTTAAAGAGCCCCCGATCCCGGAGGTCCTGCCGCAGCCGGACGCGGGGCTGCCCATGGCGGCCAGCGGGCGCCCCCCGCCGATGAAGAGCGCGACCCGCCGCCGTAAAGCTTCCCCGGGCTCCGAGAACGGGGAGAGCGAGGGGAGACCCGACCATCCGTCGAGGGAGCCGTGGCCGCGGGGCGCGTACTCGGGCATGGAGCCTCTCCCCGGCATGGCGGCCCCTCCGGAGGGCCCGCCGCGTTTACACAGCCAGCCGTCGCCCATCTCGGCGCTCATGGGGGTCGCGGACAGCCTGAGCTCCAGCCAGATGGCCAGAGACAGCCCCAGCATGTCCACGGCCCACTCCTCCACGGCGGGCCGCCCCACCAGCAGCAGCCCCTCCACTGCCTCCACCTCAGTCTCCCAGGCAGCCATGGGGCAGGGTCTGAGCGCGGTGGGGCCGAGCGGCAACGCCGGCGCCGGGGAGTCCACCAGCAGCGGCCAGGGCACCCTGCTCTGCTGCACCCTGTGCAGGGAGCGCCTGGAGGACACGCATTTCGTCCAGTGTCCCTCTGTCCCGCACCACAAGTTCTGCTTCCCCTGCACCCGAGGGTTCATCCGCAGCCAAGGCCAAGGCGGGGAGGTGTACTGCCCCAGCGGGGAGCGCTGTCCCCTGGCCGGATCCAACGTGCCTTGGGCCTTCATGCAGGGAGAGATCTCCACCATCCTCGCCGGAGACGGAGACGTGACGGTAAAGAAGGAGAACGACCCTTGACGTCTCCATCCGCGGTGAATGGTCAGACGGTAAGAAGGCGACGCTCGTTTTACTAGTGAACACGAAGTATGGAGCTGTGCGTATTATATAAATAATTAAGTTATACGTATACTACATTTACTCAAGTGGGATAATGTCAAAACTGTCGTGTGGTGTAATCTTAAAAACCTGGGACCAGATAGTTTAACCCTGTTAGAAAGGTTTAAAAAAATAACACATGCTATCAACAAGTTTTATTTTCTAGGTGGATTAAATATTTTAAAATTGATCATTATTTTTCGATTACACCAAAATCCACAAAATTGGATTTTTAAATGACAAGAAACTAACATGAACACAAAATTTACATTTTTGAAAGATTTAATAAATGCTTCTTAAGTGTATTTTAAAATTTTTGACTTTCTCATCTTGCCAACCATTATTTGTCACTAGTACTGTACTTATGTACAATTTTGAGTATCTTGTACTTGAGTATTTCCATGTAATTCTATTTTATACTTCACTTAACTACATTTCAGAGAGAAATATTGTCATTTTATAACACTACGTTTATCACAAATTTAGTTACTGATTACTTTTCATGTAAAACAATTATAAGATTATAAAAATACAGAAGTGCTGTTGAAATGCTGGTTTTTAATAATGTGCATTTTGAGTGAAAGTTATATTACTAGGGTTTTATTATAAAAACATAGTATACATTTACATAATTTGCAGAACTGTTACTAGTAATTCACCCAAATATCTCCACATTGATAAACGATTATAAATATTATATTATATTAGAAACCTGACAATACAATAAACAATAAAACTTAACTAGTTACTTGTATAAAGAAACATTCTATCTACTAAATTTGGCTCCACAGTTGATTGACACTGCTGCAGATGTAACATGTAAGATTCTCACTTCACTGTGTTAACAGCGTCCGTTAATGCAGACTGAAATAGAAAACTTTTTTTTCCTGTAATGTGGAAATATGCCAGAAAAAAAATCACCAAATTTTACACCTTCCTCTCAAATCGAATATATGAGACGTCTGTTTTATTTCCACTCTAAAAGATGTTATATTTGCATATTGAAACAGGTTTTGCTTGCTGTGATCGTTCGATCCTGTTCATATCAATAAAGCCTTTCCTAATGTGCTTCTGATGTAACTGTAATATATTATTTGTACAGAATGAGGGCTCCAGGTTTTGTGCCCCATCATTTGCAATAGGGGAAAAGTTAGTCAGTGAACATTGAATGATCACAGCAGAAGCTAATTGTAAACCATATTTGAAAAAAAGTGAAGCTGTCCTTTATTAAAGATAAATATAGAATTGATTTGCCATTGCCTAAGACAGACCCTATATCGACTGGATGTTGTAAATATCCTGTCATGTTTTGTGAAAAGCGACTAGTTTGTATCTGAAAGAAACACTCTTAAACTAGACAACAAAATGACCCTAAAATTCTCTGGAATTGTTAATATTAATCTATTTTTTTTCTTTTTTTTTCCTTCCACAGTGGATCAAACACTTTGAAAGCACTTCCCTATTATCTCAAGTAGAGGTCCACTTGGGTTGCAGTTCATCATGTGTGCCTCTGAGAACAGAATAACTCTGAACCCCCGAAGAGGACGGCGACAGAAACACAGTTAACTAAAGACACAACAAAGACTCACTTTAGAGAGGAGGGGCACGTCCGTTTGTCAGGACTCGGCTCGCCTCGCGGAAGGTGGGCCGCGACGTCACGGGCGAATGTCGAGTCCCGACTAAAGTCTCTTCTCTCCTCTCTTTGTCCAGCGCAGCAGAGGCCTCTCATCAAAGTCCCGGATCGAAAGCACACGTTTGTTTTAAGAATGACAATCTATTTTGTCTTTCATTTGTGTTTTTGTTATATATGTTGGATACTGGCTTCTACAGATGGATCACACCAATATTGGTTGATGGTTTGACGGAATCATGCAATTCTTCAGAAACAAAAATGAATGTTCAGAATGTGGCAAAACCATTGGGTCTTTTTTTTTTTAAACCAAGGATTAAAAAAAAAAAAATAACGTAATCCCCACATTATTATGTCTCTTAGGTATTCTCCTTATATTGTATGTCAAAAATGTGAATTTACTTTCAATATGGCTATGTAATTTCTATTTTTGATACAATACAAATTTCTATGTATTTGTTTATAGTGATAAGAAGACCAAAGATGGCTTCATGCTCAATGTAATTTTATTGTATTGTAGCTGTGTATGCTGTATTCACTGATAACCTTGGCATCAGTCACTAATTTGTTCATCTATCACAGAAGTAAGCTTGTTTTGTCTATTTACTTTTTGAATTATATGTATGGTAAAATAATTAGCACCACAATCTGCAATGGTTAACCCCACATACTCATGATCTTAACAGGTCAATTCTACAATAAATTACTAAATAGATAGTAGTTATAGCCCTGGCTTATTCTTTTGCTAGTGAGCATTACTGAAACTGAAGCATTTTTAAAAGAATTTATTTGATAAATACTTTGACAAACATGGAAAAAAACCACCAGAAAATGTATAAGCCCTTGAAATGTGTCAGTATGCACAGAAATAGAAGCTTGCCATTAAACCACAGTTAACCAGTTTTATAAACTCGTGAGTAATGTGTGAGAAGTGCAAAATTAATATAAAAGTTAGTCGATTAGAGTAAGCAAATCACAACAAACTATATAAAAAAAAAGGTATTGCAAATTGTAAACACCACAACCAGATATTTCTTAGCTCAGATAAATTGTTTGCTCTGTAAACATTTGTACATAAGAGTGGTGTAAATCCTGTTTTTCACATGTGGATACACTTATCTTGTTCACGCTGCTTCTTTAATTATAACAAAAACAAGCAAAGGTGAGCATCTCTCAGACGTGTCCTGGGACGTCGCTGTGGTTCAGATGGGGCACTCGTTGTTTCCCAGGGCCTCTTGAGCGCTCTTAAAGGTCTCCTGCTTCACACATTTCCAGAAGCCAGAAAATCCGTTCTGAGGCTGCACCTGAGGGCGGGACTGTGTTAATGCAACCTGACAGCAATCTGGATCTACTGCCTTAAAAAAAATGGCGGCATGCAACAAATTGCCTGAATGAAAATTCAGCAAATTGGGTCACAAAAGCAGGTTGTTTGACATTTCTCTCAAATAATTAAGACCACATCTTAATTCTACATTTCGGGGAAAAAAAAAAACACTCATTTGCTTAGGGATGCAAATAAGAATATTTCCCAAAAGGTGAGACTAGTCCTTTAAGATAAATTTCTTCCCCTCCACTTTTGCTGTATTAGATATATTTGCAATTGAATTAAAACAACACTTACATTTCTGCCCCCAATTTTAATGAGTTGAAATAAATGATCCAAGGCTTACTTTTCTTCTTTTTTTTTTTTTAATCCAAGTTAGTGAGCACTTCTCCCTTGTGAAAACTAATCCATCCACCTGACAGGTGTGGCACATCAAGATGGTGATTAAACAGCATAATTATTGCACAGATGTGCCTTGGGCTGGTCATGATAAAAGGTCACGTCAAATTGTGCAGTTTTATCACACAACACGATGCCACACGATAGGGAGTGTGCAACTGGCACGTTGACTAGGAATGTGAATTTTAATCTCTTATTTTCAACTCGTGAGTAAGAAGTGTTAAGATACCAAAAAAAACATGCGGATGGCTGGACTCACTCTCAGACCCCGCAGCACTCGGTCTTTCATCACACCCATGAATTCCTTATGGCTGAGGCGGTCGTCTCCGTCCATATCAAAGAGTTTGAACACTGTGTCCAGCACGTTCTCAGACAGGTCATGGCCTGTAGCGATCTTCACGGCGCGTTTGAACTGTGCTGCACTCAGAGGAAGGAATAAAATGTCATACTGTTACGTAATGTTAAAAAAAAAAATTTAAAGTTATCCACATTTTTTCCCCAAGGCTAAGGTCTCACCCATTCCAACGGGACGGTTGGCTCCGGTCACCATTTTCATTGAAAAGGCGAAGTCCTCCAGATTATTAGTAAATAGGCAGAAAACCTTGAATTCATCGAACGTGATGCTCTAAAGAGGGAACATGTGTCACTTTTAGGCCACATTTGTATCCGACAGTGGTGATAGAAGATATTTAGTCTGAAGGATCAAATGCCTGGTGCGAGTACCTGACCGGCAGGAATCCGCTTCCTCATGTTTTCCCAGTAGATTTCATTGTCTTCTTCGTTGGTGTAGTGGAGCAGCCACTCCGCAAAGTCCTCTCGTCTCATGGTGTCCATACCTTTGGAAAACTGCAGGAACTCCATCTCTTGGACTTCGGCCTGCAGGTCTTCCATGAACCTTAAAGACACATTGATAAAGGAGAGGGAGGCCTGCTGAGGTACATGAGGAAAACAGGTCACAGCAAAAACCATCTAATGATGACAAACAAAAGAAATAAACTATATTATATGCCTGAACTGTTCAATATGAATTTATCACAAGTGAAAGAAAGGAAAATCAGTAAGTGTCAAATCACAGTTTGAGAAAAAATGGTCTGGATTTGGTTGGTAATTTTGAGTATTTCAAAAAATGAGTTCGTCTTTGGAAATAAACGGATTGAAGAGCATACAGGTAAATATTTTCTAATTGCAGATGGTGAAGAAAACAACTAATTAATAAATAAGAAATACATTTCAGGATGCAAAAGCAAAGTTTTTTTTGTATTATAAAAAAGATGTGATGAAAACTTAAGAGCCAAAGACAAGAATAAGTTCTGATCCTCAAGCAGGTTGTAGCAATGAAAAATCTATTTGTATTTTATTCCTGTTGACTTAATCTGCAGTTTAAGATTTAGTATTTAGCAACATCCGGTGGAATAGACTTGACAGAAATGGAAATACCCATAAATATCCAATAAAAATAAAAGCTTTTGTTTTTATTACCTTAGATTGAGCTATTTTAAGACAGAGACAGAGTCCCTCTGTAAACTCACTATGCTGTAACACCATGTTTGTACAGTAGCCTTTATGGCCTTGCAGGTTTTCTGAGGCCACCATGCTCGGGACACTGTTGCAATCTGCAATCTAGCCACTAGGTGCTGCCAGAAGCTACAAGCTTCACCTTTAAAGGATAGAGTCACAATTTTTTTCCTTGTTGTAAAGTTTTCCTTGTTGTAAATACCCATCCTCTTCATACTGAGCATCAATAATCCCTTCTGAAGGATATTTCTATGCAAGTGATTTGGAACAAAATTCACAATCCACTTTTTCATGCAAAACATAATTGCAAATTTATCTTATATTAATCTGAGTTTCTTCCAAAGTTAACTCTGTTTATCTTGAATGTGTTTCCTTCACTTTAATCAAACCAAGTCAGGCTGCCAAAGCGTCATATTAATGCTTTCAAAAACATTTTTGTACTGAATCAGGGCTGTGGATTTCCCCACCCACTCTGTTCCACTGAACTGAGTATTAGGAAGCGATCTCTTAGCAACGTCTTAGTGTGTGAATAACAATGAATGATTAGAGGGAGCAAAACCTGTTTCAGTGTTCATATTGATTTAACAGACTGAACATAACAGATGTGAACCCTCCCTTTACGTCAAAGATTTTCTAAATAATGTTCACTTCTTTTTTTTCACATGTAGAGTTTTGCAGCACGTTGAATTCAGCCGATTATACATGATTATATAAAAAATGTAAAATAATACATATCCATGTATCGTGAGTATTGATGAGTGTGTAATTACCTGCGGAATTGCTGAAACTGCAACTTGTTTTCTCCTTTCTTCCCAAAGAAGTAGGCCTGGAGCGTTGTGTTCACACCTTCCCCTTCCTCCACTGGTTTCTGTAAATAGAATATAAAACAATATCACATTTTAAAATTGAATGTCAAGGCATCACACACTCTATAGGTGCTGTGGAAAAGTGACACAACAATGATGTAGAGCAACACCCACCTCTGTGCTGTCCTTCAGAACTCTCTTTTTACTATTCCCAATGATCTTCTTAAGCTTCAGCAACAACAAAAAAACAATACAGAATAATTAGTGACATTTAACCAGAGAAATTGAATCCTACCTGAATCCTAACTGTTACAAAAGATGTCAAAATAAAAAGAAAATTTCAGTAACTGGAACAATCGAGAATCCATGCAGTTTCTCTTTTCACTGAATGCTTTAGGCTTGTGCACCAAGTAACAACATGAAAATACGACACAAGGTGCATAACGTGCCAACATGCAGTCTACGAGCCTCGGCCTGATCTAGCCTGAGCACACTGCAACAGTAGTGACTTTAAATAAACTGAGAGGCTGACTCAGGCTGCAGAGATGCAAACACATGACAGATGAAAAACAGTGCGGCTCCATACTTACAACTGAGGTGTGTAAGGCAGCGTTAAAGGTGATGATACATATGATGGGTTACATTCTCAGGCAAGTGATCGGCTCACATACATGTAGACTATTGTAAATCATTTATTTTCTTTATAAAGACACAGAAATCAAACAAAGGTTTGAATCGAAAATTGTACGTTAAATTGATTTTTTGCTGATGAACAATCCTGACACATAAGGAAGCCTTACCTTAAGAAATTCCTTTTTGTCGACTTGCTCATTGCCATCAACATCAAGCATTTTAAAAGCTATGTGAAATCCCGTGCGCGGCTCTGCAACAGCAATGCAGCGTCAGTTATCTGGACTCTTATCAAGATACATTCAATATATGAAGCGCTTGTACAAACCAAGCTTGGACAGAGCAACCTAAGGAACAAGCAGTATTCTTACTGAGGAAAATGCAACCGCTTATGTCCACAAATCGCAGGCAAATCCATGGTTTGGGATCTACTTACTGGTCAGGATGGTGAGCAGAAACAGGTATTCTGTGTAGGATATCAAACCTGCAAAATATGAAGATATATATATATATATATATATATATTCAGGAAATTAGATAAAAGGCAACTCTGGCGGGTAAACCCAAAATACATGTGGCCACTCTCTGATGTTGTGTGAACTGCTATCAGTTACATCTGTATCTAGACATACAGTCAAATCTACCATAAATTACCAAATAATATCCCAGACATGTATTTGTTTTAATAACTTAACAGAAAAATGTCGTGGTTTACTCAAATTCTTTTATTAAACCAGTATGACCAATGTAGAACTTATATTTTTCAAAAGTAAGATTACATTGCTTCTACCGAGTTGATGTCTTTTTAATAAATTAGACTCTGCATTTATTTGGAATCTGCAGTTATTTATCAAAATAAACACAACTCTGCTACTATCTGTTAATTTACAATAAACAGATGTGGATACAGGATATTAGAGTGTATTAGCCATTTTGTTGATGGATGCTTTATTTACCGTTATCTCCCAGATTTCTGAACAGTTCATTACTGGGCCGAGCTTTAAAGGCAGCCTTCAACATCTTATCATGTTCCTACAAAGAAGCCAAAAAGAAAAGCAGAACAGCACAATTATCCCAAATTGATGACAGTGTAAACCTTTATTTACACAAAACTGTGATGTAAACCCACCTCCGTTGTCAACTTCTTCTTCTGCAGCTTCCCTACATGAGAGAAAAGATGATTTCATGACATGGTTAAGTTAATTCTGTTTGTTTAGAGTGACTGTTTGTGGTATTTTACCTGTGTTCTGTGTCTTGTTGTATAGTTAAGAGCATGTGATTGATCAGTAAGTGATAAGAATTCTTTGGTATTCGCTCTAAGATATTACACGGAAGACATTCTATGCTGTTTGTGGAGTCATTTTTGTGAGCACTCATCTTCAAAAAGTCATTTAAGACTTAAAGCTTATGAAAAACAGGCACAATCTTATTTAGTTTAGTTTTTCCTTTTAGTTGTCTCCTGTTTTTAGGAGGCGCTGACCACAGACAGTAGGCTACAGCTGCATAGAGTCTGTAAATGCGGATTTAAACAGCTTACGATCCACATTCTCCAGCATCACAGAGTACAGGAAGTCTCTGGGGGTCATGTAGGGCTCTTGGTCGTGCATGATGGAGGCGAACTGATTGAAACGGATCTTCCTGGCAGACATCTGAGGAGCTGCAGCCTCCTGAGACATAAAGCACAAGAGACATAAATACTAAACTATTTCAAAACATGTTGGCTTAATAAAAAATAAAAAAAAATTCTTCATACTTCCTCTTATGGTGTAAAAAAACAGTCATGTCAGCATTAATTTCACTATGATGCGGATTTTTAATTATACAGCCTAATTGTAGATTTGTCTCTTTAATTGCTTGTTGTCATGGAGATTCTGTTGGTGTTGCATGTTAATTAATATTTTAATATTTGATGTTTTTTAGTTTTCTGTTGGGCTGCAGCTGGGAAGTAGCTAATGGCTGATTCTTGGAGAAAACATCTCATCTCTTTCTGATTGAAATGTTTTATTATTATTATAATTGTTTAATAAAGGAGAAAACAAAAACAACAAAAATATCCACCCCTATTACCGACTCATACATCCTCTGCATGGTGTTTGTATGCTAGCTGAGGGGCGTTAGTTACTGATACGATCTTTCTGCTACTTATTTACGCCCCTTTTTTTAAAAAAAAAGAAAAATAATTAGCAAATATAGCATAACTATGCCGATATTGCCCGTATTTAACATTCTACCTTCTCTTTAAACAGATACAACTGTTCTTTGAAGGACATAGTAGAGATATGTGTCTGTTTACGACAGAAACTTCGATACGCGCTGTTCTCACCGTGCGTTCCTTAGCATGGACGGCGAAGGGAAGCGTCCTGTTGTTAGCCTGATACCGGTAGAAACACACGAGTCCGGTTCCGACCACAGAGCCCAGAACCGCAGGACCGACGGCTCGGTGTCGTGTTATCCCGTTTAGAGACCGGGGGCTCTTTAAAAAGTTCCTCAAGAGAGCAGCGACTCTTCCCCAGCTGGCCATTTTCAGGAAGCTACAGCTCGTTAGCTGGATCGCGAACTGAACTGAGAGGCTTCCGTAGCTGTTGCATATGCGCGCACAGGTAAAAAATAAATAAATAAATCAATCAATAATCAATAAACTAATTAAATACAAAAAATACCAAAAATAATCAAAAATACATCCTGACAAATATACAGTACTCAGACACTTTACTTACGTAAAAGTAGAAATACTTTGACAAAATAAATACTCAATAACAAGTAAAAGTTCTGTATTACAAGTATTTATAAGTAAATATGTGCAAAGTATTATTAGCTAATGTGCTTAAAGTATCAAAGTAAAAATACTCATTATGCAAACTGTTATATTATTACAGTATACTATACTATAATATACTATGCTGTAGTATAATATAGTATATTATACTTGTTATAATCACTAAATACATGTGAGAACATTTTAAAATTTTAGTTCATTAATGAGGAGTCTAATTTAGATATTTTGGGGAGATTATATCTATAGACAGATAGACAGATAGACAGATAGATAGATAGATAGATAGATAATTATTTTACATGTAAAATATTCAATCTTTAAGAAAAGTAAATCTCTAAAATCTCTAAATTAAGTAGTAGTAACTTTAGTAAATTGTAAGGCAGTCAAATACATGTAATGGTGTAGAAATATTTTGCCCTAAAATGTAGTAGAGTGGAGGTATAGAGGATCATCAGAAGGAAATACTTTTGTAAAGTACAAGTACCTCAAAATTGTACTTGAACGGGTCTGAGACATTTTCAGGATACAGCTAACAAAACTAATAACGATTTTGACGAATTTTAAGTGAGAACTTCTATCAATTACTTTTATTTGTTTTCGTCTAATTATTTTATGAGTGGAGAGCAAAAATTGGAAGAAATTTGATCTGACACACAGAAGCAGCGAAAGAATCTGCTTTCCAAACGGGTCAACAATAACATCATAGGAGTGAAATGTTCAGTTTTTGCACCGATGCAAGAGGCAAAAGGGAAAGAAAGGCTCAGAAAAAAAGCGGGTGCTTCTACTCAGGCAGCATCCAAGCATCTTTTTTCAATGTGTCATCCTTTTGTCTCACATATCACAGCCACTTCTCCTACAGTACACAGCGTCCCGAGGCTGATTTCTGTGAACTCTGCTGCTCCCGCACCAGCCTGAATGTCACCCATGACCCGCTGTTTCACCAGAGGGGGTCCGAATTCATCTGCTTTGTCTCAGTGCTCTCAGTCAGTGTCATTCTCGGTCAAGAATGTCATTTACACCCAGTGTCAGAGCGGAGAGGACGTTCCTCTAGACTCTTAAAACAAAGAGAGTGGATGTGAGAGGTTAGGATACTGAGACAAGGTGGGTTTTTATCTGTAGAGGAGAAAATGTATTTGTATTTTCTGTAAATTACTTTTTAATTAGATTAGATTAGATAAGAAAAAAAATTGTCTTTAGATCATGAGGATTTCTATGAAACCTAACACTGTTAAATGATCCACATGCAATGATTTCATTCATATTAATTCAATATCTTATTTTCTGATATGAGCTACAGTAACAACAGTAATATTAGGTGTTTTTCTCCATTATAGTTTGAACTGTAACTGTAGTCTTGTTCTGACACAATATTTACAGAATCTGGTGGAGGACAGAGAGAAATGATCATGACATTAGAGCAGTTTCACAATGTGAAATAACATTTTCCTCAAAATTCTGCTTCATATAGGAGTCTAATACTAAGCAGCTTAGAGCAGGAAATTGTTCTTAAAGGGGCAAAATTGATTCAAAATTGATCAAATTTTATTAACAAATTTAGAAAAGTAAGTCATTGCATCTCCTTCAAAACTTAGAAGAGCTACAGAGATTTATACATAATATTTCATGCCACCAGACCTTTTTATTATTTTTTTTGTTTTTACCTTAGATTGAACTATTTTTTTGTATATATGAGGGGAGTGGGTCCCCCTTTGCGAAGCCCACCATGTTGCACCACCATGCTTCTATAGTATTTCAATTGCATCTGCAAAATTATTGCTAAATGCCACCAGAAACTAAACACTGTACCTTTAAAATAAATCTCCATGTAACCAAGGGTGGTAAATGATAAAGTAAAAATACTTAGTTACATTACTTACTATTTTTTTTTTTACAGAAAGTATGTTTTATTTGCTCCCAGTTTTACTTTAACTCCACTACAATTTTTAAGTAAATGTCTATTTTTTATTTTTTTAAGGTGCCAGTCAGAATCTGTGTAGCAGCTTGAGAGTTTCTTCTGAAGATATTTCAACTTATAGGGAGCAAATAGGATTGGCAGTGTTGTGATCTCATCACTTATTTTATTTGCAGTGTTCTAATCAGCAGGATTGTACTCCTATGGGATTTCACCGAGCATGCAAGTCAATGCACACCTGTCCTCTTGGCTCTCTCTCTCTCTCACACACACACACACACACACACACACACACACACACACACACACACACACACACACACACACACACACACACACGCACACGCACACGCGCACGCACACGCACGCACACGCACGCACACGCACACGCACACACACACACACACACACACACACACACATTTTCACAGCAGTTTATATATTGCTTATTTTATTGCTACAATTCTTTTGAATATTTTCTTTTTATTTCTGGTCTTTAAATACATTTTAAATTAGATCATTTTGGACTATTACAAGCGTTTTTTGAATGGGGGTACTGTCGACTTCAACTTCAACATTTACTCAAGTACTTTTGTAGTAACTTGTAATAAGTTTTGAGTACTTTTTACAACCCGGATTACGCTGCCTGTGCAAAACTACATAGGGGAAAAAAGACAAATGGCAAAATTAAGGGATGAACAGATTTTATGAGACAATACCATATTTCATATTTCCACAGACAGATATTGGCAATGTTATTCAATTCAATAAACAAATCATAATGAAAATGTACATTCTTTAAAACATACATCAAGTTGTGCAGAGTTTGTGCAATACTGTTTACATGTATGTATGTTTTTTTTTTTTTAATTATTATTGTTATTATTATTTATTATTATTATAGAGTAGACCCTGCATCACCACTGCTGTTTCACACTGTGCACGGAGCTAGTGCAAAACAAAAGTTGCATGTACCTTTATATTTTTTTCTTCACATAAATTACTCACATGTCCACTCACATTTTGTTTAAAACTGCACGTAGCTCGGATGAGGTTCTGCAATTTCATCGGTTGCTATAAGAAAGCAATAGATACAGCGTAAAAATGTTGGTGTTGTACCAATCACTGTATGTACAGAAGCAAGCAGGAGGGGTGAGAGGGAGGGGGGCAGATCAGAAGTGTTTAGATAACCCTTTTTGACACAGTTTGGAAAATACCAGCCCTTCAGTTTGATTTCCACCAATGATTCAGTCCTGTGGCAGAGTGTCAGTATGAAGGCTCGTTCAGCTCGTTCTCCAGGGGGCGCTAAACACTTTTAGATGTGAAGGACACACAGACTGTTGATTTGTTCTTTAAAAAAAAAAAGAAAAAAGGAAAAAAAAAGATATTTTCAGCATTGTATTCCATGTGATTACATATCAGTGCCATAAACCTTGTGTTACTGTTACAATCCCAACAAGGCATCAGCTCAGCCAGTGCTAATCAATGCTGCTGTTACCTTCTGATGATTTGTGTCCCTCCAACCAAAGTCTTCACCTTCAAATTCATGGACACTGATGAGAGCCGCAGTAAAAGCTGATTGTTGTTTTTTTTTCCTAGAATGCGCGATTGATTAGAGAACCACTCGGCTTGTAGTTTTCAAACGGTGAAATCAATGTGAGGAACTCCATTATCCTGAATTAGGTGTGTGTCTGTCTGTGATAGGTATGGGAGATATAAGTGTGTGTCCACATCAAATTCCACGTCAAGTTTGCATCAGCAAGTTTGGAGGTTTTATTTAATGTCATAGCAGCAAGTTGTAATGTAAAGTAACAAAGACATACACACTTTTAAGACCATCGATGAAGGAAACATAGTTTGCACAATATTTTTTTTTTTCTTCAGTCACGGTTTTTATGCTGCCTATTTAATTTCAACTGTTGCTTATAACATAGTGGAAAAAAAAAAATAAAGATCCCCAGCATGTTTCATAAAAGTGATGGGAAGCAAACACTTAAAAAAAAACGCACATGGTGATGCGGGCATAAATATCTGCCATGAGCAATGAGATCTGAACAATTACAGCCACATGGAAATACTATAGCTCCCGTTTCAAGGATAAAAAGATGTATTGCAATGACAGTTCACTCTCAGGCGAGTGTCGGATCAGGTGAAACGTTATTCGTGTTTCAGTGACCACTTCGGTTCCTCTTCTAAAGCACTCGTTCATCCATCCGCATGACATGGCACTTATGTTCAAACAGAACAGTGAGAGAGAAACAAAAAAAAAAGTAACATTCACATCATAACACGGCTCATCTATTGTTGGACTAATTTGAAGGCTGCGATAACGCAGACGGATACAGCACACTGTCACTAGAATCCTCATGTCAGTGAATTCAAATATGGCTGCATCGGAAATAAATTGTTTTTTTTTATAGAAAGGAAGACTAATAAGAAGTCTTTTTTTTGTTTAAATCATGATGCAATATGATAGAGAGGGAAAAGAAAACACCCTAACAGCAAAAAAAGTACATTTAAGGAAAAGTCTCAGCTGCTGCCTGTTTCACTGCACACTGGATGTGTATTTCCTCCATTTGCTGTAATCTAAAGGACAGTGTCAAAATTTTCCACATTTTTCTCACATCAAGGAACGTTTCAGCGTATTCATATGTGTAAAAAATAATCGACATACATAGCAAACAAACATAAAAGTGGCCTTTTTTCCATCTCCGTAATCACAGCACACTACACCCCAGTTTGGTCACCAATGATTCAATTATCCGGAGCAGTAAGAGTTCGGTTGATTTGTACTTGTTGGTAATACATAAATTTAGCACACCTCTCACAGACACACTGACTACTCATCAGCTACTATTACAAGTTCTTATTGGGGCTGCGGGGCAACTCCTGGATCTGATAGGAATAAATATATGCATATAAAAATACAACAAGCATACCTACAGTATGTCCTGCTGCTCTTCCCTGGTAAAAGGTGTTTAATACAACTAGATATTGGTGTACTTATATACACTATGATATTTAATAGTGACTCCTAATTTGCATATTTTCTTTTATTTAAATGTAATAAACATTAATATATTTGAGTGATGATTGTTTTTATTTGACTTTACGTTGGATTAATACAAATGTTTTAATTTTACCCATTTCAGTTCAGAGTATTGTTTTTATTAGAGCACAGGATTTATTGGTATACATACAGAGATAGGTATATACAATTCATGAATTGGACCATGACAGTTTTACATTTTTAACTTGCCTTTGATGATTTGAGATTCCGATCGGTTTGGACTCGAGAAGGAATGAAAGACAAAGGGTACAGAGAGGTTCACTCTCAGCAAACTGCTTTGGGGTTTTTACAATTTTTTTTGGGGGGGGCACCACCGACTCGATGGTGGCTGAACATTTCACAGCTGAGACTGTTACATTCTGTGGAAAATAAATCGCAGTAATACAGTATAAACAGCAGAAGGGCCATTTGGCTTCTTAATTCATGTTACAGATCAATGAGTAATCACGTCTCTCCCCTCCAACAAAAAAAACAAAACAGAACAGAACTCCCCTTTTCCTCTCATGCTAACTGTGGACAGAAGACAACCCTACTTTGTCAAACTTGCCTCTGGAATTTTGAGGAGTGGACCATGATAGCAAAATACAGTTTTTCCCTCACTCACATTAAATTATTGCAACTCCAATACTGCCCGACTTATTTCAAGAACATAAAAATAAAGGCAAGTTTAACAGGTGCACTAATAGACTATTTCATGCAAATGTTCTGATTTTTGTCATGTATACAAAGGCATTGTGTCACATAGGCCTAGTGTTACTTTGAGCTTTGAACACACCTCGGTTTTTAATGGATTAGAATTTGATGGAAGGCTCTTTTCTTGACATGGATCCGTGTGGACAAATAAATAATATCAACTTAAAAAGAAAACTATAGAATTGTGTATTCGCTGACACCAATGAATTCAGGTGGGTAACACCAGCATTCCATTATATTAACATGATTCAAAGATAGCCATGTGATGGGATTAAATGTTGGTATGATTATATACAGATGTGTCAAGTGTCTAAGGTGCAAAACTGCCCGGAGTAAGCTTATGTGGATGTGACAAATCATCGAAGTTCACATTTGCAACTATTTCTTGTTTCCTTTTCCCTTTTTCTCTCCCTAACAAAGAGAAAAAATAAAAAAGTATATTGCGTCAAAAAACTTTTTTTTTTTTTTTATATTGTGAAACATTTCATTCACCACTTCTCGGGTTTGTCTAGATAAGACAGAGCATTACATTATCAGTCAAAGATACATACAGAAAGATGCTGTGAATCCAAGAAGATTAAACGATCAACGATGGGACGTGACAGTGACTAATTCCTGGGACCATTTGTTGGAGTCTTGTCTGTCTTGTCTGTCTGTCTTGGCCAACCTCCTTCTCTACCAGCAGGTGGCACAATGCAAGCACTGATGTATTGCCTGGGTGAAGGGGAGGGGCTGAGAGATTAGTCTGTCACAGTTACAATAGTCAGTCCAAGGACTGTGGCCTCAGTGTGTTCCAGCTCTGTGACTGAGGATCTGCAAACCTAGCTGCACATGCTCTCCATCCATCCATCCCTCCTTCCCACCCACCACCGCCTCCTACATCTTTTGTCAGTGAATAAAACATAAAGGGGCTCCTCATTTGCTCTTTCCAGACGTGCTGGAGCCCCCCGCCCCGCCCTCCACCTTGTCAGCGATTTCCGATGTGTCTAGCTTCTCGGAGCCGTCCCCTTTCTCTGACCTCTCTTTCTCAGACCTCTCCTCCCCTTCGACGGGCTCAGATCTCTCTGACCTGGCGTCCGCGTCCCCCTCGGACTTCTCCTTCCTCTCCGAATGGTCGGGGTCCAAGGCCGAGGTGCCCGGCTTGTCCCACATGGCCATGCTCTCGTGCTCAGAGATACAGGTGGTGATGTTTGAAGTCCAGGCCTTCAGGTCCTCCTATAAGCAGGAGACAGGCGCCATGTGAAAATGTAAGATCTTTCTCTTTTGCATGTTACATTTTGGGGTTTGCTTGTTTTTCATATTGTATTTTAAGATTTGGATCATCACAATATTATAAATTGAGATTTGCAACAGAGAGGGCATCCGATCGAGAATAGGTATACCATTCCATACCAAACACCGGTGTTTTTTTGTTTTTTAATGATGTGAATTTTTCATATACCCTATAGCGGTGAGTTTATAGCGTACAAAATGTTGCCAACACAGAGAGGCGGAACATTGCACCGCAGGACATTCTTTGAGAGGGGGACTGTTTTGCAGTTGTACCAAACAAGCTGCATGCGGCCGCATGTGAGAGCACAGCCTGTTTGAGTTGAGTGGTGAACAACATAGAGAAAATTTAACAGACACAGAGAAACCTCTACCAAAAAGAGGAAGCGTGTAGTTATGCGGAAGTACTTTGGCTTTAAAAAACCTGATGCTGATCAAACAACCAAAATCTGAATGTTGTCGAGCTAAAGTTGTAACCACAGGAGGCAACAAGAGCAATTAGCTTCACCACCTCCACCACAAACATGTCCTAGAATATGAAGAATGCATGAAACTAAGATCTGAGTCCTCTTCCAGTTGTGCAGGTAACGTTAACTTTGGCATTACAACACAAAACTCCAGTCAGACAACACTCAAAAATGCGTTTGCTAAGGGGACTGATACAACATTAGAATTTTGAGGGAGTTAAGACTAGTCTGCTCATTCTAAGCTAATTTACTGCAGTAATTATTCTCTAAATTATTAGCAAATGGGTTAACACCTAGTCATGCATGAAAGTGTCAAATACTGTGACACTTATATAATTTTGAAAAATACCGTGATATCCATTTTTGATCATACCATCCAGCTCTAATCGAGACAATGCACTTACAGTAAACAAATGGATGACTACAAAATGAGAGGAAATTGAAAATACGCTAACTGATGCACTGTCTTACATTTATTTACTAAGTAAGCGATATCTTTTGCTGTGTATTTAACTATAGTGTCAGGTTCTTGTTTGATTATAAGTTTATGTTCTTTGACATGCTTCACTAAATCCCAGGAAAAGATCAAAAACCAGAAATGTGTTATTCTGCCTCCCTGTGTCTTTTCTGTGGCACTCAAATAAAAAAAAAAAATAATAATAATTTTCAAAAGAAAGCTCAGCTATTTTCTGCAACAGCTCGGCACTGTCGTTTTATTAACATTCAGAAAGCGTGACAAAAAAGTGCAGGAGGCCCCATGACTGAGTTTGCCTCAGGCCTCCAAATCTCTAAATCCACCCCTGAATACACAGAGTACTTGTTAGGATCAATTCATTGTTATTTTGGGTCTTTTTAGGGAATGTGTTGACATAAAAAAAGAACATTAGCACACTTAACCATTAACATTTCAATATGCGCTTGAGGCAATTCTAAATGACAGTATATAGTAGTACAGTAGTATATTATTTAACATGTGTAGGCATCTCTCAGATACAGTCTCGTGAACCTCTTATATAAGACAGAAAAGCCTAAAGAATATGTTCTTTTTTTGCCTTCCCATATTTAGAAAGCCTCTTTAACATAACTTAAGTTTAAATGTTCTTACCTCATCTTTTGCATGAAACACAAGGTGGTTTTCTTCATTTATTCTGTTTCAGAAAAAAACAACAAAAGGGATTGTTGAATAATCCAACACATGTTTCATTCATTATGTTTTGATGTTTCTCTGTTAACTTTTTGTTATATTGTAAAATAACACTACACTTTGAACATCTGCCAAAATAAAAAATAAAAAAAAAAAAAATCACAATTTGTGCCTTCAAAACTGATCACAATAAATAGTTCTTACTGAAGGATGAAGACATTTTTCTTCTTCTTGTATCCCATTGAAGGATCAAATTTGCAGTTACTAAGGTCAATGGAAGGCTCTCCGTTGTATGTTGCGGTTAGATTCTTAGCATCCTTATAGAAGGTCAGCATTCCCTCTTTCAGCACACAATATACTTGTGTCCAGGACTTGCTGAAATTCAAAAAGGACACATTAAGCAGATTAGTATAAATTTCTGAAAATACCTTGGATTTCACTTTTTGTCAAATTATCTTTTTTTGCTACTATCAATACCATTCACCTATTAACAATGAACACAAAACTTAATTATACTTAAAATAAACCCTATTACACAAAGTACTATCACAGTCAAGCACATATACAGCTTTCAGTGATAATGGTGTTGCATTAGCACTTAACATTCAGACAGAGGTCGACAAAAGCATGGAGCCTCTAAACTACAGCTGCCCCCATGATCACCGGGTTCGCAAAATGTCATTTGTAAGCTCCAGTATGTCTGTTGTACGATCCTTGGTAGCTGTACCTGTTGGGGCTCCTCTGCTGAGCTTCAATGTCAGAGCGGGTGGCCTTTTTGCGGTAGAGAAGGCCTTCGTTTTGGGCAGTGTGTGAAGGTGGCTGGGGTGTTGTCGGGGCGCCGGTAGCTGGGGCGGAGCGAGAACGCCGCGTCTCCTCGGGCTCTTTTGGACGGGGCCTCCTCCTCGGTTTGGGTCGGTCTCGGGCGCGGGGGCGTCCGTCAAAACGAGTTACAGGAGCGGAGAGGCTGCTAGAAGGCCGATAAGGCTCTCCTCGTGCCTAAAAAAGGCGGATAATAAAAGATAAACTTTCATGAAAGATGAACGTACACACAACGCCACTGTGATATATTGTGCGTAAGCTAACTCACTTGTGCTGCCTCCCTCTCCTGGACCTGTTCTACAATTTCTGCCATGGTATTCCTCTTCTCCCTGTCCATGCAGTGACAACAGACATGAGCCACCCCACATTTTACAAAGATCTTTTGAATTTCCATGACGACTCATTCACGTACCCTGAGCGTTTGTCAGAGCCGTCCTTGATGGAGCCCTCCAGGTCGCTGGAGTCTTGTCTCTGCAGCCTCTGCTTGCCACTCCCCTCCTGCTCACTGGACGACTGCCTCTCCAGGCGTCTCCGGTAGCGCTCCTGGCGCACGATGAGTGGGAGCTCGTTCAGCCTGGCTTGGATCTCCTGCTCGCTAGAGGTCTGTCTACCCAGCTTGTACTCCCTCTCTCGCCTCAGGTGGTCCATCTGAGGGTCTGAACGGCTGCCGCGGGGATCCCTCTGGAGACGGCCGTGGAGGAGCTCCAGCCCCGACTCTGGGCCCACCATCCCGTCCGCCATCGGGATGTCCCCGAACTGTTCTCGTTGCACTCTGCTGGCTTCTATGAGGGGGTTTACGGCCTTGTGGATGTGGTTGATCCTAGGCTGCATGAAGTCAGCTTTCAGGTGTTGCCACGCATATGCCATTTTTGGGTCCATGATGCCACCACTCTGCGCCAAGTATCCAGAACTGCCCAGACTTCCACTACTGAAATTATTTTGTGCCAGATAGCCTGAGCTACCCATTCCTCCACTGCCTTGATAATTCTGTGCTAGGTATCCAGAACTCCCCATATTAGGCTGTTGTGCCAAATACCCAGAACTCCCCATATTAGGCTGTTGTGCCAAATATCCTGAACTCCCTAAATTAGGCTGTTGTGCCAAATAGCCTGAACTCCCTAAATTGGGCGGGTATCCAGGACTTCCTAAATTTTGTGGTTGCACCAAATATCCAGAACTTCCCATATTCTGCTGAGGCAGAAAACCTGGGCTTCCCAAACCACCACTGCTTTGCTGCTGAGCTAGGTTACCCGAACTCCCTAACCTGCCACTGGCTAGATGGTTTTGAATGGAGATGCCAGAGCCACCCACACACCCAGTAGTCATTCCAAAGTACCCCGAGCTCTCTGCACTGCCAGCAGTTTGATGGTTTATCCCAAGGTAAGTAGAAGTATCTCCTCCGCCACTGTGGGAGGTAAGTGCTGAATACCCGGAGTCACTTCCACCTCCGGCCGCCTGATGGTTCATCCCAAGGTACGTGGAGCTCGCTAACTTTCCACTGCACTGCTGCTCCACTCCATGGAAGCCGGATCCATTAATGACTGGGTTGTAGCTGGCAATCGATGAGGACAACCTCTGGGTTGCAGGGGTGGCACCCAGATCCAGACTGGTCTGTAAGGGTTTGGGTACCTGCCTCAACATCATTGGGGTAGCACTGATTGAGGGCGTGACGGGAGTCAGACAAGATAAGGGGAACATCCGTCGGCTAGAGAGCGGAGTCTTTTTCTCCTCTTCTTTTTTCTTCTCAGCCTAAAAGATAGAATTTAAATAACTGATAGAAGCAAATAAACCCAATTAAAAACAAAAATCGAAAGCAGATGGGTCCAATAAAACGGAGGTATAACAAATTATCAGAAATATTTGTTCAGAGCAGTCAGTTTTATCGACAGCTAAACAATGCAACATGAAAAGCAAATGGGATGCAGTGTGTGTGGCTGCACCACATGCAGCAAATGTCATGAGGCATATTTAAGCCCATAATGATGCAAACTCGTGGCATGCGCCCATGCCAGCTAAGCAAACACAGCATCCCAAGTTCACTTTTTTTCATGTAGCAGCATTAAAATTGTGACTCCACCAAACTGATTAAACATTTATCTACAGTCAAGCTTACTGCGGAAAGCTGGCGGAGGGAGCTAAAGCGTTCTTTCCAGGTTACAGCAGCCTTGCGGAAGGCCTCGTGGCGAAGGATGAGCTGCTCAACCTCGTCAGTTTGGGCCTGGGCCTCTCCTCCTTCCGGCCCCCTGGAGGTGATCAGCGGCTCCTTGGCCTTCAGCCAGGCTTCCGCCTTCACCGTCTCCTGGGCAAACTGGAACTTTTCCTGCTCTGAGGGTGACAGCAGACCAACAGCCGGCTTACAATCATACCACATTTTGAGGCAAGCCCAGTGGAAATCTGTTATTTAAATTCTTGCACGTAGCTTATGTTGTATCCATTAGATCATAGCTCAGATCCTCATCTTATCATTATGAGCGACTATGTTATGCTCGCACAAGAAGAACAATAAGGTTCATACATGATTCATGAAACACTAGCTGCACATAACAGGACAAAGTGGAAAAAGCATTCATAGTTCAACACTGTGCTGTGTTAAGAGCCGTTTCTGCTCCAGTGTGTTACTCACTGTGCTGTAACTTTTCCTGGTGTTTGTCCCATTTCTCAATAAGATCCCTCTGCTTAGCCAGAAGGCTCTCCAATTTCTCGCTGATCTGTGGTGATGGACAGATTGCAGCCATGACCACAACAACATATCGCTACATCTTAATGAAGTAACTGCATGGGTTTTATGTATTGTCTTGTGGCCTGTGTGATAATAATTCATATGTGGTTTGACTGCGTGTTAACCTAACCTCCTCTGATGCTGGGTTGCCTGCGGCTATGAGGATCTTGCCGAGATCTGCACACTGCTGAATGGTCTTGGTGCGGCCATCTACTTTGGCTTTCAGCTCCTGATGTTGTCTCATCATCACCTCCAGAGCCGTCAAATCTCTGAGGAAAGAGAGATCAGCTTATTCAGATTAGATTAGGTTAAGCAGTGTGTAACATGTTTGCTGTATAGTATCCTAGAATGCCGGTTCACGCACTGTGTGCGCTCTACAAAATTGGCGAATGTGCTCTTCTCAATATTTTAATCCAAACAATTGCATGGCTTGCCAGGATGACAATAACTCACTTGAATGTTCACCTAGTTTCCATTTTTTTTTTTTTTTTTTACAGTTTACTAGTTTACATCAGCAGTTATTATATTTACTTCACAACAACTGCTAAAAGCCAAAACAGAGATTTTTTTACCTACAATTTATCTATATGATTTAATAGTTTAATTTAATAGCTGCTTGTGCGAATCATTTTTTAGCATGTCACTTTTATCTCTGATAGTGTGAATGTGGTATGAGGGAGGATGACATGTAACAAAGACAGGATTTTTACCCTGGGTACATGGTATGACCACTCTGCTGTCCCATTACAAGTATGGGACAGCAGAATGGAAAGGATGTTCAATTAATTATTTAACATATGATTTCATCAGCAAAATTGACAAAATGGATGCAGCTTTATGAATGTAATCATTTGCTGCTTTTATCTGTTGTATATTATTGCAAATCAAATATCTTTGGGTTGAACACTCAATTAAAAACATATATATTAATAATAATATTACTTTGACTAAACCATAATATAGTTAATCATTAAATCAACAACAACAACATATTAAAAATGTCATAAATGTCATATTGAATTAGGTCAGGGCTAATTCTCTACTACACAGTAATAAACTTAGGGCCACAGGGACTGCACAAGAACACAGAGGCTTTAAGTTTAACTGAAGACTGAACCGCAAACTATAATTCTACAACTGGACTCATTCGATATCAACAGATAAGAATAAACAGGGTGCAGATGTCTTACCTGGGTTCATCCCATCCAATCTGACCCATGATTCCTTCCATCCACATCAGGTTTTCACGCACCACTGAGAAAAACTGCACCTTGTCGGTTACTGAAGTGACCTGGACCCGACTGGCTTCACAAGCGTTCAGCAGTGCCTTCCACGCCTCCATGATCTCCTCCTCTTTGACCATGATGGCCTCAGCCTTCTCACCAGCGTAGATGGTCCTCAGCTGGGCGGCGTTCTCCTGCAGCTGCCTTACCTGCACACACAGACAGTCAAGTTGGAGTTAGTGGCTTCATCACACTAGAATGAATACCATTCTACCATTGTCGCTTTAAAGGGGACTTATATTGACATTTTCCTAGTTCAATATTTTAAATAAGCAAGTAAGTAAGTAAATAACATGATTTATGGTCCAAAGCCACCTAGTTAGACTTGCAGCAGCAATGCAGCCTGCCTTCTCACAACATCAAATTGAAAAACCCTGTTTCCCCCTCCCCTCGCTACTGAAACGGCCACTCTGTTGTGGGTCACACCCCTCAGAGAGCTGGGGTTGGTACAAACACAGCTACATGGATCCAGGGTCAGTTACTATTAAGTTTCACTCCTGTCATGACATCATAACCTGAGTCTTTTCTAAACGGCTTGTATTCAGCCAGGTTTCAGCAACACTACAGAGGGGGTCATATTTTACAGTCTTTATATAGAGACCTACATATTTACATAAGCACTCATCTTAAAACGTACTTTTACAGAATGCAATTTTATCATGAGCTGGATGTTTTACAATCAAATATGTGTATTTGGTGAAAATTATATCCTCTAAAATTCGTGCTCTTGAACAGCACACTGTGTGACTTAGGGGTTTCAAAAGAAGTCACGTCACTTGCCTGTGCAACTAGCAGTTGAAGGGCATGCTCAAAGGAGTGCATGAGTCTCTGCAGGGTGGCTGGATTGGTGATGTTAGCTTGGCACGCCCTCACCTCTGGCAGCTGCTTCATCTTCCCTGCGATCTGAGCCAAGACCTACAACGCAGGACAGCGTCGTCATCACGGGCACTTTAAAAATAGCAGCCGCATGTCATGGCCAGACTGTCTACCTCTGAAAAGGCAGCAGAGTATGATACGCCTGCATCGCAGATGGATATATTGGTTTTGTGATCGCACCTCTTTGCAGTCGGTGAAGAACTTGTGCAGCTGGTGCGACGCCGCCAGCATCTGCCGACGGGTCTCCATCAGCTCCAGGAGGTCGGCCCAGGATTCATTCAGCCCGTCCTTCCACTCGGCGATGGTAGCCGCGTCCGAGTGGCCGCAGTCGATCATCTCGTTCACCATTTTGTTCACCTGCTCCATCCGCTGCTGGCCAACGCTGTTGGTTTCCGAGGCGAACTTGGTGAACCTCTCCTGAAGCACCTGGAGCATACAACCACAAGAAGATCTAATGCAATCCAATACAACAGCATCTACATGAAGCTCCTATAATGAACCATCTTTGAGAAAAAATGAGCAAATATTATAAGGTAGGATATGATCATTTTAAAAAAATTGTATGCTTTGAAAATGGCGTCCATTTATCGTATTATTTTTTAAACCAATATAAACACCACCTTATGTAGAGTAATATATAAAGTGTTTGAAATTCTCCTTTAACTTCCGGGTCACCCTTCAAATATATGTCATCCCTGCAGCACTATAACTGTGCGTTCCTCCGAGCACTGACCGTGACGTCCTCAAGGTCTTGGCCCAACTCGGTGGAACTGGCCACTGCCTCGTGCTCCGTGATCCACTTCTCAAGCTCCTCCACCTCTTTGTTGAGCTGATAAAGCCAGTACTGCTGCTCCAGCTTGGTCTTCCTGTGCTCCACCATGTCCTTCAGGGACACGTACAGTCGGTCTATGTGGGACTGCTGCTTGGTGATTTGCTCACTGTCAAAGATGCAGAGAGGGGCACACTGCTACAGCAACCAATCAAATCAAACCAATCAAATCAAACCAATCAAAACAAAGCTTGAGTCATATTATCCTGTGTGGTTAGTTGAATATGCAAAACTAAATCTTTTGTTCTTTCTTGGCCCATGCGTGTTGCATTGTGGGTTTGTGTATGAGCCGTGACACACCTGTCTGGGTGTCCCAGCTCCAGTAGGCGCTGGCATTGCTGGGATAGCATGCCTACTGTCTCCGCATATGTTTCCACTGTTTGCTCCAGGGCCAGGTGGGCCTTCAGCAGCTGCAGGGTGCTCGCCTCATCCTAAAAGTCATCAGAATAGTGTCAGGTGTTGGGGGTCACGTGTTCACTTGGGATTTATACAAGCAGATACCTGTCTGAATGTCATTGGCTGTCCGTACCGTGCCTTTTTCTTCATTGACCAGATGGAGCTTCTGACCGGACAGCCAGGACTCCACTTTGGCCGCCTCGCTGTAGTACTGCTGAGCCTGCAGCGTGGCGTCCAGCATCACAGACCTCCTTTCTGTCTCCAGCTGTAGCACCTCCCACAACTGGCGCACGTGCCCCGCCCCCTCACGCACAAACTCCACCTCGGGAGTGCGCAGGGAAGCGATAATCCCCGCCCGGTCCAGAACCTCCTCGACACGTGCTCGTCGCCCTGTCAGCTCTCTCTGGAGCGTCTGAAGGACCAATCAGAGGTAGGTTTCCCAGACTGAGAGGGGATAGAGTCACACTTGAGCTGACCATTGCTAGATGGCATCTATTGTCACTTACCTGGTTCTTTTTTACATGCTGCTGTCCACTCTGGAGGTTATTCCCGTAATCCTTACAGGAAGCCAAGGGAAGCCTCTCCTGAATCCACAGCTGTCAAGTAAGCACAGTTAGGTAAGACAATAGAAATGTACGTTGAATGATAATTTGAATTCTTTAAAATTCAGATTCCTTATATACTATATCATACACCTTAACAAGCTGAATGACTGATGCGCAAATGGAAATTAAAAAACAGTGCATATGAAAGATGAAAGCTCTGGGAAAAGCAGTGCCCACTCACGATTTCATCCTCCAGGTCCTGGGCGACTTGGTGCATCTCTTTGGAAGCCAGCAGGATACGGCGTCTCTCCTTCAGGGGCTCAATGAGGCGGACGATGCGGGTCTCTACCACGCCTGATTGCTCGCCGCCTTCCCTGTCACCTGCCATCAGCCCTCGCTGGGGTAGACAGACCCCCTGCAAGCTTCCCAGTTCTCCCACATCCTTGTAAAAATCCCCTATCTGAGACTCCATAGCCTGCACCGGGAAGGAAGGGGAACGCGTGTTACGGCCATATGAGGGACGGACAAACACTATTTTCTTCTCGGAAAACATTTCAGGGTTACGTAATGGGTTGCTTGACTTTCAGAAAGAAAAAAATTAGCCATATGGTGCATTTTTTTTATGACACTGAACCTCGTGTTTAAGAACATGCCACAACAGTGGCCTCTGTGGACACACATCAGAGATAAAGACATTGCATAAACAACAATGAGGTGATTTACACAGTCTGTCAAAAACATTATAACTACATGAAGGCAGATTACAGTTTGCGTATAAAAACAGTTCTTCAGTTCAGAAAAAGGTGCTCTGGAAGAAGAACAGTCCTCTGGGTTGAGTTAAAGGCCCAAGAGCTGAGTCAAAGATCCAGCTACTAAGTACTTTTACACATCTGCTTTTCTACATTGAGATTACATTCATAATGTATGATACAGTTACTGAGTAAACTACCCAAGAGTAAAGTTGTTAAAATTAACTCCACCTTGACAACTACAAGTTGTCTACAGGTTCAGTAATAATATTCCAAATAATCACATTTTGTATAATGATACTATCAGTACATTTTACGTGTTATGATACTTTAATTTCGAATGGGATATTTTTATACTGTAGAAGTAAAAAAAAAGAAAAAAAGAGCAACTAAAAATATTTCAGAGAAATCAACAAATACTAATTTATGCCTGTTAGCTACTAAAACAGTCATTTTAAACATTAAAGGTCCTATATTGTACATTTTACCTGTGTTTATAGTTTTACATCTCCTCTCTCAAGCTTTTCTCTGGAGCTCGAGAAAGAACAGATTGTTTTGTGTCTGTCTCATTAATATTAATAAGCTTCTCCTCTGATTGGCTGATTTCAATGTCTGTGAATAGGGGGGCAGTGACTGTATAGTTGTAACATAACCACTCCACTGAAGTCCTGACGACTTATTAAAAGGTTTTTAATTATGTGTGCATTTCTCTGTGAATTGAGTATTTTAAAATATGAAATAGCATTTATATACTAACCTTATTATAATTCAAAATCAAAAAGCAAATTAAATCCGGCTTTCTACAGTATCTGAATCATTATAATTACTGTTACCTCTGCTTGTTTTTTTTTAACCATTCAATTGTTCTAACTTGCATCCCCACCAAAAAAAACCTGTTTACAAAACTCTAATTACTGTGCAATCTTTCCAGTATATAAAAATGTCAAATGTACATAAGTCACAGTTCAGTTGAGACTTGCCTGGAATTTCTGGAGCTGCTCATTGAAGGTGGGCAGATGGTGAGCCTGTTCCAGCTGCGGGGGCTGCTGCGCCAAGTGGGAGAGCTGGTTGTCGAGGTCCGAGTAGCTCTTCACCGCCGGCTCGGGTTTGTTGTTTTCAAAGAGTTGGCGGGCCTTCGCCTTGGTGGTGTTCTCCAGGTCGGACCAGCACTCTCTGATTTCCTCTAGCTTCTGCTGCACTACCGGACGCAGCTCCGGCTTCTCCTGGATCAGCTCCTGACCCTCCTGGAGAAAGGAAACAAGAGCGAGGTGTTAAACATTGCATTGCCAAAGGGTTGGTCCAGATTTATAAAAAACCATGACATCACTTTTGTACAAGTGTTAGCCCCATCCTATTTGAAAACCACATACACTGCTGTCATTTCTTGGCTGAGTGATTTTTTTTGCCTCTCATTCGTACACTGCGTTAATGTCAGCTTCTGCTTCAAGGGATGGTTCTTGTGGGCACAAATGCTGCACAGAACTGTCCACCATTTTAGATTCCAAGCACAAAGCAAACCTATTTCTCAGGGCCGTGCAGAGACCTTTAGACGGGCAGGTGCTCAAAGTAAAAAAAAAAAGAAAAAAAAGAAAAGAAAAAAAAGGGTAACATGAAACAAGATTCTAAAAATAGCATACACCAAAATAACTTACAGCATAACTTGTTGAAACACAGCAACACATATAACACAAGTGGAATATAACATGGAATCTTATGGAAAACCGCTTCATACTTTGTCATTATAGCACACCTGATGTCATCAGGTACACACAATTAAAACTGTTCATTGCAAAGTGAACAATTAATGATAAAATAATTAACTTCAGTAGCTTGAATCAGAATTAACCGATATAATTATATAATATGACTATAATAATCATCAATGTTCAAATGCCAGATTCATCAAGATAACTAAGATTCAGATTTAATTCCTTGATGGCATTTAGCCTAACTTTGGAGCGTTATTTATCCCCAACAAGCTATCATTACATGGTTGGTATCAGTGGATGCATCAGGTCGCCTCGTCCTCCCCTTCCACACACACACATCTGAACATTGTACATATTCCGTTATTTCAGATCAGGGCTGTGAGAATAACATCACCCATTGAGAGGCTAAATTTTGTTATGTCCCCCAGAAATAGCTCGGGACAACACAGCTCCACACCGTGGCCGGAGCCCCCTGCTTGCAAAGAGGCAGGTGTACGGAGCAAAACTTGGCCCCGGGCTGACCTAAAAACCATGCATGGTAAGTCTAATAAACCCCTGTTCCGTCCTGCGCCTCGAACTCTTCTGCTCATCTTCTCTCCCCTGAATCGTGTGCTTTTGTTCGCGACGTGATCTGGATGAGGAGATACGGAGAGATCAAAGCTTTTGGCATTTTCCATTGTATCAATGAGGCTCCCCCCCCCCCCCCCCCTCCGGTTCCCTGAAATAGATTATTACCAGTCTCCTCCCACACCTTGACTTAGGGGAGTAGGTGGTGTTTTCCTTCCCTGACAAGCTTTTGGGTATTTTTTGCATCTGGCTCACGCTGGCTTTGCATCTAGCATAGACCTTTGTGATTAAAAAGTACAAATTTTATTACACATGAGTCGGGTATACTCATTATTTACTAAAGCTTGTATTGTAATAATAACCGTGCACATGATGGATTTTATCTTCCAAATCCTCCTCTCTTTTATCTTTCCCGGAGAGCTGGACCTATATCCTATGGCTTTCATAATGCAGTGCTGCATTCTTCCTCTTGGCACAGGCTCTCTGCTTAACTGCTGCTAGCACTCACTCGCTCGCATCCCTCTCTCTCTCTCTCTCTCTCGCTCCCATCTTCCCTCAGCCTTGCTCTCCCACTCATAATGCAGAGCCAGCAGAAAGCAGGTCTCTCTCTCTCTCTCTCTCTCTCTCTCTGTCTCAGAGAGAGGCAGAGAGAGAAGAAACCAGAGAGGGGGTGGAGAGAGGAAAGGAGTAAAGGAAGAAGGGAAGCAAAAAAAAAGGAGGAAGAATCAAAGGTTTATGGAACAGGAATCAGGCTGCGGGTGTGCTGGGTTGTGCTACAGCCTTGGCACAGTAGGATCCAAAGGGCATCTGTGAAGTGAATTTTTTCGAGGCAGCCATGGCTGACATGGTGCGATATTTTAATGGCTACCATGTATGAATCATGCTATTATGGCAGCACTGGGTTGCCAAATTCTGCAGGCTACGCTGATGCAGCATAGTGAAAATGTGGGTAGGATTTAAAGGGTTTGTTTTATACCACTGGCACCAACAAGAATGCATTAACACCGACCGTATGCATAAAAGTAACACTACGCAACTTCTGACATCCTCCGTGACTAACATACGGTGATTCCACATAAAGCAGACGCCGTCCGAACCCACAGCAGACATCCAAATTTGCCTAATCAGAAATGCATAATGCTGCAAAACTATATGATTATATTTGATGCCATTTTGTGTGTTCGGCCCAACCCACAATGCAACAGTCACACTACTATGCAATGTACTACGATTATAGTGCCAAACCAGCAAACTACCACCTTTGAGTACTATTAACAATTCTGGATTGTTCAGCTGAATATACTTACAAATTTTTACGTTTTCATATTAATGTTTTTTTATGTATGTATGAATAAATTGATTCTACTATTTCTAAAAGCAATATGCTAAATAAGAATAAATCAGACATGAACAGGCAGTATGTAATGCAATTGCCACAGAAAAGTATCATCCATTAAATCAGTTGTTTTATTAACATGTTGTTGATCATATTTCTAATAAATTATCACCCTGACTTCAGTCTTTTTTTGTCCTCTATGAAGCAGCATGGACATTTATTTTGTTTCTGTTTCAGGTCGATGAATGAAAACATTGTGTAATAGATAAATGGAAATTTATTCTGATTTGAGTTACAGCAATTTATTATATGGAGCACTGATGAGAAAAAACAAGAAGATTTTCCAAAAAAGATCAGGAAAATGGATGCAACACAAAAACAACAAATCACAACAAGTGAATAAATATAAGTAAATGTGATACGGCATTATCTGGGTTATTGTTGTCGTGGATTGGCGGATGTATGTGCGTGTTCAAAGACTGAAGGAAACAGCAAGGTGGATGTGTAAATGAATCTATACACTACATTAAAGCTGTGTTCATGGTGCTGATTTATATCGATGATACCAAGAGACTGCTAATAAATGAATCACTGCTGTACAGGGGAGCTTTTTTGTATTACTGGTCCACTTTTTATCGAACAAGTCACTCTGACCAACGCGTTCTCTCACCCATAAGTGAGTCCCTTGAGTCATTTTATGACAAACGGTGGTGGTGGTGGTGGGGGGAACATTTGCGTCATTTTGTGACAGAAATTCTCACTCGCAACCCATCAACAGAGTGACAAGTACGGTCAGGATTCCTTTGAGTCATAATGGTTTGGGTTAAAATGATGGCCTCAAAATGCCCAATTTAACATTGTAAAACGTCCAGTTAACAGTGGTGTCAAACAGGCATCTCCTGCATCCGCTCCCCCCACCTCCATTCATCCATTAAGTGACTCAAGGGGATCCTGAACGTTTGTCACGACTTTGATATGACAGAACTAAACCACTGACACGTCATTGCTGGCTGTTACGGCTTTATAATGAATAGGGACGGGACAAAATATCAATATCGCCATGCATCGCAATACTTTCTTTTGCAATACATTATTGATACACTGGAGGCCAAATATCAGTTTTTTGTATTAGGTTTTGCCTATTTATGCCTATCTTAATTTAGAATGATGCCACATGTCGTGGAAAAGTTGCACTGAGCTAAGACTGTATGCGCTTTTCATCATTTCAGTTGTCAAATTCTCTGAAATCGACACCTCAATGCATGCAATACAGTGCCTTTTAAGGGATATTTATTCTTATTTAGTCATACATATCGTGATGTATTGTCAATGAATTGTCTTGCAATATATTGATTATTGCAGAATTGTAATATTGCGATAGTAACGTTAACGTGAGCTAAGTATTGTGAAATTCCGAGTTTTTAATAGTTTTTAATGAACTCCTATGAGAATCAAGATTAGAATTAAGATAAGAAGGGCAAGCAATGCATAGAAATATAAAATCACTCATTTCAAAGTCATTTTAAAAGAATGGGTGTAAGAACATATAGATTGGAGTTACCACAGTAATCATGCTGTCTATATGGAACAGATCACGCCCTAATTAAAGGCAAGTGTAGTTCTCCTTCACTATTTAAACACACTCCCTAACTCTCACTAAAACATCACTGGACTGAGGAAAAAGAGGAAAGTCAGATGCTTTCTCTCTATTATTTAAGCACTAATGTGCAACAGCTTTGGGAACTGTTTAGCTATGATAGTGGGTCATTACACCACCAAGGACAATCTAATCTCACACATAAGCACTAGAAGGCATATCAAGGTATATCAGAATTTCACAGTTGCAAGAAACCGATTTTTCTTAAAGCTGGCCAGAAACATTCGAAAATCCTCCAGTAGATGTGACCTAATTAAAGATCACGGCAATGTTGGTTATTAAACAATACAAAGGGCTGGTGAGCGTTCATCTACTATATGAGCATGATGCAGCATTCTGGGAGCTCGTCATCAACAGGACAGAATCTCCCCCTCATACGGGAACAGCATGTACAGTATTGATCCCAACAGATTTCACAACATCTGATAGAGTAACACGTACAATGTCACACTGAGCCTGACCCTTGGCTATAGCTGAGCACTTTTGGATTATTTAAACCAGTACTATGTTTCAGCACTACTACTCCTTACAGGCTGTGTTGCCCTGAAATCCTGGTCATTAAAGGCCCCAAGAAACGGAGGTTATACCATCGTTAATGGCTTTTTTTCCCCAAGTGAAACAGATTACTTGATGTTTGAACAGTTACAATGAGAATTTATAACAGATCCTCACATTTGAGTGGACCACAAGAAAGTGGGCGGAGCTTAGATCGATCATAAAACTCAAAGATTTTTTTTTAATAATAACACAAAAGTAGTTTGGATAAACGCCTCTGAGTGCAGGATGAGTCATCAAACATTTGAAATTGTTTTACAGGAAGTGAAAAACAGGGCTATTGATCAATTTTGATGTAAAAATCCTCAAAAATGATTATTTTTTCCCCATATACTTGGTATATACCAAGACACATAAAAAAATAAAACACAGGATTGAACTGGAAAATGCATTTAGCATTTTATGGGGCCTTTATTTCTTAGTTAACTTGTGATACACAGAAGGTAATGGTACAAATATTAAATAGCAGCATTATTATGATTTTCTCAAAAGTCCTTATAACTTCTTCTTGATGCGGTTATGATGAATGATCTTCTTCTGACATTATGACATGTCAGCAATCTAAACTAAGTAAATAATTGTTCTGGTAATATTTTATGTTTACTGTATCGCATCATCAACAAATCCCATGAAAAGACCAAAGCTAGTAGCAGTGAATTTATCCTAATAACATCTAATGCCTATGCAACCACAGCCTGATGCAGCTTATTCCTCTGTGCCATCGTTAGTTAGTTTGTGTGTGTGTGTGTGTGTGTGTGAAGTTGCCTTTCATCAATTGTCAACAAGAACTTAAAGATCCCCTACAGACATTTAAGATATATAAAAGTACTCTGCTTTGAATAATAATGTGCCTTTCATGCCTTTTAAAGAAAGAAAATTGAAATTGCCATGTTACAATCCTTAGAATGATCTCAAAATCTTACTCACTGAAAATACCAGAATATATATAATTTATTTTTACTTCAGAAGTTAAACTGCTGGATAAAAGATGTCTCCTACTTCACTTTATAGTCCTTTCTGAGTGCTTGTGCTCTGGAGGCTTCAAATGTCCACATCACACTAGTATTAGTGGCAAAATGGGCCTCAACAAACTAGATGTGATGTCACAAATCACCCTCGTAGGTACATGCCTTTAACTCAAATTTCACGTGAGCTCAGAGAAACTTCAGAAACCTCTTCAGCAGATGAATGTGAGAATGGTCTTGTACTATCAAACATCATTCTGCACAATGACTAAAGGTACAGCACGTAAAGCACAATTTAAAAATAAACACACGGTTATTAAGAAAGAATTAAATCGAATAGAAGCTGATGCAAAATGTACTAAATATATAATTGTCCTATGAGGACCATAATGTATGACTTAACTGATCTATCTTACTGTAGTTTAACCTCAAAACTATTAAAAATCTACTAGAAAGTGGTCAAAGAGCCACATCTGTATAAATACATTGAAAATAGTCCCCAAAAAATACAATACAAAATAACAATATACTCCAATTAAAACACATTGTGCAGCTGTTTTAGAAAATGAAACAGCCCTTGAAACAAAACAGAAAGTATATTGTATATATTCCGGCTATTGTAAAGATATGTGTTTTCAGTGGTAACTAATTGGCTCCAACAGGACAGTGAAGTTAGAAAGTATTTCTGTTTCTATTTCTATTATTTTTGTATGTATAGGATTCTATTAAAACATTTACATCATACATACCTACATACATATCTGCCCTATCTCACCAATAAACATGCTCATCAACATTCCTGAATCTGATCAACTCTAATCGAATATGTAAAATATCTCAAACTACTATGAATCTAGTAATACATCCCTCAACAACTGCAGTTTTCATCGTTGTCCTCTGATTCTGACCATCTAGTCATTATAAACCACAGTTGTTGACATCATACAATCTAAATTTAACAGGCAATAACCTCAAACCAAGTTTAATTACAAAGGTCACCTTTTCTTTACTTTTTACATGCTCGATGTCTGACTCAATTTTAAATTATATGGGAAAAAGTTTGGCTTTTTTTTATTCAATTCAATTTTATTTTATTATTATTTTCTATGTTGTACTATTAATACACCTCTCTTTTCCAGTGCAACAATGTGAAGAAGCGTATATGTATTTTCAGTTTCTTCAATATAATTGATGAAAAAATGATAATCCATGTGTGTACCTTACTGTATACTGTAATGTCACTTGAAATATACATGACATAATGGGTTAAAATTAAATTTCAACCCCAACACTTCTGACAAACAATATCTAACCAAATCATATGACTAAATTCAAATGACATTAATTTTCCTTATATTACAGCTAAATGTTTTACTATGAAAACAGAGCTAGTGTTTCTATTGTTTTAAAATATATGAAAAAAAAGGTTTGCGGACAAGTTTTCTACATGAATCCATTGCTCTTCTAATATATATATATATTAGAAGAGCAATGGCTATATGTTGTAAATATAATGCTTGAGTAGCATGATGATATAGTCACAAATCTGGAACATCAAAGAAGATGTAAAACATTGCATTTGATTCTGTGGTTTTTATTTCTCCATATAAAGTCAGTAATAACAGTATAGGTCTTATTAAAGAATATTTTAGGTGGAGTAATTTGTGCTGCATCAGTGTTAATATTAACAATGGCTCTGTTCTATTTAAGCATCCCAGTGAACAGACAGTGTGACAGTAAGACAGCATGTAAATAAAAAGACTATACTAGTGCTATGGTCTAGAATATAAATATAAAACAATGCCACCTGTACATGCAAAAATTCTGTATGAATTCACTGAAGTGAATTCTGATAAATACCATCGTCATTTGATAATAAAGCTCTTGCAATTACATACAAAGGAGGAAATGAAGATGAATAATAACACATGAGTTAAATGGTTCTTAACTTTTAAAGTTTGGACCTTTGAAAAGTGGAAAAACTGCAATTCAATATTTAGTTGTTCGTAATATTTTGGATAATCAGTGTGTGTGGAATAGGGCTAAGAATAGGGCTAAGATATAGAGATATAGATGTGACAATATACTTTCATAAACATGTTTATGCAATGATAATTAAAAATATTATTACTATTATTGTTATTAATATATTTTTAAATGTGGGGAAAGGCTCCAACAATACTGTAATACAGCTTTTAAAAGCAGGATAAGACAAAACTTATGCCGTATCACGATATTACAATATCCAAAACCTAAGATGATATCTAATCTCACATCACGATATTGATATATTTCTCAGCCCTAATGTGAATATGAAATATAAACTATTAGCGTCATCCTTCTTTCTCTAAAAATAGACATTTCTAGCCCCTAGCAGAACAGCGTCGGCTAATGAACATATTTTACAATTTTAAATCCATGTGACGTGGGTCTTTTAGTCAGTTACTGATCTATGTTTCCCAGCTCAAGGTTTGTTTATGTGTTTACAAAGCATTGACCCCTGGGCCCATGCTAAGGCTTGGCACAAGGTCAGCTGTGAGTCCTCTCGCTGTAACAGAGAAGCACCCGGAGATCTTGCACATAGACAAGCAGGCCCGGAGCCGTACGTGGCTTTGTGTGCTGAGTAAGTACTGAGAGAGAAGGGGGGTAAGGGGCCGAGGCAGGAACCCTTCCAAAAGGTCGCGCAGTTCTCCGATCGTGGCAGGACGCGGCATCATCTTTTCGCTCTCTGTCTCTCAGGTAATGACCGAGAGCGTGGTGGGGGTAGATTAAGTTTTGTTATCAGGCTTGTGAAGACATGAGGGTCTCTGTAGCGCTCTGCGCTGGGGCCGTTTCCATGGGAAACTTAAAGAAAATCATGTCGGTCAGCAGCACGAGGGAGGCCAACATCCACGGAGCAGCCATCTTCTGCACTCAGTGTCAATCCTTTCAGTTAATTTCTCCGGTATTTGGCATGAAAGGTTATACAAACACGCTGATGATTCAGAAGTAAAGGTGTATCCTGTTTCAGTCCGTTTTCATTTCAAGCTGAGATATCATTCTAGTCAGAGGGCTGCTCCATATCTCTCTGAGCAGATTCACGTGAGAGGCAGACAGTTTACGGTGTCCTTTTAAACTTAACAAACCTGTACCAACTATATTGTGAAGTGGTCATGGGTTATAAGGTGTCATGAAGATACAAAACATATATCTGCAACATCAATTGTTCAATTCCAATAAAGATAAAACAGCAAATAAAAACACACACATATATATATATATATATATATTACACATTATTTGTCTTTTAAAAAAATTTTTTTTCTATTTATTGCAGCAACTAGAGTGCAGCTGTCAAATAAAATTATTGAAATAATTGTTGATTTTATGAATAAATATTAGAGATAAATTTAAAATATTCCTTGTCATGTGTACTTTGCAGTATTTCAGTTAACTGTGGTCATAAAATCGTGTGTGCTGAGCAGACACTCACTCATCTGATCCAAGTAACTAAAACATGCTTTACTCTATTTGTGTCCGATTCCATAGAACGATTCATCACAGTTCTATTACCATTGTTACAGAAAATAATATATGATCAGCTGTTAACACCAGGCCTTCCAAATTTGCTTTTAACATATAAACATATCATTGCTCTTCTTGTTCTGATATTATCACTACTCTTTCATTTAAAGTTCTTTGACATATCTCCCAATCAAATGAAACACTACTTATAAATAGAGATTCACAAAGCTGGCAGTATTTGTCACAGATTAATTAGATTGGACCAGTATGGGAATAAACCCTTAACTTTAACCATTTCACAACCATTAAATAAACATTCCGGCCAAAATGGAAAAACCAGCGTTACACCTGTCACCTAGTGTCTTACTTCTATTTTGAACTTTTACACTTTTATTAAATAAATTGGCCATTTATTTTTTAATTTAAAGCATTTAAACAATCATGCACTCATAATGAAACCCACACTAGTATCTGTTTCTTCATTAAATCACCCCCAACAGAAAAAAGTCAAATGTTTCCACATTTGACTACTAAGTGTGTAGTTTCTGGTGGCATCTAGTAGCCAGGTAACAGATTGCAACTAACCGAGTACTCAAGCATATAGCAGAATCTTTGATGACCGTGAAAAGCGTGGAAGTCTGTCTCTAGAGCCATTATTTAGTTTGTCCCTTTGGGCCACTGTAGAAACATGGTGGAGCAACATGGCTGGTAAACATGGCTCAGTCTCAGGTAATAAAAACAAAATAACTCTTATTCTGATTGAATTATATACTAGCTAAATCGTATTTATGAGTATAATACTCCGTTTTGTCTGTTCTGCTCGATACTTACACACTGTATCTTTAACACAGTGGGAGCCAGTTTGCTTTGTACATTCATAAAAAAAAAGAAAAAATTCTCTGGTGTTCCCACCAAAGACTGTAGTTTACTGTATTTTACTGGCGATAATGAACACACATAATTGTCTGCAGTACTGATGCAGCACTGTTGAGAACAGAGTATGGCTGTACTGCTTTACTGACTAAACCTGGCAACTAAAAAACAAGTCTAAATGAAAGAAAAAGCAAATAAAGCATCAGCTAATAAATGCACAAACCTGGCTGCACACATTTGCTGCTATGCAATGCAGACCTATCAGAAGCCATATTTGAGCTCTTTTGCATTTGCAGTCTTTTGACTGAACTAAATCGAGGTGTCTGCTGGCTCACTGGGAGGGTTTAAACCTTAAAATGCATTTCACACATGGACAACCAAGATGGCTAATGAGGATTTCCTCATTAGGCAATGTACAGTAGTAGGGCTTGTCTTCAAGGGCCATGGTTATAATTAGTTACACTGCTGTCTCATTAATATTTAATATAATATACTACAAAAAAAATAATGTGTAAAAAATCTATACAGTCTAATGAAATTATTGATGGGTTCAATACAAGATTAATAATTAAAACACATCAACATGCCAACAAAACGTTTCAGGGTATTATCAGGGATGTAAATACATTTTAGGAAGGTCAAGAATAAGGTCTGCTAAACTTCACTGCAATTAAATAATTCAGTTATACATTAGAATATATGTGTCTAGGAGCTACTTGTGATATATTAGTTGCACCTTTTATCATATTGATAAAGAGAGAAGATTGATAGGAGCCAATCATTTATATATCAATTCTCAATTAAGTGTTTAATAATCAGAAACAGTGTTGACAGAACACACTTTATACAATCACTCAGAGAGATTTAACTCCTCTGCAGCTTTTAGCCACTGAAATGCTTAGGAGGAAATAAGTAATCTTCACATTGACCTGCCTTTATTTCCTAATGAGAAAATAATGATTCAAATATTTATAAAAATGGAGGATTACGGGATTGCAGCTACAAAAAAAATGGTTTCTGTCTGACATTTTGCTAATGTGCAGATGATGCTCGGGGGCTCGATGTAAAAGAGCACTTCCTGTTTAACCATAGCACAGTCCCCCACAGAGATGTCATTAATCTGAATGAAATATGATACATCATTACACATTTACAGTGCAAAAATCTGCTGTTCACTTATGTACCTTTCTATCTTACAAGCAAAACCAAGGGTCACGCAAACTTCACTCAAATAAGCACAAAATGTACTGATATATCCATCCTGTATTCTCTACATGTCCACGTCTGCAGCTTCAACTCAGCTGAGAATCACATGTTTCTGAATGAGAACGTCAAAAATATGTGTGACTTAAAGACGCAACTGCAAGTGCAACGTGCCTTATTGACTAAATACATCTCACGAGCCCAACTGAGCTTCACAGAGGCAGAGGGCATGGAGAACATTCGGCGTGGATGGCTGTTGCTCTGTCAGGGTAGCAAAGCATGATGGGAACCCAGGACCACCCCCCCACCCCCCTCACAAAAAAAAGGTAACCAGAGAATGTTTTCAGGATGTAAATCGACCTTATATCAGCTGTGTGTTCTTAACAGAGACTATTTTTAAATACACATCCACACGAGAGGAATCTCTGTGTGCTTGGCCTTCGCTGCTGCAAAGGTTTACGTGCCCTCTATATAATTCAGTGTAACCTCCACTGGCTGAAAGATGGAAATTCGGATTGGCCTAACCTCTCTGTAAAAACGCCAAAGAAGCACGGGGACCACGCCACCTGTGAACCAGAAAACAACAGCAACAACTACGACGCCGCCACTTCATAAATCATAACCTTGAGAATGTAAGTCAGGATGTCCCCATGCCAAGTGAGGGAGATAAAAAGCTGAGTGATGACATCTCTCCTACTTTCACCTATTCTGCCTTACTGCCACCACACCCACCATCAAGCACCGTTTCTCAGTCATGTGCTTTGACATGGCACCCCCCCCCCCTCCTTCCCCCTCCCCCCTCCCCCGACTCACCTGCTTTGCCTATCTGACCTCCCCATCCACCCCTCCTCCCTCCATCACCATGCCCTGGTCACCTCCACTCACCTGTTCTATCTTGGCGAGCCATTCTTTATTGCGGGCCAGTTCTGCCATAAAGGCCTGGTGCTTCAGCCACTTCCTGTGTAGCTTTTGAGCCTCATCCCGCGCCGTGTCTCGGGCCATCAGCATCTTCTCTTCCACCCGCTGTCCCAATCACTCAGCTAGGGGAGACAAAAATAGCCACCATCAGGAGCCCAACGCTCGAGCCAGCCCTTCTTCCCCCCCTTTCCCACAGGACGTCCTGCCTGCCTCCTCTATGCAAGAGCCACCCGCTCTGCTCTGCAGGGGCCTGGGTACCTGTGCTGTCACCACCCACCCCAACCCCCACCAGACACCCTTTTCTGGAGGAAAAAAAAAAAAAAAATCAAGATAAGCACCTCAGCAGCAGTGGTAGCAATGGAAGCACTCAAGCCCTTCCTTTGGGTCGCCCCTGGGTCCTCATGCCCTACCACTTCATGGGTCTTGCGGTCCTGATGCTGCAGTGCCTGCTAGCCAGTCTCAGAGAAGGCAAAAACAACCAGCGAAATAGAGGAAATGCGCCAATGACAACACTGGGAAAGAATGACACACACATCCAAGATTCCTAGCAGCTTGTGGGTTATCTTCGAGCACCGAATGTCAATTACAATCCAGCCATCAGCGATGGTGTAGGTGTAGCATAGCTTCGGTAGAATCTTTCAGCCGGGGCAAAACCTGACCATCCACCACTCGCCAGTCCCGGTCAATCTGTAGTCCTGTCTAATGATGCTGTAGACAGGAGGAGGAGGAAGAGTTGGAGTGGGAGGAGCAGGGGTGAATGGGATGCAGAGGCAGTGCAGAGGAGGCCGGATAACATAAGCTATCCGCTCTTGAAATGCATCGTTCCCACCGCTGCAAAGATGCACACGCAGGCTGGTGTGAGATAGCACACTAGATTCTCTCCTCAGTTCCCCTTCCTTGTGTCCCCGAACAGCTCAGCCGCGGTTGGTGCATGCTGCTGCAGTCCTTGCCTCTCAGCTACGCTCCTGTGTGTGCGTGTGTGTATGTGTGTGTGTGTGTGTGTGAGAAAGAGTGTGTATATGTGTGTGTGTGTGCAATCACAATCAGCACTGCAGTGCCGGAGCAGAGAGAGAGGGAGAGAGAGAGAGAGAGAGAGTGAGAAGGAGGGGAGAGAGGGGGGGAGACAGCAAGAGGAGAGGGGGAGTGGGAGACAGGGAAAGGAAATGGAGAAAGGGGGAGTGCCAGAGCAAAAAAAAAAAAAAAGAAGAAGGGGAGAGCAAGTCAAAAAAGGGAAAAATGGTGTTGGGGGGTAGCGAAACAGAGAAAGGAGGAGAGAGCCTGCGTCATCCCTCAGTGTCACTAGGGACATTTCTCTGCACTAGAAATGACTGCACTCGGAGCGGGAGCAGGATTTGGGAAGAAGGAGGGGGAGGTGTCGTTTTAAAACAGCTGAATGAGAGGGAAGGAGGGCGCATGCACACATGGTCCACACAGTGCAGCTGACTGATTCGGATCACTGTTCACTCTCCCTCTTCTAACGGGGGCCTGCATCAGATTCTCCTGGTAGAGAGGGTGCACACGGCTCACTGTGCGCTTGGGTTATTATCATTTCCTCAGATCTGAATTATAGATTGTGTGTCATCAGAAAATTAGTTCAGCTCTAATTTTTAGTCGGTGCTTGTGCTGCAGCAACAGAACAATATTAAAAAAAAATACATATATTGTTCTTTAAAATGCCAATTTTATCAAATCATCATACGATCAGGACATGATTAATGTTTTATGAGTAGAATTATAAGTGGACCCAGTTCAGTTCAGAATTTAAGAGATTATCTTCACCTCTGTGTTTTCTTGAACTAACTATAATACTTACCTGGTTTATAATTGAAAGGGAATATGAGAAAAATGGAACATTATATATACACACACAACAGCACACAATTCATATTCCTTTCATAATTGAAGTTTGAGTTTGACCCATGGATTAAAAAAAATGTGCTTGAATTTTGACATAAAAAATACAAAGAAACTGCCAAATAAATGACCAAGTAGGTGATCTAAACATTTTAAAAAGACATTTTTCTGTCAGGTGGACTACAGACTACTGCTGGACAGGTGCCAGGTATGTTTAGTATGTGTGGATGTTCTGAAAGACATCACAGCATGAATAGAAAGTCATTTAGTAAATAAAGACTGTTAGCTTAGTATTCTAATACTACATAAACATCTGGATGAGACCATGGGCGAATGCGAAACAAAGGTCTTAGCGGTGAAACGCAACTGTAATTGCTAGTTCCCACCAGTGCAAGTGTCAATTTCGTGTCCGACGCCTGCATCCTGTGAATAGCAAATTGTACTGGGACTTGTGCCAGAGGGTGTGGTGCAAACATGTTATGGCAGGTGAATGGCTGACAGGCAGGTGTACAACGCCCATTGCTACACAATCCATAGACAATGTGCAGCCGAGCAGAAACATTCAGGTGAGGCTTTTCTGATAATATGGATCGTTGAATCACCAAAGTCTTTCTATTTCAGGGGTAAAATCATCCAGTTTATTATAAAGATTTAAGCCTGCGCTTGCGCTAGTGAACCTTAAATATTCCATAAGCACCTTTCAATTTTAAAATAATCTAATTTAATAAATTAGAGTTAGTTTAATAATAATCTAACTCTAATAATCCAACTCAAATCTCAAATCAAAGTCTGTCAGTTGTGAAGCAGCATATTGCTGCTGAAATGAACATGTTAGGATGTGACAGATGGCAGGATTCTGGAAATAATATCTTATACTGTACATATATATAGGTGAGTGAACCAAGTATTATTTCAATCACCTCAGCTCATCTTTATCTCCTGCACTCATATATGGACTGTGTGTAAATTAGAGAAAAACCTAATGAAGATGAGAAACTATTTAACGCTGGTTAAAACCAGAACTGTACCGTGGAAGGGTGCAGTAAGAACTTAACAGAAATACGCATTTTTTAATTTGCAGGAATTTTTATTGAAGTTGTGTTTTGTGGTTTCGTGTTGCACACATAACTTCAAGAAGTCTGAAAATATAGAAATAAGACAGTGAAAGTCTATTAAATGGATCATGTGCTCCTTACTTTAGCTGCCTGATCGTGAGTCATGGCGTGTCATAACACATGTCTCTACAACTTACTTTGCACAATGGAGTGGGAGATGATTGGTTGAGTTCATGTTTCACCCCCTCCAAAAACAAAACAATGAATAACTAGGGAACCAAGGACAACCTTCTGCACTATGTGCCATGCTTTGAACTCACTAAGTGCATCCTCTAACTACCAAAATGACTTGGACACACCACGAGACACAAACTCTGCTTGCGGCTTTTAAAATAAGTTCCCTTATATTTATGTATAGTTTAATTTCTTATTACAGAGACACCGCACTTAAACATATGGATGAGAGTATATGTTTACATATATCCCCATCATAGCATTGCACCTGAAAATCAGAGAAAATCATAACACCACCAGTTTACTTCAGGAAGACAAAATAAATCACAAGGAACTTTCATTTGGTGTTGAATGGTAGTGTTTTCCCAGAATAAAGACTGTATTTCCCGATAGCGATGAGTTAATGTATCTATTTGTGTCCAAGTAAGATTTGCAATTGTAATATGATGATGGTGAAGCAAAGATAACTTCAATTTAGGGCCGTTGATACACCTTAGGTACATGTAAAGCCTCATTTATGTACAAAGGTATATGTATACGTGTACAGACAGACTGGGTACAGAGAGTATTTGTGCATGTTTTCTTAAAGCTCACGGATACGGACAAAACTGAACAGTACCACCGGAATTTGTGGGGGCTGTGTAGCCAATGGGTCAAGCAAGACCAGCGAAACATAAAATGACAACCTGTAATAATATATTTTACATGGAGCTGGGAAGGTACCCACGCTGTGTCGCAATTAAAAAAATAATCACTAGCTGCTTAGGGAAGCTATTAGCAGGTAAAGGAAATAAGCTCAGCTGAATAATGTACAACTGTTTGCTCAACCTGCAAAACACAGGTGCATATGCATCTCTATGGGTTGTGTAAGTTAAGCAGATGTTGGGTTGGGAGGCTGAGAGATCAGTTCATGCAAAAATGGCAAAGCAGTGGAAAATATTTGTTACATGACAATCAAAAGTGTAAACAGGCTCTCTGTATTTTAGAGGGAACAACAATAGGATTCCCAAGGTCAGTGTACGATATAAAGGGCTGGATAAGAATCAGAGGACTTGCAACCATAATTATCTGAGAATATCATATTTTATTTGAATGTACAGATGTAAGGATAATGAGTCATAAAGAGAGATTCCTGCCAAAGTATTATTTAAACCATCTAAAACCATCTTTGTTTGAATAACACCCATATAGCTGTTGTATTTTAACCATGCCATGTGCAATCCTTTTGCTATTTGTAATTGTATGTATGTACTGTATGTAGTTTTGCTCCACACGATATGACTATAGTCTGAGTCACATTCAATAAAGTAAAGGAAAAAAAAGTCAGAATTCTTTGAGGAGTGGTTATTGGTGAGAAACATCTAAACATACCAATGACGTTACCTCCACTTTTACCTCCTTCTGAACAGGAACATTATAACGACCTCTACCGGCACCATGATTGTTGTCAGAAACATTTGACTCTGAACTGCCCTCTAGTGAATTGTCTCTCGACAGGGGGTCCGCAGACACCTGGTGGTCTGTGGTATAATTGCAAGCGGTCAGTTAAATAATATTACACATTTTTTAAAAGATCTGCTGCCTTTTATGGAATTTGTTGTGTTGGAACAAGAATGTCAGCAGTACCTTGATTAGTATTATTATGTAATAATGAGTATTATTATGGTTCATGACTTGGAAACTACAGTTCCCAACACACTGTGTGTTTCACAGACAGCTCAGCTGTGTCTTCCTAACACCTCTCTTCTGACAGCTGATTGGTGCTGATCCTGGTGCTGATGGACATAAACTGACTGTAGCTGTATGTTTATAGTGTTTAAATAAAAATGAAATAAAATTATTTGAAGCAGGCTTGCACCAGATGCTTTTATTTCATGGTGGTCATGTTATATTAGCGAGAAGCTGATGTTATGGATATGATATTTGGTGAAATCTAATATTTGTTCTTGTATTAACTTTAAATTACCATTCCTGATTTTACCCACAGTTTCTCACTTGTCCCTCTTAATACGTAGCTCCTACATATAAAAGGTGAAATTTGGGTGTTTTTCAGAATTCCAGTTTCATGCAGATGAAGAATCCAAAAAGCAAATGCAGCCCACTCACACCACCTACAGGGGAGAATGAGCGTTTTCACAACAGCAAGGTATTACACACTATTTTTACATCCACAACACCAAGCATTTAAAATACTTACCTCAAGTTGTTTTGTTTCCAACCAGCACAGCCCTAACCTGATAATTGAAAAGGAAATGTCTGAAATTACAGAGATCAGAACCTGTATCGATGTCTTAACACTAACAAAACCAGAATCGTGTCAAAATATATTTTCTTTTGGGAGCCAATGTTATAATCACTGCTGGTCTAAACCAGAGACATTATTATTATAATTTATTATATCATTTTTTTTTGTCGATCAAAGGCCGCCTTTCATTATCTCAACTTGGAAGATGTTGCATTTTCTCAGTTGCATGTAGAACAAGAGGAGACAGGCAGAGAGTTAGCATGTTAGTAGAAAATCTATGCAAGCGGTGGGCTGAAGGTTTACAGGGTGTAGGCATCCACAAATAAGAGCTTGATCCACTCATCTTGTACAAAAACTGATATTCTGAGGTCTTGATTTTTTGCATCTCGTAAAAAAAATGCAGAGACTAAAATTGTAACATTTTTCTCACCTGTAAGTCACACAAATACAAGATCTGCTGTTCATTGTTGCTTTCCTTGTGAACTATCCTCAACATGACTATCAAACTGAACTTTGGCTTCCACTACAGCCGAGCTGTCATTCACAATGCAGTCTCCGGAGACAAAAACACTGACAGGGTGTGTTTCTGCAGATATATCGGATGTCAATGTTTGATACATATCGCATCACTTTTTTTTATATGTGCATATTCACAAATACTGTTTCATTGTATGACTATGTGGTGGTTATAATGTGGTTAGGTTGAGGAGAAACGTCATGTTTTGGCTTTAAAATGATCATGATGATGTGACATGAAAGGACAAACGTCCAGTGAAACGACTGGTTGGCATTCAACATATCTGTCCACTGTCAATGTTTTTCCTCTGTTGACTGCGCTGGTAACTCATCCTATACGGTATTGACCATTAAATTAATGATAACTGCAGGAAATATATGTTTTATAATACAGAATTGTCCGGTATATCATGTACAGTACATCAATTGCTACCCCTTAACTCTTACAGGACCACTATTGAAATACAGCTGCCACCTTTTTTTGTTTTATACAAATTACATTTCTGAATTTCATAGAAACGACTATGAATGTGAATGAATGTGTGATCCTTTTGCCACTAGAGGGAAACCTTTGTACAGATGTTTCCGTTCACTGCCCTACTAAATCTCAGTAATCTCAGTCACTGATGATGATTTCTGCTCCTATTTACTCTACATGCAGACATGTGAGTTACATGTCAGTGTAAATGTCCCTGTAAGTGGTTTGTTCCATAAGATCCATTGCATTTGCTGCCTCTCCATACAATAGCATATCCTCAAAAATGAGAATAGATGGCATTCATGACACGTTTTGATGTATTTCTTATATTCCTGCTTGCTTAGAGAGAGGTAATTCAATACATGTGAAAACAAGTTAATAGTAGTAAGTGATACTCTATTTTTTATTATAGCAAAAAAAAACTTCCTGACATCCCTAATCCACTGGCCCACTGGTTCCTACTGGAAAGTTACATATATATGAATGGAAAAAAAGGTGCCATAAACATGTACACTTTTTTTAAGCAGCAGAATGCAGCAGAATAGTGTGTATATGTGTGTATGTCTTTGAGTCACAAAAAAACAACAGTGTGTGTGTGTGTGTGTGTGTGTGTGTGTGTGTGTGTGTGTGTGTGTGTGTGTGTGTGTGTGTGTGTGCTTGGTGATGTAACATGTCACCCGGTGCAACAGGGTGGTTCATTGATGTGTCGGAGTGCAACATATCTTTGGATATTTTTTTTTTTTGCTTTTTTCTTTTCATTGGATTTGTTAACATCAAAAAGAATGGAATAGAATTTCACTAGAATATAGAATAGGTAAAATAATGCATTCTGAATTTAACTTGCAGTCTCTATAAACAGCAATAACCGTGACAAAATACTGACTTGTTCGAAATCATTTTGTACCTTAAAATACAAGAGAATATTTAATTTGATATATCCTCTGGGCTTAATTTGATGCAGTAAGGTCAAACTCAAATTTATTTCATTTAGAAAGAGAGCAAATCTATTGTAATTACATCTACAGACTTCAGCACCTCGGGCATCTTTTTCAATTGAGTGAGAGCCTAGTGGCCAGAGGCAGGAGACAAATATGACCTCTGCAAGACTGACTTGAAGAGCAGAGCTATAATAATCAATAATGGCCACGTAATGACAAAACTCCTATAAATACTATGTTTGATTATAACTTTCCTTTGTTCTAAAATATACTAATTGCCAACCTCTATGTGTGACACTGTCAATCAGCGATCCTGTAATTTATTTAGATTTATTATGTTATTTATTCTGAAAACCATATTCTAGCAAACCACTGACCTCGGACAACCATCGATCCATTCCATCAATCAAACCTATCCCTAGGAGCAGACATTTCACACATATCTATAGAGTGTTGTAAACTTATTAGAAACTAATTTAACCACAGTATTGCAGTGATGCTTTGCTACCACTTCTGCGGTCAGAGGGCATCACTTTAACTGCTGCGGGTTGTGTGGGAACTAGCCGACAGTTAACCTTGACCACATGTTCCAACGCTCCAATGGACCCTTTAATGATAACCTAGCATAATGACTAGTCTTTGGAAGGAATGCACTATGAACGTACACCGCTGCTTTTTCTGGATTTGTTCTTTAAAGTCAATGCACCATTTTTTTTTTTTTTTTTTTGGTCATGTGCAGAAAATTGTTTGCGTCAACCTAGCATTTGCCTAGCATGAAATGATGTATGGCTGAAGTGAAACAGTCTAATGGCTGCCCACCGCCATGCACAATACACACACTTCCTTTTTCTTTTTAGCAATCCCTTTACTTTGCAGTTCATCCTACAGTAAATACTAACCTGTAAAAATGAGTGATTCATATGATGATTCAAGTATTTAGGACAGGGGAGGAAGTGTGCTGACATTCCTATGTGGAGGAAATGGTTAGACGTGTCATGACATCAGTACTGACAGATTTGCATGGTTTTCTTACAAGTTATAAATCACTAAGAGGGGAGGTTATAGCAATGTTCTGCTTATGGCTAAATTAGAGAGTGCAGGACTGTCACTGACCCAAACATTAAGTGTGTTGTTTTTCTCCGCATGACAACCACCTTGTCTTTACGACGTGACTGAAATAAAAAGGTCTCATTAATCAACAGGCTACTAAAGAAAACAATGACCATAAATATGAATTTGATTCCTAATAAAGACTTTACTGAACGAATCAGTAAGCTGTTGAGATGCGTCTTCCTCTGGTATAATTAACTTGCTTTGTGAAAAATTTACAACCATTGTTGGCCTTGATTTTCTTCAGAAGAAACAACTATTCTTTTGCTCATAAATCACACCTGTAAACCACTGGAAACATGTCTAACGTTGTAGAATAAACTTCAACACACCTCGAAGATTAACAGCCAACACTGTGACAGATATTTTGTGAATAACACTTTCGATGTAGATCTGTGCATGCTGAAATTCCCGGAGCACTGTTTCAACCCGACAACTGAGGTTTTATAGCTGCCGTGCATGCTGAGAAAAATTACTGCAGCCAACAACACGTAATAGCCAGTAATTTCAGACGGAGTGATTCAGAGTGATTGTTGTGTCACTAAGCTTGCAGTTTTTATGCTGTTTTCAACTTGTTGGACACGATCTCAGACACTCTCACACTTAAGAAGCGTGTTTCACACAAGTATGCTTCTGCTGTACATGCTGACAGACACAAACGACAGCTCATACTAAAACCGACTATACCTCGGGTCATGGTGTTGAGTTGTTTTTTGTGCGCGTAAATGTCCAAATGATTCCTGAAGACTTCATGTCTCACCCTGTTCGTTCGCCAAACAGAAAACTGAGTCACGGATGAGGCCCGATCATCGACTTCACTCGTGGGTCTCTGATACAATCGGCTATGACAGGCAGCATTCCGTGTTGACAGGGAAGATCAAAAATGATAGATAGACGGGAATCTGCTTGGCAGCTCACTGTCCTGTGACCACATAATTTACAGAGGAGGAAGGATGAGATGATCCACCGTGATCGTTTTCACAAAGAAAAAGAGAAAAAATTTAAAGTTTGACTTGATCTATCAAGCAACAGTGTTTTGTGTACTGTTGGAATAAAAGAGATTAGAGTACGGCAAATAAAAAACCTGCCATAAAATGACCACAGATTGGCATTGTGCAGATGATAACATAGATTTTCACAGGCATTAACTGTTCTTAAGGTATTATAATGTGACACGCAGTGGAGGGGGAGATAACTTTTTAAAATTTTTTTTTTATTTTGGACTGGAGGCTTTTTATTGAGGTGAGAAAATTCCATGGCAGGCACCAAAAACATGCATTAACATACCAATGCAAAGCCAAGGTTAGCGAACCCGGACCTTGCTCACTTATTACCCCTAACTACCCCTTTGGAAATACACATCTATAACGTTTGGCACACAGACCTCTAATAACAAACGACTAACAACCAGTCATTATGGGGGCTTGAGCAGGAGATTTACAAATCTTAGGTTCAGCAGCGGTGGACAAGCTCCCCTCGCTTGAAAATGCTTATTCCATCAAGGGCAAGGGGAGCTACGTGATAAAATCTTGTGATTTATTCCCGGCGACGAATAATTACTGGTGTCTTGTCACCTGTCAAAAATGAATGGACGGGAAGAGTCCGAGGCTGTAGTCTACATGCTCTTTACACCAGAGCAGTAAATCTGACATGTTTGTAAAGCCATAAATCACGGCTTGTGATAAAGCCTATACACTCCCTCGGAGCTGAGCGGGCGTGGGCTGAACATTTCAAACAGTTTTAGCTATAAAGGTATGCGGGAGATCAGCAGGGTTATTCAAAAAAGGTGTGGTAGTTAGAGCAGTTTAAGGGTTTACTTCGCAACGTGGAATGGACCACTCGTCTAAGGCAAAACGAGAAAGACAGAAAAAAAGTGAAATGCTCAAACACCGTCACTGTGGTTCAATAGCTCATGCAATGAGACTAAAAGATTATACCTGGTGCTATAATACCACACAGTGTCACAGATGTCACGGTATTTATATATTTTCTTATTATCTATTTAAATGAAGAAAATTCAGTTTTTTCATATGAAGTTATTGGAGTTCAATTCGGCTGCACCTGGTTTAATTGTGTCAGTGAGAAAATATTGGCAGTGTAAAATCTGCATCTTGCACAGCTCAGCTGTCACATTGCGGTTTCTACTACAGCTTGTGGACATAATCACTAGCATTCACAATGATAGTAGGTCTTTGTGGATGTGTTAGACTTGAATGATGAAAACATGAGCGCTGTGTGGAATGCAAGGTTGACTTATGAATGGCTCTGGGGGCAGAAAATAAATTATCATCAACTTACTTCAATAAAAAATGTACACTATAAGTATATTAGGAGGTACTCTAATTGATCTTTGAAATAAAAAAACAATATATAGCATACATTAAACACCCTGTTTGAGGTAACCTGAGGTGTATTAGGGTGCTGCACAAATAGCAACAAGAGAGCATATACATTTTTTTCGTTTGTATCTTATCCCCCCGACTGTCAGTCTACATACAGTACAGGCCAAAAGTTTGGACACATCTTTTCATTCAATGTGTTTTCTTTATTTTCATGACTATTTACATTGTAAATTCTCACCGAAGGCATCAAAACTATGAATGAACACATGTTTATGGTGTTATGTACTTAACAAAAAAAGGTGAAATAACTGAAAACATGTTTTATATACCTACACACCTATGAAGATGATTTTCACTTCAGAGGTGTGCCTTATCAGGGTTCATTAGTGGAATTTCTTGCTTTATCAATCAGAGCAGAGGGTGGCTATTTTGAAGAAATTAGAATACAAAACATGTTTTAAGTTATTTCACTTTTTCTTTCTTTAGTACATAACACCATAAACGTGTTTATTCATAGTTTTGATTCCTTCAGTGAAAATCTACAATGTAAATAGTCATGAAAATAAAGAAAACACATTGAATGAGAAGGTTTGTCCAAATGTTTGGCGTGTACTGTATCAGGCACAAAACACCCCATTCTTTGACAGATTCTATTATTGTAATGTATGTGTGAGTCGTCATTGTTCTTTTTATCTGTCCCCAGCAGAAAGATGAATTTCCCTTGGCAGGAAAATAAAGTAGTGAACTGAACTGAATATGCAAATACAAAATGTACAATGAGTGAACGCTGATCTCCCAGACAAAACTGTTTAAAAAAAAAAAAAAACTTGACTAGACATTCCTACCTCAACTCAATAGTTGAACTTTTAAAGCTGAAACTGGGCTGTAATTGTTTCAAAGGTTGGCGTCTTGGAGATGCAACGCATACAATAAAAAGAAGAGGGCAGGAAGGAAGCAATGCTTCTCAACGACCCCCAGTTCAGTGTCTGCAGGCTTACCCTTTAGTTACCTGACCCGTTGCACTTGGTCAGGAGCTTATCTAAAGGTCAGTGCAATCACCTTTCACTGTCCACTACGCTATCTGACACATGGAGCTTTCCAAGTGGATGCAGGTCTTTCTTCCTTTCCACTGTTGACTTTAAGAATCGGTTTCTGTTCTGTATCTAGAATGCTTTTGTTTAGAAAAATACGCGTTACAGCGTCGATAACGAAACCGATGTTTAAAGCTTCTCAAATTTATCAACACAGAACCCCAATTTCACTAGCAAAGATTTTTTTTTTGAAATATTGATAGCCTAAGCCAACAGCAATTGCAGGTTCTAATTGTAAAATATTTGGCCTTGTTTTTCCCCCCTCTCTTTGAAGTCTGGAGCTCGCTGTGCTCTTGTCCTCAGGTGCTGCCTGGGCCTGATTTATGGGGATGGGTTCCAGGGAAGCTACTCTAAATTACATGGCCCTTAAACCTGAGCAGAGTGAGGGAGAATCGCCACTCTAGAGACATCTAATTGCAAGGACAAATCTAAACTATAGTAGATAAATAGGTTCCTCTCTTCCCAGACCTGAGAAAAGAGGAAACATGTAGAAGAGATTAGGCCACTTGAACATAGCTGAGACTGACGCTCGTGGAACATCTCCTCACAGAAACCATACATAACTTGAGTCAAGGATTGTAAAAGTATTATGAAAGTTTAACTAACTCCTCTATGAAGGTGCCAAAAGAAATGCATAGTTAATCGCTACGGTTTATGTTTTACGTCGACATGAAGTGTTGAAATTCTTCGGTGAGATCCTGTAAGAGATGTGAGGGAGAGTCAGAGTAGGAGGAGGTGACAGTGCCTGTTGCCTGGAGGGCACCCATAAACCCGGAGAGGGAGAGAGAGTGCATCATTCCTCACAGGTGACTGTACCATGTGACTCCAGCGGCTTTAAAAAGCGGGCCAACCTGTCTTGGCGAGGTACAAGTAATCACAAGGCACCGGAGGAGTCAGAGGAGGAGGATACCTGGGCTGTCGGCACAGCAGCAAATACCGACAGCCCCTCGAAACAAGCCTGAGGAGCGCCGAGGGAGCGGTAGCAGCCTTGCGAACAGCAAGCTGTGCAGAAAAGTGCAAAGATTTTTCTCCGAATCGTCCGGCGTCCTCGTTACTGACACCATGAGCTGCAGCAGCGTTGCAGAATCAGAGTTTTCGGAGGAAGAACTGGAGCTGGGCGTGCTGGGCCGAGGCGAGGATGAGGGGAAGGCCTCTTTCCGAGACAGCGAGAGTTCCACCAGCAGCCCGAGCGACCCGGAGGAAGGCCAGACCAAGAAGCGCAACCGGCCCGTCCGCTCCAAAGCTCGCCGGAACGCCGCCAACGTCCGCGAGCGGAAGCGCATCATGGACTACAACCAGGCCTTTAACGCCCTCAGGGTCGCCCTGAACCACGACCTGAGCGGCAAGCGGCTCTCCAAGATCGCCACGCTGCAGAGGGCCATCAACCGCATCTCCGCGCTCTCCGTCTTCCTGAGCTCCAACCCCCCCAGCAAGCCCTGCGCCCACCGGGAGTGCAACAGGTCAACGGCGGGGCCGGCGGCGGGGGCGTCTCGGCTAGAGCAGACCAGGGCGACGGGTCCTTCTTGCCTGGAGCATCAGAGTTACGTCCCCTGGCACGCGTCCATCTCTCACCAGATCCAGCCACAGCAAGGGCCCCACGTGCACAGGCTCTCTGCAGAACCGCACGTCTACATGGACCACAGCGCATCCTCGTGCCCCCCATCGCCGCACTACGCTTGTTACCCCACAGAGGGGCAGATTTACGCCTCGCACGGACACTGCGGCAGCCCCCACGACCACCCGCCAAGTCCCCTGCGGTACCCCCAGGTGGGTGAGGGGTTGGGGTACCAGCCGGGGATGTGGCCCTCCTGCACTCAGGGATACATGGACACCTTCATGGAGCCGTCTCCGGCTCTGGGGCTCCCCTGGCAGGTGAGCTACCTGCAGGAGCCGGAGCACGGCCTCCCACTGTGCTCTGACGTACTGTAACAGGCCACATCCACCACCATGAGCCCTGAAGACTGCTGATAAACCCCACCGAACTGTTGAATGATCTCAGGGAAATCAATGTGAGATTTTTTTATGTGTTTCTGCTGTCAGAATCAACTCAGTATTACAGTAACATTCTCTAAATGTAGAGCAGCCGTTTAAATGTAAATGACAGATAAATAAATAAAAGTGCAATGGTATTAGAAACTGCAGAATGTTGTACATATTTTGATCTTGCATTTCAAAATATTACATCCACTGAATATGTTGCTGTCTACTGTAGGTAATTAAGCCACAGAACTGCGTCATTTAGTTGTCATCTTTTCTTTTTGACTGAATTACTGGAAATGATGTAACATTAATAAGTATGTGATATTAAAAGGAGCTGAGTAAGAGCATATAGAACAATAAGTAGACAAGTCAACACATGTTCAGTATGTAACAGTGTGTGTTCTTTCAAAGTGAAAAGTGCAGCTTAACAAAAATGTGACCCATTATTTGTTGTCATGTATTTATTCCCTGGTCTGCATAAAAAAGTCATGTCTGTTTGTAAACTTTGTAAAATATCCTGTACATAATTTTCTAAACTTCAAAATTAAATGTTGAAATGATATTTTAACAAACGCCTGTTACGTTTCCTTCCATGACGAAAAAAAAAGAAGTTTACTCGTAATTTATTTGATTGTCAGGAATTCCACACAGTACTAACACGACACTGCTTTTCGAATGCATGTGCGTTTGTGTGTGTGTGTGTGTGCATTCATGTCCATGTGTGTGTGCATACATGTCGGTGGGTGTGTTTGATTATAGCCTAAGGTCGGTAGCCTCTGCCATTCTGAGTCTGAGATGACAGAGGTCCTTCACTCAGTTTGAAAAATGTCCTCACAAGTCCATTCTTGTCATATTTCTAAGAGAAGAAAAGTCAAGGTGCTATTTACACACAGAGAAATAAAAGCGTGGGCCGACAGGGAGGATAACACTGACAGTATTTTTGCTGTGAGAGTAAAAATCAATAAGAAATGCAGAGGTATAAAAAGTGCTTGTACTGGGTATCTTGTTTATGTTTATATATATATATATATGTGTGTGTGTGTGTGTGTGTGTGTGTAGTGTGTGTATAATCCAAGCTAACAATATAAGTTCTCTTTCTCTCTCTCTCTCTCTCTCTCTCTCTCTCCATATATATATATATATATATATATATATATATATATATATATATATATATATATATATATATATATATATATATATATATATATATACATATACATATATATATATATATATATATATATATATATATATATATATATATATATATATATATATATATATATATATATATATATACATATATATATATACACACACACATATATATATATATATATATATATATATATATATATATATATATATATATAAAGCTCTTCTTGGCTTTTTTTTGCTTTCTGCACAAAAGTGCATCTCAGTTAAAAGTCTAATGCTCTGCAACAATAGCAAATGAGCTCATTTTACTAGTGATTGGTCAGCCCTGTGCCGATCACGAATAATACATTTCAACCACAACTTCTCCTCCCCCTGGCACTACCAGTGCTTGTTTTTCAGCAGCAGCTTTCCCTCCCCTGTTGAGCAGCACGTCATGGAAAACAGCTTTAATATTAGACTATAGGTCGGAGCCCACCGACAGATTTATGTGGGCCCAGGAAGGAAGACTGCGCCCCGTCATCAGCGCGGTGAAATCCCCTGTCGGGCTGCACTGGCCCCGCAGGTGGAATTGGGTGTGTGAGAGTTTTTTTGAACATCCTGGAGGTCTCCCAACAAGGGCCTGGAGACGCTGCTGAAAAGAGTTGGCCCGGGGAGAACTACTGCAGGCTTGGTGGAGAAATAAATGGTGTGGTACAACAACAATTACCAGACAGGAAGGAAAGGGAATACGGACAAAGAGATGAATGGAGAGGAGGAGTGAAATAATAGTAAGAGGAGGTTATGGCTGGTGAGAAAAAAGGAGGAGAGTGACTGTAGTTTAAGGCCCGTTGTTCGTTTTCTTCACAGACGTGAATCACTGGAAAACCTTGACTCACCAGTGAGAGACGAGTGTGGTTGACAGCGCTAAGTGACGGCATGTCTCTTTCTCCTCCCTTTTTGGCACAAAAGCCTGATCTCCACTCTCTACCTGTGCCAGTTTATGTACATGTCTGGGTCTTCAGGAGACTTGGTAGTCAACTTTCTTTTCTTACAGGGATTTCGTAACCTTTCGCTGTTAAACCTTGGATTAAAACAAAAAAGCAGGCACAGAAATAACAAGAGACATTTGAACTACAACTCCGCAAAATTATCAGTTTTCCTGATTTAACTACTAAAATGTATGTGTTTGGGTAAAAGTAATATTTTAGTTTGAGTCTCTAAACTACTGATAACATTTCCCCCAAATTCCAAAGCATTTATTTGCAGAAAATGACAAATAGTCAAAAAAAAAAAAGACAATGTTTTAAGACCTCAAACAATGCAAAGAAACAAGATCAGATTCATTTTAAAACGACATAATACTAATGTCAATACTCCAGAAGAGTTCAGAAATCAATATTTGGTGCAATAACCCTTATTTTTAATTACAGCTTTCTGTTTGTCTTGGCATGCTCTCCACAAGTCTTTACCATTGTTCTTGGGTGATTTTATTCCACTCCTGGTTCCTCTTTAAGCAGAATGAGGTGTGCATGTGTTGGAATTCAACAGATGCTGAAATGGAATGGCTGGAATACATGTAGAGATGATGATTTCAGGAAAAAAAAAATGCAGTGGTCTCTTATTTTTGTTGTATATATCAAAATAAAGGGATTTTATCTCAATTCAGATTTGTGATCAGAAAGAGACGCCACTACTCATTTAGAGTGAATATAAGAAATGTCTGTGTAATCAAAACCGGTGCACTATGAAACAGTGCGGAAATGACTTTGACCGGAGATTTATTTGCAATTATTCTGCCTTCACATGGATTCGGGCAGAGATTAGATGGACAACAACAACACGGGGAAAGCAAATAGTCAGATGGAATGGACAGGACGGCAAAATGAAACACTCATGATATGTTGCTGCTGATGCTGTATTGTTTACAAAGAAGGGAATGAAATAGGATATACTAATAACATCATTTCTGTCTATTATTTTATGAATTATCCTAGTAATGCAGGTAGCTCTAACTTGCAGCTTCCTCTTAAACCCTGGCTTCACCGAACTTTCCTGCTCTCGTCTATTAAATGATATCAGCTTTGCCTTCTACCATCTGTCTAAATCCATTTGAACACAGAATGGGACATTTTATAGACAAAATGATTGCTCAATTAAACAGTCAGCTGAGCTGTCAGTGAACTTTTTTTATAGAGTAAATATAGCTACAGCCTTTCTGTGAATTGCAAGAAACAATATGTGTCGTATAGCTACCAAAATCCAGTTTTTGAAGCGAAAAGCCCACAGCTTTGTTGCAGCTCAGCTCTGTGCAGACAGTGCTTTTACAGGTTCTACTTTTTTTTTTTTTTTTTTTTTAATGTGAGACATGTGACTCACCTGAGGATTTACCTCACTTCTCCGACATGCAAGCCTGTCAAGTGATGCATCTTTTTTATGGACTGTCCCGCCTCCTTGACACCTCCGCTGCCAAGCTGACGGAAAAGAAAACAAATAAACATCAGAGAAATGATGCCAGGACATGAGGGTGTGTTTGCGTGATATATGGGAATGAGTCAATCTTCAGAGCGAAGACGCATTGCGAGGCTCTACATACAAAGCACACGCCTGGTTCCCAACACACGTGCACAAACGCTCAAACACACCATGCACCTATGACGTCAATCGTGAAGATGCCAGAAGAAATGTTGTCACATACTCAGTTTGTTCCCATAATATGCGAAAATGAAACACATCCAACCTAATTTATTACTTACTGTCTGAGACACACAGGATATTAAATCATATTACTCATATCTGATAAGTTACGCAGTGAGGTTTGTCTTAAAAATATATGCTCACTTGAATTAATCACAATATGGCAAATGTAGTGTATGCAGAATCACACATAAAAGTCAGTCAACTACATCAGGCTTAACATTTAGTCACAGTTTTGCCTTTACAAGCTCCAGTATCTTTGATTCTTTGACAAGCTGCTCTATTAATCTTTATATTTTCTCTGTTTATTTGACACTAAATTCAACTTCTATTTCATTATTTGTCCAATTTTTGCCATTGCTAATATGGAAAATCTTCACCCCACTCATTCATGAACTGTTATCTCTGCTCTTTTCTTTTAACAAATGAGACAAGATGCAGCTTGTTTTGTGGATTTGTTTGGAGCCGGAGCAGTAAAAAGCAGTGAGCAGTTTCGGTACTGAACACTAGATGGAGGCAGGACAATGGCGCTTTGTTGTCTGTTCAATCAGTTAAGAGATCAGGAGCCTGAGCTCCACTGACATTCAAAAAAATAAATAAAAAAAACAACAGTGGCAGAAACACTGAAAGGCACAATGGTACACGGAAAACTCTTGTTTAAGCAAACCATTTCAATTTTAGCAAAGAATGAGAGCAATGTCTCCTGAATGTGAGAGTGTATTTGATGACACAATACAATCTGTGGGTAGGTGAAATCATCAGCCTATTCAGTTTATTTGGTTTTGTTGGAAGAGGTATTTGTGTTTTTTTGTTATCCTGTGGTGGCAAAGTACATCCTTTCCTTGAAATGGGAAAACACTACATTGTAAAAAAAAAAAAAAAGGCCACATCCACCACTGTAAGCCTTGAAGACTGCTGACAACACCACTGGACTGTAGAGTGACCTCAGTCAGAAAACCAATGTGAGGTTTTTGTGTTTCTGCTGTTTCTGCGATCTACTCATTGCATTAACACTCTCTGAATGTAGAGCAGTTATCTGAATGTAATTGACTGATATAAATAACTCTTCGGTGTGATTTTCTTATGGGAGCTGAATACAATAACATGAGATCTCAAATAAGGTGACATAAAATGTGGATGCAAATCTGGGGGAAAAAAAGGTGTTGCAGGTTACATTAAAAATGAAACTGTCATAAAAAAAAGAACATCTGTAACACTAATGTATTACCAACGCTTTAATGACAATACAGACTTGTACATAATTCATTGTTAAATAGATTTGTTTTTGATACTCTTAAAGACATCTATGACATATTGACATATGGTATGATGTATATTTTTCCACAGCATATTTTAAATATCATTCGATGTCAATCAAATTTGTTGAACTTCCTCTACTGTTGTGGAGGTGACTGTTTTGTATTATATTAAAATAGTTAAATAAATCAATAGGGAGAAGCAACTAGGTGCATTTGGTTGATAATAGCATGTTAATTTGTATAAACAGAATAATATTTAAATATCAAAGTGGAAAAATGGCAAAAACAGGTAATGGCAGTGTCTCAAATTCACTGAGGGAGACTATAGAGTTTGTTCGCTGTGAATACTATATTCCTCCAGGGTAGCAGCTTCTGTGCTGAATGTTACTGATGCTCAAATTCATGAAGCTGAACTCAATCACAGCTTCCATGAATACTGACCAGGGCGGCCAGACCATCAGGAGAACTCGGTTTCCATATGAGCTGCCGCACACATTGTGCACAGTGCAAGTAAGAGAGAGTTGAATCCAAATTGTTTTTTATCCTTCTTCAATTTTGGGGGGTATAACAGCTATCCTATTTAATTACTACTAGTACTGTGATTGTACCCGACATGAAAATCAGATTGATTGACTGACTTAAACAACTGCACTGAGACTGTTTAGAGGAAATGGTCTCGTCCAGTTACAAAAGGGCAGGAGCTGTCAATTTGTGGTGAGAATGTGATCTGTGCTCAGTTGGCCCCTACTAGACGCAGTCTGAAAGTTCTAGCTAAACGGCTCCTGTGGCTGTGTGCTCTTTGCATGTTGTGATGTTAAAAAGGTAGAGGATGCAGGATTTATCGATTGATGTTCTTAAAAGTAGCGTTCAAAGTTTTCCCAGAGAGAGGGAGAGAGAGAGAGGTGGCCGGGCAGGCAAGGGAGTGAATAAAGAGAGTGGTGGTAGTGAGAACCAGAGAAAAAATAAATAAAAGGTGATTTTCTAATTATTTCACAGCAGTTATGTTCTAAAGCCCAAATAAACACACCCACATCTGTACCATAAACCTGTGGGAAGATGCTGTATTGCTGGGTTCAGTGTGCAGAGCTTCATCCTGACTATGGCCTCTCCGCATGTGTCAGACAGACAGACACACCGACAGCACTCGGCAGCACTAACTAGTAAACACATGCTGATGGCGTCAGCAGTAGCACTGCTATGCCTACTTGAAAGAGAAAGGGAGCAGAGCAACAGAGTGGATCCAGTATTACAGCCCGCGGTGAAAAAACATCACGTCACTGGTCTGGAGCTGAAGTGGCACACAGCAAAAACAGAGATACATTTATTTGTGTTTGGTTGACAGGAGAATATTATTTAGCTATTTTTGCCTTTATTTAACCATAAATAATAACTATTCTGTGTGATTAGTTTAGCTCCCATAGAACTACAAGAGGGATTCAGTAAAGGAAGAAAAGCAATGTTATCTGCATTTATATATTCATTTGGTTAATCTACATCACATTTTTTAGGACGTCGCCATTTTCATGACTGATTACATCAAGTATGGCTGCCCACACAACTCATCTAAATGAGAGAGATCTTGAAAGAAATTCACTATTAGGCTTTGATCCCAACTTGTTACCCTTTATTGTTTTTTCAGTCTATTCATGTCAGCTACATGTTTACCAAATTTAACCTTTTATGATATCTACAGTTTTTTATTTCACAACCCCTCCCCAGTGACAATAGCTTGAAGGCTAATAAGAGGATTGATACTTAATCAGTATGCTGTGGCTGGATGGGATCTTGCGGATCTTGGATCTTGCAATGGCAAAGGTAAGTACTGTCTTAAAAAATATCAAAATAATGTATGTTTTTGCTGGTAGTTAAATCTGATTAGATTGAGGGTTGTTAGCTAAGTGGCTACCTGTTTGCTAGTCGCAAGCTACCACTCATTTTAGTAGGCTACCACTAGCTCAAGGCTAGCTGTCATCTGGATAATGTTCTGATGTCAGATGTGTTTATACTCATTGAAAAAATGTAAGGGAAGGGAAATGGGGCGTTTGTGACATTATGTGAACAGTTTGTGGTGGGTAACTATCATTGATAGTTGAAGTCATTGCTGATAGTAAGCACTTCAGCTTGCTGCGAGAGCTTTAGCTATACTGCTACCCGGTGTCTCTCGGCTTAGGTTATTTTAAAATACACAATCATCTCCCTTCTCTACATTAAATAACTGTGTGCAGTGCTGTAAACTAGGAACATGGAGCACAATGAAGGTGACCTGCTGCTCCACAGTACTTAAGCTAACACCTAGGTCGTAGTTGTTTAATGGGTCAGTGCAATCAGTCATCAAACTCAGTTGTGCAAATAGCGTTGCGAAGCTACGGGGACGTCACGTAAACCTAACGAATGAGGAGTTAATTAGTTACCCTACATTTCAGAGGATTTCCCCACAACATAAAGACATTATTTAATCCTGATAAGTAGGCGCTGAATGATTACCGTTGCTATGAAGTGAACATTCGGTGTATAATTTACTCTGTATCTCTAGTATTTGTCCAGTGTGCATGTTTGTGATGAATGTTGATTATCTTATCCTGCCATCTTGAAAAAAGGAAAGAGTGGAGGATGAAAATGAAGGAACAGATGACCTTGTGCCATGTGCAGCCTCCAACACAACTGTGCGGTTGAGCTTCAGCAGACTGTAGGAGAGCCCAAAGGTGACTCTCTGACAACATGACAGAGCTCCTAAATCCACCGTGGATAACTTGCTTGGCTGACATTGAGGTTACTGAGGCACGGGGATAAGCCGAGAACAGAGGGTGGCAGTTCTGGCCCTGGGACAGTGGCGCTGGATTTAACATCAAGGTGAAGTGGCCTTTGCTTTATGAATTTGAAACAACGAAGCAAATCTATGATGCAGTTGCTGTCTTTGATCTTGTCTCGCTACCATGACCCGCATCATTGCTTTTTCATTAAATTTGGCCCCTTTTCATTTGCTGGCACAAGTCGTTTATCTGCTTGAGATGGAAAAATACTATTCAGATGTTTGTTGTTATGCAGCAAATAACTGAAGGCTGGGAATTTGATGACATTTACCTTTCGTCACCACCATTTTGTCTAGAAACACACATATGCACACACAAGCACACAAAAAGGACTTTGCGCTATATTTTGTCCATTTAATCCATGGCTATGCATTTTTATACAGTATGTAAACAACTATTCCTATAACTCCTCCCCGCTTTCTGTCCTCTGCCTTCAGCTTTTTCAAACGATTTCACTTCAAATTCAGCTCTGAGGAAAGTCTTGTTCCAATTAAGCCGACATCATGAATGCAAGGAGAGAATCTGACAAAAACACTGAAACTGGCTGAAAAACATCTCTTCAAAATGTCTGCGTCCAGACTGGAATTCCTTAGATTTCTGCGTTGAGCCCTCTCAGCAAAACCTTCAACAGCTCGCACAGTGCAAAAAATAACGTTATTCATAACTGTCAGCAAGAATGGGCACAAGGAATTGGCTAGAGAGTAAAAATGCAGTAATCTGACAGGCTGGTCCTTGGAGCTCATGCTCAATGCTCACAAATTCAACAATTCTTATGCAGCATTTGGAAATAAAGAGTGGCAAAGAAATGGAGAAATTATATTCGCCAATATACAGTAGATGCTGCCAATACAGATAACACACAACCAGTTACAAAACAGCACAACCTCTCAACGAAATACCTACATTTTTTAAAAATTGTATTATACTATGTTTATTAATTTATTTCTACAGATCCACACAAACCCCCGACAAAAACCAAGTTGTGTTTTGTTCTCTCTTCAAGTCACTCATGCAATTGATGTTAATTAGCACCAACTGTTATGACATACAACATGCACCACTTTCAACCAGTGAAAACGACTGTCAGGGTCTAGATAAGATGCTGCTAGCTGAATGTTTTCTATTGCTCTTCACCAATAAGAAAGTCAGCCAGTCATTTTCTATACCTGCTTATTCCTCATTAGGGTCGCAGGGGTCTGCTGGAGACTGTCCCAATGCGTTACGGCAAGAGACAGGGATACACCCCAGGCACACACACCATTCACTCACACACAGGGGTAATTTAGAGTCTCCAATTAACCTCAGCATGTTTTTGGACTGTGGGAGGAAGCAAGAGTACCCGGTGAAAACCCACACAGACACAGGGAGAACATGCAAACTCCACACAGAAAGGTCCCAGACCCAGGACCAAGGAGGTCTTGAACCTGCGACCTTCTTGCTGTGAGGCAACAGCACTAACTAGCCCCAATAAGAAAGTGAAAGTAGAAATAAGAGAGACTATTCCAGGCTCGTTAATGTCAGAGTTAAAAATAAAAGTATATTCACTCAACACTCAAATTTTCACTCACAGAGTGAAAGGTTCATACTGTAAAATAGAGCAGCTGTGGAATATGAACAGGGTGAGGTGGAAAGAAGGGTACAATATAGAAATTAAAATGTCCTCTGGAAAATCTCTGTTTCTTGTTGCTTTGTGTTTGCAGCAGGTTTCAGATTTTTTTTTTCTTTTGCTTTATTGTCTCCATGTGAGCATATTATATGTAAAAAAAAAAAAGGTGACGATGTGGTCTTCATTTCCTTGTGTTTTGTGTAGCCGCTGCGTGTTGTGTACCATAAGATATGTATAGAAAACCTGTGACTGGAAACCCCCCTGCTTATTCTACCGGGTAGGCGAGCTTATCTGAACACAGCATGTGCACCGAATTGACTTTCCCCAGTGACCTGAAACTTAAGGGTCTGGTGTTGGTGTCACGCTGTGGTTTTGTCCAGATTGGCCCGTGTTCTGTTCATTAGTCTTTGATTTGTCCATTCCCCTGTTGCCTTGTGCTCTGTTGGCTTCAATTATTATTAATTACATATAGTCTAGTGAGGCTGCTGAGCTGCTGACTGGACTTCAAAGTCTTTGGTGCTTTTGTTTCGACACAGATAAAATGTGCTGCTCTAAAATTAGCGCTACATGAGCTATGATGTTTGCGACTGATTTAATTTACAGCATGATCTTCATCAAAACATATTAAATTACATTATTAGCATCGTCAGCGTTAAAAAAAATAAATAAATGCTTATAAACACCTGCAGTGCAAGCGGAAATATACAAAGAGCACAATATCAGATTATTTCATGAGTCCCCTCAGGAATGTCAAGATAGATGCGGTTTCACCGCAGCAAGCCGCTAACACCATTAGTCAGGATGCGGTGTGGACTAGATGGGTCAGCGGTGCATCTGTTACCCTTGTTGCACACATTTCTGATGCCACAGATTATAGAAATCACAGATCTGCCCTTTGACACCTGTGCAAAGAGCAGTATAGGCAATGGGGGCAGTGAATGAACACAGGGTGATCGGCTAATTTAACACCAATAATCTATGACTGGCTAGAATTTACAAGGTAACTTCACGCACAGACCCCTTTCCCACAATGCATTGCTTTTTAAAACTCAAAGGTCAAAGAATAAAAGCCGACGCTGAACGCTGCCACTCACTGGCATTTTCAGTTGAGTACTTTCATTTGTTATGACCTGTCAGAGTGGGTTATGTGGCTTATTGAATTAATACATTCCCATAGCTACACTGTTTTGTTTAATAGGATTTATTTTATTTAATTTTTTTTTTTTGCAAGAAAGTTACTACTTTAACTTATCCAATTTAAAAGTTGGAGTTGCTTTATTGCAAAAAGGTTAGACATTTTTTCAATATGACCACTTTAAGGAAAATTCATTGGCATGCTGTGTAGCCCTTAGTCTTAACAACTTAAGGAGGGCACAGAGACACTTAGAAGTTGGTAATATATTTGACAGAGTGTGTCTAAATAATTGTGAAATGTAAATTGGCCTTTTTAAAAGGTTATCTATACTCTGACACAGGGCCACCTCTCAGGAATATAAAACGACACCCTGTTAACTGATTGGACAGGGCCATTTCAGCAGCTATTTTCACTGCCCCGCGCCTAATTATTTAATTTTCTCCTCTTCTTAGAATCCACCTCCTCCACCAATTGATTTTTTCCAGGGGGATTGGTTTATAAAACCTCTCCGAGAGAGAAGAGAGCAGGGAGATGCCAGGAGAGGGGAGAGCGAGTAACGAAAGGAATAGAGGGCTGGAAGAAAAGTGTCAGTGAAGACGTGAAGGGGGACGCTGGGGAGAATGCGGAAAGAGAAGACGAAATCCATGTTTGTGCCTTAACAGGCTCTCGGAGCAATCACAGCCCCTTGTATCCATAGGCTCCCTCTAACCATTTGTTGGAATACATTTCCTCGCAAGCACAAGAAGGAAAAAAAAAAATTTGCATCAGCGATAGAGCTTCAACATCCTGGGGTCAAATGAGTATTGGACCTGCGTTGATGTCTTCCAGGGCAACATAGATTTTTTTTATACACGTTTGTACCATCTCGTTGAAATAAATGTCCTCTGGGAGATATAGCAAAAGGCTCGGCTGTAATGAGAATACCAAAGAAGTTCTATCATTAGTCATAGATAAAGATACATTATATGCCAGACTTACTGGGCCTCCGGTGCTTTTACTGTATTTTTCTTTGACTGAGGTTTTCTTTCTCTTTTTTTTTTTGCTGCTATACCGCTGAGATTCACAATTTAATCAATTCCTTTCGCCGAGCATGAGGAACAGAAAGAAAAAGGCAATTACTGAAGGAGAAAATATGATAAGGGTAAAGAATTGAACTCCGACTGTCAAAAGAAGATGGATTAGTTTTCTTCAGGTTAGGTAAGTCAAACAGGCCGTATTTACTGTGTGCTTAAGGAAAATGAAACCCAAACATCATAAATTCAAACTCTGACTCCCATGCACAGAGATGCACTGCAGGGAATTAATACAGGAGTGTGTGACACAAACAGTGAACTCAAAAAACAAATGCAAATTTACACAGAATGAAACCTAATGAAGTCAATCTAATAATATAAAATGTCTTAATAGTGTATGACAAGTTTTAACTACTATAGACTTATATAAGGGTCCATGAAATAATTTGATTTAGAATTAGTGACAAGTAACAAATTGCAAATTTTCTATGAAAAAAAGACATTTTTTTCGCTATAATATCTATTTTCATATTTATTTATATCTGTTAAAATTAATACAAAAAGAGGAGAAATAATACACTTACAAAGGGTTTTTTAGCCATTAAGGGATAACAAATAATGATTAGAAATTATTTTGTACTGTAAATGATATATTCCCTAACATTAAAACTAAGCTAATACTATTAGGCTAACAGTAGCTAACTAAGAGTCTTAGCATTAGCGGTAAGCTAACAGTTTTAACACTATCACATTATAAAGTACAAAAATAAAATAAATAAAATATCCTAATAGAATGTGAAGTGATCACCATGGTCTACTGGGAATAATAGTAATTGCAGAAAACTTGATTGGAAGTCATAAACTAATAAAACTTTTGACTTATTAAGTACAAATTTATATTTTAACTGTAACTGAAAAGACAATCATAATTAATGGCTAATTAGTAATCTAATTAATCTTCCAGTCAAATCATCTTCCGCCCATTTTAACAGCCTTTTCCATTTTCAGATGAATGCAGGATATAAATTGTAGCTTTATGTCAAAAAAACGAAACTAAATGTGTAGCTGATACTTTTGCTGAAAAATACATTTTGTTTAATTTCTTACTAGACAGCTTAAATTTATATCCTGCATCAATATGTTGACTTGTATTTAACATCAGCAGTATAGAGGAATTTTTGAGGAATAGTGGAAAAGCCAGAAAAACCCCAGTCATCAAGATTGATGACTGGGGTTTTTCGATGAATGGATTTTTTTATGACTTTTCTACTGCTGTTTATTCATGTTGGTACAAAGCCCAAGATTGTGCCAAACTTTGATAAACCTTGTCCCGAATCCACAAAAATCTCTGCTGTTCTGCTGAGTGTTAAACACATTCTGTCTACTATACTGTAAAATAGATATACAACTACAGAGGCCTTGCACAACTGTAATAATCTTCATATGCAAAGACTGTATTTACTGTGTATGTAATAGAAGCCAACTATACAGTAGTAGCTGCAAGAAACTGCTGCTCGGGCATGTCCAGTGAAGTTTGTTTTATGAGGGATGCTTTATACGCAGAAAATAAGAAATCCAAGCAAATTGAGTAAGTAGGTGGTAGCCTGTAGTGGTTCAAATAAAAAGTGCTTTAAAAGTTGGTTCTTCAGAGCACAAATGGTCAGTAAAATGACTGGAATGAAAACAAATTCTTCCGAAGAGAGTTATCTTTCGGGGGCAGGATTGCGAGTGCTTTGGAAAATGAAAACCACTCATCTTATTCAGAGTGGGTTTTTAAAAAGCTGTAGTAGCTCCAGTCATCCAGTGTGGAGCTACTGCACTATGCAACATATTTGTCAAGTGTTTTTGCAACTCTGTTCACCTGTGATTATTGACATTTCCACTCCCTTCAAACAAAGACAGTCCATCTGGATCTGCCATTGTACATTTATACGAAATATAGGTAATGTTGAATGTCAAAGTTTCAGATGTCAGTCAGTCATCTTCTATACCTGCTTATTCCTCATTAGGGCTGCAGGGGTCTGCTGGAGCCTATCCCAGCACATTACAGCGAGAGGCAGGTATACCATTCACTCACACATTCACACCTACGGGCAATTTAGTGTCGCCAATTAACCTGAGCATGTTTTTGGACTGTGGGAAGAAGCCGGAGTACCCGGTGAAAACCCACGCAGACACTGGGAGAACATGCAAACTCCACACAGAAAGGTCCCAGACCCAGGACCAAGGAGGTCTTGAACCTGCGACCCCTGCTCCACCGTGTCACCCAGTTTCAGATGTGGTGACTCTTAAGTTTCACTGGAGGATGGTTTCAGTGGACGATTTAATACTTTTTTTCAAGGATTGGAGCTGGAAACCTCCACTTTTAACCTGACATTTGCACATCAGGTATTTTTCAACCAGGACGTTTGTCCCATCATGTTGTGGAATGATCATTTTAACCCAAAACATGATGTTTACCTGACCCCAACCACCTTAAACACATCATTGTCACATCATGAAAACAGTAAGTGCAAAACTTATGTTGACATTCAACATATGCTGCATTCAGACAAGCCTTTCGTCAAATAATGATTTTCATTTGAATGCTTCTGTGATTCTGTGTGTGGGTTGTGAAACTGACATATACCTTGAATTCTACTACATGCACAGGGCGCCGGTGTACAGTGTGATTTATCGTGTGATGCATTGTGTTAACTAGCTGCATTGTGACCTTGCCTTCCAGCTTCAATGTCTCATTAATTCCAGCGTGTCTCCTTTCCTGTCCATCTCTTCCCACCACTCATCCAGTGAATCAAAATTAACAACAAAAACCTGACATTTTGAAATGATGTTTTTTGGCGCAGTTATACTGATGTAATGCGGTCACAGCCGTGTGTTTATAGAGTATTTTACAACGGCTTTGAACACGACTCCAATCGCAATCAAGGACGGAACTATCCATTTTATAATATTGCACTCTATTCAGGGTATTTTCATGTTTGCTTCTCTTCTCTGGGTATAACTCATCCATGCACTTGCTGTGATTATGGACTGCCCTACAGTTTTTTGGCTTTGTATGTATTGATGTGTTTGTGTTGATTGACAGTAAATAATAGGCCTTATTTACTACAGATATTCAGGGACCGACCGGATATTTTTTAAACCGCGTGTTTCTCTGCAGTGTTTTGGGTCTAGGGCAAACCTTTTCGAAAAGTCTGGTTTCAGCAGTCATATGTGGACGGGAAAACTGCAATTTCTTGTTGACATTGTTTGATTTAACACTGTGCAACAGTAAGTTGTATCCATGGAGACTTTTGGAGCACTCTAGATGTGTTGTTTTTCCCAGTATAATTTTTTCCAGCCTTGTGATTGGCTAAAATTTCCTTCCATTTTATGCCTTCCATAATCATGTGGACTCCGCCTTAGGCTTCTCATAGACTTCTCAAAGCACAGACGTTACTTATAAAGTTCTATTCCAGTGTCCCAGCAAGTCAGCTCAATGGAATTCAGTGTTAATCCTGTTATTATTTACACCTGTGCTTTATTGTGCTTTAAGTATCCTCCATAATAAAGGCGTGAACGTATTTCAATAGGTGATTAACTCACTCTCGTTCACTTCCTCTCTGCACTTGTGAGCAAGTCCACACTAGTCACTCCAGCAGTGCATAAAATAATACATTGCACTCATGCATTTGGCACAAGAAAATTTCATTAAAATGTGCCTGCAGGTATTTCTGATGATATGTACATAGCAGGATAGTGATGAACCTACAACTGGCATCTGACATCTCGGGACTTTCTCATGTCACTTCAATTGTATCCATGTTTCCCTTCCCTGCGTCTGAGTCCCTCCCACCCAGGAGCGAGAAACATGGAAATATGTGACATGAGACGTTGTTTCCTCCGCGGCGTCACAAGAAGCAACATCAATTTCTAATGAGCTTTCAGTCGGCTACACAGCTGATCAGATGTCGGCTTTAGCAGCTGCGGTGACTTTAGATGGAGTTCTGTATTCATGTGTGCACTGTGCTGATACTAATGAAGTTGCCAGAGCAGCGGTGTTTTTCTCTCTGCAGCGTGTTTAACAAGACACCTGTACATGAATAAAAACCTACATCCTATGTACTGTATACTGCTCTGATGAACATATATATCAGATATCAACCACTTCTACTGGCAGGATGCATTTTTAGCATTATTGTTAATTATTTGTGTCCATAATTTATTGATGTCGCGGTTGTGAATTCATTAGTGAATAACCCAGCATATGATCAGGGTGCCTTTTGAAAACTGGAAATAATTTATTAGACTGAATGTTTCAGGGAAAATGTAAATGACATCAGACGCTCAGGACTTTTCAGCCTCGTATGTGACTGATTGTAAATGATGATGATGATGATGTCCCATATAAATGTGTTTAAAATGTTGGTGAAACACACACACTCTCAATCTCTGGATTGTATCCAGAAAAAAAAAACATTTAATAGGGAAAATAACATCTTGAAAAGACAAACTTTCTGATAAATGAAGACAATTCTGCCTCCCCGTTTTTCAGCATCGCTGTAATCATAATATAACAGGTAGGGCAGTCCTGAAAACACATTTTCTACTCAACTAAACAATAGAACCACAATATTAATGGGGCCATGTGCAACTTTCAGAGAGTCCCCCTCAATAGCGACACCCCTGCGGTGGCTTTTACACGAGTTGCGGCTCACAGCAGCGTGAGATTACTGCAGGTGATGTGTTTTCCACTTTATACTTCCCATAAACAGAAAATATCTCTAAAAAACTTTGTGTTTTGGACCATGCGTCAGCAAAATGCAGCTATAGCTCACACACACAAACACACGCTGAACAAACACACACACACACCGACCCTGAGGGACTGGCCGGTGTGTGTGAAGTGTGGAATTACACTTTTGGACTAATTACCATCGGAAGAATCAAAGAGAGTGGTAAACTATGTTCTGCCATCACTGTTTTAGCTGTGTATGTGTGTGTGTGTGTGTGGGCAACTCATTACTGCAGCTCTGTTTTGTTGTGTTTGTGTGTGGTGGTTGCACCAGCCGTCTCATTAGCTGGAGAGCTAATATCTGCACAGTGTTTCTAGTTGGATAACCCTGTGTTTGTTGCAGTGGATGTGGGTGTTCTTTGTAATATAAAGGGTAGTGGGAGAAAGACACCTGAGCCCTTCACATAAAACCACTTCCACAGGCGGTTATGAAGCTGACGAGGGTCTTATTTTTTAAGGTTATATTACAACCCATCGCACGAAAACACCTAGGCCCTTAAAGATGTTGTAGTTACCAACGTTAGAAGATCAATGCAACTCCTTTTTTTTTTAGAATAGTCTGAATTTTTTGCTGTGAGAGAGATCCCCTGAAACGACTGCACGATGCTTTAAAAATGAGATATGAGGACCCAGTACTTAGTGTGCTATATTTTACATTTTGAATAGGAAAGATTTCCTGCTTCATCACTTTACGCTTCGTCTCTGTAATTTACCCATGGAAGTGTACATGCCGCAGAACTAATGTGCTTTGCTTGCTTGATTCGATTGCTTCCTTGAGAAAGAGTACGCTCGCTGGTCAATGATCCTGAAAGACAATTGAGAAGAATTGTAAAACGTCAGTAAAAAGAAGCCCTCGGTCGTTCTCTCTGAAGAGAGGATGCCGTTTCATGAAAGACAAACTCAAAAAATAAACACAACGCCTTCATTCTGAAGTAGATATTGTAATATAGTCTTTCGTTTTATTGGATACAAGTAAATAGAACGTCTACTATTGGGATATAAACAAGCAAAGCAGAATTACTTAACATGCATACGCTGAATGCACCCGTCGTTCTTTTGAACACTAAAAGCTCACCATGACGCTTTTGCTGGGCCTCGGTTGACAATTAAGCAAAGAAGTAATTATAATGCTGGAACGTTGCCATAGATTTGGAAAGCATTCACCCAGAGGGCAATTAGCCTTATATAACCCATATATGCTGACTGAAGCCAACTAAATAAAGGTAAATATTCACAACAAGGCAGAGGCCAACTTTTGATTATAAAAATGTTAATTTAGTCTTAAACCTGTAGGAGATCGCTATGAGTTATTGTGGGCACCAATTAAAGTTTTGAAGTACAACATCAAATTAAACAAGTTTAAACCTGTATTTCAAATAGAGCATTATAACAAGTCCATAAAATAACTTGTAACACCTGAGCACATCTATGTGGAGGGTTCTATCGATGAGAAATGAATATAAAGTGACATGACCAAAGTAATCAAAATAAAGCGCCTTTATCAACTGTAGAAAATAGATTCCCATTTGTATGTTTAGCCTGAACAGAGCTACACAAAGCACACACTAATGAGGATGTTTAAAGCTTTCCGGATAATAGATCGCTCATGACAATATAGTGCATAACTGGCTCATTAAGACAAGGGCAATGTACTGTGTTATCAGGCACTGCAAGCTTCATCGGGCTTAAAATAGCACATTAACTCATATCAGCAATGTGACACACTTTGATAAATGTCTAAAAAAGAGAGCAACCTGAACCACCACGAGGCAGGATGGTGCGGAAAAAGGTCAACAGACAAATTACAGGAGCGCAAACAAGACGTTAGAGTAATTTACGAATACATGGGTCCATAATAAGTGCGGTTCCTTAATAATTTGCAGCAGTGGTCCGGGGCTGGACAGATTATACAGCACCTGCTTATGGTGTCAAAAGAGTCAAGACACCCCAAAATATAGTTAGATTTAATCCATTCGTTCATTTATTTTAATTCCCCTTTCCCAGGGTGGATTAAACTGTGGATCACGTTTCCTTCCTTCCACGCAAAACGCATTCGATGACCTCACTCAACTCAATCACCACAAAACTTCTACCAATTTACACTAAACACCCAACACAAAATGACTGTAATTAGATTGCAGTTTGTTATATTCTGCTACATCTTGAAAGAACTAAAAATCACATTATCCCATAATTGGGATAATTTACAATTGTCTCTTATATTTTCAAACCCTCCTTTCTTTAACACCACGGAGGAATTCTTTTCCTCACGGAGGCGGAACGCTTACGAAGACCAGCTGCATGATCAGACGTCTTGGAAGCAACAAATGCCGGGCTACTGAACCATTCTCATCGCTTTATTGGAGTGTCTCAATATTAATCAAGGAAGACTAGTTGGGCTCTATTCAGACGGTGCTAAAATAGTTGTAGTGTCCCAAATGCAGCTGGAATTGCTATAGTTCCCACCGGTGAAATGTCAATTTCAGTGCGCTCCTGCTCCCTCCACACACAGGGGCCGTGCAGCTGAGCAGAAACACGGCTGAAAAACGAAAATCAATGTGACAGAGTATTATTGTGTGCATAACACAAGGAGAGAAATCACTGGAGCACTTGGAGAGTTTCTTCATGCCCTGTTATATAACTAGTTTTTGTTTTGGTGCTTAAATGTCCCACGATATTTACTGCAGCACGGTACAATCACTGAAATCAGCCTATGTCTCACCGGCACAGCTGACAGAGGATGTGGGAGTGGGCATTTCTCGTTCATATTGAGCCCTACTTGGTAACCGTTTTATAAAAGCGCTTTCAGCTTATTTCATATTATTCAATGCAACCATATACCGCCGGCTGTAGGGAAGGAGAATTGAATGATGCTCTTTTTTGAAAGAAAAGAGAAAAAAAAAGGAGCCGCTGTTCATAAATTAGACTCTAACATTTGATTGACAGGTCACTGAGGCGAGCTACAGGAATTAACAGTGAGGTTTTTCTGATGACATTGGAAAGTAGAAATCAGAAAAAATCAGCAGAAGATTCTGGATTTTAGCGTTTGAATAGGCAGTCTATGGCCATGACACGTCTTTCTACCTTGCTGAAATACGCCTTCCAAATATCAAAGCACCCAGGTGCAAAAGGGAATGGGATAAGACACTATGAATGGGTAAGTTCATGTAAACGCCTAAAACACATTTAAGAATATTTCTGTAATCATCAAGACAAGCCTTTTGTGCTGTTCACTCTCCTTCGTGCCCACTATGTGTACTCCTAAACCAGCAGAACGAGTTGGACCCCAAAACTCTAACAACCATGTGTTTGCAGTGTCCCCTGGGTCTCCTTGTTGGAGAATAAGGATTTCATATTAAATATCCCCAGCCACATATTTTTGGAAATACAAAATTAAATGAGAAACTTCCCAATTTTCAATCACAGGCTATAAAAATGTCTTTTGCATAGAGATGGTGGCATTTGGATTCAGATAGGTGTGATTGTGGGCGATTGGAGGCGATATGAAATGGAACGAAGCCCAAAACAGGAGTCAAACCTGCCAAGTCCTCCTCCCCACTGTGAAGATAGAAACATAGACTCCATTCTGAACAGCAGCGAGTACAGACTGAGAAAGGTAGTCTCATCAACGTGTTTTAGAATTGAGTCATATGAACCAAGAACAGAAATCATTCCATGCTCACACTGCCAGAAAAATGGCTGAATATGAACAAAGTTGCCCAGTGCAGCTTTGTGGAGATTAATCTCATAGTGTCCAATAAATTAAATGTCACATATCAGCACATAATGCTGCTGCATTATAATGTGTGATTTGTCTAATGAATGGGAAAATCAAACCAGCAGAGAAAACTAGAACCACGCAAAACATGAGTCTTTGAAAAGAAAATCAAAGGTCAGATTTCCTCAGGTGACCATCGCTACTGCATTAACACATCTACCTCAGTAATGGTGGTGGAGAAGCAGAGGAGGAAGCAGCCTTTTAATCAGCATCAGACTGATTTGGCCTCTTCCATCCAAATAAATGTCACTTCGTAGCTTCCTTTTTGTTATATTTGCTGGGAAATCTGCAGTTATTTATTGTTAAACACAGTAATGATTATTACAGTAGATTGCTGTATATTTTACATTAAATGTCAGTAACTGAAATCACAGTATTTGTTGTTTTTTTATTCTAAAGTAAAGAAACAATACTCTAAGAAGTACAGTACTTAATTTTTCTTTTTTTTACTACTGTGAAAATAATGACAGTAACTTGATCGATTTCAGAAAGTTATTGTTATGGATCACATCATTTCTTTAGTACTTTGTAGTTGTATTTTAGGAAAATAAAATAATACATAATTTTCTTGGAACTGATGTTTCTCTATCAGTCGAATTGTGTTTTCTGCATTCAGTATTTACAGTGCATTTGGCAGCACAGACAGTATTGCTGCATTCCAGTTACTTCAGAAGTCAGTGCTGAAAATTAGGTCACATTCCAGTGTAACAAGTGGGAAAACCAATAACAACAAACATAGCCAAGATAGCCATTGTTAGCAAAACCAGTTCAAAACAGCACGTTAAGCTGCATTTTTATAAACACTGAGGACCGCGTCTACAGGAATTTCCGACTGGGAATTCCTAAATTCAGACTTCCTAGTACAACCGGCATAAATGTTATGTTAACAGCAGAATACAGTAGGCGAAAACCAAAATGCCTTCGAGGTGAGGAAACAGAAGTATAAGAGGAACAATGCATTCATTTTAAGGGCTAGGGAACAGTAACAAGACTCAAAACGAGGCAGGCATCATGACTGACTGTGTGTGACAGACTCTCTGCTCCTGCAGCGTGGAAGTGACTGAGCTAGATTGCAGAGATGAGGTGCAGCTGCCCTGACTGCAGCACACCTGTGTCCACTCACAGCATCACCCTACATACACACAGGAAGAAGGAGAGGGAGGGAGCCACCGGGAGAGCGGCGGCAGCCCAAGGAGACAGCGAAATGGGGGTAGAGGGCGTTACAGGAGACGTCCCAGGGGAAGATGTAACAGCGTAGACCGGAGCACTGTATGTCATATTTGAAAAATGTGATAAATGCCGCAATTAGATTTTGGCTTCAGTTCACGGTGCGGCAGTATATCTGTTGAGGAGGAACTTTGGAGAAGAACACAATGTTTCACTCTGGCAGACTGACTAGTTAAGACTGAGGTGAAGTGAAACTTAAAAACCAGACCTTGTCTGGAAGGATATATTTACACCACGCACATATCTAAATCATCAGTGTGAAAGCCAATTTCCTGAAAATAAGGCTGATTTATTAAGCTTGGCTTCGCTGGTAATCTTTATGAAACTCAACTCTGTCCTTAAAAACACACACACACACTCATATGAAAAAAAATAGATACGAGGGTTGGCCAGACTCTCAGGTCAGTCTGCAACACTGAGCTATTAAAACACTTGATTGGCAGGCTATTAAAGTTATTATGTGTCTGTTTAAACTATAAAACATGGGGTCACTTTCTGTAGTTGGTTCAGATCCTATTTATAGTTTCATCAATCTGCACTTCAGCACTCAGTGTTTTTAAATATTCCTGACGGAAACATGGACCATTTCCATCTAATCGAATGTTGTCCTGCAGATGGCTGACGGCTGACGGGTCATGATGGTGGACATGTTGTAGTTTTTAGGAAAGAATTAACATGCCAGCTCGTAAGCACAGAGTCTTACTATTCTTTTGAACTGCAAATGTGTGGTATTAGGCTGAACCCTGTTTATGCTACTTTAATTTCTAGAGGACCAGGCCCACTCCTTATCAGATTTTTGCTGATCTTTCATCATCTATTTACAATAAAGCTGGACAGGGTCCTAATGGTTGGGGATTTTAATCTTCATATCGATGTCTACAGCCTCTGAATTTGCTCATTTCACAGAATCAATTTTTATACAATGTCTAGGCTATCGGCCTCTATGTGCAGTGGGGACACACTGTGGACCCTGTTTTTAAAAGGATTTATTTGTCGGTGACCACAGTGTATTTCATGGAAACAAGAGGCTCAAACAAAAGCTTCCCGTTTTGTGGCAAAATTGTTGGCGTGCAAACAAAGGCTCCGATTTTCCAAGGATCTCACATCAGTTATTTGTGGGCAAATGCACTCAAGTGCTAGATTTCAGCCTACAACTGCTTCTAAATCCAAAACATTTTTTCCATTAATAATGTGGAGCTTGAGGTGAAACAGAAATAATGTGTTTCGATTTAGCAATTAAAGTTTTTTTTTTTTTCCTACTTCTTCCCCCTGGACTACGATTAATAATAATTAATGAATAATTAGTTGTAACTTCCAAGTGTTTCTCGTAGCTAGGAATGAGGTTAAAATGTTATTTTAAAAAATGGGAAACGGCGCCCAAAGTGTGTGAGAGCTGCCATTCTAAATGCAGTTCCCCAAAGTTCTCTAAACGCTACGGGAGGGAGAGATACCGGCTATTCTTAAAGTCAGACCCCAAGGAGCTGTAGCACCCACAGGGGGAGAAGAAACGGATTTGTTGTCATTTTGGACAGCTAAGAGTCAGACTTTAAGCAAAAAGCCTTTTAAGTCTGAATGGCTGCCGGTGGGTGAAATTGGTCTCCATCAGCCTCCACGTTCTGCCGTGCTGCAGCGGAGGCCTGTGACAGCTGAGCCGTTGATCTTAAAGAAGCCGCGGTGTATAACTGCAGGGAGGAGGATCGGTGCTCCTTCAAAGATGAATGAAGCCCCCAAAGGCCTGTCATAATGAGCTCCGAGCTACAATATCGCTGCCTAATGTGCGCACGGAGAAGCTGCTGTCCGTGTCAGGGTAATGTGGCACCTGATAATAACCACAGAAGTCACTGGGGCGCTCACGGGGAAGGCTAAAAGTGACCATGGCCCCTATGCTAAAATAACTGCACCCAGCTTAAATAAAAGGCTTCAGTTGTCCAAGTGCTCCAGTGATGTCCTGTTCCTGAGATATAGCAGACCTGCCTGTGGAATCCCCTGGTGCTATTTGTATAGCACCTTTAAATCTGTCTTGGAGGGCTATAAAGCAGTTACATTTTTTTTGTTCCATTTATCTAACACTCTAGATCCATGTTGTGGACAATAATAAATGCATATGCAAGGATGACATACAATTAATTAAAGCAACAAAAGCTTATTTCTATTCTAGTCCTCTAAGGGGGGAAAGGGAGGTAGGATGGAAAATATTCAAGTTCACTTTTTCAAAACTGTTCACACTGCTCTTTTCCAACTCGGCATAACAGTTGACTTGACTCACATCCAAAAATGCACTAAGGTAACCTGTACTTCATCAATATTTCAGGAGAGTACCAGAACATTTGGCTCCCAACAAGAAAACTTTGTCACTCACAACATAGTGACCTAAAAAAAAAATACCAACAACATGTTACAATATGTATCACTGCTATGAAGCATCTTTATTTATTTATTTTAAACCAAGATTCCATTACAGCAAAGGGAATGGCACCTCTTTGATGCACAGATTGTGCCGCCTTTCAATATGCTGCAGAAATGAATATAAAATACAACATAATAGCAACAAAAGTACAGGTTATGTCATGCCAAGTTCCTTGTGTTGAAGGTAAAATACAAGATGCTCATGTTTCTATATTAGGATCTTGTTAATGGAAGAACCGCATTTCCCTCCGAAGCCAAACAAAAGCAAATTTAATGACGAAATTAAAGTTGGATTTGTGAGAGGAGGTGTTGATTCACTCTTAAGGAGTTTGAATCCTGGCTGTGAGGTTGCAAGGGGACTTGTAGGCTTATTTTGTAATTTGTAACAATTGATTTGTTTGTTTCCATGTATTGTATTTTCTATGTGTCCACAGAGGACCACTTTGGAAATAAGCATTTTTAATATCGCTTTTAAGCAGTATCCTCTGAGGTGTTATGTTCTGATACTCATTTGAGTTGTTGGTGCTTTTTAAATTGATGAAGAGGTACGAAAACCGGTTCAGCGGGCAGAAAAACAGATAATGTGTCCACATCCACTTTAAATTGGGACCTCGACATAAGCTGCGTAAGAAGGCCCAACGGAGGATGTTCTTCCTGAGGCAGCTGAAGAAGCTCAACCTGCTGCAGGCAGCGCTGATCCAATTCTACCCTTCGATTGTTGAGTTCAGATCATCCATCATTGTTTGATACGCCGCAACAACTAAACAGAACATGCAGAGGCTGCAGCGCGTCATCGGCTCAGCCGAGAAGATCATCAGCTGCAGGCTCCCCCCATTGATCAGCTGCATAGAGCTAAGCTGTGGAGCAAGCAAGATCATCCCCAACCCAGTCCACCATAAAAACACCACCAGGAGACAGGAGCAATTTCCTTGTAGGTGCTGTTGCCTAACTAAAAAGGCTGCTCTCTTATTAAACTGTCATTCAACCTCCACTGATACATAACTTATTTAAATATTGCACATGTTCTATGTTTGCTTGGCTAATAAAACAGTTTCTAATTTTGATGCTACAGTATGATTGTTTTTGTTTTGTTTTATTTTATAATAATCCAAAGTGCACAAAAATTAACGAAAGTAATCGCAGTAATGTAATACAAACATTAACTCTCTCTCTGTCTCTCACACACACACACACACACACACACACACACACACACACACAACAGATACATTGTCTAGACATCCAGTATTGCAGAGTAAAAGTATAAGATTGAGAAAGTTAAGAATTGTGTCAAAGCAATGAAAAGTGAGGCACAGATTAATCAGCATTGGCTTCTGTTGTACTGACCGTGTGAAAACATGTGAGCCATTGACAGTGACATACAGTATCAATAACTTTTGAAGGTACCTTATATGATACAGCACTGTCACCAATATAAGTCCACTATTCACTCTCTGTTAGCCAGTTTGGTCTATAACTGCAGGTAAAACATGATTTAAAGCTCTGTAAAGCAGAGGGAAGCTGCGGAGCTGCTTGTAGTGATGTTGGTGCATCACTACAAGCCACACCCCCACACATTACACATTATCATTGATATATAGTTATTATGATGCACTGCTGCATCAATGCATCCTCTCATCACAGCTGTACACAAGCTTGATCATGTAAAATCAACGTTATTCAATAAACATGATGTAATGTTATAGGTATTATTTTCATTCATATATTTGTATCTGATGCAGTTAATGAGCTTCACTATAATGAACATTGTTGCCCCTATGAGCCAATATAGAGGCAATAATGCTTTATGATATCAATCAATTTTATTTACAGTGCAGAATCCCCATGCGGCATGGTCCCAGTACACTATACAAATACAGATATACGGCATATATAGATGTGGGGACCTCATTTTTATCTTATTTTAACATATGAAATAAATGACTGTTTGAGTCCAAAATGATTTGTGAACATCATAATATGAAAATCTCGACAAAAAACAGTGAAACGGCACTTAGTAATCTCATTAGAATTATTCTCTATCTCAGTTAAATACACTATCTTTGGTCTTAAGATTAAGTCTTAAATAGATATCTATGTAATAAATATGATATAATCACCTACATTCACACATCGATCTCCGAGTTGCCAAACCCAAACTTCAGCTATATGGAGTGCAATGGTTAGTAGATTAATTGATTAGTTGCTACCTTAAACTAATCAGCAACTATTTCGGATAGATTAATAGACTATTAAAATAGTCGTTTGTTGCAGCCCTATCACTACAACCTTTTATAGTATCTCATCAGGGTTTTTACTGGCCTCGATTTAACATTTTCTGAAGGTGGTGATTGCAGTCAGTGAAGAACCTGACAGCGTGTCATCACAAAAGGTTTAAGTCCTTAATAAGTGAAGCAAGTGTGGAGGCTGGAACAAGCCTTAATGAGCTAATGTTATATACAGACTTGACACTTTGGAAAACTAATCTAAAAAGTTTTTATAACTGCATGTGAAAAAGAAACAGTTCAGTTAAATGTGCAGTAACACTTAAATGTCTTTTGTTTTATTTAGGTTTTGATGCCTTAAACATGATATATTTCAAGTGCAACTCAATTTATTTCACAGAGCAAAAAAACATGTTTCTAAATTCAGGCTGTATAAATTTCTCCATTTTTCTAAATGTTTTATACATGGACCATTTTTTTATATGACCCCTAGACCTTATCTAGAGTATAAAAACAATAAATAAAGTGAAGCTACTTGCATAATACCTTTAATGGCCCCCATTTAGAATTTAAAAGCAGTATATAATCAGTATTTAAACAATGATATTTCATTATAATGTGGTTGTATTTTATAAAGCACTATATATACACACAGTATATATGGATTTTACTATTAACCTGACTGAACATGAGGTAGATTTAGTTACGTTAGAGATTTAAACATCCAACTGTGTCTGTGTCCAAATTGTATTGCGAAAACTGACACTCACAGTTATGTATTGTTTGCTGATAAAGCTGAGTCAGCGTTCACCGCACAGCAGACACACACACACACACAGTTCTGTGCCTTTGATTGTATAAATGTGGACACAGACAATTCTTGCTGCAGTGTGCAGCCTAAAGGCACAAAGGAGCGTCATTTTATTAAGATAGCATTAATAAAATTGCAAGGTGAATTTCAATGGATAGAAAAAAATCCTACAGAATATCAAAATGATTGAGATTCATAGGAGGTGCTGCAGTCTGGATCACGCAAGATACAGTATACCTGCTGTTTTACTTGGTACATTTGTAATAGACATTCCCCATAGAAACAGAGGCATTTCTGTTGTAATTTAATTCAAAGTAGAGGAAAAATAGCAAGATTGATGTTTTTATACTTATGATAATAAGGTTTCATCAACCACATTAAAAACATCAGGAGGAAGAAAGTGTTGCTGAGAGGCACAGTGTCAAAACAAAGGACCTCTACATTTTTCTGCTCCTCTGTGCTCACTAACGAAGAAAGTGAACCACTGGAAGAGGGAAATGTAAAAGTCCCCCGCTTTATTCTAAATGTGTATGCTGCAAAAGCACTGAAGCATATATTGTTCACATAATGCAATGTAAATAGACACAGTGTGACAGAAAATCTCTCACTGAAACACTGCTCTTCATGCGTTTTATCTTAGTGAAGGAGGGGAAAAAAATAAACGATTTGTGCAAAGACTGACGTGGAAAGAGACCCCTGTAAGCTTCCTTTTGTGTCCTGCATTACAGTGCGTCCCATTTCCAGTAAAACACAGTTGGCAGATGTCTGCAAAAAGTATTAGCGTTCGCCATCCAAACAAAAACAGCTTTTGATAGACTTTCACAAAGCAATTTATTGATTTTACACAGATGTATTTTTCTCCTCCCCTCTGCTCCTCATGGATTTATTGTAAGATTTATTGCTCCGGTTCCTGCGAATACTCAAAGCCTGACACAATAGTCGTAGGTTACACTAATTGTGTTGAGTTTATCCTTTTACTTGTCTAACAAGATAATATGGGGATAAAACATCCTGAACAACCTCCCTGATACAAGGTGCTATTTAAAGGAGAGACGATGGCTGAGTGGGAGAGAGGGGGATGAGAAGTAATGGCAGCTGTCTCATGCCCTGAAATTACAATGCATATGAAGGAAGTACATATCTAATAAACTCCCCTTCCCACATAATCATATGTGTTGCACGGTGAGAGCCTGGAGAATGGGTTCTGCCCATGCACCGCTTGCATGTATATTTACATTGATGAGCAGGCTAAGAGACCTGGATTACTGCGGGTCACTGGAGTTGACTGTCTGAGAGCCGATCCATTAGTTGACATTTAGTTCAGCTCATAGCCCTCATTAGAGGATAGGTTTCAAAATTGAATGCTTGCTCGAAAATTGGGCTCCCTTTGTTAGCCTATCTGCGATTCTTATCGAGGCACATCCAGGGAACATAACTTAGAGCTAATCTATTTAATTTGCTACTAATGCACATAATGACTGGCACACTTAGGCTTTCACTGGCACCGAGCACCACTGATGGACCTTTTCCATGACAACAGGAACTGAATCCCCCCCCCCGTCCCCCCTTTTGAGTCATGAGTGTGAAAAAAGGAGAAAAAAGAAAAAAGGCTGATTCAAGCCAACCTGCTGTTCCGACTATAAATGTGTGTCTCCTCTGTCTCTTACATTTTCATATGAATGCCATTTAGCTTCCTGTTGGTTGAAGTCAATGTAATTCAAGCAATATCCCGTTCACGAAAGCTTTGACATTTGCAAGAACACTAATTGTGTTTGGAGATAAAAAAAAAAAAAAAAAAAAACACTGACATGCACTTTTATGCTCATGATTTGTTTGGAATGGATGAAATAATTTGGTTTCGTATGCTGACTCTGCATGGGCTATGCTCAGATTGATACAAAAAAAGCAAAAAAAAAAATATAAACATTGCAGACATGAAATAGATCCCAGACTTTAATCTTTAACACATATACAGCCTTTTCCCCTTCACGACAGTAAACGTTAATTGAGGCAGTTTGCGATGTCACAACATGATCATATCTCTGCAAACATTAAGTGGTAAAATACAAACTTTAAATATTCGCCCATACACAAATAAGCAATGCTGTAGATTTCAGCTGCAAAAAAGAAGTACTGCCAAAGATAAGGAGCTCCTCAGTGGATGCATTTGATTGCATTTGATGAGAGGCTGTGGAGTGTTTCTGAAATTGTATTCATAGTACATGACTAGGCAAATAAATGGAAAACTTAAATCCCCTAAACTTTCAGAGCTGAAATCCTCTGAGCCTTAAATAACCATCATTAAAGAAACACAACAGACCAAGCCAGTCATAACAGGGCCTGGGGTTGTGTCAGACTGACCTTGTCCATAAACCTTTCTATCGGGGAAAAAAAAAAAAAAAAAAAAGATAGACTGCAGTATTTGATGTGTAGAGGATGCGTTTTATTCTTTTGTTGTGTGAGCTGTTTGATGAATAGAGTCTTCAGAGTGCAAGTGTTGTGTAGTGTCACTGAGCCATATGTGGAGCTTTTCATTACCATGAAAGCTCTGAAAAAGTTGCTGATTTTGCATCATTTTTGTTGTGACATAAATTCTTAATAGAAAATGTCCAGTCGCCAGAACACAAACGATGTCAGTTTCAACTCGGTGTTTGCCGGAAGTAGCGTAAGCAGCAGTTATACAGACAAAAGGGTTTCAGAAGCTTTCACAGATTTAACGGTTTAACTCGCAATTATCCACACGTTAGATCAGTAAGACCCTTTTACTTGATGTGACATCATTAGCATTCGCTACTGGCACAATTAAAAACTGGGCCTTAAAGGCTATATCACAAGTAATAAAAGCGAAGCAGCAGTAGTCTTTGTTTCTAAGCTGAGTAACATTTTTTTTTCGCTCCTTAGTTTAACAGTATCTGAGGACGCCATTAAAGAAATGGCAGGGGCCACTTCACAGAGAGCAGCTCGATGACCATTTGCCTCCCAGTAGATTGTAGTCACTTAGCTCACCATTTATCACCTCAGAAATTAGCCTGGCCTTCTGTCATTACATTGAACTCCTGAAAGGTAATCAATCTGTGGGCAATGCCCACAAGGAGAAGGGAAAGCTGAGTGATTGATGCTTAAATGAAACAAGACGTTACAAAAGGTGGAAATGGGTGGGGGAGTGCAAATAAACACGAGAGCCAAGAGAAGGTGTTCTGTGGGCGGCTGCAAAACAAGAGCCAGACGCACGGCTTTCTTAAGAGGATGCAATCATTGTTCTTCTCATGTCGGCGTGGAAGAACAAAGAGAACGCAGCCTGTACAGTCGGATGGCACAGAAGGCAGGATGAGACTGGCCCGAGATAAGCCCATTGTGTGATTTGGAAGTGAGGCCGCCAAAACAGATACGCACGCATCCATCCATCTCCGAAACCGCTCTTCTGGACAGGAGACTCATCTTTGGAGTTGGCAGCCGGAGCAGCAGCTACAGAGGCACGGTGTCGCCGATGTCGCTGCATGGCAGAAACAATTAGTGCTGCTTGAAGGTGAGAGGACACGAAAAGAATTTAATAAAAAAAAAAAAGAAAAAGCTGCAGGAGTGTGTGATTGTTGGGTCTGGTCTGGCTGACATCGCTTCTCAGGACACACACTTCCATCACGATTCAAGAGCAGTCAACCTCCAAATTGCCTGCCCCAGGGATCTGTTACTAACACCAGCAATCTGGCTCCCTACTCCCCCATCCTCCCCACCCCCCTACTCGCACTTGCATCAATAACTGCAAGCTGCAAAAATTACATCCTGGAAAGAATGACCCTGGAATTAAAAAGAAAAAAAAACACATACATGCTGACTGAGTTGATGCTTCCTGGCTGTTTATTCCATTCTCCGAGGAGGTATTGTTTCTGTGTCGATTGTTTAAGTTTGAAAAGGATTATGGAAAAAAAAAACTACTGGGCGGATTTTTGTGAAACTTGGTTGTAGAATTTGCAAAGGACGAACAAATACAATTTTGGAGGCAGATCCTACTTATTAAATTTGCACAATGATCGTTTCAGCCATTAGTGGCCCCTGGTCAACCGCATCTGAATTGCCATAGTAACGGCACTATCTGAAGGTCCTAAGCACTTTCTGCTGGTCTCAGAAACAAAAGAACAACCCGAGAGCGATTGCTATTTTGTTTATCCACATACTTTCATATAATTATCAGCTTTAATAATGACCTCAGTGTCTTTAATAATTAATTAATTTCTTCTTTGACTTGTAGTGAAACCAAACAAACATTAGCTACTTAGAAACACAGCATCCACATCATTTACCAACAGGCACAGCACTCACATGTTTAACATTAATGTTTTCTCATTTGTCTTGTGTGCATTTATACTGTAAACCATTTACTTTTCTTTAATGTACAGTAACCTATGGAAATTAATACCTTTATTTGTCTGTATTTCAGTTCATTTTGGAGACATAGCCACAAATATTAATTGTGGTGCACGGTTGCAGGTAGAAGACTGACCATTAGTTTAGTTAGTTTCAGAATGTTTCCAACTACGCCTCGTTTTTGTTAACTGTATCCAAGAAGCACACTAGATATATTTCCTTCCTGGGTAGGGATTGAAATAATTAGTCAAAGTGGCCTTGGGATGGGAAAATCATTTGGTTTTTGCAGTTGAGTCTTCCTGAAGAGCCACAGATGGCGGGCACGTGCGGTAAATGATAAAAGCGTTCTACCGCAGTGAAATCTCTCTTTAAAAAGGCACCTGAGAGAGCAGATGAGATAAGTTTTTCAGCAGCCTTTATATTCCATTGAGTGAGTGTGACACCGGATGACCTTTGATGATGCCAGGAGGAACAGTGGATGGTGAGTCATTACATCCTTCAATGACAAGTAATGCTCCACATTTGCACAGACGGATTCAGCCCAAGGTTGAAGAAAATGACGGCTGAATAGGAGAGAGAGCTGTCTGTGAATTACAGCAAAGCCATTTCTTAAGAGTAACAAAAATACCTTCCGTTCGGGATTGAAATCTCTATCCACCATATTGGCTCTCATGAGTCATGCATCCAGTTTGATGTAAACCTAGAGTAGCACCCAGTTTGATACTCTGACACAGTGATGGAGAAAGTGTTTAAACAGTGTTCCCCTATACTCGTCCCTCCGCCTGTGCACTGGAGCCTCGCTGATTAATTGAAATGTCTATTGGAGTAAAAAGCTGCTGTAGCCAAAGATTATAGGCTGATTTAGCGACAGCTATAAAATCCAGTCGGAGCCATAAAAATAGACTTTTGTGTTCCCCACTCCTTCACATTGCTGTTTTTTCCCCCATAGTTACTGTTACTGTCTATCTTTGTGTTTTCATGTGTTTTGCAGTCCTTTAAAGGGACTAGTGCAGGGCCCGGAGGAAGTATGTATTCCTATAGAACCATGAAAGTTTAAGTAGATTTTTTTATGTTTTGCCAAATGAGGGTCTGTTGGACTGTTACATAGTCTTAATAGACAAAATGTACATTGGATAAGAGATGGACATACATGTTACTGTTATACATGTTTCTAAATTAATGAGTTTAGGTCTGGATTCTGTTAGGTGATAGTGCTGGGATTTCCTGAGGAGACCTGTGCTAGACCTGTGCTAGCATGAGGAATAAATTAGCAGCTAAACCGGCTAAAGTCTTAGCATGCGGTTTTTGAATGACGTAACGATACTTTCGTGACGTTGGCTGCATGATCAATGCAGGAAGGAACAGGACAATAGAGCTTTAAATTGCCACTGTGAAGCGACATGAGGAGGAGTCGTGATATAGAGCTTTACACTGTAGCAGGATACATGCAGCTGCAGGATAGCGCTGTGATACTCAAGTCTATGGGCTTTGAACTTTTTTTTGTAAGATTATTTTTTGTGGCATAGACGCTTTTATTATACAGTAGCTAGACAGGTGGTGATGGAAGAGACTTGCAACAAAGGAATGCTTCAAACCTGGTTCTGCTGCCTATAGGCAAGCTTTCTAACCCTACAACACTACAGCGTACCTATGGTATTTTAACTTTTAATGATAAATATGATGATTTGAATACCCATCCAAAACATTTCACAAAAAAAAGAATACACAACATCACGCCATGCGCAAGCTATATCCGAAATCTGAGGTTGACAGTCAGAGAGATACCCTTGCTTTATAGACAGATGGAAACCTGAAGAGGTAATTTTGAGGTACAACTGGGTCATAATGAAAGCGGAAAAGCATTCTCTCATACAGGCCACCAATCAAAGGAAAATACATTGTTCTCAGCCTTCTAAGCCTGCAGCCATTCTCAAACCAAAAGGTGAAGAAGGGAGAGGGTGCGATGGATTGTCTATAATTACATCTTATCGTCGGCTTGTAAAGCAAAGGATATCAATCAGTCTGCATTGTGTTCAGGCAGGATGCTCTAAAATGGGTCTTTTGTGAGCCGTCACGCTGCAGCAATGATTCATGTGAGGTATATGATCTTAGCGTTTCTGACCCAAGACATAAATCAGACTCCTGATTTACAATAGAATATCTCAATAGCCCCTCACATGCGCAGTCCATGGCCCCATCAGGTATATCATCTGGTATTCATGACAGGAGACTTGCAGATATAAATAGCCAGGCTCGTATCATATGTGAGCTCTGAGCACAGGTGCGAGTGCAATTCACGTGAGGACAAATAATGACGTACCAAAATAGGAAGGGTCTAATCTTTATGATTTTGTGCAGGGCGAAAACATTGAGAGTCGTGAAAGTTTATCAAAAAGACAGCTGTGGAGTGGATGTTCAGGAAATGCTGGGTAAAATATTTGTTCTTTCTCATGGTGGATGCTACTTATTTTCAAAGTTCTATGAAATAAAAGAAAAGCTCATTCTTTGACTTGGGCTCTGCTTTGAAGACTATTGAATTTCAAGGTTGAAGCTGCTCCTAAGACATATTTCCAACCTTGAGTCCCTCCGCAGTATTTATTCCACCACGAGACCATTAGAGCGAGGTGATGGCATGTTTGGAGAGGAGAAGGTTGAGTCAGATAACATTTAACTGACTGATCACAGTCTAGCATCTCTGTGTATGGTCTAATTAGCTGACACTAATAATGTATATCAGGAGCTGCGCTTCTTCATTAATGCGCTAATGTCACCTCAATTCCCCTCAAACTGCGCTTAATTTGATCTTTTTGCTATGAGAAGCAAATGAAGAGATTTATAGAAACACAAAAGGTCTTTGTTAACGGACACTTGACACACAATTGCCTACTAATCTAAATCTCAAATTCATCCAGCATACTGAAATGTGGCTGATCCTGAACGTTGTGGCAACAGCTAATTACAATGATTATCAAATTACCAAACATTCAAGAGTTAAAGAATGACACTTCCTGCTAAGCAATGCATTTTTTTTTCCATCAGATGCCTCATTAAGTTCTCTGCAGAGGGTTTGCAATTAATTACAGTGTATTTCTGGTATAGAAGCATGTCAGAATGAACACATCTGGTCCAAAAATAAGATTAATAACTTTTATTCTGCTCAATTTCTCACACTTGCAAATGCTTTATGCGCAAATAGATAAAAAAAAAATCTATCAGCTCTTGATTGTATTGATGCTATTTTCAGTTATGGTAAGAAGAACAATGAAGTCTCAGGAGAATACTCTGCAGGCACAAACAGATATGGAGCTGGAACAGGTGACTATATATCGTTACTGTATAGAACCAATGTTTCATATCTTCTCAATGCCAAAATAAAAGGTCACATTTTATGTACCGATTCAGTCCGTGTTTCATCCAAGAGGGAATACATCGAATATCAAGTCATAGTGTGAATGTTTTTGAATATGGAGCTATCGTGAGAAAAAAAATCACCCATAAAGAAAACAATTTGACAGAAATCTGTATTGACACAACCAAGACAAGCTCTCATACTGAGGCTGCAGCTAAAATAAATCAAAGATAAATGTACATGTTGTGGCTGCAAACAAGCAAATCTGACTGAAAGTCTGACTATATTACCAGTGCACTTTACTAAAGGTGTTTAAAGAAGAAGATTTCCATGATAGTAGTCCTGAAATGAACATCCTTGATTGCTATTTTGCTCCATTCCCTCTCAAGAAGGATGGTAAGTGATAAAACCGAGATATAAAGCTATGATGCTGATTAGGCTTGAGCAGAAACACAGCATTAAATTAGACAGAAAAATCACCATAATGAATTGTTGATAGATTGTCTAAGTGGTCTTTGAGGTAGAACATTTTTAAAATGCACTCCTCATAAATAGTCCATCACAATGAAAAGCCGGTGGCAGGGGGAAATCGTTTCTGTTTTCACTGTAATGGATGTTTAGTATTTAATAAAGCATAGACAGATCAATTATCGCAATCTGCCTGGGGAGAAGTTCAAAAAAAAAAAAAAAGTTAACATGCACTTATATAAATAATATTGATGTTAGGAAAGGAATCGTCTATGTGGAATAGCAAGAGTGAGAATCAACTACGCAGCAGCTCTGCAAAGCTGTACAGACACAGCAGGGCTTTTAAACCAAATGCTGACGTCAACATTTTAACATGCTCATGATGCTAGTAGGTGGATGCTAAGCGGGTATAGTGTTTATCATGTTCACCATGAGAGTTAAGCATGGAAGAGTGTTAAAATGTGTTATTTAGCACTAAACAGAAAGGCTGAGGCTGATGGAATGTCATTAGTTGCATCAGTTTTAAATTGTCAATAATTGTCAATGATATTTCACTCAAAACCGCAAATGCAAGTCTCATAGTAGCGCTTGTGTCATCCTTTGTGAACTATGAATATCTGTGTAAAATTGTGCCAAACTGCTTGCATGGGTAACTGGATGGAGAAGGATTAAGTAAATACAGAAAAAATACCATTAACTGTTGTTCCTACAACATCATAATGCTGTAACTAGCACAGGCTTTCATATCACTGACCACATCAATAGTATAAGTCAAATTTACCAACTTTACAAACCAAACACTCAAATAAATCAGAGTCTGAGCTGTTTGAAGAAGACAAACTTATTTTATTAGTTCACGAACGCACAAATCTAAAGAGCGTGAAGAGGCTAAACACAGGGCCACTTCTGTCACTTTTGCGCTTCCATTGGTTTGAATGAACACGGCGTAAACGCCTGTGCGCGCACAAAGATGAGAAGGTCACAGAAGACAAAGCGGCTGAATTGATACAGACGGTGGAGATCCACGTGCGCACGGCTGGAGTCATGAAGATGAATAAAGAGCAGCTTCTTCATGTATAAGTTATGCAGAATGACGCAGCTATCATCGCGGTTCTGGAGAATGAGAGAGAGACAGGCCGAGGAGGACGGCGAGGCAAGGATGAAAGAGCAAAGGCCTTACAGAGGGAGATGTAACCTCATGCTTCAAAACATGTCCTTCAGTATTCACCGCGAGCGATCAACGCGTGACTTGGGAAGCCAAACAGGTCCCTCTGTCATCACTCCACAAGGCTGTTTAAACACTCTCTGAAGGATGGATTCTGCCTCACAAAACCTTCACTATACAAAGTAAATACTGGGCCCTATCTTCACGACGCAAACGTGTGGTCTCAGAGCTGGTGCAAGCGTGGTTCTGCGGGTGTGTCCAAGTAATTTTGCTTTTTAGAGGACATAGAAAGAGGGTGTCTTGTATTCCCGAATTATTTGTAAGTGCATAACATGAACTCACCCAATCATCCCCTTTCAAAGCCTTTGCCACCTACACTGTAAAAGTTTGCTTTGAAATCTGCAGTTATTTATGGTGTTAAACACAGTAAAGAATAGAAATAGAAAATAGAATACTCTGTTATAATATAGTTAAGCACCCAATACTGTAAATACAACTTAAATCACTGTATTTTTTAAAAAATGTACAGTTAGTCACTAAATAGAACTGAAGTTACAGTATGGTACTTCTACTGTCAAAAGTAATTACAGTAACATACATTTTATGGATTTACATTGTATAGAAGGTGGATTTTGGCACATTTGTCTTTGCCCATTGATCCAGATTGGGTTCCATTTTTCCCCACACCAGAAGAAAAGAGTTGAAATCAGTTTTTCTTCCCAATTTGCATAGGAATGATCTCTCAACCTTCCATATGATCAGAAAAGCCTCACTGTCTATTCCCTGTGCCAACACTGTCAATCAAACGCTACAACCCAGTTTTTGAAGATTGCCTTTTTTTAGTCAAACACACATCAGTGCTCACTTCCTGCAGCTGATAGCAAACGAGTTGTAATGATACATAAAGGATATATATAATAAGCACCAAAAATATTGCAGCTGACTATTTTGGTTAAAATATGTTGTAAATAGTGAAATAATAGTCATATCTGTGTTTTATTCCAGTAAATGTTGACTTGAATCAGATTTCCTATCAGGCTGCCTGACAAGTGAGTCTCTCTTAATGGGTAGAGCTCTCCTCCGGCTGCAGAGGTTTGCTGAAAGACTGTGGGTTGGTGCATGATTAAAGTGGGCTGACAACACATCTCTTGCTCACTTGTTTTTGTATAATTGGTTGCTGCTCAAGTGGCAAGTCCGGCTTGCCCCCTCCAACGCTCGGAGCCCTGGATGCAGCACATGAGGTGCATGGACATAGCGACGGCCCCGCTTGGGTTTTTGAGACTGATTAAAATGAGATTACTGACTTGCTTTTGATTTGGCGTCTATGAAGACAAGAATTAAATTTACTATAGTAAAACATCTCGAGCAACAGCATGAGACACACAAGTCAGTTCATAACAACACCACTTTAAGAGATAGTTTAGGTTTTGCAGTATTGTTCATTTTAATTGCTATGATTTTGTATGTTTTCCTATATGCAATTTAAAAGCCTAACATACTGTTATGCATAAAAATCCAAACCATATTTTCCATTATTAAACAAGATTCTAAGATAAAAAGTTTATAGCTGTGTGGCTGATGAGTTCGGCATCAAATTAAACTATTGGACAAATTGAAACTGAATACATTTGAGTATATGCTGACAAGCATATAACAAATATCTAGTGAGAGTCACATTTTTTTATATATGCTAGGATCAAATAGTTCCTGATTTCACTAAAGCTTTTTTTTATTAAACCTCTTTATTGAGAGAGCAAACATGTTTGACATGAATAGACGGATCCTGACACTTGACAGCAATACACAAAATGGGTCACCACTGAAATGAAAATGTTTTTCTAGCACAAGGACAGATGAATGAGCCACAATGAGGTTGTGTTACGCCTCTGCAATTTTTGATGACTGGTTCATAGCTGGTGGGCAAACCAACTGGATTTCCCCCTGGGAACCTGCAAGCTAATTACGTTCAGACAACTTAGCCAAGCTACAGCAATACCCGGCCATGAAAGTGAAGGTGTGTTTGTGTTTGCCATATAAAATGGATGTAAACATTGCATCACCAAATGCAATCATGAAAGGGAATTATTCATAGGCTTTATCCGCAAAGACATGTAGAGCAATAACCATGACCCCTCATAAGAAAGTCATACCTTTAGAAAACTAATAAGCCCTCCAGTTATGATTTTAATAGTGTACACTGAAGAATAATTTGCGAACATTTCCACAAGATGAATTTGAACAAGAGGAAAATTATTTTTGAGCATAGAGAAACTATAAATGGGCTTTAAAGTAGACAAAAGATAGATCCAAATATCGTTTATTGCAACCATATAATAAATTAAATAAAATCACCCTAAAATCCCCAATAAATGTTGACTATCATGGCGCCTCGACAGAAAATATTACCTTTAACATTTATACAATCTTTTTGATTGTGCTTAAAGTTGAATGCAACAATAGAATATGTATGTAATGCAATGGAAACAGAGCAGAACTGATGATGTACGTGAAGCCTGGAACAGGCTTATTACGAGGTTCGTATCTTGTGCTGTCGCCTCGTCGTCTGACTTGCAAAGAGGATGGGTGGGTGGGGGGGGGGTCCATTCGTGCCATGATTGCTTGCAGATGATTGAAAGAGCCAAGGTATGTAGAGACATGCTGATTGTGTTTGCCATCTCTAAAGCTTTAACTGCATGGCCCTCCCAATACCTTAATCCAGTTTATCCCTCCGAGGCAGAAACAGCGAGCTCGCTCATAGTCAATCTCTTGATTGTTCAGTGACCTTGAGCAAGCAAATAATAAGAGCGCCCGGTTCGTTCAGGCCGCTGTTTGGCAGACCCATGTCAAAGAGATGGACACCTGAGAAAAAAAAATGACTCTCTCGTTAAACTAAAATGTCCAGATTAAATCAGAGCACGAGACTGAGCCTTGGTGTCTTCTGAAGACAATGTATATAGAAAGATAAAATGGGGGAAAAAGTGCAATAAATTTATATTTGAACATATTAACACATATATTTATTAGATTATGGATTGATATCAGTGGATCGACTTGTCTGGTATGTTAAAGCTTGACACAGGGATTGGAGGTGTGGGAATGGGTTAAGGCCCCCAATACTACACTAGTCTAGATTTTTTTTTAACACAATATTTTCCTCCACTGGTTAAAAAAAAATCTCCTTCCACAAACAAATATCTCAGACTACACAGAGACCTCCACACCAATACGATCTGCCTAAAAACCTGCGATGCCAGGCCAACAGTGGCCGATAAGCAAAATGTTAAATACCTGCGTGATAGAAAGTGTTGAACATGCGCAGTGCAACATGGTAGTGATTCAAAAACACAGGCTTATCTACGGGGATTATGATACACGGATCTACTTGCACTTCATGCAGTAATCTTAAATTCAGCTGTAAAGCTGCAAATGATACCAAAAGTATCGAGAGGACAGACAGAACCTGAGACATGCCATCAACTCTGTGGCCGCGAGCATGCGTGAACCACGTGTTGATGTGGTCACGAATCTGAAAAAGATCCAGATTGGGGTCGCTACACTAATCTACTCGATCTGATATTTTCCAATCTCTCCACTTGTTCATCCGGTTTGACAAATCTCCAGACAAGTGCTGTGTTGGTGTGGTTCAAAAGCTGAATTGGATAGAGAAGTGTGTGGATAGAAAAAAAATAAAATCTAGATTGGTGAAGTTGATGCCTGAATCCACCACGGTAAACAAAGAAAATATTACAGCTAAGTGCAAAGTTGTCTTTCCTACTTGAATATTCTGTCTTCTTAGCTGACCTTGCTAACCTTAGCCACTGGTAAGGCCACATTCAAGGATCCTTCACTTTAGTTCTGATTGGACTAAATAGAGTTTTTTAGCGCTGTGGCTATAGGGGCTAGGGTTGGTCAACGACTTTGGCGAAAAAACAAATCATTAGCAAACACTTCTTTACACTCAAGGAGGCTGAGGACAGTCACTTGACCCAAATCAATGTACTGTTCATCATACGTCCCGCAATTTGATTATCTCTTGTATTTTAAATCTGCAATGCTCTTGGTTTACAAAAATCACTTACTAGCTACTGGTGATCTTGTTTGTGAATGGGACAAATCAGTTGACATCCCATTGTTCTCAGAACAAAAGCTGTCTGTCTCTTTCCCCCTCAAACAGTCTCTTCGCTTCATATCGCTGCCTCCCCTTCAGTTCTCCTCAGTCTCCCTGGGGAGTCACACGCCATACAGTTCGAAAACCTCTGCAACCTCCACGGTCACCATGAAGCTGACATTTGTGGTCACTGAAATGTCTTGGGAAGTACCCATGAAATTTATTCATGTTCCCCTCATGATGAATTAATTAAACTTTTAGTGCCATCATCATGTCAATATTTCCCTTTGTCCTTTGCTTAAATGACAAGAATACCTGCAAACTAATGACATTCACATCACCGTCAGATCTACCTTTTGTTAAAGGTCCCATATTTTACAGTTTTCCTGGGTTTTATTGGAAGCTTTGATATCCCTCTTAAGATATATTTGTGGTTTTGGATACTAAATGTCACATTTAGTGTTACATCTCCTCCCTCAAACTGGATAGTTTTTATTTCAAATGTTTTATGAAATATATTTTATATTTGAAATAAAAACAAGAAAAATATAAATTAAAGTTCATACTTCAAGTGTTACTTCCCTCCCTAGTGTGGGGGGGTGATGTAACAATGTGTAAAACTTCCTTCAAAGTAAAATTCATTTGTACATAATAGAACCTGGTATCGATAGAGCACACGAGTTTTTAAAAAAAAATGTTTTTGAATGTTACATATCTGGGCGTTTGCCTCCCCTACGAAGAGCTATAGTACAGTAAATGTGTGTGTAAATATGAGTGGAATGCTTGTTAAATAATGATGAGAAAATCAAAACCGGATTCCTTCAATGAGTTATTGTAAGTCAAAGGAAAGAGTGCTTGGCAGAATTAATAACACAGTGAACAGTAGGAAGAGATGGGAGCCATCTGCATGAAGAACTTGCCAGTGCTGGTTTATCTTTACTGAGACACATTCTGCTCACAAATAAGAATACTAAAGCATGTTATAACAGAGAAGCTCAAGTGAACTGCTGGCAGGGTAAATGGATGGAAGCTTATTTGCTAGCTGAAGTACTGCTAAGGGATAATTATTCTCCAATTAGTCTGCAGCTTTAAAAGCATGCCCCTCCGCTATTCATTCTCTCTTATTATTTCAAGCTTCAGCAGTCCTCTGTCGCCCTGCTGCGACCAGACTGAGGCCCCCGGAGGGGAGGTACGGGGGTGGCAGGATTCCTTCCTGTCCAGCAACAATCCCAAAGAGACCAGCCCTCGCCAAACATACAATCATGAAGCACTTATTCTTCCGCATGCAGTCCGTGCACCACAACCCTAATGTTACTGGAGACGTGACAGAATTTTGACATGTGTGGGCTGATATAGAAAGTGCTCTGCTTCTAGAAACGAGCAGTGTGCCACCACCAGTAAATGATAAAAGACTATCGTCTTAAATGAATAATTTGGGGAATCATGCTTGTTTATTTATTTGCAAAGAGTTAGAGGAGAAGATCAACGACGTGTGGCAAATGTAGCAGCAGCCAGGTAGTTTCACTTAGTGAAAAGACAAGAGGAAAACATCTGGCTTGGCTTCATGTCTACGGGTGACAAAATCTGCCTGCCATCATTAAAGCTCAATTATTGACGCATTATACCGAAACATGAAAGACTGCAGGGAGCTAGTATCCCCGTTTACAGCCTACATGCTAAACATAGGCTACGTTCAGGCTGCAGGCTGAAGTGACCCAAATCCGATTTTTTTCCTGTATGCGACCTGTATCTGATCTTTTGAATGACACAGATCAAAGTTTTTCAAATGCAACCCAGGCCACTTGGATATGTGGTCCTAAAACCGATACATATCTGATCTTTTGACATACGACTTCAGTAGGAATGGCCGGGCCACGATCATCCGACCTACATGTCATCAACAAGCGACAAACGTCACTATTCTGCAGATATGGGACCAAGTCACACATGTGCAAGTCTCAAGTCTTAACCTTCAATCACAAATATATTAGTCCCAAGGATTTTTTTCTTGGGCAAGTCAAGTCAAGTCCTGTAATAAGTCAAATCAAGGTTAAGACTTGAAACTTACTACTAAGTCCTGAGTCTCAAAGTCCAAGTCAAGTCTCAAGCACACAAAAACTCAGCCGACTGTGCAATAAAGAGAGATTTACATGGTGTTTATTGACATAAACAGCATTGTGTGTATTCATTGGGCAAGGTCTTATATGTACTCTGCACTGCAGGTTTAAGGTTTGGTTATGTTTGGGAAAAAAGGCAGTTTGGATTAATAATAGTGCATATTTTATTGCTGTTAGAATTATATCTTGGTGTGGATTGAAAACACTATTGGTACAATAAGAAAAACACAAATTCCATAAGTGCATCCAGGGCATTGCTGCAAAAGACCCTAATGTGCAGTTACATTTTCCTGAATAAACAATAGTTAAATATAAGTCCCTTTACTCTCAAGAAATGTGTTGATGTGTTCTCCTTGCTCCTATAGTTGGATATTTGAGCTTTAATGTATGGATGTATCTTTAATTGATCTCTTTACATTGTATGCTTTTTGTGAAAAAAAAGACTGTGATTCTGGTTCAAAGAATATAACATTGATTACCGCTGGAAACCACTGTTTGCCTTTTCCTATCAGCAAAAGGCAAGATTTTGTTGACCATATATTTTCTTTGGGTGGATTTACTGATTAGACTGAGAGAAATGATTTTATTTTTCTTACACAAAATCTTCAGCGGAGAAGCAGTAGATAATGAGTGCTTAAGATTGGATTTTTTAGTGTCTGTAAAGTTATTAGTGTGGTAACTGCGATCTTTAAATATAAGCGCAGATTCATATGAAAAAATGATGGAAGGTAGCAATTTCAAACCCATTATACTGCATATGTGTTATATGGGTGAATGAGCTGATGGAGAATCTTGTTTTGCTTGACAGGGTGCAGCAGTGTGTAGCCACTAGTGCCCTAGTTGCATACCTAATGTGCATACCCAATTCCAGGCTATATGCCTAAAAATACCTTTCTAGTTTGATAGATATTAGTCAGTAATGTTAAAGTCAGTCTTCAAAGATACATCAGCATCAGCAGCAACTGGCTTAGAATAATAATTGCTCATCAAATTATTTAAAGATGAACGATCATATGACAACTTATATGGATAAGATTTTATTTATGGCTCGAAAACCTATTTTTTTGACTTTGACATTGATGCAATCTGTATCAATTATTCATTATACTTACCTCATCCTGCTTGTTTGCTACAGTGTGATTCAGCATAATACTTCTCCTGTAGAGTGCGTTGAATATATTTGCAGGTCAATAATTGATTGAATATCCAGCACAATGCCAGGCAGCTAAAACTGTTTCTCGATGTTTTGTATCACAGGTTCTTCTAACTGAGCGCATTTTTTCCCCCTTGCATCCTTTGAAAAACTAAAAACACTTAGCTGAGATCAGTGGATTAAACGCAAAGAATATTCGGTGTGTTCATTATAATGAAGAAGTGGAACAACATGGTTTCCAAGGCAGGTTTTAAATATGCACTAGGTTTCTTTTGCATGCCTCTAAGTATTTATTACAACAGGCTTAGACCTCTCACACAATAGAAATAGCTTTAATGGTGCCCACAAGAAACAATAAAGCTGTTTTGCAGAGTGATTTGCATGGGTGTTTGGTAAGGAACCCTACAGTATATGTTCCTCTACAGGAACTCTTTGCTTTTCCATTGATGTTTTCATTGACAGTCGTGGTTGTTTTGCTCATTTCTACAATTTATTGAAGGGCTGCTTGAAAGGTCTGTCTGCTGTAGAAAGAAGATATATTACCTCTAAAGCTGAAGCTCAGCCCACGCATTGATATTCATGCATGCTGACTGTTCATGTATAGAGAATTCTGTTGGCAAAGGAATGGAGCGGTAAAGAGAGAGAGAAAGAAAAAAGAATTCACGCATGAATAGTTTTTAAAGCGAAAAAGCGCAAGATCAGATGCAAGCACATGAGGAAGCTGGGGGAAATGTGGACGTGAAATATTTCTGCTGGATAGAGCTTTCGGTTCAGGCTTAGTGATAGGGAGCAACAGTGTAGTCCTGTCAGAGGGTCGGGGAGGTCATCGCGCCACTGGGAACACAGGGAGAAAACGGTTGAGGTTTTGAATTCAATATGAGGAGCTGGAGAGCCAGTGAGAAGTAGATGACATGAAAGAATTTAGTGTGATTGAAAATGAGGCAGGCAGCAGACTTCTGTATGAGTTGTAGAGGTTGACAAAAGGTCTTTTGGGAGTCCAGTCAAGAGAGAGTTGTACTAGGACAGACGAGCAATGACTAGAATTTGAACAACAGGGGAGAGGAGGCGGGGGAGGCCTGGCAACGTCACATCCCAACATACTGGTTGTGTTAGTTTGCGGTTGTATTTTGTGTGACACACCACTAAAATTCTTGCTGCTCTCACCTGGCAGCAGACGGTGTGTTGCTATCCGTGAAGTAAAAAAAAGTAGGATTTGATGAAGGGAGGAAAAACCTTTGAGATTGATATGGTTGGCAGGCGTCCAGATGCAGTCACAGCTGGCAAGCAGAGGTGCAAAACTCAAGATGTGTGTCGATAGGAGAAAAGAAGTTTCTTCTTTTGCTGTCAGCATTAACAATGGTAGAAAAAAAAAAACTTGCGGAATGTGAAAGCAGAGTCGAGGAGGAGAGGAGCGGCATTACCCATGCTGAGGACGGGCAGAAATGTGAATCCGCCAGGAGTCGAATCACTCACACAAGATTCTGCGTGAGCTAACGTGGCAAGAGGCATTTGATTGATTGTCATGGTGTTCAAAGCAAAAGCGAACACCTCTGCAGAGGTCATCTCTGCAGGTCAGACCCCTCACACAACAGAAAAATGTCTATTGATTCTTCCAGATGACATTTTCTCCTGATCTCCATGAGCCTGACGAGGTGGAAGTCTGACTGCAGAACATTACAGCGAAGTAGGACACCTCAGAACCAGATGATAGTTATAAGTGGTACATACCAGTTTTGGGCGACGTCCCCTTATTTGACACTTGATGATGGTTAGCATGTGGAGAATTATGATTGGTCTTAGCACCAGCCATATTATCTCTTTAACCCTCTGAAACCATCATCGTCGTGGACACTAACAGTTGCGTCGTTCCAATGCTTTCTTTGAAGAAGGTTTTCCATCCGCCACGGTACTCTTGTCTTCTTTGGGGCCCTTTGTAAAATAGATCCAATAGTGACCATTTTATTGTCCATATTTTATCAATTATCAATCATATATTGCATCTAGCTTTGATGTTAATGGCCATATTTGTTTCCCATAATGCTTTGTGAGAACCTTTTGACCTTTCAGAGGCTGATCCAGCCGGAAACAGCTCTTCTTCTCTTCTTTTTTCTAACCCTTGTTTCAATGGTAACTGGACTGCATTTGCATAGCGCCTTTCGAGTGAACCACAAAGCGCTTTACATTACAATAGTTCATTCACACACTGATGGCGGTGGCTGACATACAAGGTGCCACCCGCACATCAGGAAGATATCCATTCATACACATTCACACACTGCACGGAGCAGCCATCAGGGGTTAGGTATCTTGCACACACCGACATGGAGCCCAGTTGAGCCAGGAATCAAACCACAGAATACTCAGCGGTTATTTACAGAAGATCTGTATCTGTTTCTGACAGGAGGGGTGTTGCATCATAGTGGTGGCTCTCCATGGTGATGCTGGATCATCCACCCTTTTAGTATGTACTAGGGTTATCATCCATCCGAACAACCCTAGTACATACTTCAGCTTTTGGACATAAAATTTGAGAAGTTATTATTAAGTTGATTTTAACTTGAACTTTGTACCTTAAACATATGATGAAAGATATTCCCACTTAATGAGGAGGAGCTGATGTGCAAATGAGCAGCGACAGTGTGAAGGACTGGATGAGGTCAACAGAGAAGCTAAGATATAATACAAGATGAGACAACAGGATATATGATATGATAGAATGTGATGCTCCTTCACTGTCAGCATCCTTAAGCAGATCTGTTTTAAGAGGAAGCTTCTACCCCTAATGGTGTAAAAAGGATTTCTATTCCTCAATAGGCACAAAAAAAAATAAATAAAGAGAATGTCAACATTTTCGAATCAGTGAAGTCAGAGGAGAGTATAAGGAGGGAGCAGAAGTGACGGCTAGTGGCTTGTTGAGAGGAAGAAGCTTAGATGTGCAGTGGGAGCATGTGACATTTTGATAAGAGCAGGAATTCAGGGATGAAGAGAGACAAGCTGAGGATGAGATAAAGGCTAGTTTCCACCAGAAAGATGTTATTTTAGATGGAAAACAGATGCTGGAGAAATTTTTAAAAAAGTGCAAGAAATATAGAGAACAATAGAAACAAGCCAGCCTTTTGTCATGCTCAGCAACAGAGTGGCAACAACTGAAGGAGGAAAACATGACAGTGATGGTCAAAAAAGAAGAAGAAGAAGAAGCGAGTACATACTGAAGCAGAGCAGTTTGTGGAGTTGGAGAGGAATACTACAGACTTCCTGGTAAGCAGCAATAGTGTGAAGTGAAACCAGATTAAAGGGGTTAGTCAAGACAAGAGAGATGGCCACTGACATCAATAGAGGACGGAGAAACAGAGTTAATGTTGATATAATTAACCCTGGGAAGGAAAGGGAGACAACCTCTTTATGGAGATACTAACAATGTGGATTATTCTGTATTTTTCAAGGAAAGCAGATTAAAGACATTAATGTTCCGAAAACCGCAGCTTCCCCAACAAGTCTGTCTCATGTGCACTGACCCAGACTCAGTGATCATTAGCCAGCTTCTTTTAAACTCTAGCTTACTGCTCTCTGGCTGAGAAACGAGAGGAATGACTGTAGAGCGACGAGCAGAATCACAGGACGGTGGAGAGACTGAAAGCGTTGCGCTGCAGAGAGACAGCAGCAAGTGTTTCTGTCTTGTCTGAAGTGATCAATGTCTGCGAGGCAGCACAGAAAGGCAGAGACGGGAAGAGATGAGCTCTAGAGTCTGGGACCGCTTGACTGACAGCCCCGGCCTTTCTGTCGCTACAATGGTCTGAGAGCGAGCTGACCGAAAGGGTTGAACAAGGTTAAATTGACTGCGTTTGGAGAGGGGGGACAGATGGCCCCGTTCTATTTAAAAAAATAAATAAATATATGGGTGAGAGGAGAGGGGAGAAAGAGAGAGGTATGCGATGAGGCACGAGGATACTGTGAAGGGAAAAGTAATAAAATGAAATAAGCAGACTGGCATAGATTTACTTTGTCCTTCCTCAGCGGACTCCTGTGGATAAGCTCCTGTGTTTCAGCGCAGCTGTTGGCGCAAAGAGGGCCAACTACACAAGGCTGAATCTCTGCAGCATAAACCACAGGAGGAAAATTCAAGGCTAAGCTGTATTAATGCTGATTGGAATAATAACATTGGTGTTAAGCTCAGTGGGAGAGGCAGTGTCTCTCATTATGAACTGGACGGGAAACAAATCTCCAGCAAGGCGCCTGTCAACTGAAGGCAACAGCGAGGGTTACTCAGTTTACTCCCACAAGGCACCGTACTAAGCCCACGCAGCTTGTACTAGTTAGCCAGTGCTGGAAGAAGAATTAAGATCCTTTACTTAAAGGTCTCACTTGCATGCATAATGTCGTTTTTCTGGGGTTTATTTAAAGTTTTCATACCCTTAACATGATATACTTGCAATTTAAAGTACAAGAACGCAACTCAACTCATCTTTTTTCATGTAAAATGTTGATCTGAAAAGTGAATAAAGCTGTCAGATTAATGTAATGGAATAGAAAGAACAATATTTCCCTCTGAAAGTTATACCCAAAATACAAGTAAAATACAAACAACTCAATGTTGTATGCAAGTACAATAAATTGTACTTGTACATGAGTAAATGTACTTATTTACTTTCCACCACAGTAGCAGGCTTAAGTTCAAACATACAAAAGAACACAGTAGATTGGTAATTAACCCAACTGCTGCTCCAATATTGCTTTTTTCTTGTGTCAGCTCAGGTAAAGATCTCTCATTCATTAAATGTATTTAACCAGACATAAATGTTCTTTGATTAAAAATGCTCATCTTTAACCTAATCAGATCCTGATTTCATACATGTTTTCGGGTCCAGCATCAGATTTATCATCAGATTTTCTGCTAAATTTGGTGGACTATTTTGTGTTTGCTCTGTGATTTCCTTATATAGAATAAAATTCAAGGACAGTGACTATGACATTTTAGTAAACACTTTGTTTTTTGAGACGCTGCAATACTAATAAAAAGGACTATTTATAGAACAAATGCTTTATGCAAAGCGACTAAAGAAAAACAAAGGTCCTTGATATATAAAACCACTCTAAAGGCACAATGAAGACATAAACAGCGGTTCTACACTTGTAATAGAAGGATGATTTTTTTCACGGATTATCACAAGCCATATGTGTTCATCTGCTGAGCCACTGATGTGACAATGTGTATAAAAAATACACTTTTGAAATGAAAACCTCAAGTCCTGGTAAGATTCAAGATATGATCTGTTAGCTTTAGGAGAAGAATCACACATCATCATCAAAAAAAAAAAAAAGCCAGAATCTGGTTTATTTGGCACTTCCTTATTATACACTCGCTGAACACAGGTGTGAAACACAGTTCTCCACAGAAAATGGTGTCACATAAGAACAAGGACAGACAGGAGAACTACATTAAAATGCTGCTGATGCATTTTTGTGTGTAATATATAGCGGAAAGTAAGTTTAAGATACTTGTACTCTACTTGCGTATTTACATCTAAGGTAACTCAATACTTCATCTTCATTTTAGAGAGAAATGTTCTACTTTCTACTCCTCTACATTTAATTACCTTTAAAAAGATGATTTTAATATTTTACATGCAATTAATATACTTTAATATTCTATTATCAATACATTATCATACTTTTCTTTTTTATTATTTGCTATGGAACATGTGTGAAAGCACAAATATTAAAACAAATATTATGATGCAGTACTATTATTGATAAACCAACTAAAATATTAAAATGTTCTCATGTGTATTAGATCTTTTACTTTGGATACAGTATAGTACATTTCGGTGAGGATACTTCTGTAGCTATACTTACTTAAGCAACATTTTCAATTCAGGAAAGTGCTGATGCATTTCAATGTGCACATTAAATTGCTCATATTTCTGGTATGACATTATTTCCTAAAAAAAAAAAAAAAAAAAAAAACTTGAAGATGCATATATGTTTGGAACTCTGCAGCCCTGAACAGACCAATCAGGGCCAATCAGGTGCGTCAAAGCGGTTAATTAGACGCGTTCCTCGTGGTGGCGGCAGGACAGGCGCTGGCCAAGGTGCTGGAACGTCATACGTGACTCATGGCAAAGTCCATTCATAAGTAAGTCTACTACTTCAATTTAAACAATGTGCAACGAGGTAAAAAAAAAAAAAAAAATCATCAATTAGTGCAATTGAGACACGTGATTTGAGTTGCAGATCCAAACTATTCTACCTATCAGGATCTTTAAAGTCATGATCAGAGATTTCGCTTTCTTTTTTTTCCCCTTCTATGTTCTTTGTTGCCTGGTCCTCGCTCTCGATTTTAATGAGAAAAACAACCTTGGAGGATCGGATTCGTCCACGTGCCCTTCAAATGGCTGATAGGTGTTTTTTTTTCCTGGAGTATAGTAGGTTACCTAGGGTACCTTGGGTAGGTACCTACCTTGGTTGGGTAACCAGGCGTGCGTTCTCACCGCCGCCGAGCGCATTGGGTGCTCAACGGCCACTCGGCAGCAGCAACCCCCCCCCCAACACACACACACACACACACACACACACTCTGTGTATGCAGCGCTGGACACGATTCACCCGTTTGCACAGTGGAGGAGCTGTGACGCGTTTAGATCACCAACGCAAATGAGACTGCTACCCCTCCTCCCCCCTCCTCTCACCAACACACACACACACACACACACACACACACACACACACACACACACAGTGCTTTATATGGCCGTGCCAGCTTTTCAGAGCGGCGACGGAGAGCAGCACTGGCTACTGAAAGAAAGAGAGAGAGGGAGAGGGAGAGAGAGAGGGAGAGAGAGAGAGAGAGAGCTTATATAACAGCAGCTCTGGGAGATGCTGGAGAGCTGAGGGGACCTTCAGTGGACAATAAGCGGAGGGGGAAAACGGCGAACATTACGGCCGTAGACTGATAATTGATCGCGCGACACCAAGGATGCCGCGCGCAATTCTCCGCCGCTGAAGGTAAGACCGCACGTTCTCATCCCCTCTTACTGTAAATGGTGGAGGCACAGTGAGAAGCGTTTTTTAAGATGGAAGACCTCGGATTCTTAAATAGGTGATGCGTGTTTACTCCCGCTTTATTCACTTCTCTCTTGTCAGCCTCACATCCACTCACACCCCCCCCCCCCCTCCTTTTGAATCGAGCCGGACGCGGACGCCTCAGCGAGGTTAGGTTAGAGTTATTTTATGCTCACAAATGTGCGGCTGAACATAAGTTGTGCACTCGGACTTGATCATTGTGCAAACTGTTGCTTCTATCACCGGGAGCACCGCACCCCTACTTTTTTTTTTTTTTTTTTTCTGGAGGGCGGTGTTACAGTGAGTGTGACTGCACAAGACTGTCCACAAGAGGCCTGAGATGAAAAGTGGAGCTGAAGGGCATGACGGTCTGTGACAGCCACCTAGACGATGAAGCTTAATGATAATAATATTATTATTATTAATAATAATGCTGCATTGGAATCATACAGCGCTTTTCTAAGTACCCACAAACGTATAGCATCAGATAGGAGGAGAGACTGTATTGTATGAATTGTGCTACAGGAGAATCTGAAATCAGATGTCAAAGAAGGTGAAGAGCAAGTGAGCATCAAGCCCACAAGAGCAGGTCAGGGCTGCACTCCACTGGTCCTCTCTTCAAAGTATTAAAGAAACACTGGAATACTACTGTAGCGTGTTTGACATAATGATTATTCGGAAATCTTCAGCAGTTTAACGTCTCATCGCTGCATGTTTTTTTTTTGTTCTCATCACTTATTCATCTCTCCACAGATGAGGCCAGAGATGGTCTGCATAATCCCTATTTCATAAGCACTCCTAATGCCAGACAGTTTTTTCCCCCCCTATCACATGATGTCATTTCACTCTAAAAACGGAGTTTTTTAAGAATGCAAAGCTGCCAGTGTTAAGATAAATATTATCGAACAGTGCGGGAATCCAGGTTTTATTTTGTTGTTTTTTTAAAGTCACATTAATAAAGGTTGATACCCTAACTCTCCTTTCTTTTCTTCCTGAAAAAAAAAGCTAATTTTGTTTTTACATATTAGGATTGCAGAATCCCGACGCACAAATCTAAACAGGAATTGCAGGAACACAACTTCAAGCAGGGTTTTGAATTAAAAAAAAAAAAATGTCAGGAATGAATACAGCACCAAGCAGCAGGCAAGGATGTGTTGCAAGATGCTGCAAGACAGAAACACAAGCTCATATGTCAACATGGGTTCTGCATCTAATCCGCTAGGCTCATATTTCTCTTCCCTTTGATTGTGCTCACATACAGAATAATGCACTTCTGCTTTAAATCCAGCTGCTTATGTATTTTTTTTTTTTTTTTGTGCCTCAGATTTTCCCCAAGGATCATCCTGCAGTCAGTGACCACAGCCTTGGATATTAAATCCCTATCCGTTGCTACACATCCATTGTTCCCCTACTGCTATTGGACTCTGTGGCAATGAAGGACAAAGACCAAATGTCTGCGCCGCTGCCAGATGCTGCGGGTCTTTCCAAGATTTTGAAGTTGTAAGTAGGTTACAGATCTGTCTTCTCATTCCTAATCCATGAAATGGCCTTCAAGTGAGGTGAGAGGCAGTAACCGGTGTGGGAATGGTGGCTCCCCTCTGCAGACTGCACTGCTTCTTGAAGCGGGCTCAGATGCTGCTGGTCTGCCTGGGGATCGCCTATCTAATGGCGGGCAGCATCCTGCTCCTGCAGCGCTCCGGGGTCAGGGTGCCTCAGCAGACCCCGGCCGGCTTGCCGCCCCTGCTGTCCCTCGCCGCGCCCCCGACCACCCTCAGGGTCGCCGGCCTGAGCGTGAGGGAGCGCTCCAGATGGGCCGCCGTTCAGCCCGTGTCCGGGGGAGGGGCCGGGGCAGGGCACCACTGGCCCGCCGCGCGAAGCCTGGGGGTCCAACACTTGCACCGTCGCTGGTTTCACAGTCTGCTGCCGGAGAGTCCAGAGCAGAGAGCTTCTCCCCACAGGAGCAGCAGACATAAAGGTAACCAACTATACAGACCTGGCAGCTGATTCTATGGATACATTCAATTAATAAAATGTAAAAGTTCACAAAATTGGATATGTTTTATAAGTTTAAGCCAAGTCTTTTTTTTTTAAAAAAAAATCTGCACTGATTTACCATAACTGTACTTTCCTGGACTCACAAAAAAGATCAGAACCAGAGATTCCTCTTCAACCTACATTATCCACAATAGCACTCATTTGTGCGGTACTTCCTATTTGTAGCCACCAGCAGAGATGAGGAGCTAACAGAGGCCTGGTAACCATCTTCAAATGTGTAGTTTTCTGCCGTAACTGACGTCATTCATTCAAGTGTCATCAAAGGTCTATCTGCTTTCACTCAGCTCCCCTCTGGAGCCACAAAGGCCTTTATACCACAAATACAGCAGGACTCAACACACAAAGATGTGCAAAACCTTCACTATTAAAGACTCTGACTTGCACTTACTAGCATGTGGCCACCGGCCACTGCTTGCCCTAATTACATTAAATAGTGTGCAAGCAAGGCGCTAACAAAATGAAAGGAGTGCTAACTGGATACTATTATGTAACCAGCTGAGCAGGATTTTGAGAATAAAAAAATGAATTATTCTTTACAACAATCTATTGTCTTGTTTTCCAACACTCATGGATATCTAGTACAGCCAAATAACATGTTACCTGAGAGACTGGGGCTTGTGTGTGGCCTTTATAACAACATCCAATGTGATTTTGTCAATCATTGTATATCAGCAGCCAAGATTGTGAACCGATAAAGCTCTCTCGACTATAACATTACATCCTGCTATCTGAAATAGAGCAGTGGAAGGGGGGGAAGATGTGTAAGCTTGAAATATCCTGGTGGCGACATGTTGACTGTGAGAGCGGTTTTCCCGGTGAATAATATATGAAGGAACAAATATACAAGTTTATTTTCTATTTTGCGATTTACTTTTTTTTTTTTTTTCCTTTAGCTTGGATAGCCCGGAGGCGAGGTAATGCGCTCTCTGCACGGCGCTCACATACAGTAGCACACACAAAAGCTTCATTGTACATTCATGAACAGATAATCATGACCTCAGTGCATTTAGAAGAGCTTCATTATACATTTATATGGCATTTTACATGTGATAAAAAAAATCTGAAGAGGGAAAAAACAAACACCAACCTAATTTTGAAAAAAATAAATTAGGAATTATAGAGATAAAAAAAAATCTCTGTTAAGAAGCTTTCACCATTACACAAATACTTGAAGTCATCCTAGGAGATTTACTCTATTGTTTAATGGTACCTGTCAGAGCTATTGCTGATTTGTTGAAATGTGGAATGCATTGGAATTATCTGCAGTGGAACATCTCTTCTTCCAGCTCATTCCTGAAAAGCGTCCTGCAAGAGCTCTTAATCCTTTTTTTTTTTTTTTTTTAAAGACTACATGACTGCTCAGTGTGATATAGATGAAAAATCTTGGGTTCAGTTTTAGTATCTGCCATCTGGCAAAGGTCCTTTTTAAAAAGTAGGCTATAACCCAGGACACAGAATTAAATTACCCAGGTCTATTGTGCCACATGTCCTGGGGCCCCTATCTGCAATATCCTTAATAAACCTTGGTAGTGAATATCTAGACGAAAAATGTGCAGTCAGCAGATTCAGTTAGAAACTATTGATTAAATCAACAGAAATTAATCATAAGCTATTAAAAAAAAAACATTAATTATTGAAAAAAAATATTTATGACATTTTGAGAAATAGGTTCATTTCCTTTGGTTGCCAAAAGTTAATTAATTGACCCTTACTAATATCGCACCCCCCTTAGTTACTGTTGCCAGGTAGGACAATCTTGACAAAAGCATGTAAGCATGCTATGCACAACGGCGGAATCAATCTTCTCATCCGATTCTCATTTCCCAAAAACACATTGATTGACAATGAACATAACCATTAGCTGCAGCCTCAATTACACCATGTCAGATATCATCCCTGATGTCTTTCTAAAAAGAAAAACACATTTTATTACTCGGTAGAATAAAGACAGGGAAATTAAGAGGCCACTGGTAAAGTGTTTGTAGTCTCTGTCAGTCAAGTGCAAATTATACGATGCTAAATCAGCAAGCTGTTCAGCCAAGTTTTGCAGTCATCCAACACAATCTTGTTATCGAAATCTCACAGCTGATATTTCAGTTCATATAGCGTTAAGGCTCTACTGTGAAAAGCACTGAAAAATAAGGTATTAAGTATGAAAGCAAATGTATTACAATCATAATAATTAAGAATAATTATTCTTTAGTCCTTGTTTGCTATTTTTGTCCTTATTTCATCTTATCCTAATAAGACAAAGCAGTAATTACAATACCTGGCCTGGTGAAAAAGGTGGCACGTGCATTTCCAGTTTCAGATATTCATAGATTCAGGAGCCCCACCTATTCGAACATGTTTATAAAAAAAAAGTGCTGAAAACTTTGTGCCTCACAAGGTAGTGAATCACAGAACCCTTGAAAGTGTATTTCAGAAGTATTGCACAGCCACGGATGAACAGAGAGATCAGAGGTTAGAAACATTAAAGGGCTTGCACAGTAGGGGCCAAACACTTTTCTCATTTGAGTTTTATTGAAGGTTCCATATTGTATGAAAGAACAGGTCAGGAAGCCCTGACAGCTCATGTTGAGGCACAGTTTCTGAATGCAGGCTGTGCGCATTTCTCGGTGAGTTGAGTGTTTTTAAAACACGGGACTGTATTTATAGAAAAAGTAGACCTTATAATGAAAAAGATAGTAAAAGCTCACTTTCTACAACATAGAACCTTTATGTGTCTGTGGTGATTCTAGTTGTACATATGTCTGCTGATGGATTTACAGTATTGGCTATTTTGGGATTGTTAAGTATTAAACACCCTGTTGAGGTGACCCAGGCTTTGGTCAGCGGACCACATGTTGAGGCCCATCTGCTGTGGGTTCCATGACTCTCCTCACATCTGTGACTGAGGATATTAGAGACCCAGCCAGCAGAGAGAACCTCCTCAGCCCACTTTAATGGACACACACACGCACACACAATACACGCACACCGCACATGCTACCCATGGTAGTGTCACATGTCCTCATACTTGGCCATCCTCTTATTAGCCTTCTCCATCCAATCCTGTGGGGAAGAATCAGCTACAGAAAAGCCATCTGCCTGAGCGTTTAAGAAAGCGGCACGCTGTCAGACCTGAGTGCAGTTATTTCCGTGAATTTGGGCTGATTCCCTTCATTAACCCCCAGCTGCAGCAGCACGGGGACTCTCCTTTGCTTTGATTAAAGCAGCGGCCCGTCCCGCTGGGTGGGTGGCGGAGGTTTGGGGCTCACCTCGGGTGATGACTCTTGAGATAGTTTCCTGCCTCAGACTTTGGCTGTGTCCGCTTCTTAGTGCTTTCAGGCAACAGCTGCCGGTGTTCTCCTGCATTTATCTCTTGAGGCGCAGGCGGCTGGTGACTCAGCCTCGCCCCGGCGTAACCGGCTGGACCTGCTTCAGAGGACATCACAGACTGATTGAATCACGAATTCGATATAGTGACGGTGCATCTGCCAGAGATTTCACGGTCCATGGCTTGCTTCCATCTTGTCTGTGAACCTTGATGCCACATCACTTCAATTCTAAGAGTGTGTATCTCCTCCCAACACTTAAGATCTCTCTTTGGTAGTAAACAAAAGGAAAAAAAACTAAAACAAAAGCCGAATCCTTAGTGTCCTTGAAACCTTTAAAAGATCTACCAATAGTGATTTCTATGAGGGATTCTGGTATAAATCTCAAAGCAAACAATGGACTCCATACACCAAAAGACAGACTACAACTGTATGTTCATGCATTAGTCAAAACATATAGCATATAACCTAAAAATATAACTGTCTTAGACCCAAGGGGTGAGATGTGTGTAATCTGCACACAAAAGAAATGTATATGCTTTCCTCCACACAGTGACTGATATTTATAAAGAAGACTTTTATGTGTTAGCTGAGCTGAGTTTGATGTATCAGTGTAGTAAAGACAAGGATAACATCAAAGACTGAATTTGGGTGACATTTTATATGGAGCCTTAATCTTGTCAGCATCATAATAGTCTGTCGAGGCCTATTATATGTAACATCCTTCTTTCTGCAGGGGTGATTTGTATTCTAGTGCAAGTAAACAGTTTCTTAGTCCTACAGGAAAAAGAAGAATCTATACCGGATTTAAAAAAATAGGCCTGGTCCGGCTATAAATTAGTTGGATATTATGGCTCATGCTGGTGTGTAGAAGTACTGTTGGTAAGTGATGATACAAAGACTGCATTAACACTCTTGGAGGACATTTTCTGTATCAGACCGAAGACAGAAAAGTCTGATTTATGTCCGAATCAAGTTAAAGAGGAGTGTGTCAACATCCATTTAAGGCTAACTGTGGGGGTTTGAAGACATCAATTTTTTATTGTATTTTGCGAAACAACCTGAAAACCTGAGCTATCGCCTTCATATTTCTTGTCATTCATTTTATCAGGGCTGCAACTATAGATTATTTCTGTCAATTATATTATTTCTATTGATCAGTAGTCGAGTCAGCGGTTGAAGAAGCATTCAGATCCTTTACTTAAGTAAAAGTATCTGTAAAAATACTGCATGAAAAATCCTGCTAGTTTGGGCCAGTGGTTCCCAACCTAGGGGTTGGCCCCTTGAAAGGGTCATTAGATAGATTTGAGGGGTCATGAGATGATTTATAGGAGGAAGAAAAAAATTATCAGGGCTAAACAATTAATATATTTAAATCACAATAATTTGGTAAAGGAAATCTGTAAAAAAACACCATGATCATTTTAATTTATTTCCAATAGAAATGAGAATATTTATCTAATCATGACCATTCCTTATAATAATGTGAATCATTTTGTAAATGCACTATCTGTCAAAACAATCGTGATCAGTTGAATCATTATACGGAAACACTGCATGTTTTGGTCACATCTTTAACAATGTGTTGCATTTAAAAGCTTGTTATATTGTGTTAATAAAGCTGTCAGATATAAATGTAGTGTAGACTAGAAAGAACAATATTTCCCTTCTGAGGGAAATAATAACGTGAAGAACCAAAGTGTCCCAAAATTGTACTTAAGAACGTTTCTTACTTTCCTTCACTGGTAAAGTGTAAATTGCCATTAATGATGTGTTACCCCAACATGACCCCTTCAAATTGTGTTTTTTTCCAACTAACAATCCATAAACAAAGATATTCAATTCATAATAATATAAAACAAAGCAGAACACTCTCACAGCTGATACGCTGGAATCAGAATGTTCACAAATTATTTATTGGGTAATTCATTGTCTAAATTGTTGCATAGTTTATTTTGTTCGTGGACTCACTAATTGGATGATTAACTGGCAAATTATTTCTGCACAAAATGTTGTGCGAGGGCATTTGCTGAGCGAGATAATATTTCAATCGGATATGGTGTCTTTTCTTTTGTGTTTGACACATGCAGGAACCTACATCGGTTGCTTCTTGCACAACGCCAGCGATCGAGCCCTGGGAGGAACCATGCTTTATGACCTACGCAAAATGACCAGTTCTCTGTGTCAAGACACCTGCTCGGAAAGGTAATGCATTCACAGCGGGCTCCTGAGAAGGCACCACAGATGGCCTGCTGTTTGAGTAAATGCTTTGGATCTCAGTCTCCTCCATGAATGCCTCCTGTGTTTCGAGCCAGCGGAGAGCCAGGTGGCTGGATGACAGTAAAAGATGAGGGGAGTGAGAGAGGCGAGAGCAAGGAGCAGGCCAGGACAGAAGGCTTGATCTGTTGCAGAAGAAGGAAGGAGGGAGGTGTGTGTGTGTGTGAGAGAGAAAGCTTAATGAGCTGACAGCAGTTGGTGAATAAATTGATGGTGAGGTACGTACGTTCCTGTGGCTGCGTCATGTAAAAGATTTTTGATTGGGTTTGAGCGAGCTGCACATGCAGCGTTGAAAATGTGAGGAGGCAGGTGGATTTTTCAAAGCAACCTTAAAGAATGACCTGCCGGATATTAATTATTCCTCTTAATATCTAAAGGAAGCAGTGTAGTCCTGCTGAACAGCACAGGATGCAGTCAGACAGAGTTAATACTCACTTCTCAAGCCCCCCCACCCCCCCCCAACTCCCAGCTGCATGGAACCCGGTCTCGCTCGTTACCTGACCGGGCCAATTACCGCGATGAGCAAAAAAGTAAAAAGTCAAGGCAATTTACGAGAAAGCTTCAAAGGACATATACGAAAAGGTCAATTTTGATGAGGTCTCTTGTCTTCTCTAAGACGGGAGGATAAAGATGGAAGAAGAGGGATGAGTCATAACAGCCTTGATATGTAAAGCACAGATCAGAGGTGACCAGAGTTCATGCTGGAAGAGCTGACATTACGCTGTCAGATGAGTGCAGAAGGGAGAAGTACTGACAAATAGCACAGGGGACAGGCCGCGCCGCAAAGACGATGCTGACAAGTTTGAGTTAAATGATAAGATCGAAATGTTAGCCAATGTCCTGTGGGACGGCTTAGCTTGAGGGCGATAACTTGAGGTTATGGATTAATAACAGCGTCTGTATTTCTGTGTGTGTGTGTGTATGTGGGGGGCTAGCGGCTACCAGTTTGCAGGTCTGGAGTATGGAGCTGAATGCCACTGCGGGAACCGCATCAGTAGCCCGCGGGCTCCTGAGGAGGACTGTAGCCTGGTGTGCCGGGGTGAGAGGGGGACCCCCTGTGGCGGCGTGGGCCGGCTCTCCATTTACAAGGTGGAGGAACAGCTGCCGGGTCACAGAAAATGTGAGTCAACTTCCCCTCAGGGACGACACAGGACCGTTTCTATTTATTTCTTTGCAAGAGCTGCTCTGCAGCTGACTTCACAGAGTCAAGAAGTGAAGAAATAACTGAATAAAATATATTATAAAATACATGCTAATGGATTAAATGAACTTTCGAGCTGTTGTTGCTTTTTGAGTCTCATATATAAAAGCACACATGTGACCTCATGGTATAGTTTTCAGTCTTAGTTGCTTATAGTATTCAGCGATGGAAGGTGACCAAGTACATTTAGTCAAGTACAATTTTAAAGTACTTTTACACCCAGAGGGAAATATTTAAATATTAAAATTTTTCTTGCACACAAGTCATTCAGGAGACAGAAAGTAGCATCGCTTCTCCATGAAAAGCTGTAAGCCAAGCAGTTTTAACGATGCATCAGCATGTTTTGGACTTGGACTGGTTTAAACTTACAAATCCTCCCATCACTGCTGTGACAGTTGTTTTTGCCGACTGCTGAAAACACGTTGTGGACAGAGTATTGTGTAACTATGACAACAGTTCACTGTTGTCAGCAGTATAGTAATGGTTTATTTTATAGAGTTTTCATTATTGTAATTTGAATGTTTATTGTTCTATTTTGTTATATGAAAATTTACTTGCACCATTTAGAGAAATATTTGCGAAATATTTACTTAAAACACTTGATGACTTGATCATGATTTTACAGTTTTAAAATGTTTTTAGTGTCTTGTCTATATATTTGAAGACTATTGTATTTTTTGTTTATGCTACACACTGCTGAAGAGCTACTAAACTGATATTCATTGTTTTTAACAATGACATTAAAAATATATCTATATATTTATCTCTTGGCTTGAAACAACAGTGCCCAGATGTTTTAGTTAATGAGCCATTAACTAGCCAATTAACACTTACATTTTAATTTTGTTAGCCACATAACACTTATACTTATATTTTTACATTTTTTATAATATAGATTGTGTCTAGAATCACTGAGCTTACAGAAATATAGAAAATCACAACAATCTTTGCTTTGTTGTATTTCACTTCATTACTTCTTTGTGCGAAAGGGCTTTTCTTGCTCATAATATAAAATAATTTTGGCAAAGCCGATGAGTCGAGTTGTCCAAGTGAGCGATGACACTCTGTTTTGTTGTAAACCCACTTCATGATTTAATCTAATAAAACAGGTGCAGATGAGCATAAAATCATGCTTAGTGTAGCTTTAAACATGATTGATGACATTTTTTGAACATTTCCTCAGTGGTGTATACTCTAGGAGGAGGAATCTGTGCAGTCTAGACAACTTGAAATGAATACTTAGACTGTAGTGGCATTATCTATTCACATTATCATTATCTGTCCATTTAAATTCAACACTGATGCCAAATAACACATTTTTAAACAATCTGTCCATTTATCTGTAAGCCCTTTATTTGCCCAGTTGCTGGTCGATGGAGGCGAAATCCTACTAAATCCATTTTTGTTATACTGCCACTAATATGCAGTGCACTGTCTGTAGGTGTCATAGCCATGTGTGTCTTTTTCTCTTCCCAGTTAAAAACGTTCACTACCGTGGTTGCTTCAAGTTGCCGAAGAGCATCATCAGCACCTTCCCCATCTACTCCGTACAGCCCAATCTCACCACACAGTCCTGCATCGAGACCTGCACTGACAAGGTTTGAATCAGTTCTTGAATACTGCTCGCAGCTCTCTGCAGTGGATCCAGCGAATCACTCAGAGATCCTTCCTTCCTGTCGTAGAAAGTGAGATTTTAAATGATTTGGATTATAAGGTGGTTTGGATATTAAATAAATAGAAACTGGGCCTTAAAACCATTTTTCAGGACTTCTGTGAAATTGTTATGTCACATCTATACAGTGACACTGAAAAATCAATATGATTTTCTTCTTTTGTGCAATTAAATTTGCAGAGACCTTGGAATTTGTACTTTACTGCTAATCGCCCAAAAGGTGTGTAGTACCGGATGGGTTGCTGTCATCTCTAGGGGACCTTTGAGGCTTAATGGGCCTCTAATGAGAAGATTATAGTCTGGGTCTTACACTTAGGTCTGACCGTCTCATAACTTGGGTCTCCTCCAGAAACAGAAATGTCCATTCTAATACTTTAACAATGAACATTCTGACCTTCTGTAACTGGAAATGAGCAAGAATAATGAACAAATGTGAAGCGTGGAGTGGGCATGTGGTGGAGAATCTCCTGCTGAACACTTTGTACTTTTGGCTTGTAGGAGCTCCCTCTAGCCGTATTCAAGAAGCTGCACTGTTTCTGCACGTGGCCATCCTCCCTTTTCAGCCTCAACCAGCAGTCCGACAACCAGCAGTGTGTGGGGGACACTGGTCTGAACAACACCAACACGTCCACACCCACAGCACACACTGAGCCGAACTACTACCAGGTGTATCACACGCCTGTCCTTGGTGAGATATCCACTTGAGTACAAGTCTGTGTCAATCATCTGCATGTGGCAGGGTCTTGTTTCAAACCAAACTCTAATCTAAAGGCTAATGCAGATTGGTTTAATGGAGGACAGAACTGTGATAATTACCAGACTCTGTCTGCATTTTAATCCTGTTCCATTCTGCCATGTCAGTAACTTTTACGGATCACACACAGCAGTTAAAGATACAGACGCTCTTTGCTCCTGTAAAATGGCCAGTAAAAATATCCTCAGATAAAAGCAGTCCATTATTCCCCAACAGTGTCACATCAGGGAATACTGCGTCTCTTCCATGGGGAAAGAATACTGCATGATTGAGGAGGAAATTGCTCTTGAAAGCAGCTTTTCTCCCGAACCTAGAATCAGATGTGAAATCACAGCTGTGGTCCATTTCATTATTGCAGCCACGTTGCAATTTGTGTCACATATGACTTGTTCTGTGCTACTTTTGTCCTGAAACTGAATCTTTTAATTTTTGAATCTGTTAATTTGATGTATTCTAACATGGTGCATGTCTGCTTCATTTTGTAACTGACAACTGCTCTGTTCTTCTAGACTCCAGATGCAAAGAGAGGATGTTTCTGCCTCAGCGATCCAGCTCCCTGGTGGCCCTTTCTAGTTTTCCTGGTGCAGGCAACACCTGGGTACGGCACCTGATCGAGCTTGTGACCGGCTACTACACTGGCAGCTTCTATTTCGACGGGACGCTGTACAACAGAGGTGGGTAGGGGGAACCGCACTGCTGCTCAAACGAGCTTTTGATTGAGTGCTCGGTGAGACGTTGCCTTGCAGCTGATCATTATCAATTCATTTATTCATTGGTACCAGGTTTCAAAGGAGAGAAAGACTACTGGAAGAGTGGCCGCAGTATCTGCATTAAGACCCACGAGAGTGGTCAGAAAGAGATTGAGATGTTCGATTCCGCCATCCTGCTGATCCGAAACCCTTACCGCTCCCTCGTGGCTGAATTCAACCGCAAGTGCGCTGGACATTTAGGACACGCCACGGATGCACAGTGGAAAAGCAAAGGTAACACAGGCCAACCCACAAAAACATAAAAATGTCTGAGTGGTTCTGGCTCTCTGCTGAAAGATACTGTAGTTACTGCATAATGTCCTTCTGCTGATGGGATACCGTAGCAAAAGTAGGCCAGAGGGCATTCTGTGATTGTGAGTGTGAGTACATCACGAAGCCGTTAAGATTTCACACTTACAGTGGAGAGTGCACTCTTCAATATTACAGCTTTTATACCACATTCGAAAGCATAGAGACCGTGAACTGTCTGAGAGGTTTTCTTTTGAGTAGCCTACAAACACGGGAAGCTTTTATTAACTTAAAATGTGACATGTACGACAATTCAGATTCTGAGAGCAATTCACAAATAGCCTCATGCATGATTAAAGGTCCCATATGGTATAAGTAAGATTTGAATTGCTTTTGGCTATAAAGAAATGCACATATTCAGAAATAATGCCTTAAAATGAGCCCACAGAACATCTGTGAAGTTGTAATACCACAACTATACTGTCTCCGACACCTTCTATTCACCTCCATTCAAATCAGCCATTTAGAGAAGAGGTACATTAATATTAATGAGAAACAAAAAAAAAAAAACATTTAGAGCTGCAGAGAAACGCTTGAGAGGGGATACTCAGAAAACTAAAAGGATACTGATGATTTCTGGAAGTAAATATATCTTTTTAATCAATTAAAGCCTATGTGCCTTTCATTTTCTACTTAAAATAAACATATAGCTCATATAGATTTTGTGTCTTTTCTAATGACATGAAACCAAAAACACAAATTTCCAAGTGTTTCCTCTGATATGACATTAACTTCCCGCTACTTTCTCCCGAGAACATAAACAAACTCACCTAAAAAGAGGGCATTTCATTTAACATATTATGATTTTCCACCCTGACATATATATATCAATTTAATCCTTCAAGTCTCTAGAATAGTCCCACAAAAAAGGATTTTGTATCTGGGTCTGGGACCTTTCTGTGTGGAGTTTGCATGTTCTCCCTGTGTCTGTGGGTTTTCACCGGGTACTCCGGCTTCCTCCCACAGTCCAAAAATATGCTGAGCCTAATTGGTGACTCTATTGGTGCCCCATGATTGGCTGGTGACCATGTGGGGTGTATCCCTGCCTCTCGGATGGACTCCAGCAGACCCCTGCAACCCTAATGAGGAATAAGCGGGTATAGAAGAGATGAGATAAATAGGTCTTTGTTTATGGGCATATTTGTGCAAACTGCAATTATAATAGCCATTAAAATGCTATTTTTATGCAGACTACGAAATGAAAAAATAGGTACATAATGATTATTATTAACTCAACCAATATATTTGTATGCACAAAATCTTTGAAAAAAAAATCTAGGCGTAAAGAGGTTAAGGGTATCAAGACCTCAACTCCAATAAAAAAAAAAGTGCATGCTATGAGACCTTTGAGATTCAACAGTTACAAACATTCACAAATCACATTATGCTTGATTAAATTTAGCCGTTTTCTGAATGTTTTGCCCTCTTTCATCCACAGAGTGGCCAGAGTTTGTCTCCAGCTACGCCCCCTGGTGGGCGTCCCACGCTCTGAGCTGGCTGAAGTTTGGACGCCGCCTGCTGGTGGTGCATTACGAGGAGCTGCAGAGGACTCTTCTCCCACAGCTCCATCTCATCGCAGCCTTTCTGAATGTCACTATGACCGAGGAGAGGCTGCTCTGTGCCCAGAGCAACCAGGACGGCCATTTCAAACGCTCCGGGGCCCAGCGTCCCTCCTTTGACCCGTTTACACCTGACATGAGACAGATGATTGACACCTTCATCGGCACTGTTGATCAGGCGCTGCAGAGCAGGAACTTTAGTGGACTTCCACAAGAATACCTCCCCAGATGATGCTATGAAAAGGTCATACATATAGTCCTAAATGACTGGTTCAGCGGGGGTTTGACAGAGAGAGGATCTTCACTAATTGTTCTGTGGGGAACACACACACAAGTGCGCGCGCACACACACAGACTGATGTAAGTGGACCACCTGACGCTTTGATATGCGTGACGCACTTGAAGGGCTGCAGCATCGCAGAAACACACTGGAGGTCACTGGAGAGAATGTGACAATTCATTGTGAACACAGAAGTGTGTGTGACGAAAGCTTCAGGGAGACGACCGCCTCTCTAAGAGCAGCAAATGTGATGAATACTCAGAGAGATTTGACATGACATTGTTGGCCGGCAGAGTTGGGATTATATCCAACTAAGTGGCCGAGAAAAAAACGCGAGTGTAAATCGAGGATGGACTCATTTTTGTTAGAGGTTTTGGCTCTTTAGTATTTCACTTCAGTACATGCAATGTGTTTTTAGTATACACCCATGTCATTAACAGTTACCAGTCATACTAACACAGGTCACAACTACATAAGAAGATTAAACTTGATTTCTGTGTGAATCCGCTGTTTGCTACAGGTTTGCAATCACAATGGATAAAAGCCTCAAAGCTGCTACATGTGGCTCTATGGACTCTCTGTGCTACTTGTATGAAAACATAACCCAGAAACATACCCATCAAATGAAACTGCTCTCGACTGTAAATGAAGCATTTTATTTCATTAAATGCATTCAGTTTGGATTGTGAGAAAAAAACTGTTTTATGCTCACATTGATTGAAAGGTTTTTCATTCAAATGGACCATGGTGCGGCAGTGTAGCACTATCAACACGGTTTGTGTATAACACTGTGAGGCCTTCACACTGACAGTTTATCAGTCGCTCCTTTATAAACCATGATGAGCTGGAATGAAACAAGCGCTCATGTTCAATGCCCACATCAGAAGAAAATAACTTTACAAGGGCACACTACCATTTTAAATACCCCACCATAAAGTCTTGAAGAAAAGCGCCACCTGCTGGTTAAATTACAGACACTGCAATGATGATACACTTTAAAACGGTCCCATACTTTACATGTTTCCTTGGTGTTATTTAAAATGTTGATATCCTGAAGAAGATACACTGATGTGGTTTTCAGTGCCAATATTTATCTCAATACAGTTGTGCAGTCTTCTCTCAAGCTTCTCGCTGGAAAAGAACAAGTCAGTTTGTGTTTGTCCGATACATCGAGAAATCACAAAATCACAAATCAATTACAATCAAACTTTCTACAATATGGGAATTTAACATTTTAAGGCATGTGCCCCCGATTGTATTTAATAGGCAGAGAGGGTGACAAGAATTCTATATGATAAATATGACACAATATAAATTAAATACTCTTTGAAATGCTCTATAATATGAATTCAATGAATTCATGAAGCTTTTTTTAAATATAACTTAGGAATAACAATAATAGCGAGACATTGTCTAATAGTGCTAATTTAGCAACAACAAATACAATAAATCACTACCTGTAAATGTCTAGGGATCACAATGAAGATTTAATTGTTACTGTAGGAGGGATGCAATGTCATGAACACAAACCAATGCAATTCAGTGCAGCAACAACTACTTCTTTCCTTTTAAAGTTTATGCTTTTTATTTATGCGTGAGTGTGTATTGTTGTATCAGTTTTTTAACTTGAATGCAATGAATTCCAAGAAAACATTGTCAAGTTTAGTCTCACATAGGTAGAATTACTGTAATTGCAGGGCTGCATTTCCATGATATTGTGTTCACAGTGGTCGCAGAGGCACAGCCAACCACAGATTCCAGCTAATTTCACACCAAAATTCAATCCCCAGAAGCAGCCTCAAACTCTAGATGATGATGAGTTGTTTAACAACTATGTTGCATATTAGAAGATTCTTATAAAACACAACTTCAGCGTTGCACAGGAGCTTCAGGTAAACTCATCGCTTGAAAGCAATGAGCATGAAGATCTGGAGCACTTCCTGGTAATTTAGTCCGTTCTTATGCAGATAATGCAGGGTTTCCCACAGTGCTTTATATTTAAGGTCACTGCCTCTATAATCAAATAACAATCAGGATGAATAAGAGAGTGGACATGATGCTCTGGTTGACAGCGGTTTTGAGTAGAGCTTTTTAGTTTCATGAATAGAATGGCATGAAAACATGACAGGATCAGACAGGATGTCAAATAAACCAAGTGCATAATATGAAAATGGGATTTGAGGTAGTATTATCCCTTCCTTTTCAGGGATTCGTCTGAACAGAAAAATAATGCAAGTAACACAGACTTCCCCAATAGTCACATTGTCATATAACGGCACGTATAAATGTAAATGGATGGGAAAAAGTTGCTACAATTAATATATAGTATACATACTATATTCTTATAGTATGTATTAAGAAAGGATCAAATAACTAATTTATTAAGATGTAAATGTTATCCATATCAAGTTTTTATAATAATATTTCTGGTTAGGGTTAGGAAAAGATCATGGTGTGGGTTAAAATTATCACTAAACGTGGCAACCGTTAAAATGTGGTAAAAATGGGTGATTGAACAGCAGTCGGCCATAATGGGAAAAACACCCTGATGTTACAGTAAAAATATCCTGATGCTACAGTAAAAAATGTCCTGACAGTAAAAACGTCTGGTGAAAACCTCCTGACGTTACACGTGTGCAGATTGTTGTGTTGCCCCCAAGGGACAACCCACATATATATTACTTGGGTTGCTTAAGGTGAGAAGAATCCCATTTATGCAATCTCAGTGGAGCTTTGTAGTGGCTGCTCTCGGTTAAAATAAATTAATCGTCTCTCAAAAAGAAATGCGCCAGTCAGTCATGAACATTAAATACAGATGTGGGTGTGTTTATGAGCAGTATCGGTTGCTAAAGCTGAAAGTAGTTCACTGAAGTCTGGTTGACAAGCATGCTGGCTCATCAAGTTGATTGTCTTTAACAGTTGTGTTATTCCCAGAGGGTCCAGTGGGTTTGAGACTAAGCTTAATTAGTGAAGCAGTGCCATAAGGCCTCACAGTCAGGTGTCTGTCATTAAGACGAAATGGACTGACAGCTAGCCTGAGTTATATTAAGACACACAACACCATCTGCTCAAAAAATATGTGATGTCAAAAGTGATGCGTTTACCGGCTTTTCCTCTTGTTGATTTGCACACCGAAAAATGATGGAAGATGGAAAAATGCATAGATTTTGCTACAAGGATAAAGTTGCACTGAAGGAGACAGAGGGAGATAGAGAGAGGAAGGATGTAGCCAGACTGCAGATGATGCATAGGCAGAGCCTCCTCTCCCTACTGTTACATAGACAGGAGTGGAGCTTGTTACCTGAGCAGCAGTGAGATGAGCCAGTCCTGACAGCTCAGAAGGAATCTCAAAGGACACGGGATGTCAATATCGGTAAGGCTTCCGTCTTGGCAGGAAGACAAGGATAAAGAGGGAGGAAGAGTCTGACCACTAAAAAACTGCATGGAGAAGAGGGAAAGTCCAACAAGCTTATGCTGTTAACTATGACACTTTCAATGTCGATGAATATTCTCATTCATCCAGGCCATTGTTTTCTCGCTCTCAAATTGAATCGTAGGCAATTGGACTTGTATTTGTCTAGGAAGATGTTTTGCCTTATCCAACAGCCTTCCACAGTTTATCCAGAGTTCCTCAGTGGTCAGACTAGTGAGACCAACGCGTATGAACTGAGGAAGCATCTTGGATACAAAGCGAAACAAGTCCAGATGCCTACAATTCAATTTAAGACACTTTCATGTACTTGAGTAGCTTTTCTGATGAAGATTTGAATATTTTATATACAATATATACCTTATTATTCTACATATTATCTATATTCTATTAAATTGTTGTTCTTTTCTATGTTTAATTTGCCATGCACCTGTGTAAAAGTCATCAAATATTATAAAGGTATTATTATTACTTTTAAACTACTCAAAGTATCTCAAATTGGCTCTGTATGGTTAAACTAAACCATTAAAATGTTCTCAAATGTATTATGTAATTAAAAACAAGTAGTATAATAATATATCTATCTACACAATGAGTACTTGTATTCCTTAAACTTGTATTCTTTAAACTTTAAATACATTTTGCTGATAATACTTTACTTTTTCAACTCAGGAGTTTTACTTATTGTTATTTGGGACAACAGTGTTTCTACTTATACACAGATAAAGGATCTGAATACTTCATCCACTACCGGTTTTAGAAAAGTTTTGCATGTTGTAAATCTTTCTGAGATAAAACGACATGATTTTCACTCAGCTGGAAAACCCCAAACCTAAAATGATTACGCTAAAATTTAAATTGTTTAAAAAATCATACCAAATCTTGTTTTTATAACGAGAACATATTATAGGAACAAATACAATATCTTTGTTGTTTCATATAAAATTCTGTTTATGGGCCACATTTTTTTGAAAAATCAACTCAATATATAGATCTCCTCTCTGGAGTCGTTTTGCGTCCATCTTATTAATATTAACGACCCTCGCCTCTGATTGGCTGATTTGAAATCTTGTGAATGGGGGATGGACAGTGACTGTATATTTGTGACATCACAACTTCATGGAAGTATGGCTGCATTTCTCTGAGCGTTTTTAAACATGGGACAGAATTTATAGAACTGGATATTCTCATAATCAAAATATCACTTTTTGGTATGATACCTTTAAAAGTGAATGACGGTAGAAGCAGCATTACACAAGCAACAAGCACTATATATATATTTTATTGGTCTCTGCTGTTTTACATCTATAGATCTTCTGTTCTAACTGCAGTGGCTCATGCAGAGTATTGCACAGTGCCACCCTGTGATCGAGTCTGGTATTATTGTTACCAAAATAAAATGTTAACCTCAGTCCTTAATAAGCACCAGCATGATTCAGACGGACACACGTTGTTTTCCTCATCTCAGCCTCTCTGCTCTTATCATGTTATGACGCAATGAGGAAGCTGCTTGTTGAGATTCACAGAGTCAGTGACAGAAAATACACATGCTGCTCACAGTCATTTCATATTTAGGAATATGTCATATCATCATCACATATAATAAAAAATATAAAATATAAATATATCTCTGTGAATAGAAGCCTAAATTGACATGACACACAGTTTAAATTTTCTTCTCAGCTTGAAGTGGAGATCACCCACTAACATTCATTAGTTCTATGTAATTCAATCTTTTTAGCAGAAATCTACTTTAACTGCAGGTTTGAATTGATACTACTGGGATTCTCTGGAGTGAGCTGGGAATCATCTGCTCTCAGAAAAATCTGACACAGGGCATGCAGGAAGGAAACTGATAACAGCTGCAGATTTCTCCAATGAGAAGATGGCATATCAGAATAGACACCGGGGTTTCAAAGATTAGAAAAAAGGCGCCTGCACACCAATTTCCAGGTGGCTATGGGATCATGACGAGGTTATTTGACACCTAACAGTTGAAAAAGGTTGATTCTAAGGCATCTATTAATTTTGGAATCTGGGAAAGTGGGGAAAAAAATACCTATAACTACTGAAGTGTCCCTTTAACAGAATCACACACATTCTGCGCCTGTCAATTCAAATTAAAAGCTTTATTTTGTTCAATAAATCCTGCACCTACAGGCCAATGAAAACTTGGTCGACCAAGACTATTCTCATCAAATTATCTTTGGTTGACAATTATGAGGCAGTCATAATTTTAGCACTTCTGGTTCCCTAGTATTAAGGTCTATGGGTTTTTGGTTAAATACTTGTTTTTTACCATTTTGTTCTATGACATAAAATACATCAGTAAATACTTCATTCATGAACTTTGAAGCATTTATGTGGCATAAAACAAGCAGAGGCAGAATACACTTTATAGCATTGCATCAGCTTTTTATTTCTGGCAATTGCATGGACGCTTCGAAAAACACAAATGTGTTTTATTGTGATTATCTTGCTGAAAAAAACGAGGTCAGTGTCAAACCTTTTGTTTGCCACGGCTTATTTTCTACAATAATCAAAAATCCAATGGAAAAAAACCCTAGGCTTTTTGAGATATTTGCTTTTTGACATGGAATAATTATCAAAGTTGGTTGTGAATGTTATTGAAGCTGTTATAGCTGAGCCTTGCAGATCCATGCTTTGATGCATCTATACAGCCACTGTATGTGATGCTGTTTTTAGTTGTTCCAAATATATCGAATGCTTTTCATCTTCTAATTATATTGTCTTAGATTAGATTGGTTTAAGGGGCTGTTGAGGGATGTCCGTGTGATAACGCAGCAGGCCAATGCATAGCAGAACACTCTCACACTTGTAATGTACTGTAAATGCTATTGAGCTTTTTATGGAATGAATTGTGGCCCATCCACTTTTATTCAGGCCCAAGGCCACATAATTCATTCCATTGCAACAATTTAATTTTCATTTCACTGCGATGTCATTGAAGCTGGTTGTGAAGTCCCACTGTCCCTCTGGTCATTTTAACATTAACTTTTGTAGAAAGCTTTTATATTCTAAACTGATGTCTCAGCCTACTCTTTTATGTATTGATACCCCCAAACCAATGACAAAGATCACCCATGTTCTGCATCTGTTTACCTCTTGGTTGCAAAACAGTACTTTGTGTATCTCTACACAAGGTAAAGGCCATGCACAAATGAGACAAAGGTAATAATTCTAATGATACTTGTAGTATTCATTCTGTCATTTACTCAAGACTCAAACTCTTTATAGCTGCTTGTGCTCACAGTAATTTGACTCCAGACATTAAATCAGGTGTTTTCATGATAAATTCAGCTTTGCAAGCATTCTAATTCTCTCCACACAAAGGACCATCGGCATGAATAGTGATTGTCATTAGTGAGGATTATATTTCCTCAATCAAAGCCTGACTGCAGATTCAGGCACACAAAGGAGTGCATCTGAGAAGGCCTTACACAAACAAGGTAAACACCTGAAGAGAGATTAGAGAGCAGGTGTGTGTGTGTATGAGCTGAATTGGTAAATTGAATCAACTAAAATTACATAGGAATGCACTTAATGTTTACCATCATTGTGCCTTGTGAATTCATATGAATAAAAGAACAAAATATAACAGCATATCATCAAAATCAATTAGCTGACACAATCAATACCAGTCTCCTGAGCTTTAGGGTGACTAACCCCTTTCTGAGTCTCATCCCTTTTTGCTCTTTGCTACAATAACAGCGGAGCACCCTGGTCAATCTGCACTGATATGCTATGTGCTGCTCATCTATGTTAAAAAGAAAAAGAGATGTTGAAGTTAACCTTACTATGACAATCGTTGTCATAATCGTCACGAGATATACTGGGACTTAGCGAAAGTTCAGTCAGGAAGACTCAATTTGCTTACATCATTTATCATTATTTCCTGGGCTCTCTAGCTTAAACCTGGCATACACTATGCATACTTTGGCCCATTTTGACATAATCTTTCCCTCGTGCAAATATTTTGAGGATCAGACCATGTTTTGGCTCAATTGGGTGTCGTGCATCATGTGCTATACATGGAATAACAAGAACCGATTAACAGTCATATAGTGGCATGAATATCAAACTTGTTTGAAATACTGGTCAGCCCTTGTGAGACAATCACACTGTTAAAGCTGCGTTTGAAAACCCCGGCTTTTAATACTCGATCTACTGGTGTAAGTAGGTTGACACACGTGGTAGAGCTCGGATGAAATCCTTTGGAAAACTATCTGTACTCACTTATCCGTGGATATTTAGGAAGGTGTTGACAACTGTCCTGTAATGCTGCCTTCACGCGGTGTGGGAAAGATGATCCTTTCCACTTGTGAAGTGGAAATTACAAGTGTGATGTGTTCAAGTGCTTTTGTTGTCATAGTGAAGCGAAACATGGTGAACTACACTTTCTCTCTAAGCCATGTAGAAAGGTCAAAGTTTATCTCATCTCAGTGGAAAAATCTTTCAGCTTTCCAGTGGAAATTATGGCATGAATGAGTGTTCATGTGCAATTTTAAAGTTGTTTTTTTTCTATTTCTGATAATTACCATAGAACCTGAAGGCATAATGGTCTGCCGCTCAGCAGTGAAGGCGAAGAGAGACGACCCTGGGAAGGCTCCAGTCAATTGCCAGCGCCCCTTGGATAGCTGCCGACCACTGAGCCTGTGACAGCTCCTGAAACCTACTAATAAAAGGCCGCAAGACACTAAATCAATTTTCATTCTTAATTACTGCAATTGTGCTGTTTTTTCTCATTCACAATGTCCATACTTACTCAGGACCTCAGTGCCAATAATGTTTCCCAAATACCCGCTTCTCATTACTGTTGTCCACGTGACTAGCTATCATAGTCTGTAGTGATGGGAATTTCAGCTCTTTTTAGTGAGCCGGATCATTTGGCTTAGCTCACTAAGGAGAGGCAGCTCCCAAATGGCTCTCCATTTTACCACTTGTAGCTTTTATAATTGAGCCAAATTTAGCGCTGTTTTGATGTGTGATTTGTATTAAAACTCTAAATCCTCTTGTTAAAAATTGAAACACTAAAACCACTGATTCAAAACTAAAATAAAACACTAAAACCACTGATTCTAAATTAATATGACACTAACACCACTGATTCAAAATGAAGATAAAAACACTAAAGCCACGGAGTCCAAATTAAAATAAACACTAAAACCTCTGATTCAAAATTAAAACACTAAAACTATTGATTCAAAATTAAAATAAAACCACTAAAACCACTGATTCAAAATAAAAAAAAATAAATAAATAGAAAAAAAACGGCGAGCCGGCTCCCGTCGTTCACTTCAAAGAGCCGACTCTTTGAACCGGCTCGTTCGCGACTAGCATAGTGTAGCATTAGCTACAGTCCGGACGTGGCTATTTGTTGGTTAACGTTTAGTCACCATTAAAATTACCCTCTGAAAAAAATAGCTGTACAAGACGCTCACTGCCTCTTGTTACCTGATACAGTTAAACATAAGATTTTCAGCTTTCTGAGTCATAAGAATACTTGCTTTTAGCTGTTTTAATGGATTTACGTCTTACCTGTCCTCTTTATGGCTTTACGTCGTTCCCTCCTCCCAGCAGCACCTGTCCCCCTGAGACCTCTGAGGTACCTTCAGGGACTTACCAAAAAAATCGGAATTTACCGAAAACCACTGTAACAGTGCCGAAGGATTTGGTAACATACAATAGATAACATTTGTAATGTCAAGCTTAAATCAGAATAGGCTTGCTCAAAATGTACATTGCTTTCTGATAACATAAAAGTATAAATTCATATTTTACCAGTGGTACCTGTAGTCTAAAGGGAGTACATGGCAGTTTTGAACTCAACATCTCATCAGCTGGTGGTTCAATCTTTCCATCTGCCCCTGCTCTGGAGACACATGGAGTTCACACAGATCTTCCTCTAAAATATTGTTTTTCAAATATATTCAAACAAAGGCACTGTGTAGATAAGTCAGTAGGAACTTGGAAAATCATCTGATGTTCGCTAGATCCTGGGTGTTTTTAGCTTCAAGTATCATCTCCCAGCTGGACTGGTAATATAATACTCCATGATGATGTGTCTGCATGGGCACTGGGCTGTAGTCTCTTCCTCCTGTGAGCTGGATATCAGCACTGGCATGGTCACTTTGATGTTACATTTCACTCACTGATAAAAGAGGAGAGAGAGAGAGAGAGAGAGAGAGAGAGAGAGAGAGAGAGAGAGAGAGAGAGAGAGAGGACCTAATCTCCCCTTCATTTAAATGGAAATCTTGTGGCCTTTTACTCTGCATGAGTGAAGGTCACAATGCCTTGCATGGATGAGGTGATGAGGTGTATCTGTGCACATTACAAATACAGAAAGTAATACCCCATAATGATGAAGCCAAAACTGAATTAAAGACATTTTTTGCAAATTTATTAAGTAGGATAAACTGAAATATTGCATTGAATTCATTTTCTACACCTTGACTGAAGTCCACATATGGTCGTTTTTATATATGGAACATGATTTGGAAAGGCCCACACCTCTCTACAGTCTATATAAGGTCTCGAAGCTGACAATGCATATCAGAGCAAATACTTAGCCAAGAGGTGTCTGCAGAGCCCAGAAACCAGATTGGGTTGAGGCACAGATCTGGGGAAAGCTCCAAAACCATTCTGCTGCACTTGAAGGTTCCTGAACACTGTGACCTTTATAATTCTTAGATGGTAGAAGCTTGGAACAACCAGGGCTCTTCCTTGAGCTGGCTGCACACGCTGGTCACTTGCCTGAGCTCCAGAGATCCTGTGTGGATATCAGAGAAACGTCCAGAAGGAAAACCATCACTGTGGCATTGCACAGATCTGGGTTTAATGGAAGAGTGGCCACCGTCGGTCTCCGTCCAACCTGAAAGAGCTTGAGAGGATCTGCAGAGAAGAATGGCAGAAAATCCCTAAATCCAGATGTGCAAAGCTTGTAGCATCATATCCAAGAAGGCTCGAGGCTGTAATCACAGCCAAGGGTGCTTTAACTAAGTACTGACAAAAGGGCCTGAATACTAATGTCAATGTGATATTTCATTACCTTTGTGAGGAGGTATTGCTTTTGGTGCCATTTGTCTGTTCGCTTACTTATTTGACAACCCATTCGAGGGCGAACCCATTCAATTTTTGGGGAGGATCCTGATATTTGCACAGCGATTGTTTTAGTGGCTCCTGCTGCAGTTGACAGACGGTACAATTCTATTCGTTTTGGAAAATATAGCCACACGTATTGGTTTTGTGCACATTTGCATGTCAGATAGACTGACCATTAGCCTTGAAGGTATGTGCTTTCTAAATGCCCTTCTATTTTTTCATGCTTTAAAGCTGTTGGATTTTATTTCCCTGTAGTAGACAGCTGTCAGCGCAACTGACTCTCAGGCATAATTCTTCATTAATGTAAAACCCAATTAAGCATCATTTATTCCCATGTTCCTTTAAAGATCCTGTCTGACATTTAAAGGGCATTAAAACTAAACCTCTCTCCTATAAGAGTTACTGAAAGGTTATAAACAGATTGATGCTCCATACAGCCGTCACAGATGCTATTAGCAGCATTTGGCTTGTTACCCAACAAAGTAAGGGAGTAATTATTCATTTAAATAATAATGACACTGATGTATTGTGCAAGGTTAATCAAACTTGGCACACACTCCACTTGCTGTAATTATCTGTGGAAAGAAATACGCCCTGTGTTCGTTCAAGAAATAAAATTAAAAACAGAGATGCAATGTTTTTGTGAATCGAATGTAATCACTGCACAAATTATACTGACACTTTGTCTGTCAGCATCAACAAGACACTGCAGCCATAGAGCAGCTCTGTCCTGATCCTGAAAGTAAAAGTAAAATACCACAATGTAAACATATTTCAGTCCTGCAATCCTATTTAAAGTCTGTGTAAAGCAATGTAAATGTGTTCTGCGTTTGTCACAGCAAAGAAACCACACAGCAAGAATTTGATGATTAAAAAATTGCCATGTAGGCCTTCACAAAATTATTAGGTTTCAAATCATGAAGAAATAATCAGTATTTTCAGCTCTAAAATGCTGAGGACGAGTCTGCTGAAGAGGCTGAAAGCAGAACAACTGAGCTGCCTGCCTCATGTTGAACTCCCATAAAATACACATTTAAAAAAGTGCTAGCCTTAGAACAATCAACATGGATGATTACTATGACAAAAGTTTAAGAGGTGCTGTTTAATTCAGCACCTATTCTGTAGGTTAGTGTGGATTTATATCAGTAAAAGCTACTTAAATGACCAGTTATTTAGGTTTCCATCATCAATCAAGCCATTGGAATTCAGTGCTGATCAAATATGATTCAAGGTTTTGTTATTGTATTGCCTATTTCTCAATGGAAAGCTTTACAAGAACATAATTTATTGATCTGTTTCGCTGTAAATTGAGAGTTTGTGACATGGCAGCCGTGTTGGAAAGAATAGAGCTAAAGCCAAGCACCATCCACACAACGTTCCTGCCAGATTCTGTGTGTCTGCAGGTCTGCACCAGTAGGAGAGGGTGTCAATATCAGATTCATGCGTTCAACCCCTCAATGTACCACTGATGGTACATGTTCTAACATGTTTATTGTCTTTAGTAACAAATCGCTGTATTTACGATTTATGGAAGTATTACCAGATACATTTACTAGAAATCAACGTATCAATTTTTCAGGGAATTGGGCTGCGACTGATATAGTAAATCATTATCTACATTATTAACACTGAGCAGCATTTTATTGTTGTAGCTGCTCAAGTTGGAGTAAATTCTGCTTTGTAAGGGCCATAAAATAAATCCTAGCGGGATTGAGATGATAGATTGAGTAGCTAAGAAGTGAAAGCAAAGTTCAGCTACATAAATTTGGATTCATTTATCTGAATTTTTCTATGTTTGCATTTTTGTGAAATATTAGAGTTTTACTACTTTTGGCTTTAAAAAGTTTTTTTTTTTTTTTTTTGGAAACCACGGGAGGGGAAGTTTCTCTAGGTGGACACAAAGACTGATTTTTATGTAACTACCCATAAGCCAAAACCATTAGGGAACAACAAGTTTATCAAGTTTATGTTATTTCATGTAAAATGTTAATCTGAAAAGGAACTTTCAAATAAATATAGGCTCATGGACTAAAAAGTAGCCTACACTAATTCCCTCCAGACTCCATACCATAATCTAGTAAAGGTACTTAGAAGCTTGGAACAACCATGGCTACTAGAGGCACTTCAAGCTAAATGCTAATATCAGCATGCTAATAAGCTTGTAGAGGTAGTGTTTACCTTGGCCACCATCTTAGTTTAGAGTGTTGCTAAGTTGTTAGAGCATGCTAACTAGCTTTAACACAGTACAGCGGAGGCTGATGGGAATGTTAATAGTTCTACAAGTATTAAGTCTTTCTCTCTGGTTCCAATACACAGCTCGTATTCAGAAACTGTGCTTTAAAACAAGCTGTCAGGACTTCAGTGAGGTTGTGATGTCACTACTACACAGTCATTACCCAACCAATCAAAGGAGAGGCTCAGTGATATTAATAAGACAGACAGAGATGGGGACTCGAGTTTGTGACACACCTGTAGCTGCTGCTGTAGCCTTTGTAATTTATAAAAACCTCAAACAAGAAGACGCCACCAACAAAAGAAGCACTGAGTGCAAAGACTACAGTACCAAGATTAAGGACGTTAGATCGACCACATCAAATTTAACACACCTGCAAACTCACCCAGAGAGGTCAGTCACATTAGCAGTTTGACCATTAGCAAACATGTTTAGCTCAGCATCAGCTATGTTTAACTTAGCTACAGCTTCCTAACTGAATATTTAAATAGATGAGGAAATGTTAGTTCGCTTCTCACCCTTGTTTGTATGGAATGGCATTAACATGACCGTTTTAATGAAATAAAAATAAAAAGTTGGTTTACGTCATTCATCTAGATTCTGTTTGCCACCATCTACTGGCAATATAACTGTGACTGTAGTATTCTTAGTAGACCGAATACCAGCAGACGAAAAGGCTTATTATAACAAGAAGATATATGAGACTTTTATTTTTTAGAGACTTATGACTTGACTTGGACCAAAGACTTGAGACTTGACTTGGACTTGCACAAACTGAGAAAGACTCCAGAGCTGCAGGGAGAAGCTTGAGATGAGAAGTGTAAAACTATATTGAACTCATGCTTTGGACTTAAAACTACAAATATTAATATCCTATCACTTTGAATGAAACCCTGAAAAAGTACAATATGGTACCTTTAAACTTTGACCTGACCATGTTACTACTGTAGATGAAAAGTTAAGGAGTCACAACAATTCAGCCATTGAACTACACTACCGTTCAAAAGTTTGGGGACACTTTTCATGAAAAGTCCATTAGCTTTCATCATCCATTAGCTTTCTGACGCAATGAGCAAACACATTGCACCATTAGAACACTGGAGTGATAGTTGCTGGAAATGGGCCTCTATACACCTATGTAGATATTGCACCAAAAAACAGACAATTGTAGCTAGAATAGTCATTTACCACATTAGCAATGTATAGAGTGTATTTCTGATTAGTTTAAAGTTACCTCCATTTAAAAAAACAGTGCTTACCTTTCAAAAATAAGGAAATTTGAAGTGACCCCAAACTTTTGAACGGTAGTGTAGATATAGGAACAAAGTCTGTAGTGTCAGTTTTAGTGGACTACACCTATTCTGCATATGTTTTCATTGTTTCCCCTATACAGTAACCTATGCATTCTGCACTAAGGAAGAGAAGAGGAGAGAAGATGAAAGTAGCGCAGTAAGAGATTAGAGGTCTCCTTCTCACCTGTTAAAGTAACATAATTAACGATGCGTTCTGAGGCACGGGGCACATTGGAGACACCAGGTGCAGCCGTCCTCTGCAGCCAGCTGTTCACCACGGCCTCACACTGTCTCATCGCCCTCGAGTCAGAAAATGAGTATGCAGCACTTGTCTCTAAATTTATTTATTTATTTATTTTTTTTATTCATATCAAGTTAATGTGAAATGTTCACTGTGGTCCGGGTTTCACCTCCGCCGCTACAACCCCAGGCTACGGGACACACTGTGTGTTTTCTTTGAGCGGTTCATTGTTTGATCCAACTTTGAACTGTTCTGTGCTTGACTTCTTGCGCTTTTGGGTAAATACCCAGCAATCAGCGAAGTGACGGCACACGCATCTTTTTCACTTTGCAGGAATGCTCTGTTTTGATTGCGTGCTGATTCCCAGACAGAAAATACATCAGAGTTGTGATGAACCACAAAGTTAATGGCACACGTCTTGGCGAGGACACACACGCACACACACATGGACCCCGTCAGGAGGGAATTTGCATAAGGCCACTAAACCCAGTTGCAGTGGCAAAACGCCGCAGCCCGTCGGGTTTCGGAAAGGTGCATTACCGTCACTCGCTGGTAAATCTCTGTGGGGAAGAGCAGCGTCAGTCTAATGCACACTGACAGCATGGCGGCCAGCGGAGCTCGTTCTCCCTCTGAACTTGTAAACACAGTGGTTCTGCGCATTAACCTCATTTACATCTTTAAGCTTTTGCGGTCGCTCACTTTAGCCCACAGCTGGTTACAATCCCACCATGTTTGTTTGCTCACTCTGCCACATTAAACACCGCGATGTGTTGCATATTTTCTGTATGGCAATCACGAAGCTTCAGTCGGGGCGCCATAGTAACAGAAAGAACAGTTTATTGTATGATCATTTGGCTTCGATTTAAGTAAGAGAAACGCAATGTTAACTGATGGCAGGGCTGCAGAAAAACACATTATCTCACTTACCTCTCAGCGGTTTCTAGTCCCGTTGGGAGTTTAGTTTTCATCTGTCTCTGACATGTCCGCCTTCATGTTTTAAACATAGTTGTTTTGGAAGGTGGTGTGTGAATAGACTAGGGCTGGGAAGGTATTGGCCACGTCTTAGGCCCACTGCAGTTTAGCTATAATGTGTTACCATGGTAAAATACATAAATATATTTGTCTAAATGTATCCTTTTACTCATGAAAGTTATGTTATATAAATTAGCACATCTGGTGTGTAATATGGAATATAAACATAATAATCAAGCATCCTTAAAAAAATAATCAAGGATTTTCAAACTTAGCTCCATGATAATGCCACATAACTGTGGTATTGCAATAATATATATACAGTGGTGGATGAAGTACTCAGATCCTTTACATGAGTAAAAATATAAATACTTTCATCAAAAAAATATTCCATAAGTACTGATTTGAAAATGTTACTAAAATAAGAGTATTAGTATATTATACTTATTATTAACCACTTCGTACTACTTGAGGTAGATTTATAGTGATATTACTGCATCATAATATTAGCAAGTTAAAAAAAGGAAAAAGTGACAATTTACTAGAATATAAACAATATGTAAAATAAAAGCATATATTAATTGTATGTAAAATAATACAATGTTCATCAGAAAAGGAACGAAAGTACAATATTTTCATCTATAAAGTAGCATCAAATGGAAATACTCACATACCACAACAGTGTACTTCAGTAGTTTATCATTCCTAAATCAGAATTTGGTGAGGTCATTTAATACATAGTAGACGTGTAGCTCCGCCCAATATACAACCTGAGCAGAGGACTAATCAGAATAATTGAAAACACCTGTGTGAATAAGCGCAAGGCCTTCGGATAATTCACCAGCAACATGCCTTTCCATAACCAGAGTCCCTGTTATTCTGGGTGTTAGAGTCGTTTTTCACAGGAGACATTTGGACGTGTCAGAGTCGGAGAAGCACAGGTGTTATGATAAATTAATGATGGCTGAATTCCATTAAGCTGAGGCACACTGCCATCATTAGTGTTACCAGTAACACCTGCAAAAGTTTAAGCGGAGAAAAAAAAGGAGTATCCAGAGACCTCACTTGAACAGTTTTTATTGGATCCACTTTTCGACCAAAGAAAACAGTTCTCATGAAATCATTTGACAGGGTAAACAATGAACAGAGAGATTTCGTTAAACTGGAGAAGCTCTTTGGCTCCTGAGTAAAGTAAATAATTTCACCTCTTGGAGGGAGATATTTTTGTGCAAGAGAGATGACTGATATATATTTCTTTTGATATAAAAAAGAACTGGGAAGTCTGTTAAATAAATGGCTTTTGTTGTATATTCTGAACTTTTATTGGCTTTCTACAGATGAGAAGATCGATACGACTCATATGTTTGTATAGTAAACATGAAGCTTCCTACTTGTTTAGAGTAGAACTTTCACTTTAAAGGTTCTATATTGTAGAAAATTTGATTTGAATTGCTTTTTCATTATATGGCCAGGTGTTTTATATCAGTCACTGATAGAGGAGACATAAGACTACAAGAGACCCTTCAATTACTGAGCTTTATAGGTGTTTTATTGGTCCATGCAACGCTACGAATGAATTTATCTTCCTGTTTCGGTTACAATTAAACCGCAATTTCTGTGAAATAGCTGCAATTCTCTACATTCTATTGGGTAAAAATGGGCCTTTTTTCATAACCTTCTCAAAAAGCAGATTAACCTATGTAAGCAGATACAGCTCTGGAGAAAATTAATATCAGTTTCTCTGATTTTACTACTTATAGGTATGTTTGGGCAAAAGGATCATTTAAATAAAAAGATGCGATGTTTTTAGACCAGAACACATTCATTTTACAACAACACTAATGTTTACACTTAAGAAGTATCATAAATCAATATTTGGTGCAATGGCCCTTATTTTTAATCACAGCTTTCATGCATCTTTGCATACGCTCCATAATTCTTTCACACTGTTGTGGGGTGACTTTATTCCTCTCCTGGTTCCTCTTTAAGCAGAATGAAGTGTGCATGTGTTGGAATTTAACAGCTGCTGGAATGAAATGGCTGGAATACATGTAAGGATGTTGATTTCAGAATAAAATGCAGTGGTGTCTTATTCCAGAGCTGTACATAATATTGGTTATAGGACCATCTACCACAAGATGGCGCCAGAGCTCTCTCTGGTGATAAGACAAGGCACTGCAGCGCTTTCATCCAATCAGAGGACAGTGAAGTCTGCACACCAGCATCAGACCACAGAGAAGAACTCTCATTGTTACTGTGATATTTCATATTGTAAAAATCTGGGGGACAGTCATTTGAAAACGTGTCAGCTACTGTCTTATTCAAAATGTATTTCCAGATCGTCACAGGCGTCTCTCGCCATAACATGATCCAGACCTCTGGTATCAAAGGGGGAGCTGTCAATCACCCGCGCCTGTCTGAAATGTTCACACCTCCGAGTTGTGACTTGAATTAGCTCCTCCGCAGACGATACGCCGACTCCGCTTTGTTTCCAGCAGCTAATTCTGACACCAGCCTGTCCTCCGCAGTCGTTTGACATCACCGAGACGAGAGCCGCAGTGAGGGCGGCCGTCCCCTCCGTCTCTGGGCTGATGGATGTGTGTCTGACGGGCTGTTGCCGAGCACCAATAGCAGCGGCAGCAGCAATAGCGGCGCTGTGTGTTCTCTGTCTTGGGTGCAGGCACCAGTGAGCCCGTGAGGGACAGAGACATCTGTATATTCAAGTTCTTCCTGCTCCCGCAATGTGCTGCTCAGCGTGCATGGCGGGACACGAGGAAGGTGCACGCTCGCCTGGCTGCGTGGCGAGCCGTGGCCGCCATCATTGTTGTGTGCGACTGTGAAATAAAGATGAATCAATAAACTGCGGATATATACCGTGTGCGCGCGCGCCTCTGTGTGTGTTTAGTGCGGAGGCCGTTAGGCGGTATGTGTTTGATGTGTCAGGGTTTACAGAGACCGAAAAAATATGAACTTCCCGGGGGGGGGACAAAGGGGATGTAACCCGCCCTTCCACAAAGTTGCCCCCTCCACATAAGTCTTTGTAAACACAAATACGTTATTTTGATTATTAAAGAAAAGTTAATTAAATGCACAACACAAACAAAATGTAAAACAACGTCTTTCTTAATTATTGAAAAATGATGACCCCCCATTATTCCTTAAAGTGGTTTCGTCTAATTCCAATTTCGAAAGTTAGCTAGGCGCTAGCTACGTGGAAGAAAAACCAATCGAGCTAATACGTAGAAGACAGTAAGTAATTTATCACACCACTTTTTCAAAAATTTGTCCAAAATCTGCCTTTTTTTAACAGTCTGCTGGTTAATATCAGACCTAATGATCGTTAACGAGCTCTAACGATGTAAGTAACCATAGCAACTAGGGGGAGGGAGGAAGGAACTGGAAGAAAAGTAGAGGAGGGACGTGGATTTTCATTTTCCCTCATTGATTCATGATAAAATTTTTTCTTATGTATGAGCATAAATAAATATGAACACTGCTATAACTACTTTTATTACTTTTAATACGATTGTTCAAAGCATTTGAACATGCTGAGGGCTTAAACCTGGAAGACAAATGGCAAATGAGAGAAAGAAGAAGATAGGGCCATATTATTATGGTAGTATAGTATTTTTATTTATTTATTATTAGTATTTATTTTTTTCAGGTTCCCTCCAGAAATTATTCTGTGGAAATGTATTGGTTATTGTCCCCCCCCATTAATGAAATACAATTTTTTTCCCCTGCAGCTAATTTGATATAAACAGTAAAAAAATAAACCAAATAGGGGCTTAAATATCAGCCTTTAGGACTTTAGGAGTTACAAGTAAGGTTCAAAATCAAGCTATGATGAAACCATCCTGTAGCTGTGACAGGAGACCTCATAAAGTCTCGTTGGTCTGTTTGTGTGTATGAATGTAGACCAGACTGTCACTGGTGAGTGTGTACGACAGTAGACCATGTAGGAAAATCCTCATGTGGGACACACATTTTGTGCGGTCCCGGGGCAAAGTGCATGCACAAATTTAAAAACCTGGTGTGAGGAAGCCTACTATTTGAAAGGGAAAAAAGTCAATAATGGTGTGATTTAAGATTTATTTCTTCAGTTGTTTGAAGATAAAAGAAGCGCTACTGAGATTTGGGAGAAGTCAGAACTTAGAACAGATGGTTTAATCAAAACCGAATTTAGTCCCGAAAATGTTGATCTGAGAAGTGTGCGCAGATGATACTACATCTGGTAACAGGATGTTCTGTTGGTATTGATGAACAATGTGGCTTTTGTGAGTTATGTGATATTTTTTTAAAAAAACTGAATAGAAAATTAAACACATGTTTTATATTGTCCCTTATCCCATGATCTAAGAAATATGTTATTCGGTAGAATCTGTCCAGACTGAAATGTCTCAACAACTATTGAAAGGATTACCATTTATTTCACACACATTCGTTGTCCCCAGAGGATAAATCCAACTGATGTTCCCCTAACCTCACCTGTCCACCAGCAGGGTGACATTTTGGTCTTTAAGGGATATACATAAAATCTGGCACGTGATGCAGACTTAACCATACCTACGCTACCGTTCAAAAGTTTGGGGTCACCCAGACAATTTAGTGTTTTCCATGAAAAGTCGCACTTTACCATGAGTTGTAAAATGAAGAGAAAATATAATCAAGACACTGACAAGGTTAGAAATATTGATTTGTATTTGAAATAATATTTTTTTCTTTTAAACTTTGCTTTCCGTCAAATGAAGGTCAGTTTTATAGCTTCTCTAGCTGTTTTCAACTGTGCTAACATGAATGCACAAGGGTTTTCTAATCATCCATTAGCCTTCTGGCGCAATGAGCAAACACATTGCACCTATGTAGATATTGCACCAAAAACCAGGCATTTGCAGAAAGGATAGTCATTTACCATATTAGCAATGTATAGGGTGTATTTCTGATTAATTTAAAGTTATCTTCATTCAAAAATATGGAAATTTCTAAGAGTCCTCAAACTTTTGATAGTGTAGATGTAAAAGTTTTGCGACTTAAAATTGAACTCCACCAATTAATTCCGCATGCTGCATATAATATTGCCTAAAGTGATGTGACTTGAGTCTGGCTTCCCACAGCAATTTCAGAGGGTGGTTGTATCTCCTCCACCTCAGTTTATACATATTTTCTTTTCTGATTCCACTTTAAAGTAGGCAAAAACATTTTTTTCTCCCTTCCAGAAAGTCAGCTAGCGCAGAGCCTACTTTTGCTCTTATTTAATTGTTGGAATTGACCCTTTCTGCAATAGCTGCGTTTATGCCACTAACATTTACTTATTTACTCATTGGTTGATGATACGCCATTATTGATGATGGATGACTTTTATGTGTCATCGGATACTGGCGAGTTGTCACGGCATCAATCTACAGCTCAGTCCCTGATTGGTCCGGTCGAATCGTAAAATCCGGAAATCGCTGGTTTCGTGAAATAATCAACGATCGTCTCTGAGCCGTATTGGCTGATTTAATTTTCAATAATTGTCAATATGTAACTGCACCCTTGCATTTCAACATCCTATTTTTTATTAGTACCGAACTTATGCTTTAAATGTTAACACATATTACACTTTAATGTCACATTTCTGCTGCACTTTAGTTTCAAGTTGGTATTTAAATTAATGTAGTTGTTTATTTTATCGAGTTTTGTGACGTGTGCTGCTGACCTCTTGACCAGGTCACCCTTGTAAAAAGTGATCTCGATCTCATCGGGCTTATTTCCTGGTTAAATGAAGGTTAAATAAAAAAAAATAAATAAATAAAAATTGGATTTTTAGATTGACAGTTGCTTCAGCCCCGCCCTCTGTGAACCAGAGCAGTGAAAAGGAAAGAGCTAGCAACTGTAAATAAGATAATTTCTTTTCTCTACCTAGTTTATGTGCATTTTCAGCCTCAGCGAGCCTCTATCGCGCTTTGCCGTCATTTATTTCCTCTGCTGTCTGTGTTTCACTGAGGGCAGGGCTGAGCTCTCCACACGCAGAGTTCTGCAGTTGACTCGATGACACCAGCACTCGTTATTTTACTGTACCGCAGTGCTGGACTGGTACTGATACAGAGAGGAAAAGGAACCTATCGCAGAGAAACCCTCCATAAAAAGACACTCGCTTGCTGTCTTGCGTCATTGTGCAGGAGCCCACCGGACCGCTGACTTACAGCTGTGGAGCCAGGCTTCTGATTTATACTGAACCGTGCCTCTATCACAGCAAATGCACTTGAATTTATTTAGAATTCATGTAGCATTATCACTAAAGGAGGCAGAGGAAATGTTAAACACACCAGAGAGAAAAGCTATCGCCTGCTAAGCTAAAGTAATTCTGTACGACACTGCAACACTTTATTTTTCTATAAAGATACAGCTCTGGAAAAAAAAAATAAGAGACCACTGCAAAAATATCGCTTTTTCTGATTTTACTTCTTATAGGTATGAGTTAGGGTCTATAAACTGACACTTCCCCCAAATTCCAAATAAAAATATTATCATTTAGAGCCTTTATTTGCAGAAAATGACAAATGGTCATAATAACAAAAAAAGATACAATATGTTCAGACCTCAAATAATGCAAAGAAACAAGATCACATTTATTTTAAAACAATATAATACTAATATTTGCACTTAAGAAGAGTTCAGAAATCAATATTTGGTGCAATAACCATTTTAATCACAACTTTCATGCTCTCCACAAGTCTTTACCATTGTTCTTTGGTGACTTTATTCCACTCCTGCTACCTAATTTTACTCCATTGTACTAATGCATATATTGTATATAATGTTTTCATATAATGTGATTTTTCATTTTTGGGTTTCTGTGTTGGCGGTGGACCTGTTAAAGCAGAAAGACACGTAGAACTGATATGCACACTTCAATATTTGCTTATTTATCACAAGTCATATCATCACAACAATATTGAACCATGTTATCACAGATTTGCCTCATGTCGTGCAGCCATAGCGTGGATATTGAAAAGCAGGAAGAAAAAAAAAAACAAACTACAAAGTGCATCTGTTGATGAGTATACTCCTGAAACCACACCACCACATGGATTTGTGGGCTGTAAACAAACACACACACATACACACACACATATACTTTGAGCTGCAGACTACACTGCGGCTGCAGTTTATGTTTTCAAGCCTCATTTGCAAAATTGAATGACAAGCTTGTGTCTTTTTTTTCTCCCCCCCCCCCCCCCCCCTTTTTTTTCCTCTTGTCTCAGTGTGTGAGATTCCCAGAGGCCACTTAAGCAGACGCAGTCAGCAGATTCTGGCAACATGTACGAGCACGATGTTTGTTTTACTCATCAGAAAAAAATCAAAGCCGCCTCCGTGCCGAGCTAAAGGTTTGATTCCCAGGCTGCAGAGTAGAGTCTCGTGAGTTCAGCGTGGCGTTCAGAGCTGAATCGGTCGCAGGGATTTTCAAAAAAAAAAAAAGAAAACAGCCGGGGAAGCTTCATCCAGGTGATGCAGCAAAACACATGAGCAGGGCTGAGAGGAGTTTCTAACTAGTTAATTTCTTATGCACTTTTTACAAGTGTTCTTTTGAATTTCCCTTTAAAAAAAAAAAAAAAAGCAGGACACATGAAGTGAGGCGTATGAATTGCTTTGATTACATGTCTCAACAGCTTCCACAAACATGTTGACGCCACCTTTAACGCAATTATTTCTGTGTAGTAAAGGCTGCATGCTCAGAAACAAAAAGGCTCACGCTGCGTTCATGTCATGTGGGGATAACCGAGGAAATGACTCTGCGGTTGAGGCGAATAAATCCCAGCAGCTCATATGTGAAGCGCTTTACAGCTGCGAGGACACAGCGATTGCAGTTGTCTGTAAGATTTTATTCATTTATTTATTTATTTTTTGTTTCTTTTCTACTCGTAAGCGTTTTCACATGTGCACTTGGTTATGTTCACGAGTTCACCAGTTCATGTTTTATGGCAAGCCAAACATAGAAATGCAAACCACAAATAACAAATCCAGAAAGTTGTGCGCTCGCAGGGTTTTTGTTTTTCATGTCAGCATAAAAAAAAAAAAAAACGACTGAGGTCATCCAGTTCTTTTTTAGTTTAGGTGGATGTGTCACATGAATAAAAGTATTTTCTTGTTTGCTACACCAGGATACAAACCACCATTTATTAGATATTATAGTAATTAAATCATAATTTACTGTCTATTACACATAAACACATAATTCATTTATTTATACTATTACACACACACACACACACACACATATATATATTATATATATGCACACACTTGTAGAGAGAGCTTGTAGAGGGAGGGCTCTCGGTTCTTTAACAACTGCCCCTTTACCCCTTGACTTCCATCCAAATTGCCCTTTTGTGCATATTTTTTCCTTCTGTGGGTATTTAAACGAACACATTTCTGTCTTTAGAGGCTGCTATAGGCTCAGTTTTAAAGTATCCATTGATACTAAACGTGTAATGATAGCTTGTTGTTGAGGAGGATAAATAACGGCTCAAAGTTAGGCTACATGTTGCTGTCGTCATGTGTAAATCAGAATCTTTATGGTTGTTACCAGGTCAAAAATCAACTGACATTTGAACATGGAACATTATTGTTTCTCTATTGTTATTTACATTAGTGCATATTAGACATTATTGCCTTTTAAGCAGTTTAGAAATCGGGCGGAAATTTAAAAGCCTGGATTATATCACGGTTTTTAATGTTCTTTAATAATAATAAATAAAAAAGATCGGAATTTGTCCATAATATAAAAGCAGTGATATGAAACCACTTTTGCTATAGTCAATTTTGATTCAGAGCTACTGCATTTTTTTTTGTAAGATCCCGTGTGACATTCTGTTTGAATGTGTTGCTATAATTTAAGATTTGCTGTAAATAATGTTAGTGTTTTGTGTTTTAGAATCTTCCATGCGCCCCTTTTTAAATTTGAGCACCTGCCCCTCGAAAGGTCTCTGCACAGTCTAGTTTATAATCATTGTGTTGTGTTCACATTCATTAAGAAACTTCAGGGCTCCAGATTAAAAATGGAAATAGTAATAATTAAGGTACACTTACTGGATTTCAGCTGCATCTTGTGGCCTTCATCAGCGGAATTTGGCTCAGTTGAAATGTTCAAAAACAAACCACACATTTATATGGGATTCACTTTGTCTCCCAAGCATCAAAAATCAATTTGAAAGCAGGACCTCAAAGGCAAAACTTAGAATAAAGCTTCTTCTCACTTTTTTTTTATTTTTCAGTATTACGTCTTAATTTTTCAGTTTTAGCTCTGACCAGTGTTACATTACAGGGCAGCGTTGCCATTTGTCGATTACTTCTGAAGCGACAGGTCAATGATAAGCCGTACTTGTACTTCCACACCACCGAAACGGAGCAATCTGGACCTGAAACCGAAAAGTTCAACACGCAACTGAAAATGGCGACAAAATAGTGACGAAAAAGGAGCAAACCTGATCAGTGAAAAAAGAAACATTGCAATAAAATGTCTCACTCTTATATATGGGAACTTAATAATTCTGGCAGCGAAATATTAATTCTATACACTATTCTATGTTGCTTACATGACTTTACTGTTATTGTGTAGCAATGCTGTGTTAACACTGATATAGTTTATAGATAATAGGCAGTACAGGTTCATGCTGTTCATGCTGTGGATTGTTTTCTGCTTTGTTGTTAACATAAGTATGCAGAGTGTAATTCCTCTGTGTAATCTATAACAGCACGCTAACATACATTACCTCCCACCTAACATGTGGATGTTTTTGTTTAGTACCGAGTGCGCTCTTCTGATTTGTTAACAGTGATCAAAGCGCCGAAAGAGGCCTTGTCCTCACGTCTTTGATCATAAATTCATGGGTTTTAAAGCCCTTACAGTCGTTCCCATATCAGCACTAATCTGTGGTAAAATGAAACTCCCCTGATCACGGCAGCTTGGATGAAAAGTGCTGAACTTTCTCAAATCCTATATCCTGTTTATTACTATAGTCACCCGATATGTAGCCTGCTGTCACCGTGGAAAAGTTGGTTCAGGGCGAGAATGTTGGAAGCCATGCGTTGATTTTCATATTTTGACAGGATGAGCGGATCAGTTTTATTGTGAGCTGCTAATTCTTATGGTCTAAACCGTTGTATTGAATCTCAAAACGGCATCGTCATTCATTTCAACAAGCTTCCTCACTTCAGGATAAAACATGTACTTTTGCATTGAATTGGCCTTTTTTGTTAGTAAGAGCTACATTTTTAATAAATCTTTTGGTCCATTAAATAAGGGATTTTGGATATTGATATAAATGGCTAAATAATTGTATACTGTATATATTAACTGAGATTTATAACAATTAGTAAAACCTTTTGTATATAATTCTGACTTAACATTTTTATACATAGTATTAATAATAAAAACAAGTCATGGAGTGCTCACATATATACACTGCATGCCTTAATCAAGTTCTATTGTCCTTAAGGACCTAATCTAACAATCAACAAAGATTTATATGATTTTTTTTTTTTAACCACATTAGCGAAAAGGCTGATTATCTTCTTACAATGAGGGGTAATGTAATCCTGATGCAAGTGTTTATTTGATTTGTTGGATTTGTAAAGTGCTGGTGCATATAACAATAGCTATACAACAGCTTTATAACACAGTTAGTCATGGTTAGCCAGAAAGCATGTCATCCACTTATAACAGCTAGCACCAGCAGGACTTTTTATATTGAAAAGTGTACCTCACAAATGTGAAATCACCGCAGTGGCATCAGGTACAAGTCTATAATGTGACCTGTTAATAAGATCTGATTTAAGGAATCATCTCAATCTGTGACGTTCCTTATATATATATATGTGCAGATTTAATGCGGCTGTATTTTTTTTTTAAATAGTGGAGTTGATGCAAAGTGTTGCTGCTCAGAGTCACGGCTGGTGGATGATGGGAGCTGATAGACTCGCAGGCAGCGGTGGCCCGGCTCAGCTCGGTGCTTTGTTCCCGGATTGCGGGGTTAATGGTTTTCCGTACTGGGTGGTGAGGGAGGAGCACTGCAGGTTTTTCAAGCATTCTGTGTCGGAAAATTAGGATGCAGCCTCTGTTGTTAGAGCCGGGGAGCTGTCTGCCACTTTACCAGCAGCCCTTGGGCCGGTGACAGGGAGATGGATGATATCTGCAGCCTGGCCGCACTGCTCCCCCAACACACACACGCACACACACACACATACACGTACACACACGCACAGCTTGTTTCCAGTTCTCTCTCTCATGTGCATTTTCACACACGCGCACACACACACACACACAGACAGTATGAGTATTTGTCTAATACACCTCTCTCTTTGTTGCCTATGGCAACAAAACCAATATCCTACATATCAAGGGGAATTAAAACCTCACAAGTGAAAACAGTGAAAGTGTTTTTGAAGGGAAACTGCAGGATTCCTTCATTGTTTGCTCACATGAAATAAAACATTTTTTTTTCTTCTGAATAACCAAACACACAACAAATTCAGCTGAAACATTTATTGAAATCACTCCATTTACACAATGAAAAAGTAGATACTGCAACATGTCCAGTCACCGCATATTTCTACTGTAACATGCAAGAAAATATTTAATTGTAAATCATCATACACCAGGTCAAATACTGAATAGTACACAGACATAAATGCGGAAGCCAAGAGGTTTATTACTACAATAGCTCAACTGGCACGACTCGACACACACTGATGATTAGTTTAATCAAAGAAAACACATGTATTGTACTAAACTGTGGAGAGGGAGGATGGACTTTAATATGTGTCCACTACAGCTGTGTGTAAGTGTGTGTGTGTATGTGTGGTGGTGTTAAGTCCTTAAAAAAAAAAGAAGTCCATCCCTTTCCTTCCTCCCCCCTCCCCCTCCCTGTTTTCCTCTCTCTCATTGTCCTTACCTGCTATCCTGCTCTCCACCGCGCTGCTGATGTTCCTGCAGTCGGGACCGAATCCAGCGGCCGTGTCACCTGAGCAACAGCCGGCGCATACTAATAAGGAGATGAGGGGAATCAGAGGGGGGGGGGGGGGGGGCTTGAGGAAACGCCTCCTCCACTTCACTTCAACCCCCCCCCCTCTCCCCACCCTCCACTTCCCACCTTTCTTCTTCCTCTTCCTCCTCATCGCTCTGGAAGAACAGAGAGAATAGAGGGCTGTAAATGGCAAAGGATGGTGGAAAAACAAGGGGAGGAGAAGGGACAAATAAGGCGAGGGTGGCGTCGGAGCAGGCAGGAGAGGAGAGGAGAGGAGGGTGCGAGACGACAGCGAGAGGGAAAGGAGAACAAGGGGGTGGAGGGGAGCGCGGGGTGTTAAGGGAAACATCCATCACTGTTTTAAGTGACTGCAGTGGGACGGAGCTGAGTAAAAGGTCGTCTGGTCCCTTTCTGTGCACAGTGGGCACCTGGGCAGAGCTGAGCAGCTTCCAAATGACTCCTGCTAATTATCTCACGCAGACCGTCTGTTACAGCAGTCTGACACATTTACTGACTCATTCGTCTACTGCAAACACGCAGGCAAAACAAGGCAGTTATACGCCCAAACTACACCCACTCTCCCGCTAATAAAACGGAGCTCGCACAAAACACTAGAAAGTTAAGATTTTTGGACTTTGTTGCGGTGTAAGCTGTCATTTGTCTTACCTGTGAGCGTGGAGAAAGACAACGGCCACGGCTCCTAGACAAGAGAAGATAATGATAGCGATTTAGTATGAGGAAAACAGAAAACGCAGGAGGGTTGGTCGTCTTCACTGCCTTTTACTAGGATGGGGAACCTCTCTGCAAAAGTGGAAACAGAGAACAAAAACGTAGCAGAGTTCATCTCTTAAAAGACCAGCTCTTTTTTTTTTTTAGGCGGGGGGGTTCTTGCAAAAGAGTAAACACGCTGTGATTATCCAAGTGTCCACCTGCTCAGAAGCTGCACGGATGCACTTGAGGACACATTAGGAATTTAATGGTCATGACCTGTTCCAGCAGGGACAACAAAGCAAACCGCCAGTATGTGACTAGGCTAGCTGAACATGTGTGTACATGTATGTGTGTGTATGCGTTGTTTGCAAACTCATTGGAGTCTGTAGTTTAAAAAACAGCTATCTTTATTTAAAAGCCATGCTGCAGCACCACTGCAGCGTCGGCATATGAAAGGAAAGTGTAAAAAAAAAAAAAAAAAAATCTGATCCGAGCCAAATCGTCTGGTGGCCAAAGGGGTTAAAAGCTTTTGGCTGTGGCGACAATACCGGGCCAGCTATAGGTCACATTCAAGTCCCAGCCACTGGATAGCCGACCTGCGAGACGTAGCATAATTATCCCGGCCAGTTACAGTTCAATAACTCCATCAAGCTGCTAGCCAGATGCCAGGTTTCCCTGGCAACGCCTCCGAAGTGAATCGCAGATCAGAGAGAGAGAGAAGGGGGCAATAACGCTGGACCCTGGGAGGACGGAGGGGAGGGGACACCTTCGGATGTGGGGCGTATGTGGGGCCTTTTTAAACATTACAAAACACACAGGTGCAATGCCGACACACACACACACACACACACACACACACAGAACGATGTCTGGGAGCATTCCGGTTGACTGTGCGGAGACTTGTGACCCGCCAGGCCGTCAGTCTGCTCCCTTTGAGCTCTGCTGTTTGGTTTTCAATCATCAGCTCCACTTTTCCAGACTCCTGCTCTGCGCCCAACCCAGGGCCCGCCGTGAAAATCCTCAAAGTCTCAACGCAACTCGACTGTCCTTTTCAATAGACCCCACCACCACCCCACCCCCACCCATAGCACTTACTGTAATCTGAAAAAGTTAATGGAGTTTATCTCTCCCCGTCGCCCTGAGAATAATGGAGAAACTTTTGTGCTTTCGGATGCACGGGGATAATTACATTACGAATGGCACTACGATTTATACCCTTGATTGAATTATAATAACAAAATTGAATTGGCTTCGGCGTGGACTGTTAAGAGGCGGGGCTCTGTGTGTGAGGAATGTTGCCGGACAGGTGTATATGTGTGTGTGTGTGCGGTGTCTTCGGCACACTTTTGTGTGTGTGTGTGTGTTCAGGTGACTGTCTGGCCTCCTGCCGCAGTGTCTGGAAACTCAGACGCCACCCCCGCCCCCCTCCGTTCCACACTGCTCCGCTATCAGGCATACCTGACGCCCCCTTTCCTCTTCCTCCCCCTTCGTCCCCGCAGCGATAAGAGATCCACTGAACACTAAGCTGATTCACCAGACAACACAACCTGACAATCAATGCAAAAAAAAAAAAAAAAAAACAGCCCTCTAATTCACAAAATCCATCTGATTTCCATGTCAGCTTGAGCCCCAAAATCCAAATGTGGTGGATAAATGTTAATCTGTCCTTATTACTTTTATCGGGGACCGACGTGGCGGCGCAGTGTGTTACATGACCACCTCTGAACAATGGAGTGTAATCTCTCGCATACACTCGGGTCCATCAGCTGGAGCCTTTGGTTTATCTACGCCTATTCAAGGTCTGAATCAATCTCTCCTGCAGGAACTTGACGACTAGCGGGGTATAGATACTGACTGTTGTTTAGTCAGGACATATAATGATAAAAAAAAAGCGTATTACACCACATGTATCGTCTACATTGTGCCGAGGCGCTGCGCTAGTGGAGCATAAAATGACGCGAAAGCTGTGTTTTGAGCAGATTTTTAACATTTCATTTTCAATATTTCATCTCATCTTCTGTCTAAATTGTCATATTGTTTCATTTAGGCCAGTTCGGTTGGCTCTGTGTAAACGCAACACAAGAGTTTTACGAAACACATGACAATTAAATGTTGATATTGCACCGTGCTGTTCAGTAATTTGACCTTGACAGCTGCTCCCAGATCTACTGTCATCTTATTATATTAAAAGAAAACATATCAGAAAATCGAGCCATGTGATATTTCAAGCACCGTCATTAAATTAACCCATTCCAACGTCAAATAATTTCACATTTCATAGCCTCCAGTAATTCGACTGAAAGTTAAATATTCACAAGTTTCTCATTCTGCATTTCCTCAGCTATGTTCCCTCTGAAAATATGCATTATAATTATTATGATTATTAAAGCAGATTCAAAGACAATTAACTTGCCTTTTTTTTTTTTTCTTCAAAAAACAATCAAACGGAAAAAGCAAAAGTTGTTTTTCAATTACCTTGAAGGAGAATTTCCCTCCCCTCCCGCCTGTTGTGGAAGATGCAGTGAAATGTTCAGATGGCACAGAAGAGATCAATTTGGCAGTTGCATACTGAGAACTTGTTTGACTTTGATAAAGTTTGTATTCCCCATTCAGCGGAGTTACAAACTAGCTCGGAGACAATTTTTTTTTTTTTTTTTTTACGGGGCGATATTTATTATTTATTATTTATCCTTGGCGGAATGCTCTGAGTGTGCTGCTTGGTTACTGTTGGGGGAGCGGTGAGGATTTCATCAGTGGGCTCTGGGTGCTGCCAGACTTTGCTGCGTGTCAGACAGACCCTAATAAAACTGTCTGGCTGTTTTGTGGGCACCAGCACTGCTCTGGCTGCGCTGCGTCTGACTGCTCAGCACTTGTCGCACTGTGCCTGGCTGTTTGGTATTCATTGGGCATGGCACTCCTTCAGCTGTTGCTGGGGGCTCTGTGGCACAGGCACAGACTGATTAGTTGGCATCAGCATTGTTCACTATGAGACCAAATGGGGAGACAAGGAAGAAAAAAAAAACATAATTAGGCAGAGAGGGAGACTGGGAGAGAGAGAGAGAGAGAGATGGAGAGGAGGGTATTAGAGAGAAAATCAATTGTTTTGAACTGCATTCCTAATATGGTTAATTTAGCAGAAATTAGGTTTTCAGAAAAGCATGCTGCCTTGGGAAAAACTGAAAGTTTAAAAAACCAGGTCAAGCTGTAATGGTGAATGAATTCACACCTTTGAATAGCATAAAGGATTATGATATTTTATTGGCCTAATTTATTGTAATTGCCCTTCTATTGTCGTGTCCATAGGAGACCAATTCAGTGTTTTCCTTCTCTATTCAATGTACAGTCTTGCCTTTTTTTTTTTTTAAACAGGCTGTCTAGCCGAATTACTATGTCTGTCTGAGTCGTCCTGCACCTTCAGTTTAAATATTGATTTAGGCCATTAACCAATTTGCTTGTGACATCTCATGACAATCGGAAATTTCTATGAGAAATTATCAAATTAAGAGAGCAACAAAAATCCAGTGGAACTGATTCGCCGTTTTTAAAAAGCGTGCTCATTTATTATATCATTTATTCATTTAATGACTTTATGCGTAGAGAATATCACTCACTTAAAGTTTGAATTAGTTATTGACATAAGGTAGGTGAAATTATTTGAACAATTGCATTTATTACAATTTGAAAAAAATATAATTAGAAAGCAAACAATTGCAAACAATTGCCCTTTAATTACATTAAATATATATATATATATATATATATATATATATATATATATATATATATATATATATATATATGTGTGTGTGTGTGTGTGTGTGTGTGTGTGTGTGTGTGTGTGTGTGTGTGTGTGTTTTGTACCTGGTATGTATATACTAGTAAAAGTAAAAAACTTTGTTTAAATGTGTTAACTTTTTCCTTCTATTTTTTTCAGATTCTATATTTACAGTCAATATTCTGACTGTGATATATTTGAATGCTTAGTAATTACTCATAAATTCATGTAACAAAATAAAAAAGGGGGACTTTAACTGGTTAGCGTTTGGCAAGAGCCGAAGTTATCTCACTGCTAAAAAACAAACTGTAAAGCGGATATATTAGAGTCTTTATTATGTTGAAAACAGTAGCGGCAGATCGCTCCTGCAGGGTCTAAATGAAGCAGTTGTGATCAAATTTGGAGCGACTGCCTTGGTAATGAAGGATCAAATATATTGGCCGGGTCTCTCTGCAATACTGCTGCTGCTGCTGTGGTGGTGGTGACAGGGGTTAATCAGCACGAGTCTGGGGTGTGGTGGTGTGGAGTGGTTGGTGTCCTGCCATTTCTAATCGGATCATGTGTTACTTGAATGGTATTCAAACAAAGATGTTGACACAAAGAGAGATTACAATGTGGGTTGACAACGCGGCGTCGGCGGGTATTCCGCGTTTGACAGCGATGACACTGCCGCCATCACGATTCTCGATCCGTTTTTCTAACGACAAAAAAATAATAATAATAATAATCGACTATACCAAACATGCACATTCCTGCGTAGACCAGTCCAGCATGCAGCATTTTTTTTTCTTTTTTTTTTTAATACTAAATAAATGGTGTGACGGAGAGGTGATCAGACAAAAATCCTACAAAAGGTATTTTCCTCAAATACTTCCTTTTCTACTATATGTATATTTTAACAGTAAATGAGTTGCTGCTTCATTCCGCCTCCACCCTTGGAACATTTCGGCAGAAAGTTGATTGTGCCCTCCGCCCGCGTCCCAAGAGCCTAACCCGTGATTTTTTATCAAGAGAGCTCACAAGTTAGGGTCTCAGGGAGCAGGTGAAGTACGACAGAGTCTACTGAGGAGCCGCAGTCAGCTGCAGGGCACAGAGTGGCACTGACACCTTTCCTTCTCTCTCTCTTCCACACACACTTCCACACACACACACACACAGTCATTCTCAACCACTGCCAATTTAAAAGTACCCAATTTCTGCCCAAAGGCACCCACAGCCACAAAGTCGCTTGTCTTTTATGAGGCATGAGATGCAGTCAAAAAAAAAAAAAAAACTGCCCTGGACAGAGGGGAAAAAAAGCGCTGCCATGTTCCTCCTTTCCTCCACTGCAGATAACTTATTTTGTCCAGGAGGCTCAGCTTGAATCCTACGCACACAAAGGCATGCAAAGGTACAAACAGTTTTTTCCCCACACAAGCACGAAAACACCAAAAGACAGTAGACGACAATAAAAGAAAACAGGTGACAAAAAAAAAGGGAAGACAAAGAGGTGGATTCGTCGGAGAGAGGCAGACTTTAAATGATCTTCATCGCAGCAGCACCGAGCCAGGAGCAGAAGCAGAGGCTCAGACGAACACACAAGCCTGCACTGCCTGCTCTGTGCTAACTAGCCTTTGTGCTGGAAAAGGAAAAGCCCCCCAGCCAAGCAGCCGGGCTCGCCTCTTTGTCCTAAAGAGCGTCGGCTGATCATCAGTCTACATTTTTTCTCTTCCAGGACGGCTGGACCCGGACCCGTCTGCTCAACCGTCTGTCTGCTTGCGCTGACTGATGGACGCAGCCGCCTAGCAGCCTCAGCCTCTGCTTTCCGCCAAAGGGGGCAAACCCCCCCCCCCCTCCTCGATAGTGCTCGATCAGATTTTTGATTTAAAAAAAAAAAAAAAAAAAACATAAAAAAGACACAAGAGTCTCACATACTTGTAAAAGCTTGTTTTTTTAGGGGGGTGTTTTAACGGAAAAAAAAAACGCATCAGGAAAGAGCAGGTTTGTCTCCAGCACAGGTGCAGGTTTACGAGCTGCCTCCAAAACTTGTTCCCCCTTTCACTTTCCACCACTGACTGCAACACCCTCGACGCCAGACCCTACCACCTACCCGCCGAACTCTGCCGCCATAGCGGCAAATCTTGGCACGCGATAAGTTGTCAGTGTCAAAGGCAACAAGCTTCAGTCAGACATTAAAAAAAAAGAAAAGAAAAAAAAGAGGAAAAAAAAAAACGGTTCAGGCACCTTTGGGACCAAAGAATCCAGATACTAATCGCTATGAAATATTAAAATTGCAATTGCTTTAAGGAAGTAATATTGGAAACATTCCCATGCCATTTTTGCCCGTCATGTACCCAAACACACCACCGACTGCCCCCACCCCCTCCGCCCCGTCCCCCCCATCCCGCCACCCACCTCACAACTCCTCCCCCTCAGACAAAAAAAAAAAAAAAAGAGGAAAAAAAAAAAGAGAAAAAAAAATGGATAGATGTCTCTGACTGTCTCCTCTCTGGGGAACGCCAGGCAAAGTGGAGGCTTCCGGAAATGAATGCTCCGCGCCACCCGACGCGTTGCCTCGCACGCTCACTCCTCTGTCTGCCACCGACTACGCCTTTTGTTATCCGCCTCTGAGCTGAGGATGAGGAAGAACAGAGGGAAAAAAGGGCAGCTGTAGAAGAAGTGGGAAAAAAGGGGTGAAAGAAAGAGGTGGAGGAGGGGGAGGGGGGGGGGCTGAAGCCGAGGTGTCCGCGGGAAGCTGCAGCCAGACGCAGGTCAGTGAGGTGGGGGCCCTCCCACCCCACTGCCCCCCCAACATAGAGCATCGCTCCATCCCAGCGCTTGCATTGTCAGCCCCATCTCAGCATCCTACCCCCCCCCCCCCCCCCCCCCCCCCCCCCACCACCACCACCACTCCTCCTCCCTGCTCCAGACATTGGGACACCAGCCACGCCGTGACACTGTCATCTACACCCTCTATTTTTTTATTTCTCCATCTCTCCCTCTTTCCTTTTATCGTCACAGGTCCGAAGCGACGGGCTGCCATCATTGGGGAAAAAGAAAAAAGGAAAAAAAAAATAAAAAGCCAAAAAACATTTGCATTTTCCAGCTGCTGCCGCCGCCACCGCAACCCGCTACCTTGCACTCCCCCACCCCTCCTCCCCCATTTGACCCTTCCACTCCACCCCCTCCCCAAGCCCTGCCTCCCCAGGATCTACTGCCCTCTACCACTACCTCCACACCCCCCCCCTCCCCAACCCCGACCCACCCCTCCCATCACACCGGGTCTGTACCTGTCTGCTGTCTCTCTTACTCCTTGTTACTCCCTGTCTGCAGCTTCTTGCCCAAAGTGAGATACTGCAGCAGGAGTCTGCAGCGACAGCCCTCGCTCTTTCTCTCCCTCTCTTTCTCTCTCTCTCTCCCCCTCTCTCTCTCTCTCACACCCTCCATCCAGCCTTCGCTGGTGAACACGTTCCTCCCTGTGCTGATCAATTTCTTCTCTTTTCCAGCAGCGCGCACACACACACACACTTACAAACACACACACACTGCAGTGAACTGGTTGGCCGTGGAAGAAGATGCACTGTTAGCGGTCTTGAAACATACACTTTAAAATGAATGCAGCGATCACTAAACAAATACACAAACAACAAATACAGCCTCTGATCCAAAACTGAGCACATACAGCAATCTGAGACAGCGTGCACGCACACACACACAGACGGACAGAACTGGCAGCGCAGGCGACAGCAAACAAACTAACACGTCCACCACAAGAAGACACCCTACGCTGCTTGAATGAAGCAAGACAGAGGACATAAGAGTGACACTACAGCCACTCTCCTCAGCTCAAACACACACACACACACACACACACTGACACACACACTAACTGTCACACAGACAGTGAACGCATGAACACAGTCACTGTCACAATATTGTGACAGAGGCTTGAAAGCAGCAAGCAGCAGCAGAGTGAGAAACACAAGTGTGTTATGATGTGTAGAGTTCAGAATTTGCATGTACAGTGCATATGCATGAAGCGTCCTCCGCTAAATCCACATGTAAACTGATCCATTCCCCACAGAAACACAGCGAGGGCCTTTACATAGACACAACATACTGTGCACAGCTAGCTGAATACCTGTCTTATAGATTTATTCATACAGCTATTAAATTTCAATACGCATCTGAGATCTGTGATGACAATTTCAAGACCCACTGTTTAAAGTCGTGATTTCCAGATGTCGAAAAAGCTTGCAGGGTGAAGTTCATTTACTTCTCAGGAGTACATTTCTTTTTCTTTTTTTTTCCAATCAAATGTTCCTTAAATGGACATCCCCGGCAGGTAAGTCCTTATAGACTCAGCAATAAAAAAAAAAACAAAAAATGCTATTTTCAGAGACTTAATGTGATACATATTTTATATAAAGCATGTTATGATCTGGAGGCGAGGCAGTAAAATAAAAGACATTTGTAGAAGACATTTGTCTCCTTCTGTCTGAATGAAAATCTGCCCGTGACAGCTTGTTCTAATCTCAGAGCACCTTCAACACCCTGGATAGATTAAGGTTATGACCCTGGGTGACATAGAGGGGGCAGGGAGAGGGCTTGGCAAATGTTATCATTGATTGATTATGCCCTTTTAATTCAAATGGAAAACAGCAGCTTTTTTTTTTTTTTTTTAAATCTGCCGCAACACAGAAAAGGCAAAATTGTAAAAAAAAAAAAAAAATCTCTTCATCAAAAGACGAGCGATTGCGTCGGTACCATCCTGTCCTACAGAAACATACAGACGCAGGGTGAAAGCTGCGAAACCAGAAGACACGTAAGAAGTAAATCCTGCAGCCAATGTCAAAACCGTGGCCAGGTTGAAGTCTATGGGGGGATGGTCGGTGTTCGCAGATTGGCTCGGTGATGGCGGCGGTGACGCAGAGACGGGGGGGTTGGGAGTTGCTGTATGCTAAAGCCAGCGGGGACCAGCAGGCGGCCATATAGGTGATCAATCAGCTCCATTACAGCCGTGTCACTGCGGAGTCTGGAGCTGCCGCCGCATCCCGCCCATCACCCCTACACACACACACACCAACATTGCTCTCTTCGTTTCTAGTCTAGACTGGAAATAGAACCCATTTGAGTGGTAAAATTGGTTCACAAGAGCAAACATCGCTACAATGGCAGAAATACAATACAATCTAGTCGCTGTTACGTACCATTGACATATTTTTGCAGAAACAGTGTGAATCGGGGCATGTAGGTGTCTTATTAGGGTGGGATTTTGCCACCAATCAGAGAATACAGAAGCAAGTTGTTGCGATAGAGTTGAAGCAGATTCTAATTCACTTTGAATTGTGGCAAGACAGAGCTTTTCAAAGCATCCCAAAAATAGGACCGGCTCCATTGTGATTGGTAAGTAGCACGCACAATGAGCCGAGAGACATTATGCAGCAGTCGCTCGTAATGACACCACTGTTTTTTTTTTTTTAGTTGCCTTTTTTTTCTCCCCACAAGCTCAAAATATCACCACGCGGGCTGAAGATGCATATCTGTGCCACAGATGCCAGGCAGGCATCAAGACAGGTATCCAAACAATGGACTTATCTCTGTGCAAGCAGCACAGAATGGGAACATGGAGCAGCAGAAGTAGGAGGGGTGAAGGAGGAGAGCGGAGGATGCGGAGGAGTGTGGAGGGGGAGGGAGGGATGGAAGGAGGCAGTGAATATGTGATGCACAGCTCCTTGCCAGCCAGCCAGCCAGCCAGCGGGACATTAATGGCGATCATGTCTTGTCACACTAGCTGTCGGGCCAGTCAGCAGATCCTGCCCTTGTCCCTGCCCTTCTCCAATCAATGGCATTGATCTGTCCCAGGGGTCAAGGGGCAAGAGCGTATCAATAGGGGGAGAGTGGCTGATGCAGCAGGCGGAGAGGGGCTGACTCCAGACAGATCGATGACACCCCCCGTCTGCCATTGGTGTGTTATGATTATTCATTTGCCATTAACCCGACCACATTAAGGGAATATTTTTTTTTTCCTTGGGAAGAAATAGTGCTGGAGGCTGCTCGCTTTTATAGGGAAGTGAGGTTTTATGAGTTGGGGAGCTGAAGTAGTGGTCTGGCTAGAACTGACAGTGTTCTGGTGTCAGGCGATTTGTTACTAAGGTCTCCACCCGTCTATGACGTCAAGCGCAGCGAACCAATCGCCGCGCGCCGAGCGGTTAGGGACGCAAGCGCCAATTGGCTGATTTCACAAGAATTCTCGGCTGAAGTGACACTCCTTGTGATGGATTTAAATGACTCTTTGAAAACTTGAGGAAGACAAAAGTGTGGCCCCATGTGCTGGGTCATGTTCTGCTTCCCAAATCTCAACGTAAAAAAATGCACAAATGTAATCTGATACGGGATCGTAATGCACTGCATATTCCACAATTAAAGAATTTAAGAATGATTTAAAATACTCGTACACTTTTGCTTTTGTAAGATTTATCGTCAACTGCAGCTGGGAAAGGAAGCTGCAACATTTACTATTTTGTCCAAGACTCGCAAATTCTTGCAGACATAAAGGTTTTGGGCTCTAACAGTAAAAGACAGCAGTCATCTAATGCATATTGAAAACATGGATGAAGAGAAGATATTTGACATTAGAAATTCAGGCCTTCATGTTTTTAAGAAGTGTTTTATGAAGAAAATATACACAATTTAGGTATGTGGTTGTCAGCTTTTATAGTTACTCATTTAAACAATGTAGTTTAAAGGTAACAGACATTGCTTAACTTCATGGCATTGCAAGCACTTTCTACTCTAGATAATTTGGACTGCAGCATACCAAATTCAATCAAGTGAATCTTTATTTTATTAATTCTTAAAGTCAGCCGAAGAACCTTGAGGCTCCCGGCCAACCGACTTCTCAAAGGGGCTGTTATAGCAGTGGGGAATGAAAAAACAAAAAAGAAAAAAACACAGCGGCCTGAACCGCCCCTATCTAATCCCATAATTTATTTGTTCAACCATCCCATAAATGAAGGACCAGCTGGAACCAATGACTTTTAGCTGTGCTGCTGGGGCAGCTGGACAGGGGAGTGCTGAGGCAGCAGGACTCGGAGCAGCGACACTTTCTACACATCTGGAGGAGCGATTGGGGTTCAGGGGTGAGGAAAGATGAGAAAATCGCAGTTCTTAAAATAAACTCTAGTGAGGCACATCTAGGCTCTCCTCGCTCCGTTAAATCTGTGAGAGCCAAGGAAGAGGAAAGACTTCTCTTTAGCTAAACTGTAAAACAAAGTATATATTCCCCGTTAAATAAAGCACTTACATTTCTCCCTGCCTAAACTAATTCATTTCAAGCTGACTAGCGGTGATATTCCCTCCGGGTCGCTTCGCACGCCGTCCACTTTTAAGCAGTTACTTTGACTGTTTTTAATGGGAGTGGGTCAGAACAGCAGGTGATATTTGCTTGAATGAGGAGGCGTGATCCTCCTGACAGTGGGGTTGCAAAATAGAAGATAAAAGGGGTTCTTGGGTTTCCAGGGATTTGCCAGGATCATGTTCTCTCGCAGAAAACCTGTTTGATGACAATGACTCGTGTTGGCAACGCGAGGCTGAGCAGGATCACCGGGCTTCAGTGGAGGTGTTAGTATCACCCCAGATGTAATCACCGATGATCTATAAAATACCCGTTTCCTATTAAAACCTATTATCTGCGCTGGTACTTACAACAAGAAAAGGGTTGTTTAAGGGTTGTCCAGGGTTGTTTACGAGTTCAAGATGATTTTAGGAAAGAAAAAGAGTTCATTTAGTTTAACTCAAAGACTGGCCTGTCTGTTAAACTGCTCTATCACTGTATAGCTTTGTGACTGCGGATCAAGTTTCTCACTATTATTATTAATGTGGAAAAAATAGCCGTTCTTTGCTATTATTCAAAGTCTTTGCCAATGGGGATTTTAACAAAAGGAGATTAGAGGTTATTGTAACTGAATGAATTCAAATATTATGACAACATATCTTGGTTTAGTATGAAGTTGGTTCAGAGGAAATTCTGAGCATCAAAAAAAAAGATGCAATCTGAACCACTTGAAAGCAAAAGGCTAATTGGATAAAGGGACATAGTTTGCAGAAAGGTGGTCCACTCAGTCTTTGTCCGAAACACAGTAAAAGCAGTCCATCCATCAAAAAATATATAAATATATATTGTCACAACGATAAAGAGCTACAGCAGAAATTACAACAACACTCCCAAACCTAAGCTGCATTTCAAATCACGTCGTCCTAAAGAGTAACAAACTGTGGTAAATCTCAAGCTGCTCTGGCTGGGCCATTTTTCAACTGTGTGGCGCATTGGAGTTATTTTACAAGCCGTGGCTTAGTGCCAGACAACGATGAAGTCAGACGCATTCAGCCTAGTGGACAAGTCTACAGTAAACAGAGACTTCAGTGTCGCCGAGGCAAGCTTTAACCTGAAACTGGACCTCATATCACAAATGCTCATTGTACACAACAGCAGGGAAATATATTGCAAGGCCTAGAGACAACATATAAACATTCAGCTTTTCCCATCATGGGAAACCTGGGATATGAGGTCTACTGAGGCAGCTTGGGGCAAACGGCTTTAAATACTGTTATGTATGATAACCAAACCTCTAAATCCAAGGCGAATGCATTTCTAACCCAAGTCAGCTGCTGAAAAATGCAAAAACTGTAATCTGCAAATGTCGATGCTGTAAAACCACAGGGCATGGCGGCCACTTTGAGGAATCTGTTCGACAGAAGAAGTCAGATTTATTATGATTGTTGCGTTTCATATTTTGTGTTCATATCGAACCATCTGTGCGTCTTAAACGTTTGGCACGCGGCTCGCATGTGACTGATTTCAGAAGATGCCACGGCCGCGTGCTGAGTAAACAGGCTGAGGTGTAATACCAGACCGCTAAAGATGGAGCAACAGCTTCAACAAGTGAAACCATGATGCTGTGAAATAGGTTCCACTGCATAATTGCGCCTTTGGTGAGAAAATGTCAAATTTCAAACATGACCATCAATAAAGCATAGTTTGAACATTTTAACACTTTCTTTTTACATACCGAATTTCACACTTCTAGTTGCGGCCGCAGCATGACGAAGCCTTTGTAGATTGAAATGCTGCTGGTTCAACAATTCCGCATTTCATTTGGCATTTTCACAAGCACTCGTTCCTGACGTTACATCAGAGAGGGTTAGAGGAAAACTGCTCTTTTGTTTGATCTGTGTGTTGAAGTGGCATCATTTATGTGATTGTTGCAGTGTGGTTATTTCAACTAACCAAAATGCATCATATCTTAAAAAAAATTAATAATAATAAAAAAATACAGCGTACGTCAAGTTAAGAGTTAATACAAGAGTGTGTATAGTATATATTAGATTACACTAGACTGTGTCTTTAACTAGTGCAGCACTAACTTGAATTATTCCATATGCAATGTCCTTAGTGTCAGTACACTAATCACAGTGATCATGTATTGCTTATCGTTTGATTCTGCTGTGTACTGCACTTTCCTGCACTGCCCTTTTTGCACCAGTATCGCACTGCCCTGTTGTGTTAAACCGTTTATGTCTCGTTAAGTGTTTGCAGCAGTTGCAGCACTTTTTGCATTAATGCATTACCGCATTGTCCCTTGTAGGTTGTGTGTTTTTTGTCATTGCATTGCACTGCGATATTGCTCGACTCCCAGGACACATTTTCTTCAGGACGTTAAAGTTTATCTTATCTTATCTTAATAGTTACTGGAGTGGAGGCGGAGTAACTAGTGCATGCCTCATCCGGTTAAACTCAGAGGGATGCAATGTTTACACAATAAAAGATGAGCTCATGCAGTTAAAAAGTCAAGTCGCAGGACTTTCAGCTTGTGATATGCTGTACAAAAACATATCGGATAAGTCATTTTCATAGAAATTAACATATGTACATGGAGATATAGGCTACTAAAATATTAACTGTATTCACTGTATTACAGCTATCATCTTCCTTAGCAAAGGTATCTCTTAGGCTAAGGGAAAATGTACTTGAGAAAAAAGTAAAAATAAACGAAAATAAATAAAAAAAAAACAACCAAAAGTCCTAAATTGAAAATGTTATTTGTATAAAAGGTACAGAGGTATTGTCGACAAAATGTTCTTAAAATATCAAAACTACTACTTGTTTACACATACATTTCACCATTTTAGTTTATCAATACGGAGTCAATTTTTGGTACTTTGGATAGACGAATGGTAATAATGCATTATATTTTTTGTCACGTTTCAGACAAAGTGCATAGAAAATAAAAAAAATAGCAAAAATACAACCGTATATAGATAAAAGAATATTAATTTTATGTAAAATATTTAAATCGACATCTGAAAAGTAGTAACTTAAACTGTGAAATAAATGTAGCGGAGTAAAATATTTCCCACTCAAATGTAGTGGAGTGGAAGTATAAAGTAGCATTACATGAAAATACAAGAACTAAATGTACTTCCGCCGCTGGCTCTGAAACGAGAACCTACATTTGGCCAGCATGGCATTAATATAAAGACCATTAACACTGCAGAGATGTAATGCTACTGAAAAATACCATACAGTCTGCTGTAACTTTAAGCAATGTTCTGTACGGACTGATGTCATACGTGTACTCCAAGGAAAGCTAGAAGGTTGTACAGTTAACTCCCAGGGTGTAATTCTAAACCATACAACCTACTACCTCAACCCGGATGCACACATTTTCTACTATTCAATTCCCTATATAGTGAACAAAACACCTATGTATTTATACCATTGTTATAGTGCAGGTATTGTAACTAATAATTATGTGTTTTCCTGAACATCAGAGCAATATTTTTAATATTCTTTTTTAAATATGTAGTGGTATGGGATTATTATGAGTATTCTATTATTATTCATTATATTACATTTATACATATCACCTGTGCAACTTTGCTTATTAAACCAAAAAGAAAAACAAGGTTAAAGCACGACGTTCACACCACAATGACAAAGACCCACAGAGGCGAGCTTGTGCTGTCAGATTTGCCACAAGATCGGATCTACGGGTTTGTGCCAAATGGTAATGGCCAAAGTATCAAAATAATTCAATAAAGGACTAAAAAAACTAAACGTGTAAAATCTGAGCACAGTACAGTACTTGCTGGTATCGAGACAAAGGACTATGTAAAGTGAATGTGACGTTTCTCAGATGATATCATTTATAGAGAGGTGTCAATCAACAAAAAATAGGACTTGGCCTCAAAACTTCCTGCCTCGTGTGGCGAACATCAGAAGGCGTGTGTAGCCGCTCTTCAGCGTTCATTTAGAGCATGACGGTGACAGTGAATCGAAAGCAGAAAGGATTGTTTGAGTTCAGCTCAGCTGGCATTTAAGAGAAACTGCAAGTGAAAAAAAAAAAAGAAAAAAAAAAGCCTTTTGTTGAGCTTCACCCCGAAAATGAAAGTTCATGAAACAGATGGTGAGAGGATTGTGTTAACTTACCCTTCATGGATGTCTTGCTCAGGGGGTTTTTGCTGGCCGGGGGTCATTTTCTTAGTTCGCCTCTCTAAAAACAGGAAAAAGAGAGTTGTTTTTAAATACCACACAATGGTATGTATCTGCTGTTTTCCGAGGCCTCTTACTGAATATTTCACTCTTAACACTGAAACAACAACTACAGTGCTTCATGAAATGCTAGCTGCACCGTCGGTAAAGTGCATAAGAAGAGAAAAGGAAAAAAAAAAAAGGACTATTACATTACAGAACATGCCAGTAACCGTCCTGACAACATTGGATCCACATGGGGGGAAATGAAGAAAACCAAAAGAAACGTTTTAACGCAAATTACTATACGTTCTGAAGTTGCTGTGCCTCACTTTGGGAGCATCACATGCCTCTGCAGTTCCCAGATATGAAATTAAAGTCCATAATAATAACGACCGTGACTCTGTTGTGGACCTATATCCCAAACTAGCCCACAGAATTGCCATAGCAGTCCTCTTCCTGGCCGGCAGAAATGTGGCTGTGGTGAGAGGTTAGCTCAACTTAGCCAAGACCGCAGATAGCAGAGAGCAGAGACTGAGAGGGATGCCAGTGTAATCAAGCATGCCACGGTCAGCTACCATTAACTGTGCCAGTGCCAGAGAGTCACAAACAGCGGAATATTCCTACGGCCGCAGTGCGACAAAGAAAAAGTCTGACGTGAGAAAAAGAGGGAAAATGCCACTTACCCAGATTTCTACTATCCTGTCTGATTTATCATCTGTATTTTCTCTATCCGCACTTTCTACCTGGATGTAAGCAACGAGCAGTGAGTGTTAAAACCGCTTGTGTGTGTGTATGTGTGTGTAAAGGGAGGAATGATGAAAAGACGGGGGGCACTTCTAAATCTGAGCTTACTGAAAATACGGGTTCAGTTCGGCGATGCGCTGTCCGCCATTTTCTCCGAAACAAACAAGAACTGGAGAAGCAAAAAAAAAAAAAAAAAGAAAACTGGATAAAAACGCTTCTGCTGGCATCATTATTCAAAGTTTCCCCCCTTTTTTCCTCCCTCTGTGTATCTTTCTCGCTCCCTCCCTCGCTGTCTCTCTCTCTTGCCTGGCACCATTACAAAATCCTTGGCTGGAAGATCACATGATTTCCTACCAGAAAGCCACAGCATTCCCAGTAAGTATTCTGCTGACATTGTGAAGACATCTTTTGTCTAAATCAAAACGTTAGCCCGGACTGCCCCCTCCCAAAATCTAGCACCTTCTGGGGAGAGAGGGGCGGAGGGTGGCGGGTGGGGTGGGGGGCAGTGCAAAGGCTGGTGTTAGGAGTCATGGCAACCTCTACCTGGCAGGCTGCCCAGCACCCTGAGGTGGGGAGAAGTAGGGGCTAATGTGGTGTTGAGCAGGAATGCTTAGTGCCTTCCAAAGTCAACTCTATGGGCGTGCTGGTTGCTTAAGATTTCAGCTCGGATGCCAGAATTTTTTTGACAGGGTAAATACAAAAGAGTGGATGCACAACAAACTAATGACACACTCGTACGGGACCTCCGGATTCAAATATTCGGTGCCGGCTGGAATAAAGTCAACGAGCTTCTATTTTCAGTTCATCGCAAAACGTGCGAGCCCCAAACAGAATTCACAATGTGTCGAATAAGCCGGTGAATTAATGCGGCTTTGTTGGTAAGTACAACCAAACTGTGTTCTAAAAGATACAAGGAACTTTGCGTGATTGCAATAATTCACTTCTGTACGCAACATTTAAATTCATGTTGACAAGAGGGATCTCTCTCTCTCTCTCTTTTTTTTTTTTAAGTAGACAAGCTCTCCGAACGCGTTTGAATCTCTCGGGAGAGACTGTTTTCCCTACGTTGTGCACTTCTCGCAGTTTTAGCCAGAACGGTAGCCAAACACAATCAGGTGGTTTATTACAATAACACAAGCGCATGTCATGGACCTGTGACTCACTGAAGAGCAAGGTATCCACCAGAGAAAAGATTAAAGCTCTGCCCCGAGAGCCTCTCGTATGCCGGCTCCCTCACTCAATTTAACACAAAACTGTTGAGCATCTGCTGCACTTGCTCGAGCCTGTTCATGATTAAACAACAAAATGTTCAGTTTGTGATTGGAGCGGGAGAACTATGGGCCGTTTGATGTGCGCGTTGCTCTGATTTGTCTTTTTCCTCACAGTTGTTTCCTTAGATCTGTTGCTATACGGTACGTGTGTGGAAAGATGTGTGTGTTGTGTAAATAAATATATCGCTTCAATCCTACGTGGCCAAGCATTGAATGCACAACGAGCACCCGGAGGGACAGAAGATTATACTCGAAATATTGTCACATATTGTATGTGCAGTTCAATTTATTATACTATGTAATGTTTATTCAAAATGGTTTGAATTTTGTAATTACGGAGCAGCTCTATTGTAGGTCTGCCTGTTCAAAACAAATCATTAAATATGACCATGTACATGGCACTTTGGTTCAATAAAAAAAGCAGAGAGAGAATGGTTATAGTTAGAAAATACAATAAAATATAAGCAATCAGGCCAAAGAATATTCATCCAAAAGACATTGTGGTCGGTCTGTGTTACAGCCAGTGTTGGCGACCACAGGCTGGTGTGATGGCCGGTGCAGTACGAGCAGAGTTAACCTCTATTTTTTTTTTTTTTATTTTATTCTGTTCCAAATAGCATTACTAAGTGTTACTAGATGGCTTCTTTCATGTCATTATGCACAACACTGTTTGCTCAAAGTTGGGAAGAGAGGATGGTGTTGAATGCAAATCATCAAAGTACCAAGAGACGATTGGCTCTTTGATGTCGTTTCTCATTTCGTAAGTGCAAATGAAGCCAAAAGAGAAATGGGAAAAAAGACAAATCAAACAATCTGCAGTCAATATTTGGATTCACCGATTAATCAGTTTGGCTAAAAGATGTCAAAGTGTTGAAAAGTGTCCCGTTTTCTCTATATCCTAGGTGATGTCGTCGTTTGTCCTGTTTTGTCCGACCAATGATAAACCCCAAATATATTTAATAAGAAAAGGAGGTTGTCCTTCAGTGGTAAACCCAGAATCCAGGGAGCAAGTTCTAAACATCTATAAAAAGGTAGCATGTCTCAAATTTCCAAGTTAAGGAGGACAAAATACTAACATTTCAGTTGTATATTTGGATAGAAATACATTGTTTGTTTGTTTGATATTGTGATGTGAGCCAACTAAGTGAAATGTTAGTATTTTGTCCTCTGACTTGGAAATTTGAGCCAGGCTACCTTTTCATATTTTTTTTTTAAATACGCCCAAACATGTTTAGTTTGCGATGATATAAAACAGACAAAAGCGGCTAATCCTCACATCGGAAAAGCTGGAACCAGAGAATGTCATGACACGTTTAGATCGACGTCAAAGATACGAGTGTAATGTGCTTCTAATGCCAGTGAAGCAGTCTGCGCTGAGCTGAGAAGAGCTGGAGATTAATGGGTGTTTCTTTCTATTATCTGTTATTATCTGTCATCAACAGCTTGTAACAAAGCTTCCACCTTCACTTGATTAAATCCGTACATCCATCTGAAGGCAGCGCCGCAGACATGTGTGTTGCACCTGCTGCCTCCAACCTGAAAAGTGTTGTGCCGGAGCGCAGTGACATCTCACTGGAGGATTTATCATCGTTATGTTGATTATATCAATATCTCGGTGCTGCAAAAAAAAACAAAACTAACTTCTCTGCGTATCAAACTGCTCGGTTAGAATTTGTGTTTAAGTTTATTGTAAACCAGCGGGGGAGATGGTGACATCCCGGGGGACACGTTGTCACTCTGCACCGCTCGAACAACGAAACGATCAAAATGAAGTTGGAGTTTGGTACTCTCCGCTAATGAGCCATTTTCTGTCATGCTCCATGACATCTGTTCATTAAGTATAAGAGACGAGTGCTGAGGAGGACGATAATCGCCACATTTCTCTATTCTATGTCACACAACGCTTTTGCGCATAGCCTTCTGCATGTACATAAAAAAGACTGCACTTAGTTACTCCTTTAGTGTACACACACACACACACACACACACGCTTCTCAACAAGATGGCCATGCAGCCCTCTTGAGCTCCGCATCTGCTCCAGCCAACATTAAACAGACTCAGCTAAAACGGTTCCAAAACATTCCCCCACTGAGGGGGTCATTTCATATCCTGAAAGGCAGGAGGCCAGGGTCAGAGTTCAAATGAGAATGGGGGTAGGGGGGGTAGAGGACTTCCCTTGGGGATGGGATATACCACTGCGAACCAGACAGGGGTGAAAACATCAGACGGACTTCTCATCCCTGGTAATACATGTGATGAATGTGATGGCTTTAAGTCGGAGGGGGAGGGAGAGATAGAGGTGGATGAAAAAAAAAGAAAAACGCTTAGGAGAAAGCAGAAGAAGACACATGATATAAGCCTGTGTCAGTTTTTACTACTGAAATATTACACCATTGATAGACAAAGCTAACAAATTAAGCAGCATCTTTTTTTTTTAATGTCCTTATGTTGCAAAACACCCAAGCTGAGAAGTGCTGTTTATGAAAGAAAACAAACTATTCACAATAGTGCTTCAAAAGCAAGAATGAAAAACAAATGCCATAAAAATCTGGAGTTGTTCATTTGACAATTGGCTTTTTTTTTCCCTTTCTTTTTTTTTTTTTTTTTTTTGGTCTAACACTTTTTTGTTAGCTTTACCAAAACCCTGCTTACCGGCAGCCAAAACGCTTGACGGAAAGATAATTTGAGCTGTTTCATTCTCCACAGGCACACTAGAGACAGGGGGGTTATTTTTGGCTCACAGCTCTTATCTCCATTAATTTAATGTTGCCTCAAGCCGTGACAGAAAAACAGTCAAAAGGTTAATCCACACAGAAGTTTATACAGTTTGGTCCAATGAGAGATGTACCCATCCAACCGATCTGTAGTTCTGAGGATGTGATTTGACTTGCCAACGATCGAATAAGACAATAATGGTAACAAAAAAAAAGGAAGAAAAAAAAAAGGCCCAAATGCTGAAATTGACATTCAGCGCAGAATATTTTGGATAACTCTCTTTCCTGAGTTGTTGCATATTGAACAAAAACAAGAGACTATGATTGGCAATGAGAGACGGAGCCAAGGCTGCACACAAGGATTTACTCCCCTTTGGAGAGGCCTCGCCTCACTGTGCCCTGGTCTGGCCTCTCTGTCTCACTGTTCGAGCCGCAAAGTTTCTCCAAGAAAAAAATTTCATACGGGAACACAAAGGGTGGGTTTTGTTGGGTGACGGCAAAAAATAGATAAAGTCTGGAGCTGTAATTTTAGGATTAATTCTTGACATCTGCTTGTAAATCTTGCGATACAGAGGATCGACATGCGATAAAATACAGACACTAAGTCAAGACAGCAGCTCCAGGTTCTCTCTTGAGCGTCTCACAAATCCTTGCTTTTCCATAGAGCGGCGTTCACAAACCCGTACAGCATGCTAGAGATAAGGTTGTGTGGCTGCAAACCGAGGGAGTAATGTTGCTTTAGGAGCTAGCAGAGCTTTGCCGTGCATCCAGCCGGGGCGACGACTTTGCCTGACCCACCTGTCTTGTTGATCCTGCTGCCTAGCACCAGACTAAACACTGAGATTTTCACAAAGGGTTATTGGCTGCAGCTGACTAGCCGGCAGCCAATCGCGCGCGGAGAGGGACGGATGGAGGGCGAGAATCAGACTGTGAGAGTAGGAGGAAGAGGCTGTGCAGAGACAACCGAACCCCATGCAACTACAAGAAAGCACGCTTGGAAAAAAAAAAATAAACGGCATCAAATACACACGACAGATTCTTTTGTCGATACTTTCCCTGTGCAAAAATGATCATTTTCTATCACTGGACACAAAGGCCGTCTTTTGTGGTAAATATATTGAAATGGTTCATCTTAATTTAAAGTCACTTGGCGATGGAGCTATAAGTGATTTTTGCTGGCATATCAAATGTTGATGCATAACAATAACAAAAAGGGCATCTGTTTCTGAATGGCACTGAATTGATTACCTGGCTTCAGACGAGGCTGCTATCAGACTCGATGCTTTTACCGTCGCCGAAAGGGATCGATACCTAATGAATTCCAAACGGCGGATTTTCAGAAACATAAATGTATCCTACACATGAGTGCATAAAGTAACCTCTGCGGATCAATGAATATGACATTACACGCAGCCGGAGGAATGCATCTTCTTAATTGACCTGAGCATTTTCATATTAATTCAAACGACAATTAAAATGGATTCGAACTGTGCGGCACCTTCGTCCTGGAATCGCGGGGAGCTTTTTTATTGTGTGTCGGGCTCACCTCGTGACCCGGCCTTGTGTTTTAATTACCGCCGTCTCCTATCAGGCGGCTCAGGCGATGCGAAAAACACAATAGAGCGATGGAAAGCTTAGTTTAGCATTTATACAGTGATGGAATTGGCACTGTGCGAAGATAAGGTTAATGTTGGCATCAAATGTAAATAAGAAAAAGAAGCAGACAATTGCTGCGGAGAAAATGTCGAAGATGCTGAGGAAACCGGATGAATCTCAGGCAGCATTCTGCGTGATTTTGATTGTATTTTCACGACAATGAATATAAAAAAGAAATCCTGAGTTTTAAAAATATTGATGAAAAATCATGGGTAAGTAGGCGCCTTCAGCTTTTGCTGTGACAAATGCTCTGACGTTATTCTGACCGAGAGAAGCTGAAACATCATTTAACATAGACGGTATGACAGGCTTCTATTTTTAGTGCTATTACTTAGATGAATAAAACGACGATGAACGAGAGGAAGATAATACAGCACATTGTTGCAGTTGAGCATAAAACTCAAACACAACTTGCAGAAAAAAAAATCGGATTATTTATTATATACCTCCAGAAATATCCTTTAAACAACCTTATTTAAGTATTCCTCAAATAAACTTCAAAAAGAGTCGTCCATTTTGAACAAATCCCTGAAGGTTATCTGAGGCGTCTGTTCTCATCACTACAGTGTTTGAGTTATATCAGTAACGCTGCCAAAATACAACACTGACAGTTTCCTGCCTCTTTCTGCCATGTCTAAGCGGCAGGCGTGTACATTTCAAAGACATGACTCAGAAGACTATATGGCACAAACTGTTTTTCCACAGGCTATCTCCAGAGGAGCAGACCATAATCGACTACATTAAGGATGACTTCTCATTTAGGAGGCAGAGAAGGCAGTTATCATAATGATACCTTTTTTCTGTGCGTGTCCTTACCGAGTACTTTCCCAAAGATAATCCCTCTGAACAACCCCTCATTATCAAAGCAATCGTCTGACAATGGGGGGAAAAAAAAAATAAAAAATTATGTGAATTAGTGTAGGACCGTGGAAAAATGATTCACGGCTTTAATTAGGCTCTTGCAAAACAAATCAGACACAATTAGGAGGTACCAGTCAATAAGCTAAAGCTCATAAGCAAGAGGAAATGAATTCATATTTGATGATTTTTAAATGGCTATTTGAGCTCAAGACGCTTTTCGCTCACATTTGGGTGCTGGATGGTGGAAAGTCTCCGCAGCGCTCGTTCTGGCTAATAAAGAAGGTGACTGGCAGGTAAATCAGCAGGTGAATTGGCGCTGCCTTCCAATGAAAATGACCATTGGCTTTGTAATTAACTTCCTGGGTAGTGTCTGTGTGGGTTGGGAAACATGCTCATGAATTGAGCTTTCATAAGAGGTGCACCAGGTGGGCTCGTGCATGGAGCCCAACTGTTTCAAGTTATGCCCAAATCTGGTGAAGCTGTCAGATGTAATTAAAAAAAAAAAGATCTCTAAGAAACACTGCAATTGATCCATTTAGCCGTCAGGGATATATTCAAAATGAGCAAACGATACAAGTTGAATAGTTTGTAATTATTTAGGCAGTTCTTCAACCTAACGACACGTGTGAAAAGGCAGCAGCCACTAAGTCAATTACATCTGTCATTTTAAACTTATTTAGTTTTATTACCTCTTTATATGAAAAAGTTGCTTGCGGTGCGATGACCTACCGCCACAGAAATGTCTCGGCAAAGATTTCAACCAAACCTTTTCCAAAGTGGAAATCAAACTGTCGGGGTTCGGGCCAATCTGGCTATCCCACTCCATAAAACACGCTCCTTCACAAACTGTTTCTGTTTCAGCCTCCCTACAAATTGAGTTTCAATTTATGTTTTGAGCGTTCGGCCTCATGTAGTGACCTACGACGGCTCCAGACTCATAAAGAAACTGAAAGTCTTTCCTAATTTTTTTTTTTATTATTATTTTTTAACAGTCGCAGCTTAATTGTGCTCAGATCACACATCATATTTGAGCATGAGTCACTCTGAACCCAAGTTCTCTAGGGTTGACTCTGATGCATAAATGCTTTGATTTATTTTTAAAAGGATGATGTAATTGGTCGGTGAACATGGCTATGATACTGCATAAAACAAAATGGCAAGCCAGACAGTAACTAGGCAAGTATAACCCAAGACAAAAGATGTGCTGCAGACATCAGTGGACCCGACAACTGTGCAATGCTGTATTATCTAGTGGATTTATTCTGCTAGGCCTCTGTGATCTCCAGCGTATAGCCAGATCCACATGACACATGTAGACCTGCAGTGTGCTCTATAGTACGTCTCGATGTGTATGACACATCGGGGCTTACAGCAAAGATATCATATGCGGCTGGTGAAAAGAATAACCTCCAAAGTTCATGTCCATTCACTCGGAATTAAACCGTTTGTCTTTAATTAGCATTCCTCTCAAAGCTTGTACAAAAGCGTGAAATATCCTCACATGGCCTGGGGTGTGTTTGTATGTGTGTGTGTGTGTGTGTGTGTGTGTGTGTGTGTGTGTGTGTGTGTGTGTGTGTGTAAGGTGTCTGCAGAGATGCTCCGGTTGAAAACATGTGGCTCCTCTCACCCCAAAGCCATGCAGCTCCACAGAGCACATGTCAGTCTGCAATGATTGCAGGCAAAGCAAACGGGATGGGACAGAGCAGGGATTATATGGCAGCCTGGTGTGTCCACCGGGGTCTCCCCTGCTGGGCTACATGGTCCCAGCTCCCTTTGTCTGCTGTTAACCCGTTAAATCCCGCGGAAGAGCCTATTCACAAATATGTCACACACCCCGGGGGGGCATTTTGTGGGGAATAATGATCTTAAAGGGGTTACACAGCATTGCCACAGACTCCAATCTCTACACCCCCCCACCACCACCCCACACACACACACACACACACAACCTTACTGAACATATTGAGTGTTTGCAGTTTCGATTATTGCCAACTTTTGTCTCAAGTTCTTGCAAACGCCTTTAAATGGCGTTCCTTCAGAGTATCTCCATGCGCTTCATCGATGCCGTCACGGTTGTTGCCCATGTCGCTCCTCACACATGTGGTGGAAGAAGTACTTTTGACTTGCATTTTTTTCTTTTGATAATATTACACCTCATTATCCTCCCGATATACACCTGTGTGCAGTGTTTCAACAGTTACAGACCAGGGACTGTGCTGCTGTGTCGGGCAAACTTTGCAGCCCGGCGACATCCCGACTCTGTGTATTTGTGTTATGGACACAGATAGAGAGCGCACACGCGGGAAATGCGGAGGGTTCACTGAGAGAAAGTGTAATTATACTGCAGTAATGCCCTCCATGATTAATGATGTGGGCCTCTGAAACCAAACCATCGGGCCAATGGCAAATTACCACTATAAAAATAAACCATGATGTGAACAGGTCAGCGAGGCCGGAGCACAAAATGTCTCTTAGTGTGTATTTATATACAGTGTATGAGCGAATGGGGAATGAGCTCTAGTAACCCAATTAGTGCTCGTCCACTGTCGACCAGATCCATCTACATCATTGTTATGCTGCGCTGCAGTCGTACAAAAAAAAAAAAAAAAGGTGTTATGTTTGCATTCTTGCCTTCATATATGAGAGCCTTGTGAGAGTCTGGGAAGAGCTTTGAGTGCACTGCTTAGCTTGTCTGAGTAACGCCATTAGAGCTGAGAGGGAAAGAAAACAAGAGTCAGGGGGGAAAAAAAACAAAAAAAAAGACAAAAGAAACAAAGATGTTGTCTAAATGCTTGCTGACATTTTACCGTCATCGCTGTTCTAACAGGGAATGTGGTGGAAATTAATATCAAATCTACAAATCTCTGACCTAATCCTTATGGCACAAGTTATTTCCAGAAATAAAGACGGCTTTGGCTAAATCCGAAAGAGCAAAATAAACCTGCAACTAAACTGCTCCACTGAATTCCTGAAGGGTCTCTTGAGCACCGCAGAGTCAAGTTCACATTTCTTGTCAAACACTGACTACACTGCTCAGCACATAACCACATTTGATTAGTCCTCACAGCCCCCTCCACCCAACCCTGACACACACACACACACACGCCCTTCTCGGATGGAGAGCACTTGACTCGTACCCAAATTGAACTCTCATGCACTCTACTTCTATGAAAGGTAATGCCCTTTTTGCAGCCAAACTGCAATGGAGTATTTCATTGAGCAGGGCACTCAAAATGGCAGCAATCTGTAATTCCTGTGGTCGTGAAGGAACTGTTAGAGACGCCTGAGCTGTTGTCACAAACATGACATGAAACTGTACAATTATTTGGACAAATGCAGTATGTCTGACGAATTTATTTTCCATGCAGTTGCTGCTGGAATGAAACCAGAAGAATAAACTAAATTTTAACAGGATTTTTTTTTTTTTTTAACAGATCATAGTGAGTGAAAATTAAGTGGATAATATGGCCAGAAACTTAACCTCAAACACACACAGAACCATTGGTTATTAGCAACTGCTTTTAAAAAATTAAATAAATGAATAAATTCTATCAGATGCTGGTGTAATGTTGAGTCTCTTTTGTCTTTTGCTGAAATATGCTCTCTGATCACAGAGGGGAATCCTTGAGTGGTGAATAAAGAGCTACCTGTCTGGACGTCATGCTACACTGATCATTATCACACTTATGACAGTGATTTTTTTTTTTCTTTTTGTTTTTCATAATTCATTTATACGGTTTGAAATAGGAGTTTCACACCTGTCAGCACACCTATTGAAGTGGCGTCTTCATAAATTCCCAACACGCTAAACAAAATGAGCAGAACAATGTTTCAGGGTTACTTGCGACCCATCTAACTTTATTGCACATTCAAAACAGATAATTAATGACCCATTAAATGCACGGGCTGCGGTTTCTTATGAGTATGAATTTGAAGTGTGCATGCATCTTAGCATCAATCAGATGAAAGCCTGACAAACGGCCCATTCTTTTTTTAAGGACAATAAATCAAAGCATGCACATGGCTGTCTCTCTGAGACGGAGATAATCAAAAGCAGAGAGAGAGATGGCCAAACATCATGTCTAATGTCCCAACAAACTGAGGATCAACTGTTTCCAATTAGGATTACAAAGACACATGCAAAAAATAGAATGAACCCATCCACCCTGTCTCCCTTTGCACACACACACACAAAAAAACACTGGACATGTTTGCTGTTCTTCCCAAAAAAAAAAAAAAATCTTAATTCAAATCTTTTTTTATGTGTCTCCATTTATCCCATTTTTTTCTCCCTTAAACAGGATGTGAGAAAACACTCGCACAAAGCGCTGTGCACCGTTTGTCCATGTTAGTTTTCATTTCTCACTTCTTTCATTGCTGTTTAATCCAGTCACATCAGTTCCCTGAGCAGGTGAAGTCAGCCAAAGACTTTCCCACGGTCTGAGCAAATCCAATGCCCCGAGCCCTTCCTGAGGGCCGGCCATCTGTCCGTTCTGTTTGGAGTGTGTTAGGGGGTAAAGCGTCAGCTGCATGACCAAATTCAACGTTCCAACACACCCCTCCTTCATGAAGAAAAGCCCAAAGCATCCATTCAACTCAACACACACACACACAGGCACACATAGAAACACACACGCACACAGCTTGTGCCCAAACACAAACAAATCAACAAACAAACAGATGTGACTCCTCACATCTGACAGATTTGCAATCCAAATGCTACCCTATATATTCTGTTATTGTAACAGTTGTGCATGAGACTGATGTTACATCTGCATATAAATACTGACAAAAAAAACAATAAATGCTAAAGAATAAATTCCTACGTAACAAGTAAACAAGAGTAAAACAGGAAACTTTTAAGAGAATCCTCATTAAAACGATATCTCTGCCTCTTAACAAAGGAGTTCACCACATAAGCCTTGACCTTTGCACCCTCCGAGGATAAATCATCTGCCACTGACTTCCACAGAACAATACGATTTCTGCACAAAAGCAGCTCAAAACGTTAGACCCCGGCAAATTTTGAGAACATCGCCGCCGCCGTGCAGCAAAAACACATCTTACTTTGAATTAGGATTTGCTATGATCATGTGATGCATTTCTTTCTTTCTCAGGAACATGCTGCTGCCGCCCCCCATCCGAAAGCATTCCCCCCCCCTTCTCCTTTTTTTTCTCCCTCCTCAAACTGACGTGCTATCATTTTATTTCCCCCCTTCTCAAAGAAGCGACTCTGCCGCTGGTGGATATGGTCCTCGCCCCGGGCTGACGCATTTTTAAAATGCGTGACATTGCCTCTGTGGGAGCATGAGAACGGAGCTTCCTCAATAGTAGGGTCCCCATACCCGGCCCGTAACCATGGAAGCAGATGCCTGCCCTCCCGGCCCTCCTTACCTCCTGTCGATCGCGGGCTGTGAGCTGCTTCGGCAGTGAAAAGAGGCTGTGCCTGCCTTTCTCCTCGCTCTGACCGAACTTGCCCCACTCCTCAAAAGGAGCCATTGAACAGGTCACTGGTCTAGACTTGTTTGCACGGTCCAGGGAGCAGCCTTGATGTAACCCTTGCTCTCCTCTCTCTCTCTTTCTCTCTCTGCCTGCCACACCAGCCGCCCAGCGACTGCAGACTGTGGAGGGGTGGCGGGGGGGACATTGGAGACGTGGATTTGAAAAGGAGCCCCGTCCGATTTTGCCATTGTGCCTTTTCATTCATCGATCGAATGAATATCGAACCTTCTGTCCCTGCGTGTGTGAAACGGATAGCTTAGCAAGCATTTTTTCCTCCCTCCCTCGCTCGTCTCAGGTCTACGTTGTGGGCCCAGAGCTGTGATTTCTTTTACTCGCTACTTGTAAGAAAAATATTTTTTAAATTTTAACTTTTCTTTTTTTTTTTTACTCTTTGATAATTCTTGTTGTTTAAATTTGTAATGTGTTAGTTCATTTGATATGTGAAACAAGGTTTGCTGTCCTTCACTGATCACTGAATAATCTGATGAGTTAGATTTATTTTATATACGTTTCATTTTTATTTATAAATATATTCTACACGTATGTAAAAAAACTCATGTAACCATGAAAAGAACGACAAGCAACACTTCTTGTTGTAATGAATCAAGAAATGAGCAACTGACATTGAGTGCAATCAAATGTGTGGGGCAATTATATGTTCAATTAGAATGCATTTTTACACTCAAATAAATCAAAACACCCTGTTTTATTACATACTTTAAATCTTATGGAAAGAAAAAAAAAGACAAAACACATAAATCATCAAACTGAAGCTTGATTTCTAAAAGCTTTTGTTTGTAGTTGAAAATTCTGGCTATTTTCTTATTTTTTTCCTAGGCAGCATTTCATCTGGTTTTATTTAGAGAATTAAGATTAATGCACTTATCATTGCATTATCTGATCCAAACTAGTATTTTTTAATTTAGAAAACATGACACATAAATAACAATAATTATCCTTTCAAGTCATAATACTCTCCAATTGTCAAGTGCTGGCAATTGACAAACAAATTGTTTAAGTATAATCATTATTTCAAGGCAGCTAAAATGCTATCTGTTTATATTAACATTAAGTGTGTGTGTGTGTGTGTTTACATATTGACCCCATGCAGTAAACGTTTCTGACTGAGCATACGTGCGTTTGACAGGGCGAGAGAGAAGCAGGCAGGCGAGGGCTTCGATGACAGCTTTAGTAAAAGGTGAGACGATCAATGTCAACATATCAATATTGTTCAATCAGTGACAGGGCCGCAGAGAAGGCGACTATTTGTTCAATCTGATTCATAAAGCAAAACTCATCTTATTGTTTAATTGACAGAGGATTTCATGGCTTGACACCTGCAGCTTACTCCTAAATATACTTTGAAAAAATGTTTTAAAAAAATTGAAATTACATCTGTGGTATGTTTTTTTAATTATTTAAAAACAAATGTACAAAATCAAATTAGAAAATGCCAACAAAACCAGTTAAACCTGTTTGAACTTCTGTATAATCATGATATAATAACCATAAATAATTACATGCATTTCAAACAGTTGTGGAAAAATGAAGCACGCAATTAAATGAGGTGAAAGGGAAAATTGCAAAGGTTGCGAATGTGCTCCTTTCTCAAAATGGGAAAGCAAAGCCTGAGGAGTAGTTACATCTTCCATGCTCCATGTGACAAGTTGATATGCAGGGGCCAATCAAAGGGGGCAGAAGGGGGAACAAAACAGGGCAGAAAATGAGCAAATTCAAAGGCACAGGAAGGAAAGCAAAGGAACCAGTGAAGTAAGAAGGCAAAGGCATTGTATTCGTGCAACAATCAGGGCTGCTCCCACAGTGAGTACCAGGCCTGCCTCTGAAAATATTGCTACCACCACAACCCACATGCAGACAGCAGCAAACCAAAGGGCTACGGCAGGAGGTCTGCTGCTGCTTTAAGGAAACGTTGCTTTATGTGAAACATAAATGACATCATTAAACAGACAGAAAAGCAACGACGCCAACAACCTGTATAAACCCTTCTGCAGCAACTTAACAGCCATATTTATTCACTTTAGGTCAAATGTGATTAAATCCTAGTGGCATTATTAAAAAAAAAAAAAGCTTCACAGATAATAATCGGTCTAACTCATAATGAATAGTTCTGAATTAGAACCATTATGTAATATATAGATTGAATATAATACAGCTGGGAAATTTATCATTTTACTATTTTGAACAAAAATTGTTTTAAATTTAATAAAAAAGGTACAATTTTAAAAGGCAATACATCCATAAAAATGTGTTATATAAATTATATAATTAGATTATATATAATTCACATATATCCTACTTAATAGGAAAATAAAGATAGTGTTTAAAATAAAGTCCCTTAAATAATGCATATTTTTTGTATTATTCCTATTTTTATTATTACATTGTTCGTCCTTTTGATTGAGGGAAAAAAAAATAAATCAACAGAAGTGACATGTTGGAAATAGAGCTGGCTGATTTGAGCAGGAACAATGGCTGAGATGGGGGGTGGGTGGGGGTCAGTGGGGTCTCGACTGAGCCGACATGCAGCACACCGACAGGGACAGGCCGGCCAAATGTGCCACAAAGACACGCTCAACCTTCCTGTCTCGTATTACGCACGAGCACGAGCACGAGCCCACATTTTACACCGAGATAAAATATACAAAACAAAATGATTTATTGTTGTTGTTTTTTTTTTCCCCCGGTGGGAAATGGGAGTCAAAACCAATCTGGAATCGTCTTCTATATTTTCCAGACCAAAGGTGTAAAAAAAAATAATAATAATTATATAACATAAATACAGAAATAATATTTTGATTAAGTATGTCTTTTTTTCTGTATCTCAAATTATACCTGCAGATTGGAGCTGATGAGACACTGTTCATACTGTATCCATGACATTTTGATTGTAATTAAATAACAGGCGGTGTATAAATCTATTAAAAGATAACAAAGACCGATGAATTTCTTTTTCTATCACACACACACACGCACACGCGCGCACATACACATTACAACAGTTTTGGCAGATGCTGGGACATACAAGTAAACCACCATCCCATCATCATCATCATCCTGCCTGGAAACAGTGGCAGCCAAATGCCAAGTGCAGCTCCACCACGTCTGCTCTCGCCGCCACGAAGGCACGGCCCAGTGTCAGCTGCACACACGCGTCATTACAAGGCAACGACGCTAACGCAATATGAGTTTGCATGGGATGAGAAGTTCCAGCTCCTGCTCTCTGGTTTGTCTCCATGATGTTTTTTTTTTTTTTCTCCCCCACTCTCAACTGATCCGTGTCCCAGTTTCCTGAATGCAGATTGGGCAGCCGGCGCACCGTGTGACTACAGCTTACATGTGTCTGCAGCTACCGTCATTTTAGGAGAGACACGGGCAGTGGTGATTAGTAATTAGAGTGGGACCAGTGTGAATATAAAAATTCAGGTGACATTTCTACAAATCTTTGACGAGCTCTTCACATTCCCTCCCCTGCCACCGACACACACAAAAAAAGAAAAATATATACACAAGCGGTCATCTTCCCTTAGAATTTCATTTGTCTCTCAAACAGCATTAAGACCATCATGACACTAAAACTCCCCTGAAATCCAAACTAATGAAATTCTTTAAGGGTTGTCAGGGTGACGGACCTCGCTGATTCAAAGGCATGGAAACCCTTGGAGACGTTAAACGACTTTTAAATAAAGAATCAATTTTCAAAATGAATAATTAAACAAAATAATAAAATGTCTGAAGAGTATCTAATTTAATTGCGGTCTTTAACAAATTGCTGTGGTCAGGGAGGAATCTGCGGATAAAGACACGACAGGGTGAAAATGGAAGTTTTAATAAAAAAGGACTTCGACAAACCTCCTCAGCAAGCACAAAAGACGAGCCGAAACTAACTTAGAGGCCATTACTCATGATCCGTTGTCCCTTTTTTTTTTTCGGGGGCCACAAAGGCATGTGTCTCCCCTCCTCAGGTCAAGCCCATACGCTGCTTCACAAAGCACAGAGGGCATCATAATCTCCTAACCACCCCCCTCTCTGGAGTCAAAATCCACAATATAAAGCAAATCCGAGAACAGTTTTACTACATTATCCAGTTCAAATTATTTTTTAAATAATTATTAGGTCTATATATTAAATTGTTGCTTTAAAATCTGGAAACATAACATCAATCAGACATTTGGGATCCTTCTTAAGAAACCCTCTCTACGCGATAACCTGCGCTAATTCGTGAGATGAAACGCGACATCAGACGCAGCTGTAGATCACAAACAGAGTGAAGAGCTGTGATCCTCCTGTGTGAAAGGCAGCTCCTGTATTTGTCACAGCGAGGCCGCAACCATCACTGTCACCGAAGTCAAACATTAAGCTTTCGAAAGGTGCTTTAGAAGGTGAAATGGAACAAAAGGCCCCCTCACCATAACCACTACTCAAAGCACTGTTTAATTAGGTGTAGAGCAACAAATCCTCCCTATTCAGTGGCTGGACACTTGTGGTGTTGGAGTGGAGTGTATCGTCAGTGAAAGACTCCCGTCATAACACTAGAGGAGTGTCCCCTCCCTCACACAAAGACACACACTGATTCACTAATGCTTGTCTGTTAACAAGCCCACTGTCTGCTTCTTTAACTCATTGTCTCTTCAATGGGTGCTAACGGAGAGACTAAACAGCACACACACACACACACACACACACACGCTGAGGCCCTCCTGCAATGCGCTGCTCTTTTCATGGACTGAGGCTGGACACTTGTGTTTTTAAGTTGAGGGGACGGCATACCACGCTTCGAGCTTGTTAAATGTTCTGCTCCGACAACAAGGTCCAAAAAAATGAACGAAACTGCCAAGAGGGGGAAAAAAAATTTTTTCAAAAGAAACAAACACACATTCTCTTTCCAAAATTATTATATGAAGGCAAGTTTGTATTAAAAAAAACTGTTGGATTCAATATTCAGTATTTTCAGTATTTGATGCAAATGTAAAATCATTTAAAAAGGGCAAATATTTTTTAAGGAGACTGAAATTAATATATGTAAAAAAAAAAAAAAGGAAATGCCTTAAAATAAATATTTCTGTTTGTGTTACTGAATTTCTTTTGTAAAAGATAATTAGGTATTAAATTGGATGACTGAATAATTGTAAAGTGAAAAAAAGAAAAAGCTGTCATATTTTATTTAATTCTCTTTTGTATTTTTAATTTCGTTAAATTCAATGAAATAGGGAGAATTGCAGAGAGATCATTTAGAAATGCTTGGAAAGGAAAGGGAGGCTGCTATGTTACTAAATGAATTAAAACTCTACAGGCACACTTTTGGCAACTGTCTGGATGTATAAAAGACAAAGTAACTCAAGACTTAGGGTTGAATATGGGTGGTGGGCTCTAATCCTGAAGGACAAAACCAGCATATCCACCGAGACAAATCTTGTTTGATGGATCCCTGCTGCTAGATCCAACCACAGCAGTCCGGTCTGGGAGGCCCATTGTACCAGAGACGCTCAAGAAGGAAACACACTCCTCAAATACAATATTAATTCACAGACAGCAGTAAAAGCATTATCTTAATCCAACTGAGGCCCACACATTCTCTCAGGGGGAAATGCAGCATTTTTATATTCTTGTTATCACATAAAAAAAAAAAAAAACATAAAAAGGATTAATAAATAATTATTTTGCATCTTTTTTAATTCTAATAATATTAACAGTGTGATTGTTTCTTATTAAAGTTTATAATTCTATTTTAGTTGCAGCTTTTCCAATTCGAAATAAAATCAAAACTTTTATTTTGACAAAACTTTCTCTTTTTAACAAAAAAATACAAAGATGAATTAATTTAATTGTTTAAATGAAATATGACAATTTAATAAAATAAACCTCTACCGCCGAGTGTTTATTTAAATGTTTAATGTATTTGTTATTTAGACTTATAATTTCTTGGACAGTTTAACAATAAAAAAAATGTATTTGAAAATAAAACACCTAAAAGTCAAAATATCTTTTTTCTGCTAAAGGAGCATAATCATCAGGTGATGGTGACGGTTTTAGTGGGTTAATAAAATAAAGGAGGGATTCGAGAGGGGGGAAAAAAAAGCGAGGAGCGTATTGCAACACTGGCGTCTCCCTGGGATTTAGCATGGCTGTCTGTGTATGTGTTAGACAGAGACAGTGACAGAGAATAAGACGGCGCTCAGTGTTCCCAAGTGCTCAAGTGTATCTAATTGTGTGAGTGCAATTATGAGCATCTGCTATTTTCATCTTTCATGTAGCTGCATGTTTGTGAGCACATACGTGTGTGTGTGTGTGTGTGTGTGTGTGTGTGAGAGTCGCAGCTGAAAATGTGCTCGGCTCTGGTCTGAGGGGCAGAGGCTGGGCAGTGCCTTTTAAGCCAGCTCCGGGTCAGTGCAAACACTGGCAGCTATTCATGACCAGATCAAGTTGATGTGCGATTCTGTCCCTCCTCTGCCCTCCATTTCCATATGAATGTGGAATATGCTAAAGGAAAAAAAAACAAGCAAGATCCTTGTCCCAGGTTGGGCCACCGCAGGGTGAGAAAACACACATTTGCAGGCAGGACTTGACGTCTTCCCCCATGGCAAATAACAGAAATATTGGCATCAAAAGCACATTTAGATATAGAATAATAAAAAGAGGGGGAAAAAACAGCTTTCTCTCTCTCTCTCTCTCTGTCTCTCACACACACACACACACACACACACACTCTCGCTCTCTCTCTCTCTTTCTCTCTCTCTCTCTCTCTCTATCTCCACTCTGCACACATTCAAACCCAGCCAAGGTCAACGCTGCTGTCACCCGAGCAGCTTTTGAAACAATTGCATACACATATTTGGAAATGCTTTATCATAAATGGACATACACACATACACACCCCCACCCACCCACCCACCCACACACACACACACACACACGCACGCATGCACGCATACACGAGAGCAGCTCCATGCTGGCTACATCCCCACGACTCTATATAAAGGGTTTAGCTAGACAAAGGGTTTGTCCTGAAAGACAAAACAGCAGGAAGCAAGGAAACGGCAATGAACGTGATGCACAGACATATGCGCATCAGGCAGCCCCCAGAAGCACGAAGCCACGCTGGAGAAAACAGCAGTGGGTTGAAAAGACAAGAGAGTAGAAAATGAACAGAAATAGTTCAGATCTGCATACCCTGGACGTCCTGAATCCTCTCTCTCTCTCTGCTAGCTGGCAGGCCCTGAAGCCCGGGGCGCATCAACAGCACGCCATCACGTGTTTATACATGTGTTTCAGACAGACGTGGGCCTCCTTATACACACGGACAATGTCACACGCTCCTATTGTTCCACTCCATCGTTTGGCCGTAGACAAACCCCAGTCCCGTCTAGCTGTTTAAAGGTGGGCTCAAACCCAGAGCGATGAGGCCATCTATTACAAGGAGGGATGAGGGGAGGGGAGACAGAGACCCCTAAATAGGTGTAAGGGGGGAGGCGGGGAGGGGGGGGGGGGGCGGCGGCTCAGGCAGCTAGCTTTTTCTGACTGTCGGTGAGCACCAGGAGCCCAAAGCCTGCCGCCGCATTCTGAGGAGCAGACAAACACCTCTTCACATTTACTGCGTAGAGGCCTGAAATGCATTAAATCACGTGTTTTTTCCCCCAGTTTCACTTGGTCATAGAGAAAGAGAGGCAGCGGAAGAAAACAGAACCGCAGACTATCTTTTATATTATTAGAATACGTCAGGACTGAAATTATTTCTGCAATGAAGTGAAAGGAGAATTAAACAACTCGTGAATAAACGTATCTAGTTTAGCTGGCATTATATAGATTATTTAGAATTTTTTATTACTGGCTGTTCCGAACACAAAATACACTGATGATTTATTACTGACACTAGTGACCATCAGGTTTAAATAAAAAAAGACCGAAAAAAAATAATCTAACAAGGTATTAAAATGAGCAAAGATATACTGGCTGCATATATCTAGTTTAATTCCCCCTTCAGTATTTATAACAACAATCCTAATGAAAAACATCTACTAGATTTCATCTACTGTAGGTTTGGGATTTGTTTTTTTCTATTCTTCTTGGCAGTTCATTATCATTCATTGTGCAATAAGATTACGAATCTGACATAATTGTTTTTTTGTTTTGTTTTTTTTTGTTTTTTTAGTCCGGGCTTTAAAGGCATTAACTAAAACCTTTCCGAGCATATGCACATTCTGGGATCCAGTGTCGATTAAATCTTGTGCAGATAAAGGAGTCACGGAGACATTTACAAAAACAAAAAAACACAAACTGCTGAAGGAACCGTTCTCTCATGTGAAGAGCCAGTGAGAAATGTGTTTCAGTCCGTACTTATTACCACTAATGTGTATGTAAAATTAGGATTTGTGTACGGCTTTGTAAATCAAACAGCCTAAATCTGTTTTCCTCATGTCAGGCGCAGCATGCGTTGCTGGCCGCAGTGCACTGATCATAAACAAAGCAGCACAAACAAACTCCGACCTTAACTTGTACGACGCGGAGAGGCTAACAACCTGCTATTTTGCAACAACATTGCGGGGTAATTTAATTACAGCCATCCCATGTGAAAGTTAACTGCGTTAATGTAAATTCAGTCAGTGAGATTCCAATCCGAAGTTACAGCAACGACTCTCACTCCACCTTTCCTCCATACACTCATTTTCTTTACCTTTTTTCCTGACTTTATCCTCTTGTGGGGACAAACACTGAGCTCCATTACACAAAACTGTTTGGGGTCTCAAGCCCCAGTGAGTCATGCTACGCAGAAATATCTGTCACTGCTAATCACTGGGGCGCAGCCAGATGTGTGTGTATGTGGTTTTATTTAGAAGGAGCCAATCAGACGGCCAGGTTTCGCCTCCCCTGGTCGGCCCTTGTGAGACACAGGTGATATTTGTTAGGGTCCAGTCACTGCGAGACCTCCAGATTACACAACCTGGTGATATTTAACAAAGTTTGACTATGCCGCTATGTTGGAGTTGGCTCATTCTTTTTTTGTGCCGTGAAAAAAAAAAAAGGCATTATATGATGTTTCAGTGACCCTGACGCGGTTTAAAAAAATACTCGTGCTTCTCTGTGATTTATTTTCCTGGTGCAGACGTCGGTCTGGTTACTGTCAGCGCAGAGCCAGCCACCTGTGCGCGAGCCCTCCTGTATTTACGTTGCGATTATAACAAAAGGGAGGGGGTGGGGGGGGAATCTCGAACCAGATTGCGTGTCTTATCTACATAGACTCGCTCTCCTCTGGATCAAAAAGTTACGAGACACTCAGACAGATTATAAACATGGGAATGTGGGTGCAACATTTATCATCAAAAAGACATCCAAAAACTAACCAAAAAAAAGAAGTTTGATTTTTGCTGCAGCAGGGATTAAAAAAAAAAAAGAGAGAGAGAAAAGATTTGATTTTATCCAATTTCTTGGACAATGTCCCACTGGGATGTTCTGGTCTTGACTGAGTCATAGTGTGCGACCCTCTCCAGCAGGCCGCTGGCCTCTGCCAGCTACACAAACACAGCGAGAGAACATGACATCACCCCTCTATCATCCACTAGATACACTCGAGGCTCGCGGTTCAGCAGGTTCAAATGCTCGATGCAGATGGAGTCTAATGTTAACCCACTGAAGCAAGAGAATCCTGCGAATTATAGCAACCTTTTTAAAACATTCCCTGAAGCGCGCTGGCCTGCTTAACAGACGCTGGAAGTCATTACAAGGGGATTGTGTTACAGTTTGGTCTGGTCTCCCTTAAGACACAAAACTGGTGACAGAGGAGGAGGAGGAGGGTGGGTGTGTGTGTGTGTATGTGTGTGTGAGGGGGGGGGGGCACAACAGTTTGACCATGCTGGATGTTGATGTTAGGGGAGTACAGTCTTTCTACAGTCATGTGGAGGATGTTCCCTCCTGACCGTGCCCACTGTAATAAGTATGACCAGCCTCAGCAGAGGTAAACAGAGACACAAATCTCTCTTCCCTCTGGGCGGCCCGGGCAGGAGACATCAATTCCCGCTCGCAATCACCACGTCTACTCTCGCAGATTTCATTACACCCTTGCGACATCACACCCTTCAACAGCTAACATGCGGAAATGATTTTGGATTTTTTTTTTTTTGTCTCTGTTTTTTTATTTTTTTTGATGATAAACGGACCCCGAACGAAGACTCTGGATTTGACAGTTAACAAGTGGGCCGTTTTTTTTTTTTTTAATGGGTCAGTCTGAAAATTGGGTGTCATTATCACAACATAAAACTGTCATGACCCCTATAGTGCTTTTTTTCAATTTAGCTATAACATAAAACCAGCGGTTTCTGACAGGGAAAAATACAACCTTGACTAACTGAAGGAGAATGGAGGAAGAGAGAGAAAAAGAGGAAGGGGGGAAAAAAAAAAACACAGTAGTCCACCATGTGGCCCGCAATCTATTCATTGCTCCCGTTTAATTTCTTTTGGGTGCATAATCCTTTCAGTTTCAATAGCAAATTTAACAGTCCCCAAGGCCTAAGCACCAGACTGGTCAATACAAAACCAGACAACTAATTACTGAGCGCACCACGCTCTCTTCTACCCCCTCCTCCTCCCTTCTTCCTCCCTTTTTCTCTCTCCCTCTTTCCCCTCTCTCTCCAGCAGCTGTGGGGTTCATGTACACAAGAGCAGCAGTCAGGCAGTATTAGGTTTCCACTTCCCAGATCTCCCTTAAAAGCCTGTCCCATAATGGCCCTTCAGTCACACAAACACGCATAGAGTTTCATACAAAAAAAAGCACACACAGTTAGACAACCACATGTATGTGTGTGTGTATATATATATATATATATATACATTCACTTTGAAGAAGCCTAAAATAGGTTTGTGCTCCTGCCTATATATAAATATATATATATTTCTTTTTAATGCAAAAAACTTAATTATTATTTTTTTACTATAGTAGTTACTAGTGGCTAAACAACCCTAAAGTAAATTACATGTTTACTGAGAGTGAACAACATAAATGTTTGTAATGTCTTGCAGTTAAAAGCATTAGCTTTAAGAGCGTGTAATTACCATGTAATTGACGCCTTGTTTTCAAGTAATAAATTAGAGCCCCAACTCGACAGGCTCTGTAGCTAATAAAAAATGCTAAAAGCTGACCTACATCTGAGCGCTAATGTGATTTTTAGCATTTATATTTTTAGAAAGCACATATAATATAATAATAATGACATTGTTGCATAATTAATGACAGCACAATTACAGTGATACCAATGATTATTTCTCTCAAGGGAACTAAAATCGATGTTGGTTATTCATGAATTATATGACGTTATTGCGCAGGATAAAAACAGATCTTCCCACAGTAAGCTTTAACTTCATTTCAAATAGACACACGCGGCATTAAAAGATAATTGTGTGTTGGCTAGTTTGAAAACAGGAGTGGATGCATATGGCGCAGGAACCCGGCAGCTGACCCTGTGACATATGTCGCTTGTGGTGTTTTTAATGCAGATGAGAAAGAACTTATCCTCTGCTTCCCATGAGTAAATACTCCGGCTGTGACAATGATAACATGGTCATGATAGCATGCACAGTGCTAACCGGCCCCATGTTGTGCCGTGTTGTGACTGCTGTCCTATGCTTTACAGCCTTTCCTCTATAAACAGACGCGCTCTCGAGGCTTTGATCATGACCCAACGCACACCGGCTACTCAGCACAGCCTCTCATTTGCTGATGGGTTTAAAAAGTCCCCCAGTTAAGATCACTTCCCTCAGATAATGGGAAGAGTTGGCCCCCCTGTGACCTGAGTGGAGTGTCCTTTGTCTCACTCCTAATGTTTGCCTTAGCCTATTGTGTCTGCATTATCCAGCGACCTCCACCCCTCCTCGCCACCCAGCTTTTGACGCGACAAACCCCGCCGTACTGCACCGGGCTGCCCTCAAAGAGGAAACGCTAATGTATGGAAGCCATTTCCCTGTGTGCCCCTGTGGGCTCCCCTCCCCCAATGTTACCCCCCTCCACCAAACACATGCGTCTGTGACCACCACGGAGCTGAGATGGTTAAAGAAGTCGAGCTGTTTAAAATGGTGTAACTGAGTCATGCGGCGAGGAGTCCCTGCGTCGCCTTCACTTGCAAACAAGGAGGACGAGCTCCTGTCAGCTCACAGACTGGCAGACAAATTGCCTGTGATCTTTTGACCCGAGAAATGGGCGACCTAGCCAAAAGCCAACTGCTCTAAAATTGATGGAAAACACAAAATAACCTCATAAATTACATGAAATAATATGCAAATTGGAGTCAACAAAGAAGATCTTTTTTGAAATAAGGTGCTTTAAGGTCCCATAGCATAGAAAGTGAGATTTTAATAGCTTTTTGATTGATTAGATGTCTATTTGCTATATAAATACTGTCCTTGTTTCAATCACTCAATCCACTGCGTAATGTGCACAGCTCCTATTCAGAAGTAGTGCCTTAAAACAAGCCACTGTGATGTTGTGATGTCACAACTATGCACAAACAGCCATAATAATAAACCAATCAAAAGAGAGGCTCATTAATATTAATGAGACGGGCAACAAACGGCCTCTACTTTCCGAATATCTTGTTGGTGACATCAAAACTTCAAATAAAATCCAGGAAAAGTGTATAATAAAAAGCCAAGATTCAGGAGCAATTTTGATCTTTGCACCCTTTGCTACTCTTCCGGACTTTTTAACGGCAGGGTAATATCGGCTGGGGGTGGACGGGGAAAGAAAAAAAAAAAAGAAATATATATACAATACGTCCACTTCTACACTTTCTTTCATGCTTTCTTTTGTTCTTTCTTTCTCTCTGCTTTGTGTCAGTAATGACAGCTGGATAAGAAATGGATCACTGGTAAAGGGACACACAGCCTCCATCACAGACATGACATCACCCCCTTTATAACCGACCCATTGGGGGCCATTTGTGCTAGAATTCAATGCCGTGTGTGCACGAGGGTGTTTGGGTGTATGTGTGTATGTGTTTGCGTGTGCATGCATGCCGACCAGACTGTGAATTTCAGCATTTTAGGGGCAAGGCCACATGGCCTTTTGGTGTTGTCTGTTTTTTGAAGGCACAAAGGGCAAATGCCAGCAGGGCAGCAAGGCCATCAAATAAAACAATGGTTTTCAGTCCACAGAAATAATACATCTCACTAAAGGGTTAAGGATGATTTTAAATTTAATGCACAGTATAACTATTGGTAAAATAAATAGTCAAAAATCATTTTTTTCACAAATATTGGTATTTATAAATAAATATTACATTAGCTTCTGAATAAAGATGTCATATACTCTCTTCAGGTCAGAATAAAGTCACTATCTCTCAGCATTTTCTGTCAAGCCACTGGTGGAAAGTAACCAAGTACATGAATCGGTTAGTGTACTTACTTACAATTTTGAGGCACTTGTACTTTACTTATATTTCCATTTATTGCTACAATAGATTTCCACTCCTCTACATTTCAGAGGGCAATATTATATTTTCTACTCCACTACATTTAATAGACAGCTTTAGTTACTTTTCAGATGCAGATTTGACATAATGGATAATATAACAAGCTTTTAAAATGAAACCAGTGGCTTCCAACCTCTTTGACTTCTTACAAGATGCAGTGTTTAGTCCGGTCATATATCAGCTGTCTACGAGTTGTTAACAGCTCTAACAAATAGTGATTTTTTTTTTGTCCCTCTAAACTCCTCATATGGTTTAATTTCAATAAATGTTCAAATAAATATTTCGCTAAATATCAAAGCTTAGAGAAAAAGTCCAAAAAGCGAAAACAGATTTGTGTATCAGAACTTTGTTTTTTCTTTTTTCTTCTCCCATTAATCATCTCGCAACCCCTCGGATCATCTGGTGACCCTTTGGAGGGGCCCGACCCCCAGGAGGGGCGGGGGGGGGGGGGGGGACCACAGCTACAGCAGAAACATGCTTCTTACACATTAGTGCATCAATGTAACAATTTAATATCATCATATAATTAACACTTTAAGTGCATTCTTCCTGCTAATACTGTTCTTTTACTTAAGGAGGAGCCTTTTTACATTACCATAGTACCATAATGGTACTTTATTACTAAATGATCTAAATACTTGACCACAGTGGTTTTCCAGGAGTTTATACCAGGCTCGATATTGATGACACCACTGGTTATATGCACATTGTTTCATGTTTGCCAAATAAGAATTCATAATCTCAATAACAAATGATTTTTGACAAAAAAAGAGGCAGAGTGGAAAACTTTGAAATCAGCTGGGGTAGTGCTGGCAGGGCATATATATTTTTGAGGAGCAAAAGGCCCTGTCTGTGCTGAAATTCCTGCCCCGTTGCAGGCTATAACTTAGCTTTGTTTGCGATATCTCTTAATACAGCTTAAACTTTTAACAGCCAACATGTTGTTCTAGTTTTCTTATTCATGTGGTAATAATAGGTTTAGCTGCAAATGCAGTCATGGGTATCAATTCATTACAGAAAACAATGAACACTGAACATCTGTGGTATTTTCCACTGGCAAGTCCCGAAAACTTGGCTCAAGTCATTAATAATTCAATAAAGAATCTGACTTGTGATGCATATCATCTGTCATCGTCATCTCTGTGTTAACTGACACCTTGCGTCCATCTGTCCTTCATACATCTCATCAAAGTAAGACCAGCTCATGACCCGTGAAGACACAACCATTTTTCACCATTTGAATAAAGTTCAAGATGTTTCCATGACTTTCCTGGAAGACATTAAAACATTCAATGACAAATCATGGTGTTGGGTCTCAGGTCCAAAGCTCCAGTTTTATCACCACATTTTTATGATGTGACCCCCGACGCTCACTGTGGTGCTTCCTTTAGATAATCACTGCCACAGGGTAAGGAGTGAAAAATGTACTCTTTAGAATATCGCTTGACATGAATTCAAAGTGTGGCAGCTCAGTGGAGAATCCTCTCAGTACATTAACGTCCTGGTGGAGGGCTGAAGGACCTGGACCGCAGAAGCTTGTAAAAGTGTTAACGAGCCAATGGGAAAGACTCAAAGAATAACAAGAGTTCTGGTATTTTTGCTCTAACAGCACCGAGCTCCTGCTGGGCTACAAAGTGAGCAAACGAATTAAGCAAACTCGACACTTGTTGCTCTGTTCCACAGTATTTTAGGGGGGGGGGGAGAGCAGTTTTCCACTTAATTAACTGCAGATAAGATATTGACTTCACTCATGTGCCTGGCACAGCTTGCTGGGAGGAAAACACCCTCTTAAGAGAAATGACGGTGTGATCTTTGATCTGTGGCCTTGCACAGTAACTGTCAATGATCTAAACCACAGAAGACAATTCAAGCTTTGAGCAGAAAAAAAAAAAATATGTGGCTTGGAAAGACGGTTGTGGGCACAGCAATGGCAGCATCTCCTGCCTCCTGAAACACTTAATTTGCCCTTCATTTTCATAAAGTTTGCCATCCAAATTGGAGCCGGACCTATTTTTTTGACCTGGATGATTGATGCTATTGTAAAAACATGTAGGAATAATAAAGAGCAACCCTTCAAGCTTGGTCAAACAAGCTGACATGGTGTTTCTAAAGATGTAACGGCTGTGCCAGTCATATCTGTCAATGCGCTGACGAGAGACAAAGGTGCTTGGACCAGATGGAGGCTCCTGTTCTCTTTGCCTTCGTCATTATGAACTCCTAAAACTGCATGAACAGCTGCATTGTTAGAGGAGTTCTTCTCATAACCAGTCACATCATACCCTTTCCTGTAACAGCCTGGATTCACAGTCATACACTGTGTTCCCAGAGCAGTCAGCAGAATTTCACTAAAAGGCTCGTCTCTTTGTCTGGACTGTAACTCTGGCTGTAAGGTCTGCTCCTCAAAATATCTCTCGTTCAAGAGGTAAAACAGCCTGAATATTCCTGTGTGTTACAGAGCGAGAGAGGCAAACAGAGATGTCACTCATTGAGTTTACATTCGTTGCAGTAATTTGATCATAACCCGAGTAAGGCAATACTCGGATTATTGCGACTGTCATACAAACATCTTAACAAAGTTATCTTACTTGCATTAAGGTTGTAATCGGAGTAAGCGCAACTCGATTTACAGAGATGGATTACTCCTCAATCTTTCAAAGGACTCTTAGCCTGTAAGCACCGTATAGCCTGGTTTCTCTCAGTGTTTTGATGTTCACACATGTGCCACTAAAGTCACGGAGAGGACCAGATGCATAGTGCGTGTGTGTGTTTGAAAGAAGAGCCACCACGTCAGCAGCTGTGGAAAAATAAAATGTTTTTAAGGGGGCAACAGCAAATGGATTTCCAATTATAAGTACTGCTGCACGTAACAGAGGTTGCATTAAGGTGATGTGGAAATTAATCAACACAAAGCACTTCATTTCCTCTTTGCCTGTAGCCTGTAGTGTATTCCTATTAAAGGTAAATATCGTGAATTATATGCATTTTGGAGATTACAACAAAACAAAAAAATTTCCTTGGAAGCAATACTGAATAAATAAGTAAATCATGCTATTTCTGTGGAGGATGAGTGGCAGAAAAGAAAACCACCTCCTGTTTCCTGAAGCAGTCAGGTCCTGCAGCCTTTCTGAGTTTCTGTTTTCATCCTGAATGGCACCTCTGTCATTTACATGGCAGCAGTGAGCTAACAACTAATAAATCACTGCTACTAAGTGAGCTTTTCCTTTTGCTGCTTGCAAACAACAACCGGGCTAATTTATAACCAGAGGAGGCATGAGGGAGAGGCTAAAACTGGCTTGTGGAGGTCAGGCAGGTTATCTGACAAAATGTCTTCACCTTGCATAAAGGACAAACAACCCAGATCATCTATATACATACACCAGGTGATTCATAAAATCATGAAATATAAATAATTCGGTGTCCTTGATACAACTACAGCCTTTTTTCCCAAGCACCTGTACAACTATTTAGCCAAAACCTTTTTTTTACTCTTCTAAAATGTGCTTGATCTTATTAAATGGCATTTTACAACTGTGCTCTATGATTTGCAGAAATATAAAGGATTAATATCACTCCTACTGAAACATAATTGCGGTGCTCTGTGAACCGGCACAATTTGACACAAAAAAGTGCTGTCAACTTATTTTCCCTCATTAATGCACAGCTTTTAGTTTGCAGACAACACAAATCTGTTCATTTCAAAATGTGTTAAAAGATTTGAAAGTCAGCACGGAGCTGCTGGTATAAACAAGCAAGTATTCCAAAAATGTGTCTATTTCCTAGGGCTGAGCAGGCAATTTCTATTTCTACATTCTGTCATATTACATAAAGTGGCAGCCACCTCAGCCAAGAATAAAACTTTTTCGACAGTAACTTTACAAGTCCTCATTAACTTCGTTAGATTGTGACCCACATGCCCAAAATAGAGAACTAGATTCTGCAACAGACAGAGATGTGTATTTATAAAGAAATCCAGAACCCCCTCCTCATACTATATGGTTATAAAGGCACAGGCAGCAAAAAAATAAATTCATGCAGGCACAACTTACGACCTTTTATTAAATCCCTTTTAAAGTCATGCTTTAACACGATCTTTCAAAAGAGAAATAAATCTATTAATGGCAGTCGAGACACTTCATTCCCATGTTATTTAGATGTCTAATGAACGGAGGGAGCGAGGGAGCCACAGAATGAGTCAGTCACAGAGACGGGTTCTGATTTCCTCAAAGAGACGTGGGAGCGAGGTCAGAACCCCAAACTGCCAATGAACCGTCGAGGTGAGACACATAAATCACAGCTCTGAAGTTCAATCGGTTTCCTAAAAGGAGTTCACCGAGCTCAGCTCATTTCCCTGACTTGCGCGCACGCACGCTCTTTCTGGGTACAGAGATCTTCGACTTCATTTAAGTGAAAAGATTAGTTTCAAAGTGAGCTTGTAACTTGTAAAGAACTTTTCCAACAAAAATTATGGTTCATTGAAAATATATACCTGTCTGTTTTAATCAAAGAATATTATATTCTAATTTAAATTGTATTATGGGATTTAGTAAAGTACAAAGTTTGTTAGACCATTAAAATGTTTAGTTACTTAACACATTATTTCTATTGTCCAGTTCAGTACATTCAGTCATCTTCATGTAAAAACCTGGTCAAAAACATCAGGAATAAAATGTATTGGGTCACATCATTAACTGTATATTTTTAATTATGTGATAGAGTACATTTTATAGAGAATCTTACTTTAAATACTAGCCCATCTTTACATTATTGTAAAATCAACATTAAATATAAAACACAAAGGTCAAAATGTAGTTCAACATATATACAGGTCCAGTGCTTTACATTTATCACATAAAGGAGGTATTCAGTGAGTCTACAGTAATGCATTAGTGCTCACTAGCAGCAACATCTACCATCACCTGTTTTAAAATTCTACGGAGAAGAAGCAACTGCTAATAAACGGCAACAAGCATCCTTTCAAGCATATTATCCTGGGCTGATGAAATCTGGATTAGTTAACAAGAACATTGTGAACTTGGAATCTCAAAGTCCTGCCTTCTGACTTCTTTATTGAAACTAAGTTATCAACACACTTTTCATCTTGTTTTATTTCTGTCTGTTATTTCTGTGGAAGAAATTACAGCTTCAAATACATGACGAGACAACAGTTTTGGCGCGTAAAAACTTTGATGCTGAGTGTCTCAGAGCTACGCTTCACGCCGAACTTACAACATTTTCCAAGCTCCTGAAAAATGTGGAACCCCTGGGCGGTTAATTTCATTTGCTATATAAACGGCCTCCACGACGAATGGCTTATAAATCAGCTGAAACTTGCGGCAGTTTCCAGGTTTCGCGGCAGGCACATGTTTCACAGTGACAATCATGCTCAAAAGTTTTTAGAGCCGCTGTGCTGCCCGGGCCAAGTGCCATTCTCTTTGACCCCTCTGAATTCGCTTCCCCCATTCGGCCTCCACTCCACCTCCCGCCTCGCTCTACCTTGACCCTCAAAACTTCAAATTCGAAAGCACAAAGCTCCTCTTATCGCTCACAGCTCATGAATATATTGTTACAATGGAACACAAATTCGCTGGGAGGAAGTGGATGAAAAAGGAGGTTTAATTTGTATGATACAAAACAGAACTGCAAGTCACACAATATAACATCTCTAAATAGGCAACTGTTAGCAACATATGGATCAAAAAAGCAAAGAGGAATGAAACACTGCTGAGAATGCAGGCATATGCTTGTCCTTGGTGGAGTGCAGAACTTCCAAAGGAAAAAAAAAAAAAAGTCATAAGAGAGAAGGAGAGAAGCACTTACCACATAAGATCCCGACATCCGAGCCCAAGAATGAAAGATTCCTCTCTTGTCTATCTCCGATCCACTTCCATTTTTCTGAGCTCCCATATGGCACCCCCACCCCTCCGAGAGGCAGAAAGCAGAGCGAGTGCGACAGAGGGAGAGAGTCAAACACACACAGGGAGAGAGGGAGCGAGCGAGAGAGAGAGAGAGAGAGAGAGGAGAGAGAAAAAGGGGGGTATTAGTCCTGGTGTGGAGATGGAAGGGGACTGTTGCAGCTGTGCACCCCCGTCAGTATCTCCTCAAATCCAATCCTCTCCTCCATGTATGTCTGCGGCACGGGCAACGGAAACAAAGTGATCCTCTTACACACAGCCCAGAGTAAGAGAGAGAGAGAGAGAGAGAGAGAGAGAGAGAAACAAGGAGAGGGCGAGGGAGGGAGAAAGAGGGAGAGAGAGAGAGAGAGAGAGAGAGAGCAAGAGAGCGAAATAGAAACATACCCGGGAAAAGACAGGGAAAGAAAACACGTGAGCTACTTCGAAGGCCGAGGCAGCTGGAGAATAACAGGTTCAAGTTTTCAGCGTTTCCTTTACTTTGTCGTGGAACTCTGCTGGCCGAGTGGGAGGGAACGAGCGGGAGTTTCTAGGAAGGCAAGGAAATAGTACATAATACCTTCCAGCTTCTTTCTACCCCCCCCCCTCGCTCTCGCTCTCGTTCTTTCTCTTGCTCTCGAACACCCTTTTTCTCTGTCTCGCTCTCTCTCTCTGGTAATAAGCCTGGCTGCAACAACCCCCTCCTCCGGGCGCTGGAATGCAAGGCAAGAGTTTCAAGAGGCCCAGTTAGACAACTCTCAGTCACTGCACCTTGACCTCCAGGTCAGACACAGAGTATGTGTGTGTGTGTGTGTGTGTGTGTAGGGATGTAGGGAGGGGAGTTTTAGTTGTGTAGGTGTATACTTAAATTATGTGGGGCCAGCTATGCCTCACAAGATCACATATCTGAACACTCTACACATAAAATACTCATTTATACTGCATTTATACCACTGAAGCCACAATCGTACAATCACAATAACTGCTCTCACTCCACAGTAACAGTAGCTGTATCAAACTGTTTTAGCTGGGGAAGGAGCATTACATTTTCACTTTTTCATTTTTTATGTGCTTTTATGTTCTCTAAATCAATGTAAATTCTGTTCTCTAAGTCAGTTATTTTCTAAATAGCTCCGCAACAAACAAATCATGAATGATACTAGTGGTATGGATCAATTGAGGTAAAAAGACTGGCAGCTTTTGAATGATCCATCCTTATTTTTTTTTCAGATTAGTAGCAGTTCAGCCATCGCTACCGGACTTGTGTTTTTTCTTTTTTTTTGTGTGTGGACGCTCTACTGAAACTCCTCCAATAAGGGAGGGTTTGCATCATTTGAATCGGGGCTGGTACTGTCTGGCAGTCAGAGCCCGGTGTTGTGGCTGTTCAACATGTAAAAACCTATTCTTCAAATTCACTCAAGTGTCCCTGCTAATACGGGTCCCCTCCTGCCCACTCTCTTTCTGTCTCTCTCCCTCACACACTCACAAAGAAACACCAGTGTATACCTTTCAGCAAAGAAAAGAGTTTAAACATGTAACATCATATATTTTTTCCCATTTCCTTCCAGGTCTACTGTGGATGCTATACAACAAAATACCTAAATTCACACCTAAATATATCTTAACTATAAAAAAAAAGGCTCAAAGTAAACAGAGCAGGTCACTCACCAGTTGGAAATTCATGCTGCTGCTTCAGTTGGACAGCCAGCAGGTCAGCTCTGACCCTGTTAAAAGAATAATATACATTATGCATCCATCTCCGGGACCCAGCTGTGCTTATATCATGAAGGGAATTATAATGAGATTATAGACCCACAAAAAGCACGTATCGTGGCCAATTGCACACTAATGTGCTTACATAATCCAGGGTCCACATAAATATTTTCTTTGATTTACTATGTATTTTCATTAGTTTAAAAACAGTCACTTTAATGTCGTAAATCCAATACAATTAAAGGAATTAACAGCTTGTGGAAATATAAACTATAAACATATTTTCACGTTTTAGTTTTTAGTATTAGTCACAGAGGCCAATATCTGCTTTGTCAGTATATTGTTAATATATGTTCAATATACTGAGAATATTCTATAGAGTGATGTGACTAAATATCATTTATAATATTTTTGGTACCATCCAAGCTAGTGAAGTAGTATTTTTTATGAGAAATTTTAATCTCAACAAATTTGTATTAAATCACTTATTTTAAAGGTCCACTTTTCATGGGTTTTATTGTGATTTCCCTAACAATATATAGTTTTAAGCACCAAAACTATATCTTTCCAATATAGTTTTACATGTCCTCTTTCAAACTTCTATAGAAAGAACAGGTGGAAAGACACGGTTCCCTTCTTATAATCCCAAAGCAATTAAAATCCCACTTTCTATGATATGGGACTACAGTAACAGTTTATTTGACCAATAGATTGTTACCGTGATATTTTTGGGTGACGTGCAATTTTGGGAATCTGTCTTACTAGATTTTTTTTAGATACAGTCAGACAAATGGATTTGTACCTACTGGTGGCACAAATGAAGGGTGGGAAGCTTCAGGGCTCCTGTCTGGGCCTCATTTTCTCCTGATTTTACTTCCTCTTGGTGTATTTCTTTAAAAAAGCATGTTTTTTTTCCTGTATTGTTCTACTGACAGCCCATTCTATTCACCTATAAACCAAAGTGACAGCCATGAACCATGGACACTAAACTAGAATAGTCTGATTCTCATACCTATTCCTATTCTATTCTACATGAACAAAAGCTTGCCTTCCTTCTCTGCAAAAAATAGGCTTTGGAACACAGTGTTTGCTGTGGAAGGAAATGTCTTTGGAAATACATTTCCTTGATGAAGAGCAAATTTTGTCATTGGAATTATTTATTAATCTTATAATAAATATTACTTCTCCACTTGAAAGTAAAACAGTTTAGTTTTTTAATAAAGCTTTCAATATTTAATACCTGAATTGTCAGTATAAATGAGCTGTGAACAATGACCTGGCTATACAGTTCATTTCTATTATCACTGCGTTATCTTCACATTTAAACTTTATCCTTTCACTGTTACAGCATTACAATAACATCCCAGATGCAAGTTAGATATATGAGTTTAGTTTTTTTTTATGTTGACGTGTTGCAGCAGGAAAGGCATACAGTGTGATTGATAACAAATGATGGTTGCATTGAATGTAGCGCTTGCAGTTTCACGGCAACTGCATATTCATATGGAATAGAAGCATCATAAAATGTTATTGGCGACGACTTCTCCCTCCCGCTATTAATTATGAAATAACAGAATTCATTGTTGCGGGAATTTTACTCCGCTGCTTCAGTTTCAGGTATTGAATATGCTGGCTCACTGATTTACTGGGTACACCAGGGGGATGGTAGGATTATTAACACCTGTGCTTTTCATAATATGACAAGTCATAATGATCTAATTTTAAGCATTTTTAAGAATTATTTTTCTGAACATTACATACAATATACAGTATCTGACAGTCTGAATTTGACAGTAAAAAAAAATCAGGACACAAGCTCAACTGGATCGGGACGTGTACAGATTGTGTTATATAACAAATATAATTCACAATTCTTCAATGAATCTAATTCATTCATTCTTTAATGAAAAAGCCTCTGTGGGGGAAAAAAAACATTTTTATTTAAAGTTAATCTCCTCAATTTGTTTCTTACTGATCACAATCTGCTGTGTGAGACAGCTGGAGCTCTGCTTCAGCTCGTGAAAGCTGGTGATCTGACTCTGTCTTTAAGGGCTGAGACTCGGCTGCAGTAGATGCATAATGCAATGATTTCGCCACGGCGTCGGACTAAACTGAACGTGCAGACCCCCGACCACGATCCACAAATGGGCTGGTTTGTTGTTGTTCCTCTTCTTGTTCTTCTTGTGAGACTACAGGCAGCCTAGACGCATCTCAGGCTTGCTGCTGCCCTCCACAGGTAATAAAGAGTCATACCTGTTCAGTTGCTGCTCAGAGCTTTTGAGAATCAATGGGTTTTATACTACATGGGCATTTTTACATCAGCTAATAGATACAAATAAAAAGCTTCAGTCCTGATAACATGCTTGCAAGTGTTTGTCTTTTGGGAGTTTTTTTTAAATACTAATTACGTGTGATCTTGCAATAGCAGGACAGGAATTTACAAGAAATATAACGTCTGCTGAATTCACACTTGATGTCTAACCACCTCCCACTGGGATTCAGTGCAATAAAAGACCTAATGATGTGCTCGCTTTCAAGGGAAAGGAAGACGGATCATTGGGGTTATCATTATTTTTTTTTAATGTGGACCACACAGTATTTCCTGGGCTAAAAACAGGAAAGGGGTCTCAGCGTCTCTTTACTCGATTCACAACATGTGATGCCACTAGTGTTCAATTTCACAGCTGATTCCAAATCTTCAAACCTTAGAAAGATTTTCTCCTTTTTTATAGGGAAAAAAAAAGTGACGCATTTTAGATGTGTGCAGTGAGCGATAATGAGCAGTCAGAGCGTATCAGAGTCTACATGTTTATCACTCTGTTTCTTACTTTGTCCCTTTCTGTGTGACAAACACATATTTACTGTACGGTGCGTATAATTTTAGAACAATCCTGAAGTTGTAGGGGGTTGTTATTAAAGGACTGACAGCCATCACACTGCATACCAATTAACTAAGCTGTGGAAAAATAACCAATGGCACCAAAAGACATTAAAACCTGTGAGTCAGTATTGGTAGATGAATTACTGATGATAATACTCACCAGCACCACACCCCATCTCCTGCTTTCTCTACACAGACGGGAAACAACAGAAAATTTAAAACAATGTTTCCACAAAAGAGACTTTTATCTTCTCGGGTGAATTCATTAGCTATGCTCGCGGTCACTTACATGTTGATTGATATCATCTTACAGTATATCACAATATGCAATCAATGAATCACCTCTAAGCATATTGAATTTCACAGAAAAAAATCAAAAATGAGGATGGGGAGGGGATTCCCAGCAGGTTCAGGTTGGTTTAACCCAGATAGTGACTGCTGCAATCGGAGTTCTTGCTCTTATCACTCGTCACACGTCAAAAAGTGTTTTATAATTCAAGTGTTATTTCTGTGGTGCATGGGTGGTGGTCAGTATGGAATGAAAATGACCGAGAGGAATAATAATGGCATGCATGATTGTTTAATGTACTTAGAGAGATTTAAGATATGCTTTGTCATCCGAGCCTTATGTATTTCATACTCTCGAATGAGGAATGAAAAAGGCTGTTTCTCATAGGGTCTTATGTGCCAAGATAAAAAATCTTGTTAACAATCCTAATTTAACACAGGGGTTAGGAACGCTGGATAAAGATATAAAAGCCAAACCCTACACACAGTGAAAATATTCCTTCAGTGTCAAGTTGTGGCCTAATAATTATCACGCTCTAGCCTGGAGGTAGATTTGAGTTTTATATTTGTGGAACACTTATATATCCAACTTCATCAGCAGAAGAGACACAGCCCCTGTATTTCCTCTGTTTGATCAACCTTAACAAATATATATATATATATATATATATATATATATATATATATATATATATATATATATATATATATATATATATATATACTTCAGCTGGAGGCTTGAATTGCAGCAGTGAATGGCAGAATGAACCTAGCTCCAGATGAAAAGGAGGTTCAATAGCAGGCGGCTGCGTGACTGGACTCACCCTATGGTTTCCTCTGTTGTTTTAGTGGCATGTCAGTTCCAATGACGGAGAGGAAGGATCCCAAATCTCGTTGGCTGGGGCAGCAATTTTCCTGGCAGCTTTTTTGGTCAAAAATATATGTTCTTTCTATCTTTCATCCCTGCGGCAATAACAATATGTGCAACGCGTCTGCAACCCTTATTATTTTAAAGTTTAAAGCCTGCAAACCTGGCTACAGACACATTATAATCTGACATTCCACCTTTAACTTTCACAGAATTTCTATCCATATCGTCTTGTAGCTAAATGAACATGACGTGTTTTTGCATTTTTTCCGGATAGAAAGCCGTACTGATAAGGCTAGCGTTCGGTTTGCAGCTAATAATTAAGCTAGCGTTAAGATAGATGATACACAATTATAAAAAAGTTGCATTTTCACATACAATAATAAAAGTCAAATTCAATAAATATGACAAAATATGAAAATTAAGAAATAAGATACTAATATCCGTGTTTTCGATGTATATTTGAGGAAAAGAGGGGAAACTTGTTAAAGGTAAACCATGCTAGCGCTACTTTAATGCTACGTTCATGGGGTGTCGGAATAATTAGAAAAACGAATTTCCGGGAAAATTGACACGTGCCGATTTGACGTCACATGGCGAAACATGGCGGACAAAAGTCAACGTCAATGTTAGCTGCTTGCCATGTAGAGGGATTCAGATTACTTAGAAAATGTCACTATTAATATAAACATTGAAAACAAGTCCCTGCTTTGAAGCAATACTGTTTATATAGTAGTGAGCATTAAAATGCAACTCATGTTCTTTCTCCTTGTTCTTCCCACATTCCGAGTTAAAAGCGTGTGAACATGAAGTCACAAGAACAACTTCCCATCCAGGATCTTTTTAAACTTCCAACGGCACATGAATGCAGCATTCCCATCAGAGTATGAGAGGAAATAATGTTCAAATTATGTCTCAAAAATGAAATTTATTGCAAATTCAGCCGACCACCTGTATGACCATGAAGTAGCATGGGATCAGGGGACTTGTTTTGCTCTAAACGAAAACTATAGATTTTTTTCCTCATGAATTACAGTGAAACCACTTTTAGAAGAGTGAAAAAAAATATCACAGCGTGCAAAACCCTTTTCAGTGTTCATTTGAGATTAATATAGACTTTAAATGTTTCTGCAACATGACAGTTCATGAAATATTGTACTACTCTGATGCATTTAACTGACAATTGTATTTAGTACTGTCCTTATTTTGCAATCCCCTTTTAATGGCCTCAATATGGTTCTGTTTTTATGAAGGCATTAGATCCCCTCAGAACATTGTACATTTTATATCTGTCATTTTGACAGTTGCTGCACTTTAGCGTACAACAATCCCTTGTCATTTTTGCTTTGGATTAGTTCCGATAATGAATGTAAATGTAAAATGAAAGTTAAAAATGCTAATTTCTCTAGGGTTTTCCCGGGTATTGTCTAGTGTCAGATAGAATTGCATAGTGAAATCAATCTAAATGCTGATGTTATGAAGTACATTTAAGTTCAAGCAAATATGTAATCTATTTCTATTTTAAATATATTATTATCACAATGGGTTAATTTATCTCATTATCTTGAGAAAACAAAAGGAGGTTTTTGAGATGACAAGATAATTCAATTTTGTACAAATTGAGCTACTCAAGCTTGTATCCACTTAAAGGCCAAAACCTTGTCATCATCAAAACACCATGTATTCTGTCATCCTCAATATATTGATCAGCAGTGGACTTGTCAAACTCATTCACATCTCAATCCAGGGATTAATAAATAAAACATGTATTCAATGTAATTCTATTTGTTGAGAATTTGGGAGAGGTTTCAAACTTAGCTTCCTGTTTAAGCTTTGTTATCTGGAGAGAATGCAGGCACAGTTGAGTATATTTCTTTATCCTTGTATTTTTTCATGCTCCATCTCCATTGCCAGTAAGGCAATAGCAGAGAGACAATTAGTATGGGAATGTTTAGGATTAGGTTTTAACAGCAGCAGCAATTTTCATAGTGATACAGACATCCATGCAGACAGGTCTGACATACATTTGGCATTCAGCTTACATGTTCCCAACTTATGATTCATTTGCATCCAATTTTTATGCATTTTTTCAAATAGGGCTCTGGCATACTGATGCTGCCAAGTTTCAAGGTGGTTGTGAGTCCCAAGCTTCAAGTTTGGATTCTTGTCATGTCAGCACTCACTACACAGTTTTGGACTGGGAATTCATAAAATAATATATGTATAATTTCCACAGTGGTTTGAATTCCAATTGTTATGCTTGTGACTAATATTATTACCAAGAGAATTGAGGGGACCTACTCCAACAGAGCACAAAGGCAGAACTGGAGAATTTTAACCTCAATAGGATATTGAGATGTTGCTGTTTTTTTCTGCTTTCTGATGGAATTTAGATCATGACACATGCACAACAACATTATGATTTTGGAAGACTGGTTTCAGCAAACGCTCCATGAGACCCAGGGTCTAAGATTAGAGGGAAAAGACAAAGACAAGAAGTGGGGAGAAGATGGACAAGCATGAAATGATCTCTGATCGATCACGTTGAAGAAGATGAGAGTTTAGTATCGATATTAGAAAATTACAACATATATTCAGCATGACAAACGTTATGTGGACATGTTTTTCTGTGCTTCTAATAGTAAAAAAATGCCATGTTAAACTCTATTTAACGAGTTTTGTTAAATATTGGCTATTGTCTGAGGACAGTTGAGACTCTAGAGGCATATTCAAATATTTATGTATTTACAGTGGAGCCAGTGGATATCCAGTCCAAGACTTCCATTTCCCTTCGTGGGTCATTGTTTATGTCCGACAAAGCTCAAGAGAGCCGGGGGGGGACCCTGCATCAGGCAGTTCCCCGGTCTCTGGCTTGGCCCATGAGTAGTGAGCCAGGGCCACCTGGGATCTGTCTGTGGGCAAGACTGAAGACTGGAAGTCAAAGTCAAATGGAACACTCCATGAGGAATAGCTGGCAGAAACCAGGAACCATAAGAATACCTTTTCAGCAGAGGTAAGTATGCAGCCAATGCTGGAGAACATCAAGCCTGAGAGAACTCCTGGAGCTGTTCCTGGACCCCGTATCTTCTACGTAATGAGCCACCATCTCCTTCATTCTCCCACTATGGAGGTAAATGATGCTATATGGCATTGGCCTGCACTTGACAGCTCCTCTCAGGGTGAGCCAGAGTTGGCTGGGTTCATTTTGGCCAACTTTTGCAATAAGTTCATTGGTACTGGCAGGTTTGAAACCAAAAGTACAACAAGGACATAGACAAAGTTGCGAGGAGAGTTCACTTTACTTGGTCAACAGACAAGGCCAAAACCTCAGGCAAAAAAAAATATCCTTCGAGAGGCAAGCAGGGAGTCCAAAGTCAAGAAAACAGACAGGTCAAGGAAAAACCAGGAATGACGAAACCACTTGGTGAAACACATGACGATCTGGTGGACAATGAAGTGAGGCGGGCTGGTATTTATCATGAAGGACTAATGAGCTGATTGGTGGAGAGGGGATTGCCTGACAAGAGGAAGTGGCAAGGTCTGAAATGACAGAAGAAGTAGTGAAATGGCATAAGAACAAAAAAAAAAAAACAGATGAAAATAATGAAGAGTTAGTAGGGTTCCTGACAGTTTAAAATGTACTATAATTAATACGTGTTGGCTTGGCGACATTAACAACCATCAGTCAAAAAGACAACTTCATCATAGCTGCTGCCAACATCAAGTTTACTGTCACATGCATTAGTCAAACTGTTGATATAGAGAAAGGTTCTTTGAGGACAACCTCATAAATACCTCTAACACCGCTTTTCCGTCCTCCTGCCAAACAGCCAGAGGGTTCTAAATAAAGCTAGATATGCCAAGTGAGCTGGCAGGAGGAACAATGCTCTTAGTGAGTTCCTCAGTGATCGGGGCCATGAGGTGGGGGAGGGAGGGCAAATTAAAGACTGAAAGGGCTTAAGGTAATGATTTATGGCCCCGGGTTGCACAGAATGTTTCTTCATATATTAAACGCAGCGGTCTTTTTCTTCACTAGCTGGAAACCAAACATCCTTTTTTTTTTCTGATTATGACTTTGCCTGAATGGGAAATTGAATGCAAACTGTGTGGAATGTTATCTGTGGGAGTGCTCACTGTCTCTGCTTCGCTCCATGTAAAGACTGTGATCTCAAAGAACAGCATTCAGTATCACTTAAAAGTGACTAAGTAATGTATTTAATTGCAGACACAAAATTGCAAGTTGAGTTAGTAAAATGCAGCTTTTACAAATATATATTATATCATATATCTCTATCCAAACATCATGCCTTCCTTCCTTTTGTTTTTTAGCTGCAGCCTGTATCATGAGTGACTGCCAAGGACATCTAGGGCCTCACTTGCAGAGCTATTTTTAAACGGACCTCTTATGGTTGGTGGATAAAGTGCTCAAAGCTTCGATAATCAGTCTGAATAATTTTTCTCTCTCTTTGTTTGTATATGTCTTCAAAGTGTCTCTGTATTAAGATAAAATGGGATTTTAGTCATTTTAGTATAATTAACACGCATCATTGCATGTTCATCAGTGGTCAACTGAAGAGCCCCATCAGGTTATGGCCTGCGTTACCAAGGTAACTACACCAGCTACTACAATCCCTTTATCTCCAGTGTCTATCTTGTGATGTCAGCACTTCATCCTGTTGCGTTCTTATCTGGGCAAACACATGTCGGGTCATTCCAACATCCTGATTGAATTCGGACCATGACGGCGCTACCACGCCGCGTGTTTGGATGGAAAGACCTGTGGCACTTGTGTCTTCGAGAGTCTCGGGGTCTGCGATTGGTGGGAACAGATGGGACAAGGAGTGGTGAGAGGGACGGACAAGCACGAGGTGACCTCATACCAACCAAGAAAAGGCGCTTTTTGGATGAAACAAAGATTAACTTACAGGAAACGTGGCCGGTTTTGAGGTTGAGATGACTCAAAAAAATAAAAGAGATCTGAGAGCAGCCCTCTGTTTACGGTGAGACGCTTAATTCCGTGGCAACCGCGCCAAGCAGCAGCGACGCATACAATCCCATGAGAAGATTTATGCCCAACATCACCCATTACCGCAAGATGTTGATTAGCGTCACCCCTCGCCGACGGGCCCAGTGAAGCGGATCTCAGCGGTTCGGTGGCGGCTGCTGGGCTTCCAGTAATGAGGCGGTCAGCCCTCACCTTTTGTTTGTCCACTGATGGAAGTCTTGTTTGGCCCAGCTGGGTCTCCATGGAAGTGGCACCTCAAGGCCCCCCCCCCACACCTCCGTCCCTCCTCTCCCACCAAGTTTCTCATCACATCCCAGTGTGAGGCAGTAGCCGCTGTGAAACACCAGCCCCCTGTCACAGAGCCCAGATGGCGTTTTTCTCTCTGCACAACTTTTATTCTGCAACAAGGACGGGACTCTCAGAGAGCGCCATTAAGCGCTAAGTGAATGGTCAGCAATTTGAACCCCTCCTCCTCCTCCTCCTCCCCCCAACCCCCACCCATCAACTATTCTCAACCCCCTGACTATAAAGAGGTGCTTGTTAATTGATATTCAGTTCAAGGGGGATTAAAGACTTGCATGAACAAAGATGTTAAATATGTGTTCAGAATGGCTATGTGAAGAATGTCCTGTTGCTGCTTTCTATTCACGCAACGGCTGTGGATCGCTGTTCGCCTTAATCAGCCACTGCAGCTGCAGGGGACTGCGGCTCCTGTAACGCGTTTCTGAAGTTCATGCTTTTTGATGAACACCAAAAGCTGAGTCAACGGAAAGGTGACTGGAAAAGAGGTTTCGGGAACATTTATGGTTGTAAACCGCGCACTGTTTCTTCTGCCAATCCATCGGCTTCAAACGCTTCACTGGCTCACTGCAAGGGCACAGTAGGGGGGGGGGTCGTGACAGAAGTCTACCTGCCTGGTGTTTTAGCATGGGAGGCAAGCTGGTAGTTAGAGCTCATTAATTAAAACCTGCACACATTCAACAAACACAAAACCAAATTTATATATTTATTTATATATATATATATATACTTTAATGGGTGACCCGGTGGAGCAGGGGTTAGCGCTGTTGCCTCACAGCAAGAAGGTCACAGGTTCAAGACCTCCTTGGTCCTGGGTCTGGGACCTTTCTGTGTGGAGTTTGCATGTTCTGTGTCTGTGTGGGTTTTCACCAGGTACTCCAACTTCCTCCCACAGTCCAAAAACATGCTGAGGTTAATTGGTGACTCTAAATTGCCCATAGGTGTGAATGTGTGAGTGAATGGTGTGCGTGCCCCACGATTGGCTGGCGACCATCTGGGGTGTATCCCTGCCTCTCGCTGTAACGTGCTGGGATTGGCTCCAGCAGACCATGTGACCCTAATGAGGAATAAGCAGGTATAGAAAATGACTGACAAACTTTAATAATAAAAACAAAAGGCAAGGATAAAACTGTAAAATTTTAACCTTTTTGCATTCAACTATAGGCTCTGAAACACCACATGTGCGTCTATGGCTATAACTAAAGCGTAGGCGTGATTGCAGCTCTGGATATTTGCATGGCCGGAATTGAGACTGACTTATTTGTCGAGCACTTACAGCTCTGGAAAAAATAAGAGACCACTGCATTTTTTTTTTTTTAAATCAGCATCTCTACATGCATTCCAGCCATTCCGTTCCAGTGTCGTTGAATTCCAACACATGCAAACCTCATTCTGCTTAAAGAGGTAGGAGGAGTGGAATAAAGTCACCCAAGAACAATGGTAACGACTTGTGGAGAGCATGAAAGCTGTGATTAAAAACAAGGGGTACTGCACCAAATATTGATTTCTGAAGACTTTTTAAAGTGTAAATATTAGTATTATGTTGTTTTAAAATGAATTTGGTCCTGTTTCTTTGCATTGTTTGAGGTCAACAGGTGTTTGTCATTTCCTACAAATAAATGCTCTAAACAATAATATTCTTATTTGGAATTTGGGGGAAATGTTGTCAGTAGTATATAGACTCAAACAAAAAGGTCCATTTTGCCAAAACACATAACTATAAGTAATAAAATCAGAAAAACTAATAATTGTGCAGGGGTTTGTTTCCAGAGCTGGATGCTAGTAACACTGATTGGAACAGCATTATAAAGCCAGACACCCCTGCAAAGATTTAAACCTGGTGAAAATAAACCCTACAGCTACAGTTACCTGCGTACACCGCAGGAGTCAAGAAATAACCTCATCACAATGCTCAGCCAATCCCACAGAACGGTGATGCCAAAACTAACGTTGCTATAATTCCATCTCATTGCAGAATTCTTGGCAAATTTCTTTCTTTTTTTTTGCAGGCCGACCTCTATTTACACTCAGCCGAGTAGCGTTTTAGTGCCAAAACCACGGCAAGTGTTTCGCACACCTTTGCAGCGCTCACAACGGCAAGTGGCTCTAATTGCTGCCAGAGCTCAGCCTTATTATTCTAAAAGGGGTGTAAATGTTGCATTTCAGAATCAAAACCTTGCACTTCAGGCTCCAAGTCTTCAGGTTCCGAGTCCTGCCGCATCTTGAATTTGATTCAGAGCAGGTTCCGTTTCCTCCTGAGTCAGACTCCACTCATTCTGGTCAGGTATCTCCGTCTCGGTTTCCTTTGCTCTTTCAATCTGCTTAACTGTGGGTTCAGAGATTTGTGTCCTGTATCATACGAGGTATCCTTTAGCCACTCCTTAGAGTGAGTATGAATCCTCATTTTCTCTCTTTTTTTCCCTTTTTTTGTTCTGAATTCACCTTCTCTGACCCTCACATACTCTTCTTCCCTCAAATTGAATTCTTTGGAGTGGCTGGAAACTGGACACTCCCTACCCGAAGAATCTCATATTTGCAATATCAGAGGCTTTATTGCAAATACAGCTGATTAAAACGGTTTCATTTAAAGTGGAAGAAGCGAATATGAAACATTTTAATCAAATAAAGTTTGTTTTAATGAATAAAAGGTCTGTGCAAAAGTAGGATAAAACAGATAAATATTATTATTAATATTGTAGGAGGGTAGCATGCAGCTAGCCTTTAGTAACTTCAGTGTTATTTTACAGATGAGGAAAACATTTCTTAAGAAGCAAACTGTAGGCAGGTGCATATGCAAGATACAGCATTGGTAAGACATTATACAGCATTATTCATCCCATCTTATCACCAATCAACCCACTTTTGAATGCACCTGCAAAAATCACACTAAACCAGCTATTGAACTTTAGGAGCGTTTGTTATGTAGGAAGAAAACACACCAGCATGTTCCCACTGAAACACTTTTCTTCCTGGTTTTGCTGCGGAATCAGAATGAAAATGAAAATATGTTAAGTGTATATACAGTATATTTGACCTTTCAGCAAACTTATTTTGACAATATGTTTTGACTACTTTTTGTTTTTTTTGAATGATTACCAAGCTCACTGAGGCATACAAAATTGTCTGTTGTTCCTTTCCTCCCCACAATAACTGCAGGGCATGAATTCAGTCCATGGGGTTCAAAACCATTTCAACCACTAATTAAGCCCGTCCATCAGTATCATGGGACTGTATAAACTGCCACTGTTTCTACTCTATAATCATCACGCAACTTGGCTCCGTGGCCCTATTCAAATCAATAGAGATAATGAGTAAAATTAGGGGATGCTGCTGCCAATAATGGTAATTAATGCCCAATAAACATTTTCAAACCAACAAGATAGGTCTACCAAAAGGCCAACTCCAAAGGTGGTTACACACAAACCACACACACGCAGAGGAATGTAGAACTCTTGACTTGGCTGGACCACAACAGCAGGATTAACACAATTGTTCAGTTTGTGGGTAAGTAAAATGATATAGAAAACAATAGGAAGGAATATAAATCTTAACCGAACCTGTTTTTCTTATGCATTTCCTGTCTACTACGCAATGAACTACTGTATAAATGATTTAAATAAACTTACATATAAACGAACACCTTAAAACTACTGGTAATATGATTGGTAACCACATACAAATTAAAAGACCTCTAGTATGAAATACACTACATACTAGGTTTTGACCTAGTGTTGTTAAAAGTGGGTTAAAACAAGAACAAATTACATGCGTCATTTCAAAGAGTCGGGATTCTAAGACAACAAAGGATCCATCGAACCAACGAACCGACCTACCATTGTTTTTTAAGAAACTTTTTTAAGTTGTACTGCATGAACTAGGATATATATAATTTATGATCAGATATATTTCTTTATATGAATTTGATTAAATTCAACATGTTTGACAGCCCTCAAGGATACAAATGTGTTTTGAGTGAGTGTGGCAGATTATTCCTGGCTGGTCTCGAACCTCTACTTTTGGCAGGAGAGTCTCAAACGGAAACTTGAACTTGCCGGTTCTCCTCCAGAAGCAAGAAATCTTCATTTGAAATCCCACTGACATTTGTAGTAATTCAAAATCTAAAAATCCTGCCCTATGTCATGTTCTTCCAATAATAACGCTTATTTAATATTTCTGATTTAGTTTTATTTATTTATTTATTTTTGCAGCTCCCAGCATTTCCCATAAGCGGCAGGCCGTCGTAAATGTCACGGCTCAGCAGATGCGCGGAGACCGTGAGCAGGTCAAAGGATCGGGGCGACTTCACACACGTCTGTAATGTCAGATAAAAAGATGAAAAATGAATTCATAAGAGGACGGCGGTGAATTTTACGGGTAAAACGGAGAGAACAGAGCCCATGGAAGCTCGGAAACTAATTAATGTTGAACTTTGTTAAAGTGACACAAGTTTCGATTTCTGATGGCAAGTTGTGCCGTGAATGCCAAGTTGTTTTGGAGCTACCGCAGTGCCAGATTGGAGCAGGGCATTTCTTGGCCCCCGGAAACGCTGCTTGCAACACTGTCAAGAACTGCTGCTTTTTGTTGTTCAGAACACGTGCCCATTCAGAAGGCGCGCCCGTTCGGAATGCGTGCCCATTTGGAAGACATGCCCATCCAGAAGTGGCCCGTTTCCATGGAAGCGTTGCCTTGTCCGGAACCGCTCGTCCGATCGACTTCGCGCCCGATACTGCACTTCCTTGAGTCCTCGCCAAAACATCCTCCAAGTATGAAGCTGATCAAATAAATGTCTCTTGAGATATGTGAAGGACAGTGATACATACATGCAGTCAGATGATGCTACAGCAGCCATCATATCCACATATGTTCAACAAATGATGTTGCAATAGCTCAAAGTGTCCCAGGAGATGACATGTTTTGTAATGTAAGCCCCGCCCACTGCAAAACAGCAAACTTTAAGGTCCTGTTATAACAAAACTGTATGAAAAATCGAATACATTGGTCCAGAGATTCCATGTAGCCAATCGTGAAGTCAATCTGTTGAACAGTTGTTGAGATATGCAAGGAAAATATAAGAGAATATAGGAGAAAATAGGAGAATAAGGAACATGTAGTCATGACTTGGACTCTATGGCTATGACTAAAGCCATGGCTGTAAATGTGAATATGCTAATTTGTGTGACTGGGATTATGACTGGGCACGTCTTTGACCACACTTTTTGGCAACAGTCGTCCACTTGTGAGACTGTATTTGCTGTCAGACTTCAGCTTAATTATTCTAAAGGGGAGTAAAATGCAGCATCTACAAGCTTGAGCTGTGTGTTTATTAAGCAGGTTGATGATGGCGTCCTTCATAGGGCACCGCTCTCATATTGGTAGTGATGCACATTGGCGTTTTTTGATGCAAGGGATGGCATCGCTTCTGCAGCAGCGGATGCTTGCTGCAACAGAGCAAACACTTCCTGGATACACCCGATTGGATCAATGTTTTCACCTGTTGGGCAGCTCACAAAAGACCAGCTGTTGTCTTTGTTTGGCAACTTTATGTTATATTACAGAATATAAACACAGGTAAATGCTTTTGAGACGATATGTCTCTTTAGATTGAGACCGGACTTCTGTATTGTCTGTAATTATTGCGCAGGCTTTCTGCCGCAACCTCTGCCGGGTCTCTCCTTGAAGGAGGGATTTTAATCTCGACAGGACTTGCTGGATAAATAAAGGTTGAATGAAAAAATACCAGTCTTCACCGGTCCGGTGGTGGAACTGGTTGGTGAGGACAGCAGAGCCAGGGGCGACGAGCGCGCGGTTTCTCCAACAACAACAGACCACCAACGGACAAAGTTAATTAAGCAGTCTATCCTGGATAAGGAAGGGAAGAAAAAAAACTTACTCAAAAAGTAATTTGCTCATAAAGAAGAACTGCCTCCTACCTGTGTGATGCACCAAAGGAAAGCATCCTCTGTCTCTGTCTCTCAAATCCCCGCAGTGTGTCAGCATCCTGGATTTGAAAGATTATGAAAAAAGCCTTCGAAAAAATAACATGCATATAGAGAACTTTATGAATGATGATTTATGATTTCTTCATGGTTTGACCAGTTACATGTGAATGCAAATGCTTTTAACACTTGGACCGTGTCTCTTTGCATCATATTGTTCAGCTCCCAAGACGACAGTAGCGGCCGACAGCATAATCAATTTGCCCTCTTAAAAATGTAATAGGCCAATAACATAATAATTGGCCAATAACGTAAAAAAAAGGTCCTAAACTGAAAAGGTAATAACATTTTGCCAATAATGTAATAACTTAATAGGTTAATGGCTGAGTTATTACATTTGCAATAATGTTTTTTCTTCACCAGGCCTATAATGTAATAACCAGCTGTAGTTACAAGCACTTTCATTGCATTATTGGCCTATTATAGGTATTTTAAATAGGGGAAACTACTACACTAACAATTTTACATTCTTCATTTGGCATCCTGAACAGGCTTTTCTTATATAAAAAAAGGACGTATTATTTTCCTAATACCTCATTTTATCTTTCACCTCAGTCTCCTGTCTTTAATACTGAACCGTAATGGTTCGAGCAGCATGAAAAATCGAAGACAGGCATCAAGTTTCAGGCAATATGCATCTGAATAATATTAAATTATTCATAATATTAAAGTGGAAACAGACAACTTTTGCCCCCATTCCAAGTGGAGTTACTGTTTGACGCCACCAGAACAATCAGTCGCATCAGTTGATATGTTTCATGTTACCTCTACCACAACAAACTATAACTATAAACTTAAGTCCTAACCAGCTCTGTAGGTGGTTCCAGGCAAATCCACAACCAGAGTGGCATAGGCGTAGGTTTCAGGGGATAAGTGTCCATCCCCAGCCTCATTACTCAGCACATGGGGCGTTTGTCAAAAAAACATAAAAGAAGCAGAGGAATTTCATTTTGAAAAACTGCTATATTACTCATAGACACAACAAAGCCTCCAACAGGCCTGGGTCTTTTTTTACTCCCAAAATATGAATATAAATTATGAACTCCATAGAAGGACTGAATCTTTTGTGGCGAATGCAATTATCGGCGGCACAGTGGCGCAGCGACTCCTCCTTTCCTCTGGCGCCGTGCGCACACAGGCAGGTTGGTTGCTGAAACACATAGGAGCCATTAAAAGTCCAGGGGTTTATGAATTAATTGAAAGGAGTGAATTGATCATCGATGTGAATAGGTGCCGCATGCACATTTATAGAGGTTACCTCCCCCAGATAAAAGATAAACGAGAACAGAAGAGTAAATCCTGTCGATATGTGTTGAGTAGGAAGAAAATTAAATGAGAAAAGTTTATCAGCAGAAGAATAAATACTCAGATACCTGGATTTGACCTTTTCTTTACGTAGATACTTCTGTGCCATAAATGAAGGCAGAAAAGGCACATTATTGCCTGAAATATCACAATCAATTATGGAAATGGAACTGTTTGATGCTCACAGTATACTCCCCCTCAATTGTTCAAATTAAACCTACAATCATGAGGTGGAGAACAAACTGCAACACATCATGAGTTTCTTTTTCCCTCAAGGCCTCGCTCCGAGACAAAAAGATGATCAACATCTCTCTGTAAATAAGAAGAAAGAAGGACCTTCACTGAAGAGGTAAATTGAAATTGTCACAATTTGATATTGAATAGGAGCATCCAAAAGCTGTCACTGTAATAACATAATTATAACAATGAGTAATCAATCCTGTGCTGTAAAGTATATAGGGAACCAACCTTAATGCTGGCGATGTCGCTTTTCTACAGCCATGACATTGTGCAATCAACATTTATGTCTTAATGATACGTTAAAGCAGAAACGCACCTATTTCTACTTTAATAAACAAGCCGCTCAGCTTTGTGTGAAATTTTGTGAGTGAATAGTCTAAGTCTAAATGGAAATGACTTATCGACACGAGTAGCAGTTAAACAACCAACATCCTACAGCAGTTTTCAATAAGTGCCAGTGAAAAATTTATCAGAGGAAGAAATAGTGCTTCTGGAGAAAAATAATAAAAGAAACACATTAAGAGGTAAAGCTGATCTGCAAACAGCAGAAAACGAATGTGGAAGGAAACAGATTCTCGGGATGCTTTCATTTTTTTTTTTTTTAATCATCTCCATAAATTTGGGTATGCTATTAGCCTCACTATTCTGCTTTATTTAAACTAAATGTATTCTACATTATTCAGAAATACTTCATTTGTTTTTTGTTTTAAATATAAAAGCAGCTCCAGGTTCTTATACCTCGACAGCATATCATAATAAAACTAAACACAAATGTTTCCTGTCTTTATCACATGGGTTGTTTGCATGGGTCCCCGTGTTTTTGAAAATTACTATTACCCCAGAAAATTTGTCAAAAATCACACAATTCAGAACGGCTAAAATTGATTTGGTTTATTTTATTTGTTGTATTTTTGGCCACATGCTGCATTTGGAGCTTGCATCCCCCACATTAATGAACGTCTGAGTCCAATAAGATGCATAAGAGGAGCTGAATCAGCACAGCGGGTTAACAGTTGTTTTCCCCTCAGAACTCAGGTTTGATTCATTCTCGATGCTGGTTTCAGCCTCCACTTACCTTGCTAAGTGCTCAGTCGCTCTCTCTCCATCACCGCAATGCCTCAAAAGAAGGGGCGACATTTAACTTCTAACGATGATCAATGTTAAAAGATAATCTCGGCGTGATACATTGTTGGGGCGAAGCAAAGTAAAAATCAACATCAGGCAAAACTTTGTTTTATTTGGCCTAAAAGGGCCATAAATAAAATTTTATTCTCTCGATTTATTAACAAGCCACAGAAAGTCCGTGGCCGTCTACCACAGCACTTAAAACATCTCATCCTGGTGCAGTCCACAAAGACATGAGACCCATTTTGAAATATTTTGAGCCGCAGATAAATCTTGAAGGCTCTTTTCCTTACTTAGAAAAATAAAACAAAACGTGGTAATACTGTACCAAACTGGAGGCAGAGCAGCAGGGTGATCCTCTGCACGCAGAGAAGGGTGCTTTTTTAAAAAGGGCTATGAGCTTGATTGGGGAAGCTTGAATCAAACAGCAACAACAACAAGAATAATCTATGAAAAATCCTCAAACATGTTTTGTTTTTTTTTTGCTTTTTTTTTTTCCTCTCCTCTAAAGCAGAATGTGCTTGGCTTTCAACCACTGCATGATTGCCACTGTTTTTTCCATCGACTTCTCCTCTCGTTTACAGTTCTCCCCCCTCCTGCGACAGTCCGTCCTCTCTCCTCTTCCATCCTCCGTTTTGTGTTTTTTTTGTTTTTGCTTAAAATAAAAAGTGGAAAATAATATTTAACATGATAAAACCTATAGCAGCAAAAAGAGTAACAGAGGAATAACAGCTAGAAAGCGAGTGACCCCTGGATTTATTAGGAAGGCATGGGTTAAAGAGAGGTCCATGGATTTTTTTTTTTTTTTTTTTTTTTTTTTTTTTAAACGCCCAGACTCGGGCGTTGGGAGATAAGGGAGAGAGAGGGTTCCTGGCTGTCCCTCCTGAGCTCATCTCCCCTCGGCGGGCACCCTGCCGAGGGCGGTGATGACGCGGGTAAACCGTTCACACAGCTCCAGGGTGGAGTAGCTGGGCACCTTGGGGGGGTCGTGTAAGCTTTTGATCTCTGTCGAGCAGTCCAGTAACTTGGGGAGGAAGTCCGTCAGCTTTTCCTGGAGGTTGGCTGCCGGCGGGAGGACAGACACACAGAGAGAGAGAGAGAGAGAGATAGTGCGGTGATTAACTGTGTGGGGCCTCTCCGCATCCACAATCCAGAGAAATCACAGGGTAAATATTTTCAGTGTGATATCACGAGGACTGAAAGCATGTTCCGCAACGCGAACGGATTGTTAAAAACTCTATGTATGGGTCTGGGTGATAATACTCAGCTTTTCCTGAACAAAGGCCAGGAGCTTTTGAGAGCAGGCTCTCTGTGGACTGATGCTGGAACACACTGATAAAAAAAAGCCGAATCCCCTTCAATGATAGTTTTCTACCAAGAAATACATTTTCTGCAGCATATTTAGTGTGTGTGTGTGTCCCTGCTCTGACACAGATTAGACCATGGAACCCCATCTGATACGATTTTTTTTGCTTTTAGATGTTTTATTACAGAAAACGTATGAAACCCATGACCAAAGTAGTCATATAATCTATCATTGTTACGTATGGATGGAATTATAACTGACATACTTTGGATGGAATTACAGTGAAAATAAATGACTCCCCCTTTTTTTTTTTGCTAACCACCTCATGGACTCCAGGGGGTCCTTGGACCCCGCTTTGAGAACCGCTGGGTTCGGGATTTAAAGCTGTTACATATTGAAAAAGAGTTTCTTCCCTGTGATAATTGAGCTCTCCTGTGTCCGATTTTGGAGGCATATTTTCGGTTCATTTTCGAATTTACTTTGGACCGCCAAACGTTTAAAAAAAAAAAAAAGAATAAAAGAAGTGCCACCATGTGTTGCTCTAGATAAAATAACATGTTTAAATTTTCCAGATTTCTTAGGACAAGGAAAAAAAAAAAATGTTGCACAACCTCAGAGGCTTTCTGATGTGTGAACTGAGCAGTGGCCTGATTATAATGATCTTTGGCAGGGGGACGGGGAATGTACTAGTAACCTAAGACTTCAACTCTCCAGAAATATCTAATAGGCCGAGTCTGTTCCCTTCTCTCTCCACCCCCCACCTCCCCCGAGGACTCACATTCCATCTCTTGGCCCAGGTAGGAGCACCAGCGGTTCCTCATGTCCTCCACTGCCAGCAGGTCCCTCTCTGTGTCGTGCACCAGCAGCAGAGGGATGCACGGCACCACCAGCTCGTTCATGATGCCCAGACCAGTGGTCACCTCCGGTTCTTCTCCGGACTCAAACATGGCGGCTGCTTGCTCGTTTAATTTCTGTGTGGGGGGGGAGGGAAGGCACTGATGAGCCATTAATACAAAAATATGTTATCAGTTAAAACAAATTTTATACAAAAACTATTAAGCAATTGTGTTTTCTTGTGGAATAATCATAAAACAACAATTATTATTATTCAAAGAAGATTTTGATGTGTTTTAAAATATGTCTGTGTTGAAGCCAATGAAGTGTGGATTATTAATTCAGAATTTCCTATTATAACTTCATAATTTTGTATCCTTCAGTGTTTTTCTTTCTCCTGCTTCGTTCCTCTCACTACCCTTGTGTTGCTCTTTCTGCAGAGGTTTTCCATTTCTCCTAATAGATAACTACTTGACAGCTTAAGTACTAACAGTAATCCCACAGACATCATTCATTTCGCAGAATACCCTACAAGCGCAGAGCTGAAGTGGCTCCTGACGCACTTGCATGTGGACACAAGCTTTTCTTCCTGTTCTTGGCCAAAACCACCTTGCTGTCACAGACAAACTCCCTGACCTCCTCTCTGAGGAAACGACCCGTTTTTTTTTTTTTTTTTTTTTTTGGGGGGGGGGGGGGTGTTTTTTTTCACGAGCCAGTTTGGAATCGGCGGGCCTTTGCGAGGTTGGATTCGCAAAACATCCAAGTACATTAACTGTGTCAATGTTAGCAGTGTTTTCAATTAAAACAAGAGCTGAAGGTAAACAGCTGAACGGACGGAGCCAGAGGTTCTGGCCAGAGATCTGAGATGACCGATCGGGGCTGTGCAGAGAGCTGAGGTTTGAGGTTAGCTGAGGACATGCTTGTGTCTCATGGTAATGTGTTTACACTCGCTGGCCCTCCTGCTTCCTATTCTCCCTCCAATGATTACATTATGAGCACAATGCTGGTGTAAGGTTACTGAGTGCAGCAGCAAGAGGGCTTGCTGAAGACCGGTACGAGGCTGATCAGACCAAAAATACCCTCTGCCCCGACCAAAAAATGCCAGAGCGCAGCCCTGCAGCTCGGTGGGAGTGAAATGAAAAGGGGCTCACATCGCAACGCTGAAAGGATTTTCATCTGTCAGTATCAGATGAAAAACCTTCAGCGGAATCTTTTGTGGGCTGCGAGTAAGCCAAAGCAATATCTCAGCAAAAGCTATTTGATTATAGTACCACAGCTCAATATTGAGGGGTGGGTGGGGGGAGGGTGGCGTCGGCGGCGGGCAGCGGGGATCTGGCTCTGTTAAGTTTTGCTGAGTCACTTTAGCAAGGGGACGTTTGACAGGGGGGAAAAAAAAAGAGTTACAAAAGAGATCACAGCGAACGACTGCGGGACACAAAAGGGTTTCCGTTCCAGCACAGATCCTGTGATACTCTGTGATCACTTTACCCAAAGAAATGCAACACAGACCTGCTAATTCCACTCGAGAACTGACGACCGCTTTTTTTTTTTTTAAATGAATCGCCACGGCACACGTGTGCTGCCTCACCAGCAAACACTCTCGACGGTAATAACCCAGCGTGCGCTCGTCGTGCCCTCTGTACAGCCCCTTCATCAGAAGTTCCTTATTGTACTGGTGTGCGTAGATCAGATACATCAGGGCCTCCACATGACTGCAGAGGAAGAGAAAAGAAGTTAATGCGTTCAGATAAAACAAGCCTGCATTGCATATCAAAGTTGCACCGAGAACTTATAGTGAACCATCCCAAAGCAATGAACCCGATGAACTCGCTGCACATGCACAGCGACGCAGACAGCTGCAGGCTGCTGCCCTCTGCAGGACACATCTCAGCGGTTCCTGGCTGCCTGGCCTTTATGTGCAACTCTAAACTCTTATGAGAACAACAAAGCTGGTGACTGAGTTAGATCTGTCCGACGATAGACCCTATTTGTATTACTTCTTGGTCAGACCCCCCTTATTTATTACGCTTGTTAAAATAATCATTTCTTCTCTATAACATCCTACTTTTAAAGCTTTATTGCAGACTTGTTTACACCTGCAGCAGCCACCCAGACTTTTAACCTTTTAACTGACATTTAAATCCGTCCGTTTTGCTTCACTTCCCACATGTCTGGCTATTTGATTTGATCGTTTGTTTGGTGTGTGTTCTAATTACTTCCCCTGCGTCTGTGATGTATGTATCATATGTTCACTTTGAAAAATATACTGTTTTCATTGTCCGCTTCTCCCTTTTACCCTTCAAGAGGTCCTTTTGTCCTCTCACCAGCCTGTCATTGTAGATAAGCATGTGTTCTTAATTGACCCGCCTGGTTAAATAAAACAATAGTAATCATAAATTGGGTGGGGCGCTGGAAAGGTGTCGCCGTACTTTGTCTTCTGGAAAAGCTCCAAGCCGGTCGTCATGAAAATGGTCGTCTCACGGAAATTCCTGTAGTCCTGATGCCATATCTGATTAAGAAAGCATAAATCACAAGGGGCAAAACTGAAGAGACGGTATCGACTAGCATGTTTAATTAAAAACAATGTCACAGCTAAGGCTTTAAAACAATGCGCAGTTCTACCTTAGCTGTAGCACAGAATGGCTCAAACATTGAAGATAAATAAAAGCACATAAAACACAACTGCTGACCTCATATTCATCCATGTTGACCTCATCAGGCTTAATTTGGTCCAGTTTGGCACGTGCCACATTCATAATGCTCTTACATCTGCGGAGGGGGAGACAGGAAGAGGAGCCGCCGTTAGTGCGGGGATGGTGAGTCATTGTGAGGTACTACAGGAGATGAAATGGTCCACCCTGCCCCGGGGCCGTAACATGGCCTAATGAATCACTCTTTAGTGCTGAGAGGAGAAGTGAAACACTCCTCCGGAGGCTCCTATTGAGGCCACATGCACACATAAATCTAATTATCTCGCTCAAAATAGAGGAGAAGGGAGGAATCAATTTTTCACTCATGAATATGGATTGAGGCCAACATGCGTAGTTGGAAAGTTTTAAGAGATAGTAAGAGGCATTACATACCCTAATGACATGAGCCGCTCAATGATAATAGGGAGGGAAGCTTGATATTTGCCAGGAGTCTTAAAAAAGTCATTATTGGACATGTGTCTCTTAAGATTTGTGTTTAAGGTAGAGGGAATACTCATCACAGAGGCTTTGCAGCATGAAAGCGGCATCCAGAGGAGACAGTCAGTCTGCGCCTCAGATACTGTCACAAGAAGAGGTCTTTGCTACCCTCTGCTGCTCGTTGTGAGACATTGATTTTATAAATCTTCTATCTTCTTTCAAGTTTAAAGCGACCAGAAGAAAACCGCTTGGTATATCGCACATCTTTCTTTTTTCGAATCCAGCCTACCTCTCGTCGAAGGCCAGGTTCCTGTCAGCAAACTGCGTCAGCAGAGTCCTCTCCAGGATCTTCTTGGGCGCCTGGTTTTGGATCAGGTAGACGAGGATGTGCTGGAGTCTGTAGTCGTTCTCTGGAGACGTGTCCTCTTGGGCGAATCTCAAAAGACGAGCGTATTCCAGCTTGATGGCCTGGTCGGAGAGACAAAGTGGGAATAAGTTGTGGTTAAAAAAAAACAAAAAAAAAAAAAAAACTGAGGGCTGAGGCGGTATGGACATGAATACTTCCTGCTTATTCAGCTCCTCGTAGATTTCACTTTGCAATTAAATTAATTTCTGAAGTGATTGATGGCATGTTACAAAGACTAGCAGTTTACATTTATACTTCTGTATGTCTGTATTAGATGCTCTAAAATGCTAAAAATCTGACCAAATGTCCTCCAACTCCAACAGGATAAATAAATAACAGGTGTAAAAACTGTCCAATGGATTGTGTAAATGTTGAACTAAGCTGCTCTCCACAGTGGTTTGTTGAAAACAACCACCACATGCAATCAGAATTGCAATCTTCCCTCTTTTTGCTATAAAAAAAATATGTTGAGACAGATGCAACACACAGAACAGTGTGTCCATAGGACTGGTACGTGAATATCAAAAGGTTTCTATGTTGTGACAGTCATTCTCCTTCTCTTTTATGGCCTGGGTCTCTCTCCCCTTCTCTCTGAACTGGGAAAACTCTGAGATAAGCAACAATTACATAATAATGATTCTGTTTGTAGAATTGCTTTATCAATACATTATAAATGGCTTAAGGTTTATATGCATCTTTCGACCTCAGGATTTATTTTGTTGACCGTTTACTCGGTTTCTACTTTCTCTCGCTGGATTTAAACACCTTTAAACCCCTAAACGCTCACATTAAAGTGATGGACTACAAACAACAAGCACTGAAAACTTAATTCCCTGAAACTAAAAAAAACAAGGTGATTTTGTCTCCTCAGAGGTTGTGCGGGATGTTAAGCAAGTTGGAGTTCTGCACAAGTAGGACTACAGACTCGTACTGAACTTTCTGCTCCAAAGTTTTGACTTAAAGGGAACTCTGCTGATTTTAAGAAGACTTTGAAGTTTTGAACTTTATTAGAAAAGCAGCGAGATTACCAGACCTCTATCCTGATCCCTCATCTCTGCTTGAGACTACATTAGCCGCCATTAGCATTACATATCTGATCTCTGATCACAAGTTGCATTGATAGAGAAATTGGCGCAAGATTTTGACAATGAAGAATGGGTGGAATCAATTTCAATCCTTTAAATTGTTTATAAAGTTTCTGATTACTGTAAAGTGTTTTTTTAATCTAACTACTGCAGTATTGGGAATTTCACAGGAGAAGACAGACAAATGGATGCACAAAACAGAGGAGTGTGGAGTGGAAGGAAGTGGAGAGAAAATGAGGAAAAAGGTAAAGGAGAGATAGAGTGTACCTTAAAAAAGGCTGCCTCAGGCCCGCTCTTTTCATATACGCTGCAGGATTTGCCAATGGCCATAATTATACCCTGCATGTTCGGGGTCATCATTGCCTGCCCGGGAAGCAGGAACCATGTTAAACAAAAACAATGGGTCCTTGTCATGAACCAAACAAGGTCAACCGCTGTGTTTTTTTTCGTGCTCTGAGGCACCAACAATAAAAGCGTACCACAGTCAGGGCATGCCAGACATCACTCAGCAGTCCATGCATTTGGTTAGAGTGACACAACTGTGAGGGACACAGCCAGTCGGTTCAACGGCGCGATGCGTAATCCTCACAGGGATAGCGTGTGAAAAACCAAGGCAGCCGTGTGACAGCTGTGCATGACAGAGAGCTGACGGTGCAGGGGGGAAACGGGCTGCAAACTGACCATACGACAGGAATGCTGCACTCGGTACACACGGACAACCACTGCTGAAACAAGGCCAAACCAAAAGGGGGAAACAAAAAAAAAAAAAAAGAAAACGATTCCATGATAACTGCATGAAATATGTGTAAACTATAATTAAGATCCCTTATAGGGATGTTTGGTTTTAGTCCAGAGATTTAAGACTACTTTTCTCCTTTTCATTTTTTTCTTGAAGATTGAAGAAGGTCAAATGGCCTTTTGTGCCAAGATGCAATCTGGCTCAAGAGGAGACTTTTCACACAAGAGTCATATAGGAAAGCCAACAAAAAGGTTAGGGTTGTTATTGCCTTCGAGCCAATGCTGAAATCGCTTGCGTCGGATTCTCTCAGGTGTGAAAACTCTATGTAGAGCCATGTGGTGCTCTCACTCCATATATCATACAGACACAGGCTTCTCAGGACACACAAAAAAAAAAGGAGGACAGGAGATTTGTTGGGGAGGGTTGGGGGGTGCGAGAGCTACCTCGTCATCATATCCCCCCTCCTCTGACTGAATGACAAAGGTCCCCACGTTAGGAATGGCCACCTCTACGGTGCGCTGGCTGGGGGACTCATCCTCCGTGACCAGGTCAGGAGGAGGGGTGGAGGAGGGGGTGCTCGCCTGCTCCTCAGGCTGAGGGGAAGTGGGAGGGTGAGGAGACGACTGTAGAGAGAATGGGACAGATGAGATGGGAAGGACAGAGGGATGATGGGAAAAGCGAGAAACATTCAAAGCAGAGGGAAAATAAACAGTAAGATATTAAGAAAAAATGTATTCTCAAGTATCATTTTATATCTGAACACTACCAGACGACTGTAAATTGAAATGATCTTTCACAGCTGCTTGGATCCTCTGAGTTGCATTACTCGAGGAGAAAACATGATGTGGATGCAATACAATAAGACGAAAAAAAAAAAAATCAAAGCATAGAGTTGGATTAATAAACACAGGTACAGGTACGTGATGTGTGACAGTGATTTGGTGCGTGACGTGTTTTACGTACTGCATTTAACAACGCTTCAGGGCTTCTCTCCTCCTGTTCCAAAGCGGCTCTGGAGATGGCCCGCTCCGTGTCCTCCTGCAGGTGCTTGGAGTCGTTGGTGGGTGACGGCTGCTCCATGTACTCTGGCTCCTGCTGGGGTGCTGCAGGAGAGCAACCGAGACCGTCAGAGACATGCACAAACTTTGTTTATTTGACTTCTAAGCTCACTTTCAAGCAGCAATTTTTGTCACTGCGATATACAGTACTGTATCCACTGTGCAGTACTATATAGTACGGTATGTACTGTAGATTAGATTCAACTTTATTACACATGTATAAATGTGCAAATACAGGGTAACGAAATATAGTTTAGCAGCTTATCAGAAGTACAAGTGTACACAATACAAGGTTTGGATGAAGTATGAATGAAAAAGTTGATGAATATAGTCCCCTCCATGGTAAGGGGACATGGAGGTTCAGCGGGGGACAGAGTTCAGTAGGGAAACCAGCTGTTGGAGAGCAGCTGTTCCTAAACCTGCTAGTTTTGGTCTGGAGGCTCCGGAATTGCCTTCTGGAGCTGAAAGAGTCTATGGTTGGGATGTGAGGGGTCCCTAAGAGTATATAAGCGTAGGCATCGCTTCTTCGCTTATGACTGTATGTAACGTGTCAAACAGCGATATTTCAAGGTCATTTTCTCATCCTTTTATAACTCTCTAGGGTTTTTTTTCTGAATTTATCTTCCTACCAAGTATTGATTCTCAATTATGTATTCTACTCTGAATTCCTTCTCTGAGCTGGGCGAGTGTCTTGACCCTGACCTGCGTTGTCTGGAGGGCTGGACTCGATGCTCATCGGCTGAGGGGAAGAGGAAGACGTTGAGGTGCTGGATGCCGCCGAAGCAGCGGTGGCAGCCGCGGCGGCAGCTGCCGCGGCGGCCAGGGCCAGTTTCTCCTGCTGGGCCTTGTGGGCCTGCAGGGCATTCCACTCCTGGATCTCCTTGTCAAAGAGCTCATTGTCATCCTTCACGTAGTGCTTCAGGTCTGATGGCAGCTTGTCCATGCCGCTGAGCACCTGTCCCGTTTCTTTATCAAACTCCTCTGCGCAGACAGAGGAGAACAATGAACATACTTGATCTGACACGACATGAATGATGTACGTTTATAGAATTTCAACAGAAAAAGAAATTACTAACATTTATTTATTTCAAGTGCTTCACTTACAGCACTACAAATTAATTACACTTTCATTGTCACCCACTCTAAATAAATTAAAGAGCTCATTTGTTCTGGGCATGACTTGTCATTTTCACTTTTAAATAGCAGGTCAGAGAAAAAACACTACAGACTCTAGTGTAATAAATTAGCTTGACTACTTGAATATAAGTGATTTACATGAGTGTTGGACATAAGTGCTAATTTATTTCAGTGATAAATTCTCAAGAATCTAAGATAAAAGACAATGTAGAGAACTACACTTCTGAAGGTAGGATATTATTTATTTAGTAACGGAATAAGCGTTAAAAAAATTCAATCTGAGAATCAAAATCTGTTCTTCAGACAATCAAGTAGCAGATCAATCAATCAATCTTTATTAGTCACATGTGATCACAGTGTAATCACATAATCCTGTCAACTTTTTTTTTACCTGTGATTGCTGCCATATTCAATAAGGGTTTTAAGAGACAATTAGGCCTGCACAGTCAAACAAACATTAATCTAGAGGAGTCTAAGTTGATCATTATTAGTTATGGAAGGGAACTAGTCAAGTACAAAGGAGTGGAAAATATCCACTAAATTTCCGGTGAATTTCCATGAACATTTCCACAGGAAGTTAAGATAAGAATTTTGGAAATATTCAATTCAAGAGTCTTGAGCTTTGGGCTCAAAAGTGTGGCCTCCAGGGATCTAGAAACTAAAGAAAATAGTCCTAGTAGTATTTGCTACTAATGTTTGGGAGTTGCCGGATTGTGTATTTGCTGAGTTTGATGATGGATGTATTCCCATGTAAATTTAAAGTTTGAAAATTCCTAAAAAATAAAAAACCGAGTACTAAGTTTGAGTCCACTTGTACCTTCTATGAGAAAGGGCTTCTTGTCGTTGATATACATGAGACAGTAGGCACTGGCGTTGCGGTAGCCTCCGAACGAGTCCCTGACCAGCTCCTCCCAGGACGACTTGGTGACGGAGATGTCGTTGTACTTCATCCAGCAGCGCTGATGTGGGTCGTAGATGTAAGCCCAGTAGTGGCCTGCGTTGGCCTGGCCTTCATGGACCAGCACCGCGTGAAGCCGGTACGGAACCTGGACCAACACAATGCTGGTAAATGAAGCAGCTGACGCAGGTTTTTACTATCGCATTAACGACCGATCTCGGAAGGGTGCCACTCACCTGCATCATAGATTTGTCAGAGTACATTAGCTCGATGGTTCTGTGGATTCGGGTTATACTACCCTGCAGATCTGGTGGGGAGAACAACATATGCGGTCTATTAGTGAGCGCTAATGTCTAATGTTTACTTAGACACGGAGCTGGAAATAAGAGCCAGGTAGGCCTACCACGGGTGTCGTTTTCCACTTCGCTCCTCCAACGATGTAAGCAGCCCTCGAGCACCCTCAACTCCTCTTCGGTGATGTGGCGGGGAGCAGGGTGCATGGGGAGGTCGGGGGGAAGCCGGGACTGGGTGAAGGGCTTGTGAATGGGTACTCTCTGCTGCTGGGCTGCAGTGGGAGCTGTGGTGGGACCTGAGGCGGGGCCTGAGCTCTCTGAAGGAGCCAAAGAGTCCTGCTCGGCTGTGCTGCAGGGTGAAAAAAATAGAAGGGGGCTGGGTGGTATTATTTTTAATAATCTATTTTTAAGAAAGACCAGGAGAAAGAAATGTTGAATTGAACTACTTTTATTGAACTGGCTGTTTGCATGTCATTGGGATATGACTGTTTGAGCCAAGGAGGGCCCATGCTTGATTTGTTTCATCAGGCAACCGTGAGTTAAATGATCAATATTATATTGAATATTATATTTTCCTATGATATAGATAACATGTCTATTGTCGATTTATATTGATATTGTTCTGCTGCCCAGGCCTAGTTGGATAACATCAAAAGGGTCTGGTCCAATGTTACTATAGCAGCCAGTTTGTATCTTAAAATCATAAGATGACAATGACAAAATTCTTTTTACTCATGGGTGGCATTTTGGGAATAAAACTTGCCTGTGGAGTGGAAGAAGTCGCCTTATGAAGTTGAAAGGTGAAATTTGTTACAAGCTTGTGCAGGTGAGATTATTTGTCTTTGGAAATACTTTGTCAGCCACATGCACTCCTCACAAAGGACAGGGGTTTTACTGATTATATTGATTATTCACAGTTAAACCCCTGCTGTCACCTCTCCAAGAGGAGAAAATCCCTCAGCAACTCCAAGTTCTCCAAACCAGCCAAACGTACCCTGACAAATAGACCTCCAACCTAACTATCAGGAGGGAAACTGACTACAAATAAGGAAAATAAGAACAGCAAATATCCCACAGGCAGGAGTTGAACTTAGATAACAGAAAGTGAGCAGCAGTCAATAAGCTCTGTGTAACACTGGAGTACTCTTACCAGCATTTTTGTTTTATTTTTGTGACGTTTTCTACAGATATAAGCATTGATACTAAAATGAAAGCCTATGTAATGTTGCTGATATGATGTCATTGAAAGATTATATTTGACAGTAATTATTCTGATTTGCCCGGGACATTGAAATCTTCCGGGACAGACACCAGGTGTCCATTATGAAACGTACCTTGGTGGGGGCAGCTGTTGTCCCGTTGTGCCACTGGTGGGCGCTGATGAGTCAATGTCTTCCACTGGGGACGTGCACACAGGCTTACTAGAAGCAAACTCCATGGCGTACTGGAGGACATCTGCCAGAGGAAACCTCTTGGGGCCTGAGCCATAACTCAGATACCTGAGCGATAACACAGAAAGAGAGAGACAGAGGAAAGCCCAGGGAGAGAGGAATAATAGGAGAGGGTGTAATGACAGAGGAAGAGTGGACATGGTCAGGCTAAGAAATGACCCTCCATGATGGTTGTAGAAAGCAGTGTTGACCTTGCTTCAATAAAGAAGTACCAGTGGGCGAGTTAGTACCTTTCCAGTCGCTGTTGGAGCAGCGTCAAATGCTCTTTCAGCCTCCTGATCTCCTCCCTCTTGATCCTGGTTATGTCCCTGTTCCGGTCCATGTACCTTAGATGGCAAAGAGGTTTCACTTTTAAGACATTTGGGTGTATTTGTCATTTAATACAGACAGAAACAGAGAGAGTGTATTCCGATTCAGTGTTAATATTTCCATCACCTGTCCATGTAGAGCATAGAGGGGAACTCCAGCTTGTTGTGGATCTTCTCAGGTCGTCCGAGTGCTTGATTGAACTCGAATCTTGACAGTTCGAAGGTCAACACAGGAGGGAGTTCTGTGAACCAATGCTGAAAGAAAAATGGATGTTGAGATTAATTTGTTTAAGATTTTATGAATATTTTCTATAAATCTTTATCGCATGCATTTCAGTTTGTAAAATTGCGTTGAGAAGATTGTTATGGATGCTTACATGAGTCATACGTTCATTAAAAAGGGATAATATTAAGGAAACAATTACAATTCTGCAAAAATAAATGATTCCACATGGACACCCTGGAATCCCATTTTGAAATCAGTTGGCTTAGACAATTAAATAGGCTTTGTTGCTACTGTTGTGGTGTTTACAATATAAGATATAAAAAAAAAATGTAGGTGCCAATATATGTTGTATATGAAACAACATGACCCTTAATTAATTGGGAATGTAATTATTTTTTCTCTCAACCTCTTGTGCACTGTATTCATTATACCAGTGGTTCCCAACCTGTGAGCTGTGAAATGATTTATGTTAAAAAATACATCTTATATAAAAAAATAATAGCTTTTTTAAAATGTTTTACAAGTTTAAAGTTATACTACACACTAAATATCTATTTGGAAGTATAAAAATAACAACAAAATCCTGCCAAGTATGTCCTGAATGCATTATTAGGCCTCCATGTTGTTTATGGGTGTCACATGTGGGCTGATTTCAGATTTTCAAGCAGCCTGGGAGTTTGAAAAGGCTGGGAACTGCTGCTTTATACTGTATGGCATTGCCTGTCGCTACAAGCTCACTACCACATTCAATCATTTGAGGTTTCAGCTAATCAATTTTTCAAGAGGTACCCAGTATTTCTATAGAATATGGAAGGTGAGCTTTGGCGACCTCCAAAATCTAGTACTGCTATATTATCCTGCCCAAGGTGGTTTTTATTTTCTTTGTAAATGAAAACCGAAATTGCATATGGCATTAATATCTCGATATTTGGACACATGGAATAACAGCCTAATCCTAAAGGATGGAGATTCACTCCTGCGTCGTCTCTAACACACCCTCACTCCCCTGTGCTGATGGGCTTTTCTAGAGGGCTGATGCCATACCCATCTGTGTACTGGGCTGGTAATTAGCTGCTCACAGCTGCTGTGGGACAGTGTAGGCTATAGCTAACCAGAGGTCAAACCCAGAATAGCAGAGGTGTCACATAAGGGCAAGGAGGTCAACCCTTTGGAGAGAATCCATCGCACAATCCCAACTTCTTTAACCTGATTGTCTTGTCTTTAGTGCTTCTCTTGTGGTGAAAGATTACTGTTAAAGAGTTATGTGACAAATTCCAATACATATTGCCCCCAAAGATGAAATATTGTATTCTTGTGCACGCACCACCTAAAGGCAGGGGCAAGCAACTTTGTACAAGCCCCGTTCATAAGATATTAATGTGCGCCAACATGATCCATATCTTGTGAGCACATGTTAAAAATAATGTTATCTTCAGGGACTTTGTGGCCTCTGTGGATATATCTTATTAATGATGTTTTGCCTATACTGCATGTTCAACTCTCCATCATAGTCATACAGCCATGAATGAATGCTGGTGCCCCTCTTTCTTCCACATATGGATAAAAAGAAACTTAAAAATCTCATCTTGTAAAAATTGAGATTGTTATTTATTATAAGTAAAGTATAGTAAAGGTCTAACCTAAATACTATCCTGTGTTTCAAACCTCTGAGAAAAGCATACAGCCTGTATTCAAAAACTGCGCCTTAATACCAGCCGTCAGGATTTAATTCATTCAAATCAGCCAATCAAAGGAAAGCCCCATTAATGTTAATGAAACAGACATAAAACGACCTGTTCTTTCTAGAGCTCCAGAGAGAAGCTTGAGAGAGGAGTTTAAAACAATATTGGGATGAGTGTTGGTTTTATTAAAACCACAAATATATCTTGTTATATTAAAAACCTCCAATAAAAATCTAAATCTTCTGAGCTGGTCAATTAAAACAAGTGTTGTCTGCTTTGGCACTGACCTCTTGTCCAGACCTGGCAGAGTTCTCTGCTGAGTGCAGCGACTCAATCTCACCCTCAATCATCGCTGCCTCGAGACACTCGTGGAGATCCTTGAAGCCGTTCACCTGTAGCGGGTACTGGCCAAACATCTCTGTGTTTTCAAATTTTTTACCTGTGGGACGGCACAGGAACCAATACAGATGAACAAATAAGCACTAATGCAGTAATAATTGTTGACTTAACTGGAAAAAAAAATAAACATTTGAGAACAATCAGAGCATATGTAAGAGTGTCTTCATTGTCATCATTGAGAGAGAGAGAGAGAGAGAGAGAGAGAGAGAGAGAGAGAGAGAGAGAGAGAGAGAGAGAGAGAGAGAGAGAGAGAGAGCATCGTGTATGAAGATCATGAGGCTAGAAGAGTTGAAAGGCAGAGAGCTTGAAAGAAAGAAGCAATCATTTCACACTCATATTCATCCAAGTTGATTTTCACTTATTCAGCAGTCACTCACTCATCATGACTACTTAAACAGCTGCACGGAGGCCCCCCCACCCCCCCAAAAAAAAAGGAGGAGGAGGAGGAGTTGCTGGCAGACATGCAGATGAGGCATTAAGGTCATTTTATGAGCAGCAGAGTCCTCTGGCCCAGCTTTTGGTGGCTCTGGGCCAGTATTGTCATGCATAATAAGCGCAATGTCAATCAGCCGTCAAGGTCTTCCACAATCAATGCACCCGCTCTCCTCCTTTACATGAACCACATCTCATTAAGAAAGGGTCACCTTTCATTACTAGGGGCGAGGATTTGCTTATTTTTCTGCCTGCTGCAATCAGACCTTCCTTACATTTTATCTCCGTGATTCTCAAGCTACGCCTCACTTTTCCGCCTTTGTTGATTTTTCTTTTATTTAACACTTTCATCTCACCTTCCAGGACACCCACAGCAAGGAAGCGTCCGTAGAAAAGCTCCACCATGGGGTTCTTTGGCTTCTCGCCCTCCCTGACAGGAAATAAAAGGGGATGGTCAGGAACATACAGGCCAGAAGGCATATCTACCTCAGTTACATGCAAACAATGTAGTTTTTAATCCAAGAACATGAGCTGTGGTACCGGTCTTCTTCTGCTTTCATCTGGAAGGCGTCCTCCAGCCAGTCCAGCAACTTGTGGGTGAACTCGCTCACATCCTGCTGTTAAACAAAGCACATATATAATAACTTGCCGATTATGCTTACAGAAGGACATAGAGTCAAACTACATGACCACGAGCAAGCAGATCAGTCAAATCGATGCCATGTCGGTCATCTGGAGATGACTCTTCTTAGCGGATGAGTTCACAGATTTCTGAACTTCAAAAGGCCAACTGCATGGCCAGAGGCCACACTCTCATAGACATCAATACCGCCTGGTAATTCAGGTCAATGCCTCTCCAACCTGACTAATACACAGAGGAGGGACATGACTGATGAATACAAAGGCCCTTAGTCTGACCTCAGTTAACCTCTGCACAGACAGTGGCTTAGTGCAACTGCTTATGTAAGGAGAAGAACAGAGGAGCATTGTACATTTGACAAGTGTATGTCACATTATAGGATATATGCAAAAAAAACAGATAATTCCCTGTCAATATCGTTTTTTTTGCACAATTCAGGCCAGATGATGTGGGTGTGAGGATTAATAGATATAGATATGGGCGGCAGTGACTCAGATTTAGTAGAGCTGAGTCAGTAAAAAGGCAAGACTAAAAAGATGGAGGGTACGACATCAGGGTGACAAGTATTAGACATTTCTACGTAAACAGGTTTCAATACAGTGAGTCCCGGGACCCACAGGTGGTCAGTTCAATGAGTCCCAGGGAAATTGAAGGGATTAACACTAAAATACACAACTGACATAACAGCTCTGCCATGTACTAAAATAGTTGATTAACTTGTTAAAATAAAAAAGTGAATTAAAAAAAACAGACTGGTAGTATAACAGAATGAAAGCACACAAACTTTCAGAAAGATACCGTTTGTTTTGGCAGGATGTAAAATATCCTGCCAAAACAGAGAGCGTGGAATAATTAAACTGCTGAACACAGAAAACAATTACGACATATGGAACACGTGCGGCTCAAATGCCGCAGTTAAAAACGTAAATCATCACTTCGCGGTTCAGCGAGCAGCTTGGAGCAGCATCCTCATCTGGCCGACGGGGGGTGGGGGGGGGTAGCATATGGAGAGATTAATACGTAAAACGTACTGTAGCCATGTGTTTTTTCCAACGAACATTGTGGAAGGTGATCTGGTGGTAAAATGGTCGCGTTTTCTAAGATTTCATCAGAAGGAGATAAATGCAGCAACAGCACCGTGATCTCTCACCTGCTCTTAATAACGACTCTCGGGTGAATGGTAGCAGGCTGAGCAGGTTACAGCATAAAAAAGAGCTTACCTGCTGCGACTCGCTGGACTTGAAGGCGTCTTTGAGGATTTCCACAGCTCGCGACGGATCCACGTATTTTCTCTTCGACCCCACCATGAGGGAGAAGAGGTTCCTCAGCTCCTGCATGAAGGGCAGGTTTCTGTGCTCCTGGTCAGGGTGACACAATTGACAGTTTATTCGGTCAAATGTCAGTTGAGTCAATGTTGTACACACCGATATTTTACTGAAAACCATCTGTGTATATGTATCTGATATTTTCCCAACCTGATTATAACCTGTTATATTTCTTTCTATAAGTCTTTTTTTGCCTCGATAAATTAATTCAGATTTATTTGTTTCATTTCATTATTGACCTCCCGTTATACAAGTCCCGTCTGTGTGTCTCCTATGTCCTTGTATATTCTGTCCATAAATTATTCAGCACTTCCAAATAAATAACATAAATACACACTTAGAACTTGTAGAACATTATCTCTAGTATAATAATTGTTGGGGTAATGCTTCATTAACCCGTTTAGTGATGCTGAAAATAAGCTGGAAAGTGTTTGTCAATTAAATCACACGAATGTAAAAAGAAACAGCACTTAGTTCCTGGCACAGCTGGTAATTTGCATTGAGGGAGAGCACTCTTAAAAATGAAAAATCAAAAACAACTAAAGGAAGTGTTCTTTAATGCATTAGATATACATTACTCTACATTTATCAAAAAGGGGTTTGTGTTTCAAATATATATATATATATTTTTTTTAAATAATCCCAATTTATAAAGTTTTGGTAAAATATATACTTTTCATAACATAACATTTGAAAGGCATAGTATGGGAGCTACAGTACTAAATGTGAAACCTTCTCCCCCTCAGGAAGACGCAACTCTCTTTACTGTTGTGTTAAAGCCGTAGTGTGGGAGTTCTGTCTCCCTCTGCTGGCGGTGAGAACATAATGACACACACACAAAAAAAGAAAAGCTGTCATGTTGTGGCCGTTTGCAGTAACAGCAGATTAACTCTTTAGAGGGTCACATATCCCCTATGAAATGGCTTATTTCACTAGAAGAATATAATCCATTTGGTAAAATTACTTTATCCATAATTCAGGTTAGCAGAGGCTACCCAGACATAACCAGTGAAAGGCTTTGATTTATGCATTCATCCGGCTAGCAGGGACTGCCGCAGCCGCCACAAGATTTAAAAAAAAAAAGAAAGTCAAATCTACTGTGAAACGGAGAGATTTACTCGGTGGCGATAGGCTGAATCAGCATCGCGTGGACTCCTTTGGTAAGTGCTTGGATGTATCAGATATTGATTTACATTTAAAGTTCCGCACTACAGCTTGACTTACATGCAACATCACTTGCCAGACTACCATTTCAGCAAATTGATTTCAAAATACATCATAAGCAAATCCAAATCTCATTCATGGCCGAGTATGATTTATGTATAAACATTTCCCTCCTAATTAAATGAACTCTAGAAGCAGTACGACGACTCTTCACAATAAAGTTGGTGTAAACGCACATCTTTCCGCGGTTTGTCATAATGTCACACATGTCATGCAAAAGGCAACACGACATATCTTAAATGTGCTGGCCTTGCATAATAAGAACACATCATTTTCTGTGCTAGTGAGTCAGGGATGCTGATGTTAAGATTAGGACCTAAGCTCTTGTGGTCTCGTACTGCTTGTGAAAGGTCAGTGATTAGGACAGAGAGGACTGAGATGAAGAGATGACCCTAAACAACACTTCCACAGCAGAGGCTTAGACCAGATTAGCAACAGGCCGCTAACCCTATGGTAAGCACTCTGTGGGGGGGGGAGATGGGGAAAACAACAACATGCTGAGAACTACTGTCGATGCAGTTGCAGCGGTGGCTGGATAAATACATCTCAAATTTGAATGACTCCGCTATCAATCAAAACGCCTTTCGCTCTGCGTGTTCGCTCCTGTCATGGTGTAGTAACGCTGAAGCTTCATCAAACATTTCACACCAGTCGGTGCTTCCTGTAGCTTTGCTACCAGTGAACTGACATTGGCAAAAAAAAAAAAAAAGCTAAGCTGCTGTGACCGTAAGGCAAGACCACACAGCTGCGGAATGATAGCTCGCAGCTAAGAGAGGTCACACCCTCGGAGCTTAAGCACTGCTAGCTGTGATAGGCTACAGATGAGCTGTTAGGACACACAAGGTGTCTGAACTTAAAAGCATTAAAACACTTCACACTCTGATTTAATGTTGTCCCCGCTTCGCTCTCCGCTGTTGCTTCTCACCTTCTGGTTGCGAGGCAGGTCATGGACTCTGGCTGGTGGAGAGTAGTTGAGCACCAGCCTCTGGAACTCCAGCAGGTTGAACAGAGACTTGGAGTTGAAACAGGACAAAGTTGTGTTAATACAATCCAATGGTAACACTTTATTCTACATATTTGCCATTATTTTATGATAATATAACTGCACTTAATTGCAGGAAAGTAAGAACATGAGCAGAAAAAGAAAACACCCAATCAGATTTAATTGCCACGTCGTCAGAGCCCAGGATGTTCAGCGTTTTATATCAGACATTATTAACAGGAGCCACTTTCCGCTCACTGCTTTAACTTAAGATCCTGATGTTTAATTTTTGTGTTGTGTGTGTGAAGTTGTCAAAATTCGTCTATGTAGTAAGGAAAAGAGAGAGTTGTTTACTCCAGCTCTAGTGCTAAGTAGCAGGTTCAGACAGTGCCAAGGGTGGGGGATACATTACACACATGAGCCAGGCGACATGTGATGGTGTATCCAGTGTTCATCTGGCATATTTCAGCTCAGGTCACATTCTACCACTGACTGCACAAGCATACGAGACACTGTGTGTTGGGTGAAATCCAGCATTTATTTACATAAATGTATAATTTATTTCTTATTCTTTACCATTTAGAATTCAGCAAGTTAAAATTTTGATTCCTGCATCATTGCAGTTACATCTAACTATAAACTAAAGATTTTCTGTCTGTGTATGTATGCATCTGTCCTTTGCATATGAACCGTTGATTAGATCAACTTCACACTTGGCAGGTGTATTTGCTTGGGACCCAAGCAACAACCATGGAGAATATGGTGCGGTTTATACATGGAACACGTGTATTATATTAATAAACATTCGGATAAACAAGCCATCAGCGATCCACTTTTTTTTTTTTTTGGTGCAGCAGCAAAAGCGGGAGGGTGACATAGCTGTGGCCTACTGTGAGTTAAGTTCTTTGTCACTTTGAAGATAGCGGTCATGTTAAAACGATGCCATTTTACAGCCACAATTCACTAAAATATGTTTTTTAAATATGTTTTTCTCCCCTCAAAAAAATTTGAGGGGAGAAACGGGTATTGCAGTAAGAGTATCTTAATCCACGTTTGATCAGCACTATATAGGTTAAGAATTTGAGCTTTGGGGTAGGGCTTCTGCTTCTTCACTGCCTGTGGGTTCAACAAGTAGAAATATAGACGTTGTAACCTACACTGTGGTTGTAGGGAGGATTACATCTGGAGAGATGTACTACCACAGAGAATGAGATGAAAACTTCAGAGAGTTGAGCTTTACTATTTATGTTTACGACTCAAAGTTGTAGCGTCTCCTGAGATTTTGGCAAGTGACGCATTTAGGGAAGAGTGGTAAATTATAGCGTTTTTCTGGGATCCAGAATGTGAGGTATTTAGGGAGCATCAGTAAATTTTAGTGTCTACTGATAGTCTGTGTGCGAGGCATTTAGGGCAAGGGCACTCCTCTCAAGGAATTAAGAAATACCCGTTCGGAACGGATACGTTTCAAACGAGCACTGCACTACCGCAACAAATTGGGAACAAACCGAAGGATGTTAAAGTGAGGATCGCTATGTCTTCATTAGTTTCCTTCTGCCAGAGAAAGTAAGAGCAAAGTGCTAGAAGAAATAGCAAAAAAAAGGCGATTTTAAAGCACAATCAGGAAAAAAAGTTTGATTTGTAAAAGAAAGATTTGTGGGAGTAGAAAATTTAACTTAAATTTCAAACAAGGCCATTCACTTGATGTTGGACTTAAAGTTAAAGGTACTTTAGTTGTCATATATATTGTAGCAAAGTGAAACTCTGCATTCAACCCATCCCTGAGGAGCAGTAGGCTGCCGCAGTGCAGCACCAGGGGACCAATTCCAGATTCTATGCCAGCATAGTGGTCAGGGCTGCTGACAGGAGATTAACCTGTGTACATGTTTTGTTGTTTTTTTTAAGGAAGTGTGTGTTCTTGTGTGTGCCCACCTGTATGACAGCACTGAACCAGCAGGTATTGCCGACATTTTTCAGGCCCACGGGGCAGGCGTCTACCCTCTTCCTGTCGTGCGGGTTGGGTGAATCGCTCCATACTTCTGTGTGGGTACGCTTCAGACTTGCCTTATTCTCAGCTATGCTGGCCTCCAAAACTCTTTGAAAAGAAAAAAAAGGGGGGGGGGGGGGCAAAACAAAAACACATTTAACTATTAACTTAATTTTCTAGCAGGTGAATTGTTGCATTGACAGACCCCAGTTCTAAAGGATTAGGAATAAGGGCGGTTAATCTAATTACTTTCTCTATCATTACAACACTTCATAGCAGAAGGTTTATAGAAGGGCTTGAAAAGATTTTTGACACTAAAACAAAATTAGAATTATGAGTTAAACTGTCAGAGTGTGACTCCTTATTATTGTGCTGCACCATATTGTATTTTTATTGTACATTTCATCAGACTTTGTCCAAAGATTGCAATATAGATAAGTGTGGATATTCCTCAAATGTTTAGTGCTGTTGAGTCAGATGAATAGCTCAGAATTTCTCTGCTTATTTGTATTGAGTTATTAATGTTGATGAACCCACCTGCTGATGGCCTGCTCCTCATCAGTGATGCCTGTTTCCCTGAACGCCCGGTTGGACTCTTCCAGGCTGAGGGCAATAGCCCTCTGCAAGTCGTCTTTATCATCCCCAGTCAGATCGATCACGTCTGAACAAAGAAAACACATGCTTTAATTTACTTTTGCATTAAATTTGAAGATTTAGTGTTGATTTATGATGTCCTGTCCTGGCCACCCTAAAACATGCCTTCAGATTTAGTTTCAGAATTAAAATAACAAAATTGAATCCAGCTGTTATAAAACTATAAACTGAGCTCTATATAATCATTTCTAAGAGATGTGTAGAACTTCTATAGCAGGTGTTTTAGTAATCTGCTCACTTGTGTCGGCCTGGCTGCCCACGCTGATATATCTGTCGCTGGCCACCTGAGAAGTCTGGTAGTAGGTTGTCTCATCTTGCTGTGGAACCTTGGCGTTCTTCTCGGTCAGAAAGGCCACAGCCTCAGCCAGGTCGCCATTGCTCACCTGTGACAATGATACGTACGTTTAGGCGAACGTTAGCACAAGAAAACAGTTACTGAACCGTGAAATTCGATTTCACAGGTTTAGTTTGTTTGTTTGTGATAGTGTTTTTGAGACACAGTTTCTGCATTATGCCACAGCTTAATATGTGTGTGAGAAACAGAAAGACAAACAGAACAAGAGAATAATATGTATCTATGATGATCTATGATCCATCATTTACCTGCAGGGCCTGCTGAAGCAGCTGAATGTCTGTGGTGCCGGTGACCTCCCTCAACTGGTTTAGTAGTGTCTGCTGGTGCTATTGAAGGAAAAAGAAAGGAAGGTTACAGGGTGGTTTAAGAGCAGAGCTTGATGTTGTCATTGTAACAGCATGCTGCACGACACTCCCCCGACCTCTGACCCTAACAAAACTCTCACTGCTCATGCCTGAACCTAAACAAGCGGGTATGTGATGTAGATACCGTGAGTCCGCAGATTGACCAGATACGCTTCAATTCTCATGCGAGCAGGGGCCTGCCCGTTCACACCGGAAACACAATTCTCTGCATCTTTCAACAATCGCTGCTGTTTCTAATCACATATAAAGTTGATCATTTATCATGGGTAAGTAGTGAGCTCGTCAATGTGACCCAACGGTTCGAGAAACTTAAGATTGTGACAGGGAGGTGGTCGGTTCGAGTCTGGGACAGGCAGGATGAATCTGGTTGTGAAGGAGCAGTGATGGCTCCTCTCGTTTCCAGGCTTCCAGGTGTGAATGTGTACCTGTTCAAATTTGTGTTCCTGCAAAAGAGAGGTTTCTGTGAAACATGTCTGAATGAATAAAGCTAAACAAAAAAAATCTTCCCGCTTGTGTGTGTCTGCTTGTCTCTCACTCACTCTCTGTTTAGACACAACTGATAAATGACCAGATGCTCTATGCCGTTTCTGTGTCTCTTCCTGCCTGGCTCGATCTGCTCCGTGTGTGCAGACACACACTTAACAAGGACAATGCTACAAAGCCACAATACAGAAATAAAGAAGTGTAAAAGGGTGGGGGATATCTGGAAAAGCAGACTACTATATATTCCTTCCAGTTCAGAAGAATGAGTCTTTTAGTAGATAAGCAACCGAATGTCCAGAGCCGGTCAACTACTATTGTCTGTTTTTGGCCCAGAAGGCATTAGAAATTACTTTTATCCAGAGTGTTGTATAAAGCCTCTAATGTGAGGACCTTGCATGGACTGAGATAGCATTGGGCACAGAGATGCAATGAAATTAAATTGTAGTGTATTTGGAGAATACGAGTTCAAAAGTGTCAGTGTTTTTTCAATTTGTAACCAGCCTGAAACAATTACATATCTTCCATCATGGTCATAGTTTACCCTAAAGAGTTTAAGAGGCCTCTCACCTCACATGACCTCGCCCGTGCAGCTCGACTTCTGTCAAAAATAGACTAGCCATGTTTTTAGTGAAGCTATAGGATTTATTATAGATTATCAGTGCGTTTCCTTAAGGTTTGCTCTCAGTGCACGGAGAAAATAAACTATTGCTGCAGAAAGCGAGTCGGCCATGGGGGTCCGTGCTGTGGTGCATCCAAGTATAAACAGTCCAATCGGTTAACATGAGCGCTGAAAGGAAACTGGCTGCACTTCCTGGCACTTTGGAAACTGCTCTGCATTGCCGAGTATTACAAAAGGAATCATTAATTAATCAGAAAATCCATGCTAATGCAGAATGACACTGTTACAAATTATATTACCCATTTAACTTCTACAAACCGACACAGCATCCAATCAGAGTTCAGGAAAGTCTGATGACCAACTGATATCAAACCCAGCTGGACTGTATGGCCTCACCACGCACTTAACCTGCAATGCACTGCTTGAATAAATGCACTATAAATAATAGAGGAGTGCACTTAATGTCAGCATCCAAGGCAGAAGTCATAAGTCTTGAGTGAGAGTGAGACTGTAGCTTTCACAGGTGCAGCGGGCAACAGACAAGAGTGGCAGTTAAAAGGGGTCTTCATTGGTTTAGCACTTATTTCTATAGGCTGTATATGTTGTATGTGCATCCATGCCGAAGCTGTATACCATTTATGTCATGGGCATTTTAAAACACTATTAATGGAGCCACAACAAAAGGCAGTGAAAGCCAGTCATGCCTGGGAGCAGGACATGTCATAAAGCAGCAGCAGCACACATCCGACACACATTTTGTACTCGGCTCTTGTGCCATTAACTACGAATGGGAAAAGACAAAGATAACACAAATCTGGATATCTTGATTCAAATTCTGATATAATGGTGCCCCAAAACTACTGAACTTTCAAAAGAAAATTACCTCACTTCTAACCACGTGACACCAAGTGGATTGAAAAAGTAAAAAAAAAAAATCACTCTACTGTGAGCTTTTAAAAGCTAAAATGCTTTTATTTAACACCAGCGGCAACTGTTTTCACACAGTGAATGAGTGGAGAGACTGAAGAGAAAGTTGACGCCTATGTAGAAAAATCAAACACCTCAATATCGATATTGCAACAATATTGTAGGGATAACTACTGTATATTCATTACCTAATGAGATGTTTAATACAGTATTATTTATTTTTTCTTACCTTCTTTTTTGTATGATAGTGCAGTTCTGCTGAGCCAGTTATTCGAGCCTAAGGTTTACTTTACTTTACTGTAATGCAGCCTCAAAAACCAGGAAAACAACATGTATCCTATTACAATATCCAAAATCTATGGTATCTAATCACATGTGCTATATAGTATTGATACAATACTGACGTATCGCCCAGCTTGTCACTGTACAGAAATCTTACTACGACACAGTGTCTAAAATAAAACCAGATGGCAAACCGCCAGAATACATTCATATAGGGGCTCGTTTACATTTTTCGTCGATATCCATTGACAGCACATTAACACTGATGAAAATGCAGCTTTTCCTCAAAGGATCGAACTGCAGCGTGTCGGTGTGATAACAACCACTGAGACAAGCGAACATGACGAATGTATTGGTCACTGTCAGGGACTGTGGGTGCGGGTTTGCTGGCTCCGAGGATGGCACAGCCACTGAGGTGCGATGGAAGTCACACCTGTGACACATTTGGGCCAAGTCCGCCACAAGAGCAGTTACACACACACGCACACACATCCCGTCTCCATGTGGCATGTCCAGCATGGCTATTTGACACACCGTTCATCAGCAGCTTGTGAATAACGCTGCTTAATTCTCTGCATGGGAGTCAGAGCAGACAGGGGAACAACTCTGAGGTTTCACGGCTGCGGACGAGAAGGGAAACTCCCCGTCGGTCTATTTTCAGGAGCTTACGGCTTGGCTTTTTTTTTGTTTGTTTGTTTGTGCATGTGAAGGAGCTGCAATGAAAAACAACCCGCACAGACAGACTCAAAGTCCTTCAGTGGACCTCGTCTTACCATCTACAGGTCACTACATGAAAACCTGCACCACACCCTGCTCTCAAGAAGCACTCTAATGATGGGGCAACAACATAACTAACATTGTAATGACTATAAATACCTCACACCACATACTCAGACACTGTCAAAACAATCAAATCTGAATAACTTGTCCGCTATCTAGTTTGAAAATGTTTCGTTTAACAATTTTTATTCATGTATAGAGGATTCATTGGCTCAAAATGACATATTACAAGTTACAGTTCATGTTTACCATCATTGTTATAACTTCTGGTATCATTTGAGCCTCTCAAAAGGTCGGACTGCATAATAGGGTTTGTGTTACACTGCTACTTTTAGGTTTGACTCATCAACTGGAGGCTGAAGTCTAAGGATTTATCACAGCATATGTTTCAGACTGTCATCATCATATGTTATGTCACCGCTGATTTGTTTTTTATACACAACAGACCTATGTGCAGATTAGAATAAAGACAATGAATGGTATGCGATGTAGTAAGCAGGACTGGGATTACATAAGTCTTATGCAAAATACATTTATTTTCTTTCAGTCTAGCAGAGCAAACATCTGACCTAATGGTATGTTTAGGCAACAACATTCAAGTGGTTATATAACTAACCAGAGCTATGTAATGTAATGCACAGTGTTCAGCAGTGGTGTATAAGGCACCTGAAAGCCACACTTGAGTAACAGCACAGATATCTAACGAGAAGATTACTTTTGTAGAAGTTGAAAGTGACCTACAGACTTTTTACTTGAATAGAAGTCTTAAAGTATCTGATATTTACTGTACTTACTACTACTGTTCAAAAGTTTTGGTTTATTTATTGAATTTAGTGTTTTCCACAAAATGTCTCACTTTTATTTACTAGCATGAGTTGTAAAATTAATCTAAAATTTGATTACATTAGCCAAACACATTGTACCATTAGAACACTGGAGTGATAGTTGCTGGAAATGGGCCTCTATACACCTATGTAGATATTGCACCAAAAACCAGACATCGGCAGCTAGAATAGTCATTTATCACATTATCAGTGTATAGAGTGTATTTTTGATTAGATTAAAGTTATCTTCATTGAAAAATCAGTGCTTTTCTTTAAAAAAAAATTCTGAAACTTCTAAGTGACACCAAACTTTTGAATGGTAGTGTATCAAAACACTTTTCTGATATTAAATGGACTTTAGTATTGAAAATAAAAGTACACATAACACTTGTGTAAACCGAATATTGAACTAAAATGATCTTAGACACATGTCCTGCTTGTATCGGGTTGTTTGCAGTCTGTGCACCAAATTTATATTTTTATATTTTTTTTAAATAATGTATACAGAATAGCTAACCACGTGTAACTTATTTATTTCTATTTTTCCAATAATTCTGTGTGCGATTATCTACTCACCTACCTCATACAATCTGCAATAACCATGTTGCAATAACAAAGGTGTTTATAGGCATTTACTTTTATTTTTCTTATTTGGTATTTATTATTTCTCTATGGTTGTGTCTGTTTGAGCTTCAATTTTCCTTAAAGTCATATATAATCTAATCTAAATTTGTATTTTATTTTGTTGTTACCAACAATGCATAAGTATACATTTTATTTAGAAAATGTAGTGGACTAGCAGTGAACAACTATTATATAACTCTATAATATAAAAATAGGAAGGTACAGATACTGTAATGCAGTATTACTACTGCGTTATAGTACACCACTGGTGGGCGTAAAGTAATTCCGATTATTAGGAACCTATGCAACGGAATCAGCCGCTAATGCACTTTGGTAAACTGATATATGAGAAAATGAAACCTAATAATCGGCCTCCTGAGTTATGAACCGTCGCATACTTGGCTTTCCATCTGGCAACTCAATCCCCGCCCAGCAGCGAGGCTGGGGCTGGCTGTCCACGCTTTGTAAACAAACATATCAGATAGTTATGTGATGAGTTAGAAGGGAAACATCCGCACACACAAAAACACGGATCTCACGCTGCTTTTAAGCTAAACTATCGCTGTTTGTGGTAATCAACAAACCGACCTATCTCCACTTCCCACAGCGCCAAGTTAGCGGTCCCAGCGTGAAATCTGTCCCTGTCATTTGGCCTGGTTTAACGTATTTCAATTGACGACACAGTTAGCCCGGGATGCTAAGCTAACGTTCTAAAGCAAGAGTGTCGCCCTTATTATATAATACGTAAGTTCTTACGTTCTAACTATCATTAGAATAATAACGCAAATAAACGGAATGGTTTTGACTAAACTTTGCGTGGTACGTTTAGCTAACCGTGGCTAGCGTGTAGCGCGGTATATGGTAACACTGCGCTATAGGCTGACAGTGTTGATAACATAAGGCCTAGCTTCAATACATTTAGGTTTACAAACGGTTCTGTACCAACCGGTGGCCTTCATAAAACGTCAATTCAAGCTAAACCCAGCTGAGCAGGGAGCTAGCATAACCAGCTAACTCTGGGAATACTCCGAAACACATAACTGGGCAAGTTTTGTCTAATGCAGTCGGGGCTACATGTAGCTGCTGTGAAGCTTTACCTTCTGAGAGTGCTGCTGGAGGACATTCTGCTCCACGGTCATGGCCGGTTCACTGGTAAACGTTGTCAAATCGAAACCGGGGAGAAGCTAAATGCACGCGACGAGTTTCCTCTCGAGCGAATTTATAAACGCGGCGCTACGACGTCCCCTCCTTCATCAGCGACATTACGGGCGCCATGGCGGAGCAGCGACTAGCGCAGGTCGGCGGCAGCAGCATGAAAACATTGCTGCTCCCCGCCTGCGAGCTGGGATCGATTACTCACGCCTGGATATGAATCCCGCAATTACGTCAAAATCACACTTTTTGGATATTGGGAAATAAGAACGGGCATTTGGAAAACTATGTATTATGTTAAAGAATAAATAATATTAATATTAAAGAAAATATGTTATTACTCATTTTGAATTAAGCTCTAATATTACTCTTTATATCCATTCATAATATTTATCGTCATTTAAATTATTTCTGATTGAAATTGGTTTCTACTTTAAATCTATTGAACTAATTAAAAAATAAAAATTGTACACTTATATTAGATACCTACTCTGAAATTTTTAGTTAGTAGTTTTTAGTTGTAATGTCGCAATTATAAAATCATTTTGGGAAGATTAAACTATACAATTTATAGTATATATAGTATATGTTTTCTTTACTTTTATATGCAGATATTTTTAAATGTTATTTTTATATTTAGTTTTATTACTTATTTTGAATAAAAAAAAACAAGACATTAAGCTCCGTTATTAATCTTTATATCTATCCATAAATGCAAATTCCAACATTTATTACCATCATTTAAATGATTTCTGATTGAAATTAGTTACTACTTTAAATCTATTGATAATAATAGACACTGCCATTTATTTAGGATTGTTTAAATCAGATATTTTAACTTCTTTTTAATTTAGCTTTTTTTAAAAATGATTTTTCCTTATCTCACTGCTGCAGCTATTAATGATCTGTTTTTATTGTATTTGGAGTATGTATACAATGTACATAAAAATAAAATAAACTGTGTATTGTATGTTATTCATTTGGGATGCATATTATATTGCATATATTATGTATAATTATATATTGTACATTTATATATATTTGTATATTACAATACATGTATATGTATTTTTATATAAATGCATTAGATTATATAGTATTTGTGACGAACACTCAAAATGGGTTACAAATTAAAAAAGTTTTACAAAAATTCTGTTATTGGTTTAATGTCTTCAGTGTCTATAAATAAAGAGATGAACAAAGAAAAGTAGACTAGGCAACAGTGGTTTAGTAATTACATGTTATTGTTAAGTCGGTTATTTAACCAACATGGTCAACTCTGTAATTATGTTGAATTTATTCAACACTATGGAATCCTCGTGTCACCAAAGGATTTCTCAATTATCTTTTATGCTGATCCCCTCGGCTACTGTTTCACTTTTTAATTTTTTTTTTTTTTTTGCAAACGACGAATAAAAATAACTTTTCAACAAGACATGAGAAGTAAAGTACACCCTCTGTCTTTTCATATTTTGGTCCACATTTGATGGAGATATATATTGAGAAACAGTATAGCTATTGCTGCAATTTTTTATTTTTATTTTCTTACTATAAAATCTAATAGATATCCTTTAAAATGCTTCACAGCTTTCATCCAACTAATCTTTATTTGCTGAAACTCGAGGAAGATATTGATGTATTGATTCAGAGAAACTCTGGTACATTTATGTTTGTCTTTGCCCACATACAAAACCACTATGAAGTAAATTGTCAGGATTTGTCACTGATCATATCTACCCTCACCTTTTATTACATTTGGAAAAAATGTACTGTTTGGGTTCACTGAATATGACAGTTTTATTTGATTTTTTTTACTGATTTTTCAAAGCTGACCATTCATATTGAACCATAAATGTCTTTAATATCCGAATGTACAAACAAAAAAACCTATTGTAAGCTTTACAAGATATTTATGTACTTTATTATTATTATTACAACCTTGTATACTCAAAGTGCTGCACTTGTTTTAATAAAGCTGAAGATGCTAACCAGTTTTGGTCTGATTTTTGTATTTTTATCATTGATCACATTCTTCCCGATTTTGATTTATATTAAGAATATTTATTTCCCATGGTCGTACCATGAATTTATCTATTAAAACTCTGCTTACTGTATAAACCCAATAATTATCCAGACAAGGTTTCACATTTATAAGACTATGTTCAGCATTTCGAAAAAAGGAAACCCAAAAGTATACAATTTTGAAGTATTTCTTCATAGGTATTTGTTTTCGGTGCTCTATATCTCAATATTTCACCCTGTCATCTCCTGGGATTTTCCTATTATTTCTGTTCTGTTTTGTTCTACTTCTGGTTACAACGATAAGCTAAACACTTTTATAACAGTAAATTGTACAGTGCATGTGTTTTGCAATCATTCAAATGATAGATGAACCTGCAACACCAGCAATACATCATAACATATATCATTCCTATTAAGTTCCAAAGAAATGAGAAAGCCAAACTAGACAGACAGATTAAAACTGTCTACATATTCACAGCCTGGTTCATGTCTGTTTGATTTCCTTAAATTTCATCCGTGAAACATTTCAGTGCTCGGTTATCGACCTTAGAAAAGATTTATTTTGTATTCTGGCCCCCAATGAATGAACAAAGACCTTCAACTCATCCCCTGGTTGGCGCTGGAGTGCAGTTGCAGTACATTCAAGGTTACTGTGCTTATAATGAATGTTTACTGAATGTTTCCTCTTCACATTTCTTTCCCCGGTTACCTTCAGACAGCCATGTGAATACAGAAGTGTCTCCCATTGGAGAAATCATTTTCCCTGCTGCCATTGTATTTTATATAGTTGTGCCAATAACGGCAGATCAGGGCTTCTACGACCTTCTACGAGCATTTGCCCTGTGAAACGCACAACTGTTACCTCCCGCCCGTGATTGTATCTTCAGCTACTTAATAAAGGCAAGAGTAATCATTTGTCCTACAGGAGGAGCTAAAGCAACAGCAAAGACCTTATTAAACAGCTTTTAGTACTTCAATCCCTTTGGTTTAATATGGAATCCTGGAGTGAATACGCAGATTCAGATGCAGATCACTTCCATAACACCCACCGGGCGCTCGCTTTCTTCTTTTGCAAATAAATGAGCAAAGATTGTTGTTGCAGCGACTCTAATATAAATATCATTCAGGTTAAACATGACTGACCACCATTTGCTAGGAGCCATTTCAAGTATATCTAAATGTCATTCAATTTCCCATGTCAAAACTAAATATTATATTGAATTGGCAATCCTGTATACCTAAAAGCAGTCGGTTAGTTTCATTTTTCAAACAACGCGAGACATTCCGACCTTTGACGGCTTTGCAATCTGCAATATTTCACAACGTGTGAACCCCAGAAGCCTCAACATGTCCCAAGCGCTGCATATTGTTGACAGTGTGACGTTACGGGCCTGATGGTTTCACTGGCTAAACAGCGCAAGCCCGTTTGTGGAGAAAGGCACTAAATTCGCCTGTCAAATTTCTGGCCTAATTATTCAGACAGATAAAATAACACCAGCATCCAAACACTGGGCATTCAAATCTGTCAGCTGTTATTAATTCAGCGCAAGATGGAAGCGAACAGTCCTCTCATAACTGGGTCATCCTTTAGATGTTCAGGAATAGCATTGTTGTAATGGTTATAACTGAAGCAGTCAGTGTGCTTTGTTAACATGAACTGTGTCATCTAACTAGTACATATAAATATTAATGGGGATAGTCAGAACTTTATAGTGTTAGTGGGGGGAAGGATTTAGCAGCAACAACAACTGGGATTTAAAGACAGAGGATTTCAATTGGATTCGTTACAAGAGGAATAGTGGTTTAAAGCATGCAGTGTAATTTATAGGCACAAAAGTATATACATATATATTTCAATAATCCCTTTTCTTAGTTCCAATGCTTTACATTAGCTGTCCATGCATTGCACTGTCATTCAGCCCTTTTTCCAGCAGATGGCAACATCCTCCTTTTCAGCACCAGCTTGCATAATGACAGACCTGCACAGCAGGAATGTGGAAAAAAGGAAACGATTCACAAAAAGAACGATTCCACATGGCAAATTAAGTTGCATTATGAATCGCAAAGGCTCCGCTACCAATTTTTTTTAAGCTCTGCAACTCGATCGATGTTGCATACTTCTATGGCGCGGCGTGCAGAAATATTGACTGACCACCAGAGTGTGTGAAGGTTACCTTTAAGCGCCCGGAACGCCTGTTAAAACAGCCTCCTTGTCTGAGCAGACATATCACACAGTTTGACCTCAAGGCAGGGAGGTAGAGCTATCAGTCAGGGAATGTGGGAAGCTGTCAGGAAACCAATCAGAAAATAAGTTGATGAATCAATTGGCAAAGTCAAACAGTAGCGGTCTGAATAGATTCTTGGCTGACAAGCTGATATGAAGAGCTCCGACTTGTTTGTTGAAGATCAAAAACAGATCCTGAAAGTGAGCCTGAGGGGCTGTATGATAATAGCTTCACTCACACCAGGACATCCAGTCAGTCCCTCTGCTCACTGTCTGATTCAGTAACACGCTACAGATACATTCACTATAGGAGTCCTGGTTTGAACATGCACATTTCATACAAATAAATGTGACAAGAGTACAATGTCAGTCGCCTTGAATTCATTTTTTATTCATGGTCATGCAATAACAAAGGCGGATATCTAATAGTGTTCTGCGGCTGGACACAAGTGCTGTTTTTAATACAGATACGTGTCTTGAATTGTGGGATGTTTTACCTGCATGGGCACATATGTTGTATATTCTGACTTAAATTTGAATAGACGTTAAAATGTCAAATTTATCTTTACATGTGTAGCTTATGAAGGCTTTGATGATCTGGCGCCTCAGGTCATCTACCAGCCCCCAGGTCTGCAGACTGAATAAAACTGTCAGTTATTTAGTCATGTAATGCAATACAGGACTTTTCATTTTTTTGTTTGTTTTATTATTAAAGGTCCCATTTGTTCACTTTTTTTTATTTGAAGTTTTGATATCCCTAACAAGATATATTTGTAGATTTAAATCATCTCAATATAGTTTTATTCTCACGCTTCATTCTGGAACTCCACAGAGAACAACATTTTTTGTTTTTGACTCATTAATATGAATGAGCCTCTCCTCTGATTGGCTGATTCGAATGGGAGGGGGTCTGACTGTGTACATCACAAATTCACGGAAGTCCTGATGACGCGTTTTAAGACACAGTGTGCATATCTCTGTGGATTAAGCATTTTAAAAAATATGGAACACTATTTATAAAACACCCAGACCTTCCTTATAATCAAAAAAGCTATTAAAACCTCCCTTTCTAAAATACGGGACCTTTAACGGATCAATGGGAATATTTGTTAGCGCATTATTTCACTTGATGTATACTTCGGATAGGCAGCAACTCCTTGGTATTGTGAAACGCAATAAAACAAACGAATATACCTGAAATTAATGAATGCAAATGTTCCATTTCCCACTAGGATTCTCTTTGTGGCCTAAAATGAGACCCTTTCCCGAACCGACCAGGTGTTGCTCTGTATACACATTATATTGCAGCAGTGTTTTGGAAACAAAATCTTGAAACGCGCCTATGGTCGTCTCCTCTATGCTGCCCTCTTGAGTCTGTTTGCCTTATTTCCATTCACAGGGGTTTAATAGACAGGCCACTCCAAGGCTGTAGAAGGATACGGCGGAGTTATTGTGAGTAAAGCAATTTTTTTTTATTAACTAAGGGCTTGCGGCAATTACATGTCTCTGAATCTGGCTGACAAAGCATCATCCATTATCGTGCACCCACTCTGGAACCGGCTATTGTGCCGGTCACTATATGAAATTGAGTTGTGATAATTTTTATGAGTGTAGTCTATCACATAATGGTTTTAAGTCCAAACGAGTTGGCACAGTCACTGTGAAATCTGATATAATTGTGAGGATATCTTCTTGAAACGGACAGGGTGCAGTTTCTCTAAGCAGAGCCTGCTGGAACTCATTATTTTTTTCACCACTATTAAAGGCACCGAGACTGCTTCTACTGAATGAGGTAAATCTTAATTCTGGTAACCCAAAGGTGGTACACAGAAGTCACAGAGAAAGCGTTAAGTCCATCAATATATTCATCAAACTCAATCTTTTCTCGCGCCAGACACTGCAGACATATACAGTCGTTTCCGAGCAGGATATTTATCCGCCATAAAACATGAAACCATAAAAACTGATGCCTCATTTGAAAGCGTTTTTTTTTTCCCCTTTTCTTTTTTTTCATAGCGCATTGGAACCATATATGAGGCCTCAGTCTTCATATAAGCAAGATAAGCCTCAGTGTGTTTTGTGGTCAGGGGAAATTAAAGATTTTAGTAGCTGATCCTCATATTTAATATCAAATACAAACGCAGACTTCTATCGCAGATGTTATTATGTGATATAAAAAAAATATGAGAGCAACTTACCTGAGAGGCATTGCGGCTCGGCAAGGTAAAGTCAGTAAACACACGTCGCTGTATTTGGTTGGAAACAGTCATGGCAGCAATAATACATAGTTCATTTAATTATAAACAACACTGATTGTGTCCTTTCCCTTCGCTGTATTTTCTCCTCAGAGTGCAGTATGAGCATTGATTTTATGACAGTATAAGGAATGAAGTAGTTAAAGCCAGTCGTGGCTGGATATAGTACATCCTGACAAGATCTTTAGTTTGTGAGGATTTCAGCTATTTTCTACGTTTTGAATTCTTGTTATGGGAGACATCACCGCTTCCACTATCCAGTCCACTTAATGGGCCCATATTTTACACTTTTCCTGAGTTTAGGTGAAGCTATATTATCCCTAAAAAGATATGGTTTTGAGTACCCCAAATCATCTCAGAACACTTTTTTTTTTACCTCGCTCTCCTCTCTAAAAGCTCTCGAAAGAACAGGTTGTTTTCTGTCTGTCTCATTAATATTAATGAGCCTCACCACTGATTGACTGATTCACAGGGTTGAGTGTCGTGACTGTATAGTTGTGATATCACAACCTTCTGTGAGTCCTAACGACTTGTTTAAAGGCACAGTTACACAATATGGCCTCTGTGCATTTCTCTGTGAATTGAGCGTTTTAAAAGTTGGGACAGTACTCATATAATCGAAAATAATAATCGGAAATAAAAGCAATTTAAATCCCCTTTCGCAATATGAGGCCTTAACCAATAAACTGCATTTCTACTGCGTTGTTAATGAAATGTAATTAAAGGGTTTTAACATAAATCATGTTCTTCATGTACACAAAGTGCATATGAGCATGAAAGCAATATTCAATAATCAATAGTCACTCAAAATGTGGGGTTTTAAAAAATTAAAGGTCTTAGAAACAGAAATATTAGATGCCATACACATTCAACCACTGTGTTAGCAAGACAGCATTTTGTAGCTTAATGCTAACATCAGTGACAATGCTTGCAAGCTAATATTTATCATATTTATGCGCATGTGCTCTTCATTTTTTTCATACTTATTTTCGTCTGCCAGCACCTCAACATTATAGGTGTGTGTTTGCCATTTTTGTTAGTAATAATCAACATAATATATATTAGCATGCTAAAGTTTGCTAAGGAAGCGCAAAAATACTGCTGAATGCAATGAGGGTGTTCATTTTGCTGGTATTTGTTCAAGTAATATGAGTTTGTATCTTTATTTCTTGCAATTTGTTTCCCATTCTAAACACTCTACCACACTGTCAAATATTTAACACTGTTGAGTGTTTCTCACATTGAATTTTAGATGTAGCCTAACTAAATCCCTTCTGAATGCCAGATGCAACTTTATTATTTTTTCTGTATGACTTCACACAGAGTGGAACATCAGAGCACAAACTAAGTTAAATTTGGCATGCTACGTCCTTAATGGCCCTTAGCCCCCGCAGCACAAAGTTCACATCCCAAGCTGGTCTTAGCCAGACTGGTTGACACTGAACTGCCCTTTCTCAGTCTACCAGGGATTTTGAGAAATGTTTACTTGGAAAGTTCATGACCCCTGCAGATCAACCACAAAGTTAGCGTTTTGATGAGGAAATTAGCTTACTGATAAATACATTTCCTGCACATCTTTCACATGAAAGAGTCGCTGAAATGACTGTTAACATCGCCGTCTCCAGAGTAAGTTAAGGTCAGAGTCAAGAGGTGAAATCACTCATCTCTAGACAGACATTGAATTGAGGAACAGAGGAGATCTGCTTCTATCTCGGGCTTATCAAAAAGCTTCAAATGCACAAACTTCCGCATCTGAGAAGATCCACAGTGGCAGAAGACATTTGCAGACGGGAGATTGACGTTGCTAGCTCTCCCTAGCCAGTTTGTAAAACATTTACCCTTGTGCTTATCTGACATGGCAAATATCATCCATGTTCTTTCAGTGTCAGCCAAGATCCCTCAAGCTGACAGGCTGCTCTGTGGACCACAGGGACTCTCAGTCATCATGAATATTACATTTGGTCTGTTTACATGCTTGCACATAGCCATCAATAAGGAAGCTTTGCAAAATAGCTATCATTCACTTTAGCAACTTGTAATTTACACCCAACGGGCTCGCCGTTGAATTCAGTTGTCGTCTCACTTTGACTTACTGTTTCCCCTCATTCTACAAACTCTCTGCGCATTAACCTTATTAGTCATGTATGACTAATTACCACTTTATTGGTGTTGACCTATACGGAGGTCATGGGAAGCAACGAGGGGTCAAGAGGCTATCAGGCATGACAGAAGAAAGGGCCGAAGCCGCGCCGCCACTTGTCATATTTACATGAAAGAAGAATAGCCTTGTGATTATAATGCTTGGCAGGAAGGTGGGTGGTGCCGGTGGTGTGTTGCGTAAAGGGGGTGGGGGGAAGGTGGAGGGGAGGGGAGGGGAAGGGGGGTGCACAGCTGCAGGCCAACAGTTGATCCTGTCCCGGGAAACAGGATCAGCCAGGCCAGGGCAAAGAGGGGGGCAAAAGGTTGTGACCCTGGGGGGGCTGAGGAACAGACTTCACAAAGAGGTACATCTTCAAAAGCAAAGGCCCCGTCGGGGGGAACCGGTATAAGGTTGGGAAAATAAACCAATTTGACCTCCTTTCTCAGAGTAGGAGTTTCCCCAGGTGTTTGCTTTAACCTCTTTATTGTTGTCTGACTTGAGGTGCTGTTCTCATGTCTTTTAGACTCACCCAGGCGCTGCAGCAGCATTATTTCAAGGCACCATTCTTACTAGGATCTATAAAGAAGAGTCTGTCATTAAGCATTTTAGGTATTCTGCATTCGTGGCACTCCAAATATGCCCATGCAACCTGAAAAATGCTAATTACACTGTGTGTGTATGTGGCTTATCTTTCTACCTTTGTAAGGACCGGTAGTTTAAAAGCATCATAGTTAGGACATTGGCTGGATTCATAGATACTTCAAAGGGATGTTTGAGGGCTGAGGCTTGGTTTAAGGTTAAGATTAAAATTAGGTTAAGGTTAGGGGCTTGAGAATGCATTATGTCAATCAGGGTCCTCACAACTAACGAAAGACAAACGTGTGTGTCTGTTTATGTAACATTTGAGGTCAAACCATGTGCTCAAAGTTCAAACACTTGTATGAGAAGAGGGTGATTGAACATCTGTGAGCATATTTATCACACCAATCACCATGACAACTAGTGACAAGTGTTAGCTCTGCATGGCCTCCATGTGAATAAACACAGCACCTAAAGTATCTCGGTGAGATCTGCAGACCATGCACAAGAGTTTGCTGGCGTTTTAAACAGTTCATGTGTTCCCATGAAGATAAACCCTCGACTGAGCATGTTAAATGCCGTCATTAAGTTGTTTGTCAGTGAATAAGCATCTGTATCGCCAGGAAATAGTTTTTGGAAGTCTCATAACTATGAAATGCCTGTTGTGTGACCTCCGAGTCCTTGGCCTCTCGTTGAGTCATTGGTGGCCTGGTGTGCAGCATTCACATCCTTTTGGCCTCATGCTGAGGTCAGGAAATCAAAGAGAATCCACGCAGACAAACGGCAAATTGTCAAGTTTTACACCTTGACCTCAGCTTAAACTTGTGACTCCCCCCTTTATGTTTGCCGCTGCTTCAGCAATCAGACGGAATCAAGAGGTTACTGCTGGTTCAGTCTTGATAAGAATCTTGAAATGGAGAAGTTCACAGAGGGGAAAGGTTACCGGGAGTTTAAAGAGTGCAGTCAGTCATGGGGAGGATTAAATAAAAGGGGAAGTCAGGGCTGAGGAACTGCGCCACGATTTCTAAAGTGCACTGCAGACAAAAAGCTGTCTGTTCGCTCAATGGACTTCATATTCAAACCCAGTGCAAAGCAAGTTTAGCTTGAACTCATCTTCACCTTAAAGTCTCACGCTACAGGCTGCTTTTTGCAAGAAAAAAAAAAAAAATCACAAAACTTTCCAGAATGAACGCACTAATTCAGAATTTTGTATCGAGTATACAATGAAATCTATTTTCGGCTCTAAATGAAAAGATATATGTTCCATTTTGTAAGGCACATCCTTAGGCATAGTGTGCATCTGGTGACCTCCACGTGTGCTCCCTCCTTTCAGTGTCTTTCCTGCCTTTGTTAAGACTCAGCACTGCGCTGAGCAGCAGCCAACTCAGAAGCAGCCGTTTTGGGGCAAATACAGGACATCCTCTCACTCTACTTTAATAAATACAATCTTTGAGTACACAAAGTGCCGCTTGACTTTGATGTCCGTTTGAATAGCAATAAGAATCTTTATTGTAGAAAAGCAAGTCAGATACTGGGATGTATAGTGCCACAGTTTCCCTGTTTGTTCCTTTGGTTTATATTAATATGGTCTGCAAAAGTGACTACACATGAAATTTGTTTGTACATGACCGCCCAACAAGAACTATATATTCAAACATTGTTTAAAACAATTTAGAGAAAGACAAATGTGTTTTTACTGTAATTCCCACACATATTCCCGATTTGTGCATTACACAGTCAAATGAAAAACAGACCTGTGAACGGCAAACTAGAAAAAGAGGAACACATTCATACTAGGTCATGCATTTTAGTACTTTATTTTTGAGATATCAGTGCAAATGAACACCAAAAATGAAATTATGTTTCAGGTCTTCACATGAAAAAATGAAACATCTTTTTTTTTTATATATATATTTGCTGCTACAAATGTATTTCTTAAATGCACAATGCAGATCTATGATTGTACGTCAATCCCCCACTATAGCCCCCGAGCTCTCTCACAGAGCTTTGTTAACCAGTAACAGAAAAGAAAAAAATCACAAAAATATTCAATGCACGTTTATTTTTCACACATTTTCATCAACTTGCTCAACAGTCTGTGGTTATTTAAGGACTGTTCATATTCTAAACGAACCTCTCTCTGTGATAAAAAAAGACCTATTTTTAAGACTTGACATTTTCCCCCATCACCAGTAGGGATACACAGGTAGTTCCCATGCGTCTGCATGCAACAGGCAGCAGTGAGGAGAGTCAGACATTATTACACAACACAGCGCAGGATAGATTATCATTTACCACATAGAGACACATGCAAAGAACAAACCAACCAAAAAAGATGGGCATAGCATCCTCTGCCTTTGTATGTACACTTGTACGCATATAATTCATATTTACATATTAGGGCATTAAAAACTAGGGTAATATCTTTTCTTAAACATTACAAAATAGTCATCTTTCATACTGAAAGTACTATTTACACAAATATATTTAACCATTGTGAAAATGTATTAATAATCGAAGAGACGTACTTCATAGGTATATGTATTAAAAAGATCACAAGACTAAATGGATGAAAGCAGTGTGTGAAATTAAAACAAGGAGCTAGATAGCAGATATCCCTCAAGACACCAAAAATGTCTTGGTGATTATTGGGGGGCAGGTACATCTATCCAGCTGCTTTGAAAACAAAGATGTACCTGTGGTCTTCTCTTTATTATCATGCAATTCTTTTGACATTTTATGAATTAAGAGACTGCCACGAAAAGTAAAAAGATGTCCATAAACCACAACAGTTAAGAAATGATGAAAACAAAACCACAAACTGTCAAATTCTCAACAGATAACAATACTGACATTTTTATTACATGCCATTAAATTATTCCGAAAAAGGATAGAGGACCCAGCTTCGATAGTGCAAACTCTGGGTGCTCCCTTTACATGAAATGACGATTTAAAAAAAAAAAAAAAAGCTGTGTGCTTTACACGGTCTTGGTGTGCATGAAGAAAAGTGGTGTGGGTTTTAACCATGGTAGTAAGATAAGTTTCACAGACGCTGCAGCCTTTTAACTGTTGCTCTAGAAACCTGTTTACACACACAGTTGCTCAACTGTAAGTGCCACACACGCTCTGTTGGCCCATCTGCTCAAAATTGCACAATCTGCAAACACATTACCCTGAATTTGCACTGTCGAATATTGGCCTTGCAAGTTCAATTCAAATAAAAGCAAAATACAATGAGTTGTGACCATTCAAACCTCTGTTGATATATTCTCACTCCACTGGTAATTAAATTTTACCACAACATGAATCTTGAGAACAATTAAGACAAAAGTATTCATCATAGTGGGATCCTCACTGAAGCGATTGCAGTGTGAATATTGTTTTCAAGGTCCTCCTTTGAATGAATCTATCATGTACGTTGTTGTAATAGACCACTGTGACTGCCGTAGAATGACTTCATTTGGAATCTTATCTAAAATTGATGGGACTCTATGTCTATCTGAAAATGTTCTGATGGATAAAAAAAAAATAAATAAATGTCCACTGAACTGAGTGCTAACATTTTTGGAGTCATCAATAATAAATGCTGCATGAAATGTTCTTTCTAAATGTTTTATAGCTGGCAACAAAGAGGACATGGAAAAGTGATATGTTAAAAAATTCAAATACAAATAAGTGTAAAACAAGACCAAATTGTAAAAGGAGGACTTTGTAATTGACAAAGTGAAATATGTAGTGCATGATTATCACTGATGGGAATTTGTTTGGATCAATTAGATGTTTTGCTAAGATAGACCTGTTTTGTACCATTCCATGACTGAGCTACTTAAATTTGAGAAAGCAATGCAAGTATGCATTTGAATTTGAACTTCATTTTTCTTTGTTTTTGCATTCAGTTATTTGTCTCTTCAAACCAATTTGGCAAGTCATTAAAAAAACAAAACGGAACAAAAAAAAAAAAAAAAAAAAGAGTCAATGAATTCTTTTCCACTTTGTATTTTTCTGTAGTTGATACAACTTCTACTCAGATGCTTGGCTCAGCCCTTGGCTCTCATGGCTGTGCTTGTCGTTGTGGGTTGGTGATTGCGGGGTGGAGCTCAGACTGTGTTCATAGGCATGCATGTCACTGATTGGCTCTTCTTTAACTCTGACCACTGATTGGGTTCCCTCTGCCTGATCCCTCACCTCCTTCCTCAGCTGAATGCTGCCCTTCTGCAACATGTAATAAAGGATGGGGTTGGAACGTGACAGCCGTGGTGAGTCCGGGTTTGAGTCACAACCCTCCTCCTCCTCGTTCTCCTGACTACTCCATCGCACAGGGCTCTCAGGCTCCTGTTTGACTAGAGTAGGAGGGTCCCGTTTTTGAGTGACAGGCCACGGGGCTGGATGGCGGCCCCAAGGGGTGCAGATAGGGCTGTCACTAGCAGGGGGGGTGGGCAGTGGTCTGAGATTACTCGGAAGCCCTGAGTTGAGGGAGCCATGGGGGTGCCAGCCAGGCAGGTGGAGGAAGCTGTGATTATGGGCAGGCTGACTGAGAATGCTTCCATTGGCCTTACCATTGGCCTGCAGAATGGAAGGACTGGGTGCCCCACGAGGCTGCTGGGACAACTCCTTCAGGCAGTTGTCAGAGAGCAGCAGCTGTTTCAGCACATTGAAGCCCCGACTCTCTCTGGCGAGGGTTTCGCTTGGTGGGCTCCTTGGTGGAGCCTCTTCTTCTTTCAGACTCCTCTGCTGGTCAGGCATTTCCTGAACAGAAGAGGGAAAAATGTTTGTGTCACCACTGTCCAATGCTCTTGGAGAGCTGGTATTATTCATAGTGTCAGTTCGATCAGAACAGAGACGTCTCTTCTTGGGACTGGGGCTTGGATACTCCCTCTGTTCCTCTTTAACCTGTCTGGGCTGAGACCCAGCCTGCACAACAGAACTGGTATAGTAGGTAGCAGTCTGTTGTTTAAGCAGCTGGCTGAGAAGGCCATATTTTGCTATGACCTCTGCAGGCCGTGGTTCTGTTTTTAAGTCCTGCTGAGAATCTGAGAGGGGGCTATTCTTCTCATAGCTGCTCGGTCTCTTCCTGCCACTTAAGTCCTTAGACATGGCCGAGGTTGGCCCCACCTCCTCCGTGAGCTCTGTTTTGACCTTTACATCTAAAGCAGGCCCATTGGAGCTGTCACAGATGATGGAGGCACCAGGGCTCTTTTCATAGCACCCCCCTGCCACCTCCACGCTCTTCCTGCCACTCCCACTGGGCCTATCTTTGCGGCTGACTGTAGCAGTAGTTGAGCCCGTTCCTAGGAGGAGCTGAAGCACGGTGCGCCTCTCTAGAAGGTTCTCAATCTGTGAGGAAGGAGGAGAAGCTTCCTTCCGACTGAAATGTGTGCCACTGCCTGAGGGTCCATCGGAGAGTGGAGTGGTTGTGGTCCTATGGACTGGAGCATTGAGCCTTTCCAACAGGGCAAGAGGCCTGCTGACATCGAGTTCCTGGCCCAGCCCTTTGGTGGAGGGGATGGGTGAGGAGGAAGAGGCTGTGCCACACTGAGCCAGATTCTGTAACAGTTTACTGGCACTGAAGGCAGGTTCTGAAGCCTTTTCAGCGGGGAAGGCTTTAGACTTACACAAATCCAAAGGGCTGGACTGGACATGAGGGGAGGGGTAGGAGTATGGGGATAGTGCACCACTGGGATCATGACTTAGTGAGTAGAGGGGCTGGGCTGCAGCTACTGGTCTATCTATGGGGCTTTTTGTCCTGGTCTCCTCCCAGGGCACCAGTCCTTTTGGTTGGCCTTGAGACATGGTGGCCATAGTTATATCAAGTGGCAAATCCTGGTTACCTATGTTTTTATTTGCCATCTCATTATTTCTGCGCTCAAGAAGAAGCTGCATAAGGGTGACCTTAGAGTGGGATTTTAGGTCTGGGCTCATTTCAGGCTCTTTATTCTTGGACACCTTTGATCCTGATGGCTCTGGCTTCCACTTGTTTATTAAAGATTCTGTTAGTTTGTCCAGGGAGGAGGTAGAGATAGAGGAAGAGGAGGAAGATGAAGAATTGGTGGTGGGGACAGAGGAGACAACAGTAGAGGATGGTGAAAAGGCTGTGGTGGAGAGTGGAGCAGAAGCAGGAGGAGAGAAAGCAGCTGTGGTGGAGGAAAACACTGTTGTGGATGAAGAGAGGGTAGGGGAGGAAAAGGAGGCAGAGGAGAAAGAGGAAAAGGGGGTTGTAGTTTTGGGCCCCGTGTCTTGTGTTTTGGCCCGGTTTCTCATGGAGAGATCAATGGGTGAGCAACTCGAGTAGGAACTGTCTGCATCGCTGCTGTCCTTGGTCAGGCTCCTCTCTTGGGTGGAGCATTCGCTGTCTGATGTGACCGAAGAGGAACCACTTTGTGGCAGAATACCACAACTGTCCTCCAGGTGTCCATTCTTGGTCAACTGCTTCTGGTTGTTGTGGTTGTTGAGTAGCAGCAGCAGCAAGCTACTGCATGTCTGGGGGGGGCGGGTTGGGCGTGAGTCAAAGCCTCGCTTCTCCCTTGGTGGTTGGCTGTGAGTGTGGCTTGGAGCATGTGGGGGAGTGGGTGGGGAGCTTTGGCTGTGGCCATGCAGCAAAGAGGGACTCTGTGGACTGGACAGGGCTGTCCGAGGGAGTGTTGTTGTTATTGTGGTTGTTGTTGTTATTCCATTTTGGGTTGTTAAGGAGCTTAGTGTGTCTGGGGCTCCGGGCAGAGTCCCTCCCACACTAGGTGGCCTTTTGTCTGGGCCTTGATGCTGGTTTGCCATGACAGCTAGTCTTTCACTGGCAGATCTTCCTGAGAGCTGGGCTTTAAGCGCATGCTCTCTGGAGTACTGCTGAAGGTGGGCTTCACTGGACAGCAGCAGGGCCAGCTGACTGCAGGCCACACTGGGCTTCGGTGAAGGTGCTGGACTAGAACGGATTTTCACCATGTTAGCCACCGCCTTCAGACGCTCCGCACAGGACACTGATTCAGCAGTTGTAGGAGCAGAGGGTGGCGTTGCACTGTGTGCTGAACGGGGTGATTCTGGGGGCCTGTCCTGACTGTGTCCCCGACGACTGTATGGTGTGTTGCTGTGATTTTGAAGTTTGCTCTTCCTCATTAGGCCCTTCAAGCGGCTCGAGGCTGTCCCATACACAGGAAGTGGCTCTTTGTCTGCAGGGGGTGCCTTGGATGGAGAGGAACACTCACTGGGGGGCTTAATAGAGTGCTGAGATAATGCCACACTCTGAAGGCGTGAGCTGAATGACTGAAGTAGGGAAGCCAACAGGGTGCTCTCCCCGGCATGAGGAGATCCTTCTAGTGACCCGTTTTGTAGGCCTCCCCCTTGGCCATTCAGCTCCATTGGGGGGGAACTCATCCGTTGGTTCCCTGGATCATTCCAGGCCCCAGAACGCAGTAGGCGGGCCTTCTTCAGGTGCTGTGAAGCACCTAGTGTGGGCCCATTGGTTCCAGTCTTAGGAGCTGTGGGGCCATGATTGGGCAGTTGGAATGGCCCGCCTACCTTGTCAGCCTGCTCTTGGTTGCTGTGGGCAGCTTCAGACCTTCCGCTTGCTGTGGCCCCAGGCCCGGCCACCACTGGATGCATCAGTAAACCTTCCAGATAAGTTAGAACAGCTGAATCCTTGTGTGTCTCAGGGCCAGGCTCCTCCCCATGAGTCATGTTCAATACTAGGATCCCCTCGTATGGTTCAGCACTGCTACAGGGAAACAAATCTCCACTAGGTCATCTGGTCCGACAGTGGCATGCACTTCCTAAACACCAAAAAGAGGGCAGGCAGTTGCACAGATTGAGTCTGCAGGGGGCTGAGGTATGCACTGCCTGGATGTGATCCCTTTCTGTAGTGGGCACAGTCAGCACTGTGGTGAAACAGCAACCATGGTTGGAGGCAATCTGGGGCAGGTGGGCCTTCCAGGCATTGTTGTATGCCTTTAAACACCGTATGATCCCAGAAGGCCCAGCTCTACGCTTATGTGAGACGCGACTGAGGAGTCAGCGGGAATTCACCACAAAGATGTTGACACATTCCGTGGCTGTGGATGTTTGGGATGTCTGTTCTACGGCCTGGCTGTGGTTCTGTCAGTGGCGCCTTTCAGCTTTGCAGATCTCTCATGGGGGACCTATGGGAGTGAGTGAAAGAGAAAAGAGGGAGGGAGAAAGAAAAGGTTGGGTGAAGAGAAAAAAAGAGAGAAAAAGGAGAAACTGTGTGAGAAAGCAGGGATTTGCACAGCACTATATCACATTCATTTCACCACCTTGTCTGCCATCTCTGTTACTTAGCAACATTTCAGATTGACTGCACACAGCTCCTTTTCCTCTCTGCACTCTCCCCTTGCAGCCACTGAACAGACGACAAATGTAGATTAGGTCTGATTGGATCCAAATTGAAAATTCAAGCCCACTACCTTGAAAACATTCAGGTCTTGAGCCGTAAGCCCCTCACAGCAATGTCTTTCAAAAGTGAAGGGCCTTGTGAGAGCTGTGAATAATTTCTTATGCAGCTTGTCATTTCAGTGGATTATCCCCCCGTACCACCTCCTGCTCCTTATGCACTTGAGCAGCATCTCACACGACGCAACCCTCAGTCTACACAAAGCAAAAGCCACCCACTTGCACACAAGTAACCATTTAAGTATTCATGCCTGAGCATAAGCATGAATATGTGTATGAGAACATGCATGCGTGTACATGCATATTCTTAAACATACACAGGAAGAGTCCTAATCTTTCTGACGTCTCACTACTGTATTATCTTTATAAACACCTGGTCAGTGAGAATCCTTCATCAAGCTTATCTCTTTGGTTCCTGGATTGTTTTAAGATGAGAAGGCAATAGCAAGACATGAAGTGACTGATGTTTACAGGTACAGTACAAAGGCAGCGGAGAATCACGGCAAGGCTATAGCTAACAGACATGCTGTACTCGACCGTCAAGTATGTTTGTGTGTGTATTGAGGGTTGGGGTGGCTTAAGGATCAGGTGCACCTGTCACACCACACCACTGTCAGGAGGGCAGAGCCGGTGACACCGGGGTGAGCATTGTGCCAGTTGCCATGACAGTGTCAGTGGCGCTGCCCTGGGAGACCTCTGCTCTGAACCCTGTCAGCGTGGTTTCCGTGGATACAGGACACCTCCGACAGTGCTGGCCGCATCCCATAAAGGTTAATTAATACAGCATTTCCACCTCGCCTCAGCTGCTGTCCGTGTCCTTTCCCGATGCTGTCCTCACCTTTGGTGTCCGCTGAGTGGACCAACATAGCAGGTCACACAACAGGACAGCAGCCCTTGATTATGACGAAAGGCTATGGCAACCCACGCAGCCACCAGCCTAAATACTTCACAGAGAGTAGCAGCAAGGGCCAAAACCAACAAGGCAGCATAGACTTCAAATTGTGCTGAAATCATTCCAAGGTCCACAGGTTGTTATGACAATAAGGGCCACACAGTGGTACTTTTAATTCAACCTTGAAAACGAGTTGGGATTAGAAAGTGGATTTCAGTTGATCGGGACACAAATAAGTCTAAGTAGGAGTAAACAATCAGGTTATCTATTTTAAGAACCCATCATCCACAGGTTGATGAGATACTTCAGAATGTGTCACATCATATACAATTACCTAATTGAGATTGTCCCATCAGCATCAATTACAGTTCAAGGATGTTTTTAAACTGTTGACCTGAATCCGACAACAACAAAAGCCAACCTGGTCACCCTGGGCCATCTGACGTCTGCTGTCATGCTAATCTTAGATGCTCCGGATTAGAGCTTTTTTCCCGCCAGTGAGCTTGATGCAATTATAATATAATGCCCTGTAACATCACATTCGATCAGCACAGTAAACATGTACACATGTTTACCTTCACCACAACTTGGAAAAATGAAAAATATGCCATGATACAGCCCCCCAGTTAGTGACAGAATATGTGAAAGGAGAAAAGAAACGCTGACATGGTTTCAACATTGGAAATTCTGTTAATCTCTTTGCTGCTGGCAGTGAACCTTTGGAATTACAGTTGACCTTGTCTATGTTTTTGCCCAAAGAAATTTCAATACAGAGCAGACAAGGCACACGGCGCTACATTAGTTTATATACAACGGAGCTGCTACGTTCACTATCTCACATAAAGCATGAATTACTCTGTAAACAAAGTGGGGGACCTTCAGGCTCTTGAGAGACATATAATGACAGAGCCGATGTCAGAGAGCCCTGCTACAGCAAGGGCAAGAAAAAATATGTTCTCTTCTGTGACAGTGCTCTGGTAACAAATAAATGACTTTAATATAGGGAAAGCTGTCCTCTATACTGAGCCCCTAAAGCATGCAGCCCTCCTCCTTCTCTCTCTTGGATTGTGTGATGTGTGCATTACTATTACATTATCTCCCCTGGTGTATACATTGAAAATTACCTTACACATCTGTTAACATGTCATCTCATTGGTAGTGGCACCCAAAAAGCCTGACCTCCTCCCCCCCCCTCCCTCCCCCACAGCACCAATGAGCTGCTCTACGGTTTCTGTGGTGATTATCCATTATCCTTGACAATGTCAGCCAATGACAGAGCAGGCACCATTCTAAAGTGATTTTTACCCACTACAGTCGGCCATGTACATGTGAGAGGGAGGGCAAGTGATGGGGAGGGGTGAAAGCTTCATCATCCCCTGGCTGGTCGAGTCTTCGTCTGTTTCTCCCTCTGTCTCGCTTCTCTTGTACTTAAAAGACACCGGGAACAGGAAAGGTCACTGCACCCTCAGCCGCTTCCTAAGATATGTGGAATTACCAGAAGGCCAACATGAAAATGTGCCAATGCAGAGGTCACGGATTAGATCCCACAATGTGACCTTCGTTCCCTTCACTGACCTCCAGATAACACCCCCAACCCCACCCCCCACCCCTCCTCCACCCACTGACACGCAGGCATGAACAGACTTGCCTTTCTTTATCTTAAAAAAGTAAGTTCCTAAATGACCTTCATTGTCAGGAATGGTAATCCATTTAAGCCATTTAAAATGTATGAGACCAAACAAAAGAATTAAAAAGGGGAAGAGCCAAAGGAGCGGCAGTTAAAGTCAAGGTCATTCATGCCGCCAAGGCTTTTCCACTTGATGCAACAGCTGGTGTCCATGCAAAGCTCTGGGCGTTAATAAAAAGTGACAATGCTGCCCGAGCGGTGTGTATTACTAATGTCTGACACCAGCCTGGCAGATGTGTTCTCCCTGCATTTAAGGGGAGTCAAGGTTAAAGGAATTTAAAAAGAAGAGGCGATGCCTAAACACTATTATATCATGTAATCTGCAGCCCAGCCCTGCTGCACATACTCAACAGGGTAGCTCACTTACACATGCGGCGTGACCGCTATTTGTAAATTCAATATGGCCTGACATGATTAAATAAGACAAAACATAAGCTACCTGACCAAATGTAGTTGTTGCAAGCCTTCCACAAGTGAACGAGTGCGCCGGAGGAAAGTTGAATTAAAAGCTCCTGTTCACCTTGAGAGAGGTAAACAAGAGAATAACATGCTACCAAAACAGCAGGAGAGCTATAGCGAGAAAATGTTTTTGCAGATAAGTCAATCAGGGCAAATAACACGGAAATGCAATACACAGACACATGCACACCCACACAATGAGAACTAGGGCACTCTGACCCACTTCTTAGGACGCATTGACCAAACAAGTCATGCATAGCACACACACCCCCCCATGTGCGCACACAGAAACCTGTGAATGTACCCCACATAAAGGAAATGTGATACATGAATACTGAAAAGTCAGACCTCTCATGTTAAGTAGCACAGGCGATCCATTGGGAACAACCATACTACTCAGAGCACTTGAGAGTGAGGAACAGCGTGTGATGACTGAAAGCTAACATTTCAGACTTGGACTAAAATGGGACCAGAGTACTAAAGATCTTGGCCTGCATCTGGCGTTGGATGAGGAGCATGGGGGCGGATTTTAACTTCATCTGTACTCATCAGTACAAAGAGTTCTTGTGGTCGAGAGAGAGAGAGAGCATAGAGGAATTCATGCACACTGATGAGTCATCTAAGCGGTTCAGAGCCCAGCTGACTGTCAGAGGACCCAGCCAACTAGCCAGTGCAATATCGCTTCACTGTATCATAGACCCAGACAGCCTTTCCCCTTCCCTTACGTGCCCAGGTTCGCATGGATGTGCTTACAAAAATGTTTGTATCCATAGTAAATATTTGTGTGCCATTTGGAAGACCCACCCAAGGGCCATTTCCTGAGTGGCTGCGAATTAGTGCATCAATTAAACACATACACACACACACACACACGCACAAACACACACATTCCTTCTTAATGAGCCGTGGCTGCCATCAATCTATACCCGATTCATTTCTATTGGGCTCCGAGGTAATCTTCTGCTTACATCGTCTGTCCAAAATGGTGCTCATTTCCCTCCGAAACAACACACATTTTCCATTTGTAAACACTGGTGCTGGAAATAGGAACAGCTGATTGCCCCATAGCCAGCATGCCAAAAGGCAGAGCTAGGCTTTTGAAGCAGACTGCAGTGGTGATGTCTGAAGGGAAATGGGCCACTTTGCAATTGAGATCAAATGTCCCACTGTCAGGCTGCCCTGAAAGCTGGATAAAACCAGCTAAAAACCTTGGCCTTTAATGAATCATTCCATAATATCCTTGGCATCAGCCCTAAGATGGCTATTGCCGTGAGTCAGCAAGATGTCTGCCTTTATTGGGTTAAAGGAGTCTTGCTTTTTTTCCCCCTCTTTTCACTGTGAGTAATTTGGGATGGTTTGGAGTAATATGGTGTGTGACAGAGGTCTGAGCAACAGAAAAAGAAGAGGACATATCTCTGCTACCATTTTGCCTTTCATAATGCTCCCATTGACCTACTTTCTACTTTTCAAATCATCCTGATGCTTGCCCTGAGTGAGGCTGGAGAATGATATTACACAGTACAATGGGTTGTGAAGGGACATTCCGATATAATCATCTAAATCACAACTGGTATACATATTATATATTTTATCCTCTTGTATCTAAATAATACAGACCTGTTCAAAGTCACAGGATTAATATCATTTTTACCAACCAATTAAATCCATTTAATTGAAAAAACATATAATAATCATATGAAACCTCTTCAGGGAAAATCTCTCAAGCAACAGCGATCTCACATGTCAATGAGCAGGAGACCTACGTCTGGTCCTGATGCCTGACCCAGTACTCACAAGCAGTAGCTGGTGCAACCAACAGCCACACACTCAAAATATCCCTGACAGTTGCAGAATCTAAATTAGCATCCAGGTTAATAGCTCAGTAGCACATTAGGTAATTATTAAGTACTGCCATGCAATAAAGTGTACCATCCTAAAGAACTAACCAGGTAAAAGCTTGGCATTATGTATACATGTCTGAAATATATGTAACAAGCTAATGGGGAGAAAACACACAGGCAAAAAATGTGCACTGACAATTAAAAGGTTTTAACTCCAACTCATGGAAGTAAATGAAGTAAACACACCGAATTTAGTAAATGGTACTAATTATATTTCCCCCCATAGTATTCCATAGTGGCGCAATATGTGTATTATGTTTGCCATCCTGTCACCCCAAAGGACCTCACGCCACACCCTGTTGTTACAACACGACTTGAGGAGGGCTAAGCTGTAGACAGGTAAAACCAGCTATAATACCATGCCTCATGTGATACCTTTTGAAGCAAAGCACTGAACGAAAACAAACAGAAAATATATTCTACCACTGATTAAGCTCGGATTACCCTGAGTCAATTACAGTAACATCACTACAAAGCCGAGTACTACAGTGAGTAAACACTTACTGCAAAGTGTTTTTTTTTTTTTTTAAATGGAGGCGTCCTAAATAACATCCATTGTTCCACATAAATAAGACACACACTTTATTTCTGTCAGAAATCATTTATATGCCAATGAAACACGCTGATAGGACCATTGTGATCGCGGAATCCAAGTGTTTATTATCTCAGACATTCATTTCTAGAATTTACACCAGATTAATTGACTTGCTAAACAAGACAAAAAAGAAAAATCACATTCACCACCTTTGTTAATATGCACGGCCAAGGGGACGACATGACAACACGGGTGAGTAATAATGGTCATAAGGTGGTGGCCCATATTAAAATACGAACTGAAACGTGAATAAAGATGGTGAGGATTAACTAAAGCAGTTTGTTGTTCACAGATGTGATTTCAAGATCATATTCTCCAGTGGATCCAGGGATACATCCATATTCTATATACACCAGGAAAACACTGCATTTAGCTTGACTTGCTCCACACATTCAAGTCATTTAAGTCATTTACATCCTCAGTACGTCTTAATGGCTAAGAAACATTCAGCATGAGTGAGTTATTTCCTTAATCCAAGTATAACTGGACAATTGATGGAAAGCCATTACTCTAATTAATATAAGAGTTCTCCAACTCCGATTAAGAAACCCAGATAATGCAATTGGACTTGTATACACCTTAATCGGAGTTAAATTAGATGCATGTGTACATACTCCACACATGCTGGTGTATGACTCCTGAATAAAAAACCCTAACAAAGCCATTTGCAAAATAAAAATACAATCACAGTAGAAGAATCACCAGACCAGGAATATGGCAGAAACTCAGAGAAATGTCCATTTTTGGAAAGATAATGAGTCTTCGCTCACTATCCATCTTGTTGTTTGAAAACGTTCCCATGAGGAACTCAATTTTTTTCTGTAGCATGTAAACTCAGGCAAGGACAGAAGTCCAGTAAGACACCAGAAACAATTTTTAAACATAGCTCGATTAGGCTGTGCATGATGACGCACTGATTGGTCTTCACTACTAGCTCCAGTAGGGCCGTTTGAGGGCTGATTTTTGCTTTGTTTGTCTAGTAGTCGCGGATGAGCCGCCCCAGTCAGGGCCTCATTATTTCCATTTCATCCCATTCTTGTGATTGCGATATTTCAGGAACGCCTTCAGGGAATTTCTTCAAATTTGGCAAAAAGCATCCACTTTGACTCAAGGATGAACTGATTAGGTCTTGGTGGTGAAAGGTTAAGGTCACGATGATCTTTTATCCGTCCTATTTTGGTGAACACGTTATCTCAGGAATGCCCAGAGGGAATTTCATTACATATGGTACAATATCCCTTTTTGATTGACATGAAACAATAGGTAAACACAGGTGTTACCATTGATACGGTGTGAGGTTCTGTTCCATTCAGGTAAAACAGAGTCACAGTGCTGCTGTCTTGCATATTGGCTCACTGAAAAGCCACTAAATGGAACCTTAATTAGTAGCATTGGTAAGACCTGTGTTTACCTCCTAGCTCATGTCAATATTGCTGCCGTAAAAGCTGAATTAAAGTTCACTGTGACCTCACAAATCATCATATGCCAATTATGCCAGGATGTAAACAGTAACTTGACTGGTGCAACTATTAGGTGGTATTGCTAGTTGGAATTGAAAAGAAAAATAGGTGCTTAATTAATTTACAATGACCACACTTATTGACCCAGAACGAGTTTAAAATAAATAATCAAATAAAAATAATAATTTAGAAAATAGTACAAATGTGAGGTGTCATGTGCCACTGATGTGAAGTTGACTAAGATGGGTAGGCCATTGTTACTGATGAAAAAGGAAAGCAGTAAATTCATATATATTGAAATTCAAGTCAATTCTGGTTGATTGTACTCAGAGTACAGCTGGGTTTCTATCAAAGCAGAGGTTAACTGCAATTAATTGCCATCACCTGGCAGCCCAGGTGTAATCAGTCCCTGATTGAACAGCCAGACTGAAAACCAGCAGGGCTCTGAAGCCCGGTGACCACAATTGAACCCATCATTTTAAATGATCGGCAATGTTGACGGAAATTATGTTCCATAAAAACAGTATATAATAATAGTTGGGATATTTTTTTTCCTCCCTGTTGTTGCTTTTGGATTGATTGGGTCGCCTTTACTGTAAGCGCAAATTGTCATCCTAGGTGTAGACAAGAACGAGGCCAAGGCTTACAGGAAATGAGTGTCTCGTCTCAGTCAGCCATTGACTATTAAATCAGAGAGACACAGACAAGGCCAACATCCTGACTGCAACCAGCATATTATTTTGCTGTAATGAAGGAGACCGAGAGGAGAAAGAAAAGTATCCAGTGCTAAACGTAGTGAAGGAAAAAAAAAAAAGAAAGTGCTCAGCGGGGTAAAAAGAGAATTCCACACTGAGCCAAATGCTAGCACACGTATTCTGCTGTGGTTGGGAGGTGAACGCAGACACACATCATGCTCCCGTACCTTGTCATCCTTAGCTGTGGAGGCTGATACAGGTAAAGTGCAGTAATCAATTTGCTCTACTGGCAGGAGTGCTCCTTTAGAATACTAATCAGGCTCCCGCCCTCCCCTCTTCCCTTGTTCTCGCCATCCCTCCGCTACTCCGCCCCCCCCCTCCCGTCTTTCTCCTTCCTCGTTCACCTTTCTCATGACTTGACACCCCCCCAGTGCCCCAGACCTGACCAAATGCTAAAGGAGGGCGGGCTGTCTTCTGCACAGATAACTGCTGCCACTAATCAAGCCTACGTGCACCGGGGCGTGGGATTAAAAGAGCTTGCACAGCTTGACTCAGGCGCTGAATGGTGTTAGCGCGCGCACACACACACACACGCACACACACACACAAGCAAACACACACGAGGTCAAAATAAAAAACCTATAGGGAAGCCAGCAGCGTCTCGTCCTAGAAACACACACACACACGCATACCCACAGACACACACGCACACAAGCAGACGCACAACACAACGCAACACAACAAGGTCAACTTAAAAGCTGATGTTAGGTGAACATTCTCGGGCTATAAAAGAACACACACAAGAAGATTAGATCTAAATTTACTCCGCCAGTCAAAACGGGACTCGGTGGTGAGCCACCCATCTCTATCTCTCAGAACACATGTCACGCAGGGAGCTGCAGTGTTGTGCACATCTAAAGCGAAAAAAAGGGGAACAAACTCGACTGTGAATTGACAGGGCCTTAATTCCTGTTCTTTTTTTATTTGGAGAGATGGCAGAATGTGTGTGTGTGTGTGTGTGTGTGTGGGGGGGGGGGGGGGGGGGGGGGGGGGTCTCTACACCAAATCAAACACATACCGGAGTTGCCTGGAGGCTGTAACAGAGCGTCCTCAATGTTACACTGTGTGTACTCACATGTATATGGGCAAGCAATAGGGGTGTAAGTGTGTGTGTGAATGTGTGTATATGTGTGTGTGACAGAGAAAGAGAGACAACGCCACCCTATGCATCAGCAGGGATATTTCATTATGTACATAACGAGTGCCATTAATCGCTCTTAACAAGAGGACACAACCTCACCTTGGCAGTCTAACACGCACAGCAGGAAGGTGGGGGTGTGTGTGTGTGTGTGTGTGTGTGGAAGGGGTGGGGGGGTATCTATAGTGTGCACAGAAATTAAAATTCACCACACTCAAGGATCCGTCGCCTCCTTTTGACCGACCACATCGCGGCCTGGGGGCGTGTGTGTGGAGGCAAGCCAGCAGCCGCATATAAGTTGCTCGTCTGATAGACACATAAAAACACATAGAGAAGTGGGGGGGGGGAAGAGAGAAGATGAAGAAGTAGAAGAGAAGGAGGGAGGGGAGGAAATAAATATATAAATAAAAGTGGGGGGAAAATGCCGCAGTGGCGGATGCCAGCGGGGGCTCATGCCCTTGACATACTGACACGGGCGCGGGGGGAGGGAGGGAGGGAGGGAAGTGCTGTCATGTGACACTCTTGTCATTCGCTTGTCCACCGCCTGCCCGCCCGGCCACCTGGCATACCCCCCCCACACACACACACACACCCACACGCACACACACACACCAATAACTCGCCCACCTTCGTACGACCTCATCCTCCGCTGACCTGACGCCGCTTGCCCCCTCCCTCCTCCACCTATGCCCACCAACGCCACCCGCCCCCCACCTCACCGAACCTCCCACTCCGCCCCTCTGCAGTCCTAGCACCCACTGCCCGCCCCACCCCTAGCGCTCTGCCCCCCTCCCTCCCCTCTCCGTCCCCCGCGGCTGTGCAGCAAGGTCAGGCGGGTCACCGTGTCCTCATCTGTAATCCGCTGCCATTCGTCAGCAGCCTCGGCCTGGGCTGGAGGAGAGGCAGGCGCTCCGACGAGGGGAGAATGCCCAATTAGGCAGCTGTCACACACACACACACACACATACACACACACACATATAGACACACAGCAGTGCAGAGCAGGAGAGAGAAAGAGAGGAAGGGAGGGAGGCTGCAGAATCAGCCTACTGTCCACAGACAGAGGAGGGGGGATTGGGGGGGTATACATGAATCCTTTCAGCTGTGAGTGTCTGTGTATTGTTTTGGTGTGTGTGTGTGTGTGTGTGTGTGTGTGTGTATGTGTATGTGTGTGTGTCAGTTGAGGGGGTCAACTACAGTTTAGACATGTATGACTACTATCTGAGGCATGTCAGCGGGAGGAGCAGCGTGGACACACTTTTGAGTACAGTAGTTAAATTTAAAGTTTACGACAGGTGACCATTCCTATCACGGTATCTCTCTTATCTCTAAACAGGAGATTGATGAGATGATCAGGGAGAAGTAGTTGGCTGCTACTGGGGACAGAGAATAATCAGTTCCGTCTAACAGCCAGTTGATCATTTAAACAAATTCAGAGCCTGGGTCAGCACGTCCCCAGCCAGAGTGGACTATGGACTGGAGGGAACGCACCAGACTGAAAATCCTTTACAGTCTCGGACTAGCGGCAGATATCAAATGGGTGACAAATATCCCATAATTGGATCATTCATCACGGGCGAACACATCTGTTTTGAGTAATGGGAAAACTAATCAGCAAAAATGATACAGAGACGACTCCACGCCAGACACCGGGAAGATTTATGCTAGAGCGATTCAGGACTCATGCCTGTACCTATTGATTGTTTAGTCTAACTGCTTTTTCGTTTAATCAAAAGAAAGAGTGAAAATGGTACTATGCCAGCTGGGAGACGAACAGGTGTGATCGGTGCGACGCAGCGGGTTTTATTTTATTTATTTTTTTTGCCCGCTGGAGAGACTGGAGTCTTTTTTTCCACGCTCTTTTCTATCCCGAATCCCACCTTATGTGGCAAAGTTCATCAGGGTTCAGTGGAGCTTCAAATCCAGCTTTGAGTGGTTAGTGTTCAAAAGGATTGCGTCACAAGTGCGAGGGACACTTATCCAGTAAATCCTGTCTGAGTAGAAAGTACAGTTCATAGGGACTTAGGCTAGATGTCATATCAGCTGGATACATATGTTCCTCCACCCCCAGGGGGGAAGATTTCCACTACAGGTGTCTGGGGTCTGTCCTGCCCGCTAGACGCTCAGCCTAACCTACAGTACACATGCAAAATAGAAGAGAGAGGACCGTGCAGACAGGAGGGGGGAAAAATGTCCAGTTTCATTACTATAGTTAGAGCATGCAAAGGGGATAAACAGTGAAATCCCCTGAGCAACACACCACACAAAGGACTTTCTCTGCTGCAATTTGAATGTCAATTTATTATTCATCACTGGAAGTGACTTTTTCCAAGGTACCTACACTCTCATTCTCTATCTGTATTCTGTGTATTCTGTAGAAAACCCCTTAACACTTTGTGGTCATATATATGACAATAATAGTAAAGGAATAAAACACATATATTCTGTATATTCAAATATATCCTATACATTTCAATTAACAGGGAAAAACAGCAGGTAACACTGTATGATAAGACTTGCTTTTAGAATTCATGAGCAGAGTACAACATTTATAACACACTATAGTTAGAATCAGAATACAAGGACATTTTTAAGCGTTATAAAACAGATAGGTCAAATCAAGCAATCTGATTGGTTCTCAGCCAATTTTTTTTTTTTGGTATGGACAGATTTAGCTACTAGGGCTGCAAACTTACCCTGCATTTTAAAGCTAGTCAGCGCTGTGTCACACTGGCACAGCTGATGGGGGAGTAGGAGTAGTAACTTATGCACTATGAATCCTACAGAAGGAAAAAAAGGGTCTTTTTTTTTTTAAGAAATAAATAAATAATTTTCAATATTGACTTATACAAACCATTTAAATTGGAACGTGTATTTTTCTTTCATATTGCCATACTTGGTAACCCTTTTTGTAAAACCCTTAGCTGTGTATAATGAGCATATATAGCACATATAGCTATTGCCTACGTTAAAGTGGTCATTCATGATAAACTGGCCTTTAGTTGTGTGTTATAATCATTAACACCTGCTAATAAATACAAAATATGGGAATTAAAGTCTCCTGAAACGCAGATCAACACCAGCCTTCCAACTGATTTAGGACCAGGTAATATTAGGCATATTCTCTTTTATTCTTTTTTTTAATTTTCCTGATATTGAATTGGCCGTGATTACCTTTGGACATTTATAATGTACAATGTGATTTGCTCTCTTCTTCCTTTAATGACTTCCTTGCTAATCGCACAGCTGTTTACATGCTTTTCAGACCTGCTAGTCACTGTAGTTTAGTCAGTTAACGACAGCTTCTCTCTCTGCTGCTCAGATTTTTCATACCATATATGCATTTGATTATTTTTAGCCATACTTCCAAAGGCTTTAAAGTAAAGTTTTACCAAATGGATCCCATTTCTGAATTAATTTAGTAAGAGTCAAATACCTTACTTGACATTATATGTCACTGCACTCCCTCCGCTCTCCTTTCAACACATCAAATAAGACCACTTATTTGATGTGCTGGGAAAAAAAAAGTCTAGCATTAACTGCATTCAGTGAAATACAATGTAAATTCTATCTCTACTGCTAAATAAAGATGGCTGACAAATGCAATCCAATCCTACTGCTAAAATTTGGAACAGTGTAATCAGAGGGGGAATACCGCAATAACCTATGAGACAAGAGACACTATTAAAGTTCATTAAAGTTCAGTGTAAAACCCCTATCAGGTCCCACAGACACAGTACATGTCCCCTATGGGAATAGACTTTTGAAATTTCTGTTAGGCTGCATCACTGCGCGACTCCACCTAATCTCTGTGATTGTTATTATAATGACTCAGTGTTTTGTCGGCCAGTTCTTGCTCCGTTCTTCCAGCACTGAAAGTACCTAAAGTGCTCCCAAAGTCTAAAGATTGTAATCTGTGATGTCATATTGATGCATAGCCCCAAGCAGCTCCATTAGCGGCCTGGGAGACTGACTTTGTGGACTCATACAATGTCTGCCTGTACTTTTTACATCTACGAGGAAATTTAGATGATAGTAAGGCTATTAGTTCTGTTCCAGAAAACATAGCCTTATCTTTGTCCAAACATCACACACTTTACATTCACCTTGTACCCTTCTTTTCCAATCCACTGTAGGTGAGCAGTATACTGGTATGGATGATGAAAGCTGCACTAGTCCAGGAGAATAACACATTCACATCTCGAGATGCAGCTGCATAGAAGAATAATTACATTATATTTATAATTTGATACATTATTCAGGGGAATCCTCTTCAGCGGGGTCAGAGGTCAGGGTGACCTACATAACAGAGGCCCTGGAACTCCCTGGAACACCAACCGGCTGCCATAAACACATCTCTGATAAATACAGCTATGTGCTGTCGTACAAGATGAAATTGTCACCATGCGGCCACAGTGCAATAGTAGTGGGCACTGCAAGCTGATACCCCATTGACCAATGCACACATGACTACACTGTAAACACAAAGTGGACGAGCAGGTCAGCCCATGGATACTAGACACCACACTCTGCTATTGGGATGATATTCAGTAATGGGGTTAAGGGCTGGGCGATTTGGCCTCGGAACAGAATCTCAATTTCTTTTTCTAGCTAACGGATCATTTTAATTAAAACCTAAATTTGAGACCTTGACAACGTAAAAACGACAAAATTAAAATAAACACTTCTTCAATAAACCCAATAGATCCTAACAGTTTCATTAATCTCTTATTTGTGTAAATTTGTGTAAGTACTGCAGGGAAATGAAAAGATCTAATTCTAATAAAATAAAATCACGTTAATGATCTCAAAAAGCATCAGCACTAATAAGTAGTGCCAATTTAATTTGAAAAAACACTATCAAAATATGGAAGTCATCACAATTAAAATGATATATTACAGTGATTCTAACTTAAGATAAGAATATACCTACATATACATTCATGACTACAAAATACTATCAGGAGTATGTGCTGTTTCATAATATTTAGTGTTTCACCAGGCACACAATCTATATTAAAGACCAGCTGAAATGAAAAATATATTTTTAATCCTTTTAGATCACATCCCTGGTCATATTAAAAACTTATTTAATGAAAAAAACAAAAGAAAAACAGTTGCTTCGTATTTTTTAGCCACTGTTATTGGCCCAACACATGCTAGGACACGCCCACTTTTCAATGGTCCAATCCATTTCCTCTCAACGTTTTGTCCCGCCTGTTCATACTGGAAAGAATGAGTCACGATACAAATGTCAGATACTATCTCACGCAAACTGTATTTATTGTCAATTTTGTCATTATTTATGATTATTTTTTCCAATTATCATTTCAAGAAAGGGACACCATTACAGTATAGTATGCGTACCAGTCAAACCTATACCAGTCTACCTATATCTTCCTGTTCTTTTGAATGAGAACGTTTTGATTGGTCCAACTTCACAGCAGACAGACTTGTCAAACTCAGCACAGATGTTACTAATAGCATTAAGTTCTGTTCAATTAGCCCAGTAAGTCAGGACAGCGCGACAGGGAACCTGCATGTGCGGGACCAGGACCCAGAAACTCAAACAGCTACATGGAACTCAGCCATCCGTCATGTTATTATTTACACCTGCGCTTCTGGGTGGGACGGCTATGTTCAGTAATCTGCATTCCCCCACTGACCACAGTCCAAGTGTATTTATGACTTGTGGGAAACACTGCTGCTAAATGAGCACTTCGGGAACCCACCGGGAAAGTAGGATAACATAGTTTTACAGGCTTGACCTCATTAAATGCTTAGTAATTGTAAAAAACATTGTTACAAAAAAAAAAGGTATAAACATTAAACTCCCGGACCTGTGACCACGCTGCTAATATCCATCCGAAACCACCTGCTGATGCACCATAGTGAGACCTATAGAGTACAGGCTGCTGCTTTGGCGTGAAGGGTGATTGGTCAAAAAAAAAAAAAAAAAAGAAAGTAAGAAGGTGAAATTCACTTAAGATGAAACTCACTTTAGCCTTAAACCCTCTGGTGACGAATATTTGGAAGCAACCGCCGTTGGTTTGCTGTCCCTTTAAATAACTTTAAGACCTTTTTTCTCTTCTCTACCTCCCTCCCCTGAGGTTTATCACTGTGACTCCTCTCTCTTCCACACACACGCGCGCGCGCGCGCACACACACACACACACACTCTTGTATGTGAGGCTGGCAACTACAAAGCAGTTAGCCAAGCATCTCTTGGCTCTGTGCAGAGAGAATAAGACACTCTCATTACTGCCCTTAAAAAGCTCTTGCCCTCGCAAAATCCACTGTAGACCCAGACACTGGTGCAGAAAGTCGCAGGAAAGATTCAAGGAGTTAAAGGCTTCTTTTTTTTTTCCCCCCTTACAACTCAATTCTGTTTGGCGTGCGAGTGTGTGTGTGTGTGTGCATGTCTGTGGTTGATGGCTTTCTGCCTCTGCCCCCCCCCCTCCCTCCCTCCCTCCCTCCCCGTTCCCCTTTCCTGTTCCTCTTTAATGTCACAGGGCTGGCTCATATGACCTTGAGCAGCAGCATTGGCACGGCAAGAGCGAGAGCTGCCTCGCCTGCGGGCGCCCTTGAACTGGATCTGCAAGACAAAAAAAAAAAATAAAAAAAAAAAAAAACCTTCATGCAGCCTGATAGACATCTCAGCCCTCCTCCTCCTCCTCCTCCTGCCCCCCCACCCCCCACCTCACCTATCCTCCCCCCTTTTCTCCTCAGCTCTTTTATTCAATCTACGCCACTCCTTATCTGTTCCCCCTGGTGGGAAGAGATTTATCAGGATGCTGTATCTTTAACCTCTCTATCAGACGGAGATAGAAACAGAATTTCAAAATGTCTGACTGGCCTGCATGGTTTTATTTTTAAACCCGCGCCGCCTCCTCCTCCTCCTCCTCCTCCTCCTCCTTCGTGCACAAGCCCTGTGCCATTTCAGGAAAAGGGGGTGAAGGTGGGTGGGTGGGTGGGGGGGGGTTGTTGCTTTATGGAATACACCTGTGTGATTAGATGGCCGGCCACTCAAGAGGTGTTGTTTACGCACAAGGAAATTCCAGAAGTGTTTCCTCCCCTGCTCTGCTCCGAGCCACTGGCACACAGTGACCTGTAGCTTCAAAACAAATATCGCAGTGTCTGTTCCAAGAACGAACGTCTGGGCTCAGCGGCCAATCAGGTTTCTCCGATTCTGAGAGGCGTGGGGGGGGGGGAGGGGGGTGTCTCGGAGCCAATGTTTTGACAGGTTGACGATGACCTGCTGGGTCTCAATGAAGACCTCCGATTCTCCAGAGTAAACACCGCGGACAGAGCCGAGTCCGGAGTCCGAAGTCTGCCTCTGCGGTGTCAAAACGCCGCTCCTGCGTCGAGCATATCCTACTGTAAAAGCACAAGGTTTTTTTTTTTCCCTTTTTTCTTTTTTTTTTTATCAGCATGCAAATATTGCGGCACCCTCCCTGTGACTGCGACACAGGCCACCGAGGTTCAAATAATACGGTAAATATTTGCATTGCCCTGTTAAGACGCAAGCGTGTTCGCTTCCCGGGTTGTTTGAAAATTCATAGAAGACCTTTTCTTTTGAACGCACGCTGCACATTGCTGTGTGCATGTGTGTGTTTGTGTGCGCGCGCGCATGTGCAGAGGATGGTATTGGCGGGTTTTGGACACTCGGAGACTGGCCTACGCCCTCCTACTGCTTCTCTTCATGCCTGACCTTTCAAAACTGTAATGTTATCACATGTCATAACGCAGGCCTGCTGGAAACCATCTGTTAAAGGCACCGTGGTGGCTCCCTATCACTGAAAATAAATAAATAAATAACAACAAAATACTGGCTGGAGTGGCCGAGTACTGGTTCTGACTGGTTTCTGACTGGTTTTACTGCTCAGCATGTCTCACCTTCACACACACACACAGACACAGGCACACTCATACACCCCCTCAGAGGCTGTTGTTGAGCGACACGAGCCTTGAGCAGTCTCCTCAATTAGCATTAAGGGGCTTTCGCACAAAGACATGAAGTTCTGGGGCTAAGAATAACATTAGACAGGTCTGCTGCCCCGCCAGTGGCAGGGGCTCTGGAGCTGTGGCACTGAGGAGAGCCGGGACGTGTGTGTACTAACCGGAGACTTCAGCCTGCTAATCCGATCCCCACCACCACCACCACCACCACCACCACTCCCTTATGCCATGTTTAGCCCCCCACCCCGGGATATTATGTTAGGTTTGTTAGTGACACCTTGGCTAATGTTAATATAATAACAACATTAGCCGGGGCTGAGGAAAAAAAAAAAAGCGCTAATAAACCTTCATTCGCTGTGAAAAGCCGCCTGATCAAAAACTCAAATCTAGTTTTCATATCGGGGGAAGATTGGTGTGTTTGAAATATTAAAAAGACCCACTATAGTATAGTCTCCCCCCCCCCCCCCCCGCTCCCTCCCCTCTCGTCGAAGAGCCAAAGCAGTTGTGGAGGCATCACAGTGTCCTGGGAGATTCATTACAGGCAGATTTGTTCCACATAGTGAAATATGAGTGAGCCATACTGCCTGAAAATTGCATCGCTCCATAAGCGGGACCCCAAAGCGAGAACGAGACCCCCCCCCCACCCCCACCCCTACCCTCGACTTTCAGTTCGGAAAAAGGTCTTAGTTCAGTACGACAGGCGCGGCAATTATCCGTGAGGAGGAGATCAAAACCCCCCACCCCTCCCCTCCCCTCCCGGTGTTTATCCCGCTTTGTCCGGGAAGCAACTAGGAAGACGCTGAAGGAAGCGAAACAACAAGTGACGGCGTGATGGCTCGTGTGAAATCAAAATCGAAAACGTGTAGGATTTAATTGCCCAGCGGGCCCGATGAAAGATCAACACGAGCGAATACGCCTGGCTCTGACATCAGCCATCAGTCCGCTTTAGCTGGTTCTGTTTTTTTGGAAAGAACACACAGTTCAGGAGTTAAATAAAAATCTTATCAAAACCCCATATTTTGGTCAGGGGAAAAAAAAAAAAAAAAAATCTCACGAGGGCTCATGTAAGCAAATTATCTATTCACATGTCTGGCTTTGGCACAGATGATATGCAAAGAGGTCATTGCAGCTGAATAAGCATCTGTATTGCTCATTTCTAAACCACAGTTGAACTTGGTACGGTAAATAACCTGACCTGAATAAAGCTGCAAATCTGGGGAGGAAACGGGTTATATTTAGCAAACAGCAAACCCGCGTGTCAGAGAAAGAGAAATGTGAAAAGATCCTTTACTTGAAAAAAAAAAAAAAAAAAGGAGTGCGCGTGTGGCTCGGGCTTTGAGCTTGTCAGGTCTGACTGCGGTAATCAAACGCTATTACTGGAGACTGAGAGGGGAAGAGAGGAACTTATAGGAGGTGGCAGCGCTTCAGAGGCTCCTGCGATACTGTAAAGTCTTATATATGTGTTTTTTTTTTTCTTCTTTTTTTTTTTTTTGAAGTGCGGGCTGGGGAGGGGGAGACCTCGGTGCTCGGCTTGGGGCGTATAATCTATGGTTCATTTGCAGCTTTTCTCCCCAGTATGACAAGCCGTTTACAAGACGTAGCCTCTGCCGCTGACCCAGTTCTGAGTGGCTGCGTCTCGCGACAAGGCCCTGCCTCCCCATCAGGCCCTGCTCCTCGTCTAACTGACGATAACACCGCCACCCTCTGCCTCCGTGAACTGTGGGAAAAAAAAATAGGTCGCGCTGACCCACTTTTCTTCTTCTCTTCTTTTTTTTTTTTTTTTTTTTTCCTCCCCTCCCTAAGATCGTGCGAGGAGTTCTGCAGAGCATGATCGAGGGAGACAGTAAAAGGGAGAGAGAGGGAGAGGGAGAGACAAAGGAAGAAAAGAAGTTTTTTTCCTGTGGCCTTCGGAATGAAGGCAACCCTTATCAGCTGGCCTGCTGTATATTGTGGCAAAAAAAACAACAAAAAAAACCCTCCCGCACCTTAATAAAACAACCGATCCTGAAGTTAAACACCATCTACAGGCCTCACCAGTCTGCCCTGCCTCCTAATTTCTGCATCGCCTCCTCCTCCTCCTCCTCCTCCTCTAGGTAGCCATTATCTCATCTCTTACTCAGAATGCTAAACGGGATCCCTCCGCCTTATTTAAACACAGACGTACACCGCTTTTTTTCAGTCATTTAACACCCGAGAAAGTATGACATGTCCGGCCAGAAAAAAAAAAAAGTCTTTCCTGGCCAAGGGGAGACATTACAAGGGGAAGCTGAGCCAGGGAGCTACCTTAATGCCCGGTAGCATGACACTAGACCCCCCTCTGAACGCCTCTGCTCGAGCGGGTTAGGAACAGCTCGTGATATACCTCGGATCACGCACGGCGCTCTCATGCGAACCCCTTCCCTCATTAGGCCCGCGCTCACTCATGCGTCGCCTTTTGTAATCTTCCCCCCCCCCCCCACCCGCCCACCTCCATACATTCGCCGTGGCTCTTTTGGTTTGGCACGTTCCTCCCGACCACAGCTGAGCGTTCCGCTCATTTGTGAAACGGATAGTTTGTCCCGGCGAAGCCATTTGTATTAGTGCTGGATTCCTCTTCCGAGCCGTTTGTGAAACACCTAATCAACGCGCACCTCTGACACGCTAATTTAAATATTAATTCACCGGCCCAAAAAAAAAAAAAAAGAAAAGAAAAAAAAAATCATCACTCAGCGGTGTCCCGGCGTCGCCTAGCAACCTTTGTTTAGCTTCTGTCGGAGAGCTATATTTTGTAGGAGCGAGAGTGACATGTAATTATTACCTTTTAAAACCTTTTTTTTTTTTGCCTTTTAAAGACTCCTGAAATGAATTGTACTTCAGGTGTGCTCCCTCTTTCTTTGCAGTGAGCCGCTAATCACAGAGCATTATTTTTCTGCTAAAACCCCCAGCATGACTTGTGCAAGTGTGGTTTACAAGAACCCCTGTGCAAATAAGGCTGCTGAATGTTAGCTTGCCTCATGTTAACATCCAAGTGTCACACAGTTTGCCTATAAGACAACATTAGTCCCACCAGATGCTGGCGACTACATGCATTTGAGTGCGTGTGTGTGTGTGTTGGCGCTCATTTGCATCAGCCACAGTTTGACAGTCTGCTTTAAAGAACCAGAGGAGGGTTGACCTGCCGCTAAACTCTCACCAGCGCAGTGCTAAGCCCCTGCGTGCTAATGGTGACCTAGTGCACACAGACATGTCGGTGCCTCTGAGACGAGTCATGAAACCCGCTGCTCCACTTTCCTCTGTTGGCAGACACGTTTCAAAAAATAAATAAATAAATAAAAAAATTCCAAATACGGCAGAGCTCTGCTGTATCATGCTTTTATGTGTAAAGTTCAGCATAAAGACAGAGAGAGAGAGAGAGAGAGAGAGAAAAAATGGCTGTTGGGAGGAGAGGGAGGGAAAAAAAAAAAGTAGAAGAGGGTGTCAGGTCTCTTTATTCAGCAGGGGCTGGTGGAGGTTCTAGTTCCAGTTAAGGGGGTGGATGTAGGTCAAGCCCTGCCTCCTCATAAGCACCAAGGTCAACGCTGAATGGAAGGGAAGGTGGCTTAGAGAGAGAGAGGCCCTGGATAAACCACATTTGTCTGGCTCTTGTGCCAGCACCAGCCCCAGACGTGTAAACACAGTTACACAAGCGCACAGCTACTCTGTGCTAACCCTAGGTGTGTGCGTGTGTGGTGTGTATGTGTGGGCGTGTGCATAAAATACAAAAGGTCACACAGGTTACACAAGATTCCGTCGTTTTTTAATATCCCAAAGTAGGCTCAACTGAAAATGACGTTAGTTATCGACACTTAGTAAGCAGGGGTGGAAAGTAACTAAGTACATTTATACTAGTACTGCACTAAAGTACAATTTTGAGGTACTTTGTACTTCAATTCCTCTTCATTTCAAAGGGAAACATACTTTTTATATATATTATTTAAAACAACATACCAGACAACAACACATTATTTTTTTTTTTTTTATATATTATATTTGCCACTAATATTTATAAGTTACTTTTCACATTGGTGAGTGTTGTTTTATTTTCCATTTTTAAAAAAACTGTTAAATAAAGCGTATTAGTATTATAATAAATAACATGATAGATATACAACAGGAACAGTAGTATATCTAAAATTGTCTCCACATTGACAAATGATAAAACTCTTACATGTGTGTTAGTGATTAAAACAAACAATGAAAATCGGAATATTTTTTTCCTCCTCTATAAGTTACCGTCAGAAATTGATGATCGCTTGACATTCGCTTCATTTAAGTTCTGTTTAACAAGAAAATTCCGCATACATCAAGAAAGCTACTGGGACCACGGCGGAGAGCTGTGCATAAAAGATGCCAGAGTTTGATTTGCGTCCCATGATACATTAAAAAAAAAAACAAGTACAAGTCTAACTAAACAACTATGAAATTGCAAGTTTAATATTTGTCCAAAAGAGAAAATGATGCTATTATGAGCACAACATTCTTTGTGTGTGATAGATGCAGGACTTGGAAGCATCATCTGGATCACTCTAAATTAGCCACTGTAACAAATTGTGACCTATAGCAACTAATGACAACCGTCTTGTATAATGCCATGCTGCTCCCAAAAAAAAAAAAAAAAAGATTAGTTTTATTAAAGCTGAGGAATATGGCGTGTCTCGTCGGCACATTTCTAATAACGCTACAGTGGCGTGAGAAGCGCAGCGTTTGAGAATTAGTGACACTTGGCTGCACAGAGAGTAAACAAAGAGGACATTTCTCTGAAAACCAGGGTGGAAATAGGTCTTCTTACAGCTTCTTCATGCAGTCGCCTGAAACCCTGTGTGCAGCCTGGATGCCTTTCATGTCAGCTGTAGTATCACATTCGTACAAAGCGGTCGGATACCTCCTCCCATTCATTTTCCTGTTATTATCTCAACAATAGATTTCACAGTCGTTGCACTACTGATTTCTTTACCCGAATTCGATTCATCTATACGTTTAAAAAAAACCCAAAACGTATTAAAATAAAATGATTCAATAGATTGCTATTCTGCTATTGTGAGCTTTTACAAATCCTTGAATTAACGTATAGTTATAAAACATGTGCCAAGTTTGCTCACTACATAATGACAAAGCTACGTGGGGTTTAAACTCACAATATGGTATTTCCTGCTGCTAGGGGTTTCTTAATGAAAACAATAAGAGACGATGGAGTTGATGACATCGTGACGTAGCATGGGATCATGGGAGCTGTGACAAATATTTGCTCAGCTTGTTTCTATAATAACTTAAGATCCAGATGCTGAATTATCTGCAGATGTCCCCCTCCTCTCCAAAGCAAACATACCTGATGATTAAAACCAGTAAAAACACTGAATAAAAGAGTTTCACGTTAAAATCTGTGTTTTGACACCGTTCGACGTGCTACCAGAGCTAATGCTAACATTTGCTTCTATGGTCGTTTCTATGATACTTAACTTCCAGACATCCGATGTCTAAAATCCTTCATCTAATCTGATATTTTTGTGAACCATTTTTTTTTAGTTTCATCTTAAATGAAAAAAGAACATGTATGCAGATCAGCACCTAAGATCTAAATATACATATGTGGAAAAAAGATCCAAATCCATCTATCATACATACAAAGTACAATATTGCACCACCTCCAATTTGAAAACTGCAGTAGAACATATTGCATAATGTTAAAATCATGAACTTCTCTAGGTGTGAAAATTGTTGATAAGGACACAACTCAACAGTTACGTATTGGACCTTTAAAGGGAAAAAAAACAGACGTTTTCCATCACGTCCTCTATGGAAACCTGTAGCGTAACAGGTTCCAACTAGCCTGAAGGCAGCAGGAGGAAACAGTGCCTCCCTCTGATTGTTCAACTCCCAAACTACAGTAGAAATGCAAAGCAAAAGCACAATGTTAAAAAAACACACACACACACACACACACAAAATAGTGATCGACTCCTACACTGAAAGACTGGTGTTAATGCAGTGGGCCGGGATCCCGTTCCACCCAGCCATATGGCAAACATATCCAGGGGGCAGAAATGTTAACATACTAGCATAAAAATACTCTGAAACAGAGACAGTAGCATGCTCTAAAGCGAGACAGTGAGCCAGCTTGGTTTTTAAACAGGGCAGCTGTAGGGAGAGAGGGAGAGAGAGAGAGAGAGAGAGAGAGAGAGAGAGTGAGTGGAGGCAACTGCAATAACACAAATCCTAGCAGCCAGCTCACTCACTGGACATGAATCACTCTGGACGTGAAACGACCTTTCCCTGACATACGCCGGTATCAGTGATTGAGAATTGAGAAGATGACTAAACCTGCTCAGGTTCGTCACGGCAGTGAAAGCTGAAGGGGGGGGGTGGGCGGGTTGAAGGGGACTTGTGGCCTGCCATTCCTAAAATACAGATAAAGGGCAGGGATCGCTGGAGCCGCACCGCTCAATCTGACACAACCTCGACCCTGTTTCACCTTGGGAGTGATTACCAATTGAATGACGGCTCCTGCAGCTGCATGCATGCCTGGGCGAGTGTGTCTCCACCCAACAACCCCCCCACCACCACCCACCACCCACCAACCCACCCAATCCTTGAGACATACAAGGTCGGGAGAGGGGATAGGGGTGAAGGATGTCACATGATTGGATCTCCTTCTGGAGACTGGAGAGTTACTTAAAAAGCCTCCTCAGCAATCAGGTCAAGGTCACACTCTGGCCCTAATGCCAAAGGAAAAGAATCTGTGTGTGTGTGTGTTGGTGTGTGTGTGTTGGTGCATGCAGGAGTTCACAAAGACAGATGGGGGGGGGGGGCACATACTCCTCTACATGTTCAGCAGTCCTGACTCCTTGATAACTTGAAAACACAAGCTATGATTCTATTAGCTGTATTAACCTTCCTGCTTAGTGGACACTTTTATTCAAAGTCACTTACACGATTATCACTCTTGCACATCTCTTTCCATTTCTACAGCTGGGTATTTACTGGAGGAATCCAGGTTAATTGCCTTTGCTCAAGGGCAGAGGGTGGGCATAGTATGAGCCAGCAATCTTCTGGTCACCAGTCCATTTTCCCTAAGTAATAGGTCATATGGCTGCCTCAAGTCATCCGCCCGGCGCTCTCTCTCTCTCCCTCTCTCTATACCGTCGCCTCCCGAATAGCGTCTCTTCTACTCGGGAGCCTGCCGACGGTTTATATGCGACCGCGGCACTCGTGAACCGCAGTCCTTTCAGTCTGTTTACCCGGCGCGAGGGAGGACACACTGAATAACGCCACCTCACTAATGGATTTACAAGTGAGCCGGAGGTTCACAAAAGGAGAGCATGTTTCAGAAATTCAAGAGACCACTCAGTGAAAGAGGAGGACAGGGGGTGTCCTCGGCCCTTGCTTTTGTGGTGCGGGAGTGAATTCTTCGTCTTTTTTTTAATTTATAAGCCGCTCATTTGCGTGTTCAATAGAATAATGAAAGAGTGACTAAGAGTCATTTATGCGTTCGTTGACATATTAAAATAAAGTGAGGGGAGTCTATAATGTCAAAGCAATTTGAGGGAAGGTCTCAACGTGTCACAGAAATGTTATTTCATATGACCTGTGAATCCTCTACCTTGGAGAAACATGCAAAAATGGATAATGTGCTGCGGATCTGCCTGAACCCACAGAGCTCAAACTATCCGCGGCCACCCGCACAGGTCCCTTGTTGCCCAGCAACAACCCAGCTCATCACCAGAAGCCAAAAAGTTACACAATTAGTAAGGCAGTTCAAGCCAAAAGAGGATTTGGGGAGGAACAGCGCATAACATCATTCAGCTAAGTTCTATCCAACTGCTAGAAGATGTGTGTGTTTGCGTGTGTGTGTGTGAAAGAAGGAGGAAGTGGGGAAACCCCAGCTCTTGCATTTTCTACCGAACATGTGATTCACTGAGGTTACACCGACAATAACCTAAATATTGACAGTAGAACGTTGTACTATGAACTCCGGTGTGTTGTTGAGCTCGGTGGCGTACGGGAGCAGCTCTCAGGTGCAAAGTTTAATGATGCCTGAATTTCCCCGAACTTCACCCTTTTCGCGCTGGAAATAAATCTCAGGGAAGCATATACTGCATAAGCATCGCCCCGCTCGCCTCCCTCCCTCACCTCCCCTCCCTCCCCTGTCATCCCGTGCAATATATCCATCATTCATTCATAAATTCTGAAAACTCCTCTTTAGTTAATTGCCTGGGAAAATTTAATTTCAAACGAAAGCTTTTAAAAGAGAAAGATATAATTAAGTTGCAGGGATCTCTGTGCCGCCCCCCCCCCCCCTTCCTCCTCCTCACCCGGAGGGGGGCCGAGGGGACAGGCGCTGCGAGCGGTGCAGCTCTGCACCGCACTGCTCCGTGTCAGGGAAGTCATACACCCATGTTTAAAGCAGAACGTTACGTAAAGCCTCCCCCTCTGCACAGGCTTACTGCACCAGACGCTGTGTCCTTGCCTGAGCTGCTCAAGGTTCCCAAAAGGACAGGCTGCTAAGAAGTTGGGAAGGACGGGGCCCTGTGATGGCCTGCAAAAAGGGAGGGGTTGGGGGTGTGTGTGTGTAGAGGGGGGGTAACGGGGGGGGCTGCTGCTGCTGCTGCTGCTGCCTGTGACAGCCTTGGACTTTGAATTCAGCGCCAGACAGGCTCATGCATCAATCCCTCAACTTACAAAGACAAGCCACTAACCTTGACGAGGCCAGGGACTCTTCAGGAATGAGTGGCATTTTCGCTCAGCCCCCCCCCCCCCCCCCCCCCCCCCTCCCCCCTTGCACTCCTGCCACATAATCTGGTTAAAATAAGACACAGTTGAATAACGGCCCGACACAGAGTCTTTGGACTTCGTGACCCATTGTTCTAACCTTCAACCCTTAGGCTTCTTAAGGCCACGCCGTTACGCAACGGAGGTGGCGCAAATGGCGGGTTTAGCGCCGCGGAGGTGTGGCGGCCCTCGCCGGATGCCTGTCGGTACCCGTTTTTGGGTTGTTTTTTTTTTTGTCCGACTGTTGGCACGAGCTCGTGTGAACCCGTGTTTGCCGTGATCCTCGTGGATCAACAGGAGCATTATCGCGGACTTAATTTATATCTTCCGACTGATTAATAATTCCAACAAAAGCTACAAACATGCCGCCAAGTATCGCGCCGTCTTCAGCCTCCGTGTTCTAGGCGGACGCGCTCTTCCTCACCCCTCCCGCCACCTCCCAGCGTGCGCATGCAGGCTGGGAATGCCTCCTATCTGCGAGTGTCTGTCCTCATTCCCCTCCGCAGCCCGCCCACTCTTGTCACGCCGGTGACATTGGGCTGCTTGTGGCAACGCAGAGACCTTCCCCTCGTCTGACTGCAGCATCCTGGCAGCATGCTCGCCACAATGGTACAGAAACCTTCCTACTGCACCTCTACAGCCTGAGGGCAGCAGCTCTGCTACAGGAGCAAGAGAGGGAGGGAGGGAGAGAGGGGAAGGAGGGAGGGAGTCAGCTCCTCTCACATCACCCAGGAGGTCTGCTGCTCCACGCTACATCTCCTCAGTCTTTACTTAACGTTTCAGAGGAGAGGGACAGCGGAGACTTGGTGTTGAGCTCCTAGTACAGTACAAGGTTTCCCTGCTCTGCTTCATTGATCGGCACAGTTTTGGCCTCCACAGCTACCGTCTTGCCAACCCCCCCGGAAAACAGGGCCGACGCTCGGCGTGGGTCAACGCTCCGCCTCCGGTTCAGGGGGGCGGTTTCAGCAAAGTCTAAATAATTCACGGCAATTGCAATCAGCGGCGATCAATCGGCGGGGATAATTGAGGGGCCTGTCATTGCGCCAAGGCCAAGGTGAAGCGCAGAGGCAGACGGGCGGAGAGTCGGGAGGTGGGGAGGGGGGGGGAGTCGTTCAACAGATGAACCCCCTGGCGAGCGCGGCTCTCGGAAAAATGGTTGCGACGTAGGCGTCCATCTTTCTTCCGCGCGTTTCGTCATGCCCCCCTCCCCCCCAACCCCCGCGCTTTTAACAGGTTCCTGCCTCGTCATCAAAACGAGTCCCATTGACTTTGGTCGCCTTCTGTTTGTGACAGAAGCACCAACAGGAGCCCGAGTGATTGTCCTTGAATGAGATAGTGCCGTCGTTAGAACCGAGCCCTATCTTCTAAGCTGCACACAGTGAGGAACGCTGGGAAAAAAAAAAAGAAAAAAGAAAAAAAAAAAAAAACTGCCCACACGCACGAGCTTATTTGGGAAAACAATGGTCTCTTCAGGAGGCTTTGTTCTCTGGTGCGATTTTTTGGGTATTCAAAGAATATTCCGAGAAATACACTTAAAACGCCTCCTAATCAGTAAACAGCAGAAGTTTCCGTCGTGCCTCTTCATGTCTCTGCCTGACTAATTGGAGATCAGTTAAGAGCAGTGGAGCTGCAGCGGTGCTTTTAATGTCTGTAAAGGTACATTCATTTCTTCATTCAGTTGTTTTTGGCGCCAGTGGCTTCAGTCCCTGTGCTTTTGTTAACTCTTTACGCCACTCAGGCAGCGACATTCTGGCCTCGTCTTCATGATATGACTCAAAGTCATTTTCTATTCCAGATCTATGTGTCGCGTTGTGAAACTGTAGCACGCGTGATACTTGTGTGTGTGTGAAATCCATTGAGATACAAGAGGCGTGGAGGAGGAAGCAGAGAAGGAGTTTAGATACAAAGGAGGGCTAACGTGCTCCTAATAAGTAAGATATTGGAAACCGGTTCAGTCAACGTCGACCGGTCTTGTGTCGCGTTTCTGTCCAAGACAAACGATTTCAGTCCGACTGCGAAATTTATAGCGTCATTGTCACAGCGTAAATCTCCGCACAACAACAGCATTAGAGTATCATAAGCAGGGAGTGTCTACTGAATAAACGAACAATAAACAGAACAATAAAATGATTTGCCTTAATGCATGCCCCCCGCATAAATATTACAGAGCCCAAACAATTAAAGAAATGAGCTGGCGGGTCAAGAGGTCTCCAATTCGAATCCTCGGTGGGCTGACGAGGCCTGTAAGTAGATGAGAAATGCACTTCGATTCCTTAACATCTCCTGTCAAAGTGCCCTTGAACAATGTTCGGTGGCCAACAACACAAGTGCTGGGCAGCTCCCAGGTCTATAATAAATCAAAAACTCTGCAGTAAATGCGTGACACTTGTTCTGGTAGATTGCACATTAGTTTGTTTTTGACGCCGAGTATCTCGGCAATCAAAAAAACAAGAAAGTGTGACGCCATCCTCACTTTTTGACAGACATGTCCCCCCCCCCCCCCTTACCCGCTGTTGTGACGGACAGATTCACAAAAACAGTGACGTTTGTGTTGGCACGGCGCTTAGAGAGGCTGTTAGTAGAGATAAGTGCCTGGTCAGGTACGCCTGTGTCTGTGGCTTCCTGTATTTAAAAAAAAAAAAAAAAAAATACACACTATTATATCTATTTGCTTTCTAAAAAAAAAAAAAAAAAAGGAAAAAAAGAAAAGGAAACAGACGAGCAGATTACTTTTGTATTATTTCAGATTGTTACGAAATATCTGCCAAACACGTTTTGCGGAACAGACTTGCAACACACACCTGCCGTGACCACAATCACACACGTGCACACACGCACGCACGCGCATAAAAACACACGGCTTCCATAAAGCAGCAGCAGCAGCAGCAGCAGCAGCAGCAGCAGCAGCAGCAGCAGCAGCAGCAGCAGCAGCAGCAGCAGCAGCAGCAGCAGCAGCAGCAGCAGCAGAGCTTTGATGGCAGATAAGATCTGCCGTCATGAAAAAAAAAGGCAGCCAGTGGATAACAAGAGGAGAGAGCAGAGTCCAGTCTTGTGACTGTTCAGTAGCCTCGGCATCATTTGCATTTGGCCATTTGAATGTCCTCTGGTTTTCTGTTGCAGGCTACTGCACATCACTCAGCAGCAGCAGCAGCAGCAGCAGCAGCTCCCCGGACAATAGCAGATGGCTCAGTCAAATCAAGCCACGTCCAACACAGAGGATCCTTTTTGAGTTACGGCGGCACGGCCGGAACACTCTCACGCACGCGCACACTTTTATGAAAGTGCAACTTTTTAAGTCGGACTATAAATGTGGAGGTTTTAGTTATCTATGGCAACAGAGGACAAGCTGAACTACCTTGAACATCTCGTGTAAGTTCAGGTCAAATAATTAAGCAGCTTAAATGCTCAACAAAAGAAAGGCTAAAAAGGCAGACCCCCAGACACAAGACAGTATTTGGAAGATTTAAAAAAAAAAAAAAAAAAAAGTTTGACTTTTCTCCACATTACTGTACTTGCTATTCTAAGTCGCTGTGGAAAGGCAGCAGGTTAAGTGAAACGCCGTTTATTTTTAGCCTTATATGACGACACCCAAACAGGTCCCTTGTAAATTGGCCCTTTTTACAACCTGAACCCAAGACGAACTCTGTCCCCTTTACTGTAACTCGCCGCAAACTTCGGCCCTTAACCTTTTCGCCTTCTGCGCTCGTCCAAAGTCCAAGTGAAGCAATAGGACGTTTCAGGAGGAGTGACACCTATGCAAAGGCCATGCAAAAAAAAAAAAAAAAAAAAAAAAAGCCTCCCTGGCAGTTACTGAAAGCCATATTTGAACTCTATCACAACGGATCTGACATGACGCTACGGTGATGTGACAGGCTGCAACAGACCAACTTTCCAACCAACTGCAGACCAAACCTGTAGGCTACAAACAATCCACTGGTGACAGACAAATTGATTTTCTTCTTGTTGTTGTTTATGAAGAATGTAGTAACATAGTAAAACAAAATGAGCATTATAACAAAGCCATAAATCCAGATTGTAGCTGCTGTTTATAGTGGATTTATATATATTAAAAAAAAGGCCAAATGTTACCTCCATACTAATTGTTGACTTGCTGTAGCAACAGCGTTACCAACACTATATGAACTCTATACCCTTTCAGACATTAATACAATTAAGAAAAGCATTTAGAAACAGAGGATCAGAGCTCCCAACGCCTTGAAGTTCATTCATTATCTTTTAAAAGCAGGACTTGCCAGAGTACAGTGCAACTGTGAAGCGTTTCCCATTGGTGGTGCTAAAACTACTTCAGCGATGGGAGGCTTGTCTAGTGTTTTGACCCGCCGTGATGAACTACAGTGACTGTGTACTAACGTTACATTACAACTCCTCTTGACACGGACGGCCCTGCGCTGTATATTGTGATTAAATTAACCCAACGGAGGCGGGGGGGGGACATTATTCATTCAGCATACGGCAGCAAACGCTACAGGAGCCCGAGGAGAACACGATTAGGGGGGGGGTAAAAAAATAGCGCTTCGTAGATAAAGAGACATTAACATGGATTTTTTTAAAAATAATAATACTAATGATAAAAAAAAAACACAAATGTCCTTTATTATGGGCCCGATTCACAGTTTTTGCGCGCAGCCGGGTGTATTCTCCACTTCTTTATGCAGCGTTTTCAGCGCTATGTCCATATGCGCCTGTGCTCGACACACAAACAGCCTCTCCTATCCGCGATAATGAAAAGGAAAAAAAAAAAAAACACGCTTATAATCTAACATAATCCTTCGACACCGCGTCCCGTATGTTCACCCGTGTATTTTTCACACACACACACACACACACACACACACACCCTCCCTCAGCGCTAATAATTTCCTCAGATATGACAGTGCGTTTATCTATATAGCACATATATATAAATATATATATAGAGAGAGAGAGACCTACCTGCGTTGTCCACCCCACAGTCAGCCGGAGAGGCGCATCGCTATTATTCGACAGGAGGAGGCAAATCCAATGAAAACGGGTCGCATCTGTGTTGACACTTTTTGGCAGGAAAAGGAAATGGCGAGGCAGGCAGGCTTTAAAAAAAAAAAAATCAAAATTTAGTCCAAAAAAAATGCCTCGGTTCTCTCTCTCTCTTTTTTTTGGTGTGTGTGTGTGTGTGTGTGTGTGACCGAGCTGAGGTGTGTTGGCGTGTTAGTCTGTGGGAATTGTTTATTCTCGGAGTCCCCTCGCTGTGGAGAAGTGAACGGAGGCAACCACACTCCTCCTCCTCCTCCTCCTCCTCCTCCTCCTCCGCTGACACCACCCTTAAAGGAACAAGCTCCCTCGATGCTGCTGCTGCTGCTGCTGCTGCTGCTGCCCACACGCTCCTACTGACAATAACCATCAGCATCACAATAATCACGACTTATAATATTAATCATAAATATTTCACCTAGGCTATGGTTATTTATAATAATATTGAGATGTTAAATTTAGCAGCAGCAGTGGTGGGAAGTAACAGCATGTAAATGTATTCAAACGCTGTACTTAAGTGCACACTTGTATTGATTTTATTAGTATTATAGTGTTTATTAGTAATAAATATTTAGTATTTGTTGTGTTTTATTAGTATTTGCATTTTATGTTACTTTATACTTCTGTGCGACTACTTTTCATAGAGAAATATTCTTCTTTCTACTCCACTACGGCTTCAGTTACTTTTCAGGTGAAGGTTTTAATATTTTACACATTATAATACATTAGAATTTTGTATTTTAGCATTTTAATAATTGAATATTAGCAAAATAACGTTGATTAGAAAAGTTCAAATAATTATTTTCTACTATACTATAGCTTCAGTTACTTTTCAGATGAAGATTTTTACTGTTTTACACACTATAATATATTGCATCACTGTATTTTAGCACTTTAATAAAGATCACAGTAAATATTGGCAGAACAAATCGATTAGAAAAGTTAAATTCATTAAGTATTTTCTATTCCACTACAGCTTCAGTTGTTTTTCAGATTCATATTTTACAAAACACTGTAATATATTACCGTACTGTATTTTAGCACTTTAATAAACGTCAAAAAAAAGTTGTTTTATGTTAATTTATTATTTTCTATTCCAAATTACACACTTCTTTTTTTATTTGATTATTTCCATTTGATGCTACTTTATACTTCCATGCGACTACTTTTCATAGAGAAATATTCTTCTTTCTGCTCCACTACCACTTCAGTTACTTTTTAGATGAAGATTTTAACATTTTACAAAATAGTATACACATAATATATTACATTACATTATTTTGTCACTTTAGCAGAACAAAGTTGATTAGAAAAGTTAAACTAATTATTTTCTACTCTTCACTATAATATATTACAGTACTGTAAATTAGCACTTCACAGTCAATATCAGCAGAAAAAAATCAATTAAAACAAGTTAAATAAATTAATTATGTATATAAAAAAGTTAAATTAAATTTTTATTAAAATTACATTATTTTAAAATATTTTTAAAGAAGTTCTTAAATGCCAGAATTTCTTAAAGGTCCCAAAACATAGATACTGGTATTTTAATAGATTTTGGATTATAAGAAGGCCTTGGTGTAATAACTAAATATAATAATAAATACTGCTCCATGTCTCAAAAAATGTTCAACCAGTAGAAAAATGCACACGGTCCCTATTCAGAGGATTTCTGTGAAGTTCTGATGTCAAAATTATACAGCCCACCCCCCATCATTTAAATTAGCCAATCAGAGGAGAGGCTCATTAATATTAATGACAAAAAACACCTGTAATTTCTAGAACTGTGGAGAGAAGCTTTATAGATGAGACGTGAAACTATACTGAGATTAATTTTGGTTCTTTAAACCACAAATATATCTTGTTGGGGATCAAATTATTAAAACATAATAAAAATACTCTGCTTAGAACAATGTGTCAAAAGATACCTGATTTAAAATTGCAGTCAATGAATATGCAAATCACGCAGCATATGTCCCACTTCATTGTTGAGACATTGATCAGTGTTTGTGCAACAGATTCTTCAAGCCTCCGCGTCACAGTTAAATAATCATGATTGGCATTTAAATTATTTGTGATGTCAGTAAACCTGTTGATAGACCTTTTGAAATTTTTCAATGTGGAAAAAAAACTTTGCACAAACATCTTTCTGCACAGTGAAGCTCAAACATCCAACTATAGGAAGAAGAAGAAAAAACACAGTTTACTCTCAATAGGGTGTTCTATACTGTCTGTAAAATATTTATATAATGTACGAAAGTCGCATTTTTCCAGACAGACAGAGGAAGTTTTTAAAGGGCGGGCTTATGGACTTGATTTGTGACATCACCAATATTCAAATTACATAAGTGTGGAGTGGGAACGTGTTTATCATACGCAGCAGCTGGATTCAACAAGATGATTTGGACCAGTCACTAATCTGGCGTGATCTCATGATCACGAGACGACATCTTGTTCAGCTCGTGATTGACGATGATCGACAGATGGTCCATCCGATTACCTGCCAAGTATTGCTGCCCGTTTCCAAACAGTTTCCAAGGATGACTTCTCAAATGTTGCTGTGTAACAAACCATCTGGCGCCTCAGGTTAGAAACTTCAAGCCTGGACTTTACAGCGAAGTAGGAGACAACAAATTTGAGATTAAATATATTTACATATTCTTAGATTCTGGATTTCTAAATGAGGTAGAAAGAGAAGGAGAAGGATTTTAATGTTTGTTTGTGTGTGTAAAGCTCATATCAGACACAAATTATTATTAAAGTAGAGTATTTTATGTACACATCAATATATGTCTAATGAAATACGCACTGCACAAAAAAGAGAAGTTGGGTCAACTCAAAATTTTCAAGGGAACAAACTTTGGCAATTAAACAAAATATTTTAAATTCTGCTTCTAAGTTTGCCCAATTCTGAATTCTGATTTTTGTCAACTCAACAGTAAATTCCACTAACTTATACATTTTCATTGCAGGAACTTTTAATCCTTATTTCTACTAACGTTGCTTGAAATTGGACCCACTTATAATTTTAGATTGTATTAACTTAACTGTTATTTAAGCTAACGCTCTCGAAAATTGCTATTGCTATGGGAATTATGACAATGGGTGAATTTTCAAAACTGTTGAACTATCCCTTTAGCACAATACCAACCAGTCAGTAAACAACCATCTGTCCTATTTGAATGGGATTTGCCCAGACAAGCTAATGGTAATGTTGTAATGAGGTGGCTAACTGTTGCAGCCCTGCTAGCATCAGTTAGCCGCTAACTGCTGAGGGCTAAAAAGCTTTGTGTTTAAATGTTAAAAATGTGTAAGTTACTTTCTACATTGCGACATAACTCAAAATAAAATTTCCACATCATTTAACATTAAAATAAATCAAATTAAAGGTTGTAAAACTTACCTGTGCTCAAACTCAAGACTTGAATTGAAAAATGACGACTCGAAAATTTGGATTTCCCACATTTCAAGACAAAGTAAAAAGAGTTAGCAGAACCACAACTTAACGATTTATTAACAACTCACCAAAATGATTTTGCAGTGTTGTGCTAACTTAAATTATTGCCTTAAATGTCAAAAAATTATATTTTCAAGTTTTACCAACATAAATTATTATTTTAGGCCAAAAGATACAAAGTGGCTTTTTTGTAATGTAATGTTGGGTTATGGGGAAAATAGGATTAAGTGTTTTTGGAACAGTTAGGCTTTAACTGCATTATTATGTTTTAAGCGTTTCTCATACATGTGCTAACTAATGCTAATATGTATTAATGTCATATACATGAATGTCATAGAGGACTATCTTAAACTCACTTTGCTTTTAATTCTAGAATAATGATCTCTCATCTCTGTTGGGTCAGCATAAAACCTACTGGTGAAAAATAGATTGACGTCATGTACTGTAGCACGGGTACCACCTTTGTACATCATTGCGTGTCTTGTTTCATAATGAACAGGTTGCTACCAATTAATGGGCACTTCGGAGTCAAAAAACTTAAATGGAGACTATAGAATAATTCCTCAACCTATCCCCTCTGAACAAAAGTGGGTTAATAAAATGGCCTTTCAGTTAAATGAGGGATTAAATAAGAAGTGGCTCAACCAACCTTTTTAGTCAGCATCTCTAAACAAATCATTAGGCCTCTCCTTGGATGAGGTCCAAAATATGAGAGTTAAAAGAATATATCTGCCACAGTACTGAAGATTTACTACCTGGCTCAGCACACAGTGACCAAGTGGAGAAAATGAACAACATCAACACCATCGAGGTGCCCTTGAACAAGGCACAGAGGCAGCTCCCAGGTGTGAATGTGTGTGTCAAAGTGTGAAGCAGGGTGTCATTCGCAAACAGCAGATGCGCACATGGAAACTTCTTAAAGAGCCCATATTTGACACATTCCTCTGGTTTTATTTGAAGTAATGATTGGCCCTGACAAGATGTGATTATGGTTTCAAGTGCTAAAAATCAACAATATAGTTTGACATCTCCTCTCCCAGGCCCCAGCTACACGAGTCCAGATTTTTTCAGTCTAGACCTCCGATCGTCGTATATCTCAGGCGACGCAGAGACCCCAACACAAATATGAATCCTGCGGTACCATGTCAAGCCATTAGTGGCCGATAAAGCAAAATCTCAAATACCTGCGCGAAAGAATGTTTTAAACATAGTGATTCAAAAACACAGGCGGATCTCTGAGGATTATATGGGATATGGATCTACTTTAACTTTATGCAGTAATCTTAAATTTAGTTGGAAAGCTGAAAATGATGCCAAAAGTATCAAGAGCACAGAGAGAACCTGACACTTGTCTGCCAACAGAATATTGAAATGCAACCAACGCTTTGTCTGCGAGATGCGCAATTTGCTCTTTGACGTCAAGAATCCATAAAAGACCCAGTTTTGGTTCCCTACTTGAATCTAAGTGCCAATCTTTGCCAATCTCTCCATTTGTTTATCCGGTTTGATAAATCCCTGGATAAGTGTCGGTGTGGTTCAATGGCGGAATTGGATAGAAAAGTGATATTATTGGATAAAAATAAATTTTTAAAAAGATTCATGTTTTTTGGCCTTAGAATCAAAAGGCAACTAAAATCATACTTTGTATTATACGGGACCTTTAAAATCATCAGTTGTGAGTATTTAAACCTTTTGTGTTTGTAGTTTATAGTTTTATTAGGATGACTATTAGCTGCAGTTATGCTGTAATCAGACACATACGACATATATAACATTGCAAAGTCAAACAAAAATAATCTAACAAAAAATACTAAATAAATAAACCATATCTTAACAGTAATTATAGTAAGATAATAGGATAAATCTAAATACATAAGATAGATAAGAGGAGACCTCTTTGTCCCTCTTGGAACATTCTGTCTGTCCCAGTTATTTCCAATGTTTTGTTGTATCTATTTAAAAAGGTTGTTTTATATTAATTATAATAATTTAAATTTCCCTTTACATATTATTGGTGTGATGTGATCAGAGAGTGAATTCCATTCACACACGTCTCTGTGATTTGTTCATTTGCATTTGTCTTTGTCTTGTAGTGTAGTTATGTTTGTCTGCACTGATGAATAATTTCTGATGCAAGATATAGGGAGTTCTTGTAATCTGTCCTTCACCAATAACCACTCGAAATCATGAATGCATCTTAACCACATTTGTCTCAGAAGGAAAAAAAACGTCTCTCTATATTGTATTGTTTAAAAATATATTTTTTTCCTCATTTCTGCTGTAGCGTTCGACTAAACCGCCGGACGACAGTCAGGATTTGACGATATTAGGGCTTGAGTTACAAGTGTGGCAAATCAAACGGAATAACTTTTTTCTTTTTCCTTCTGTCTTTTCTGACATCTTGAGCTAATCTGTGATATCGGGTCCACTGGCCTGCAGTCTATCATCTCAACATGGCCTTGAACAAAATGTCTCTGAGGACCTGGGGAACATCAGTGTTCTCGTGAATAAGAACACAACAACATAACCTACTTCTATCCATTCTCTGTCTCTGTTTCCCTTTTCAAATCCAGCAATGGGGGTGTGTGTGGAGGGGTGTGTGTGTGTGTGTGTGTGTGTGTGTGGGAGGGGGCGGCGGGGGGGTAGTTCCTCTCCCTCCTCCCCCCCCTCCCACTGCTCTGCCATCACATCATGCTGCGTTATTGGCCACTTGTACACAGCCGGTTGGATACTGTGCCTTCTAACCTGCCGTAACCCCACTGTGGTGTTTAAACAGTAATTCAGTTCATTGCCAGTAGTATAAACAGAGGCGGCACTCAACATGTCAGTCAGGTAAATTGGATAGTTTTCTTTTACAAGGCTGTTGTTCACGATAGGTGTCACCTGCAATTTGCATTTTGAGTACAACAGCAGTTAAAACTCTGATCAAAGTCCTCGCCAAAGTGGTATTCATAAAAAGTTGATGTTGCTTGTTTTATTGTTGTTGTCTGATTGCAACACGAGTGCCGGAGTCAGGACATTATTTTTCGTGTCATGCGTCGGGCCGTTAACATCGGCCTCAAGTTAAATCAGCGCGACTGCCTCAGCAATTTGGATGGCATCTCACCTTGTAACCTCTGAACCGGAGCGACCTTTCATCTTTGAACCCTGACCCCGAATGCCACATAAATGGAGATACAATATCCTCCCTTTCATTCCCTCCTGCCCCCTCTCCCCAACCAGAACACGCTGAACTTTGCCCCCGAAAGCTTTTCACAGAAATGCGGTTCAGGGAACTCCTGTCCTTTGACCTGAAGTACGAGGGAAAGATTGTGGCTAAAAAAAAAAAAAAAGAAAAAAAAAGTCAGAGGCCTTTTTGGAAACATTTTGTCGCGATTTTATTTATGTAGGTGATTTAACACGTTCTGTCAGCCGCTGCGGAAATAAAAGGATCCTTACAGATGTTAACAGGCTGCTCGCGTGCAGTGATCCAGCTGTGGTCAGTGACTAAAGAAGCGAAGCAATTGAAAAAAAAGTGTGGCGCATTATAAAAGAGAAGGTTAACAAGCACTTCGAAGTCATTAGGAAATGAACTTTGGTGTTTTACAAGATGGACTTTTTACTATCCTGTTAACACAGTGTTATATTAAGTGTGTAAACCAGAGTGGGATTCTGTAATTTAATTTGCTAAAGAAAAAAAAAAAAATCAAAAGTTGTAGAATACAGTGAAATCGAGATTTTATTTTCCTTTTTTAAAAATTATTTATTTAAGGTCCCTTATCGTAGAAAGTGAGATTTTAATATCTTTTTGATTATAAGAGACAAAACAACATGTTCTTCCCAGAGCTCCAGAGAGAAGCTTGAGAGAAGAAGAATGTAAAATTATACTGAGAAAACTTTTAATAAAAAAAAAAAAAAAACAGGAAAGGTTTACACTATGGGACCTTTAAGTAGAAGCAAATTCAAAACTCAAAAATCAAACAAGTCATATCCTCAAGGAGAATATTGTTTCTCTAATTAAACAACTTCTCAGCTAATCAACACGGATGTTGTGTTTGAAGTATTTGGGCAACTTTGAAAAACTAAAAAAAAAAAAAAAAAAAAAAAAGCAGAAACGCTTCATTTGGCGAACACCCACAGAAATTTCACAGCTATGCACCAGCTGCATAACACTGCAATATAGCCCATTCATCTGTGACTCACCTTTCACGTCAGCTGGAGTTCACTGAACGGTTACTGGGGCAGATTATCATTCAAATCTTTGAATGGGAAATGCGGATTTGATTTGTTCCTCGGAGCCAGGAAGAGAGTAATCTGACGCCCCTATAAAAGGTTTTTTTTCTATACCCTCGTACTGTATCCCACTGAATATTTCAAGGTAAAGAAATGAAAAGATGGAAAACATATGAATGCGAGGGCAAAGGTCAGCTCTGCAGCGGTGTTCTCTTTGGCCCGGCAGTGCAAACACAGGAGAGTTTAGATTCAGACGCCTGATTGTCTCAGAGGGAGGGAGCCGGAGTGTCAGCAGACATTAACCCTCCACCTTTGATCCTTAACTCCCCAATTTCAGCCGCAACGTCTCCCAAGGTTCGGAGCAAAAGGGAGGGCCTCTCGGGGAGGAGGCAGGTGCGAGCTGCAGTGGGAGGGCCCGCTGGAAGTCACACCATAATGTAACCTTTGAACTGGAGCGAGTAGGGGATGGTTGTGACATTCCCCATGTATGCAGCTGCAGGGAAGGGTTTACTGAAACCATATGATCCGTGTTTGGAGCCGTCAACTGTTGGGCTTTAACCCTTAAACAGGCACGTGCACCAGGAGATGGACGCTCTTTAACGTCCTGGAGCGGGTGCGCTGGGAGGTTCCCACACAATCCAGTTGGCGTTGATCAAAGCATCAAAATCTTGGGGATTTTGTGTCTCTTTTTTATGGGATTGGTAAAAATGAATAAAAGCACCTTTAAAAGTGCTATTTGTAATGTAAATGATCATGTAAATCAAATTGAACATCAATATGTTTATCATCTGGGCTGTGTTTATACCTTAACCCGTTTAAGCCAAAGAGTCACTAAGTCTATGACTGTCATTTTATATTTAACCCATTTAAACCCAGATTAAAGATTTCATGCATATAATTATATCAGTTGAGTCACTAATACTCATATTATGTATCTTTTTTTTTTTCCATTTTGTACTATTTTCTTTGCAGAAAATAGCATTTTAATGGCTATTATAGTTGATGCTTCCCATGTACAAAATTCTTTTTTGGGGGATTATTCTAGAGAAAATGATTAAATAGATATATACATGCCAGGATTATAATAACTTCAATAAAATGACCCCTTCTCAGGAGGAAAGGACAGACAGCAGTCAGAAACTTATAATGACTCATGTCATTAGAAAAAAAAGCTGTATGAGTAATTTTTTTTATTATTATTTTAAATATAAATTGAGAGTGATAGACTTAAAGGCTCATAGGCTTTAATGGGTTAATAGGCCAACGTGTATCCTGGGAGATACAACTCATAAATGCCAAAATAGAATATATATATTTTTAATGCGATAATATTCTTCCTAGGGCCCAAAGAGATGAGTGATAACATTAAATTATTACTTATTTATTTTCCACTCCTGCCCGTTTTAGGGTTAAAAAATAAAAGTGAAGCCTTTATACTGTAATTAATTCAAAAAAAAGAAAATAAAGGAAAAAGCAAGTAAATCCACATTCACTTTAAAGCCTAAACTCATAGGACATCCTTCAATGTCATGAAAATATGAAAATACAAACCCCCCCCCCTTTTTCTTTTCTATTTTCCAACAGACTCAACGCAACCCCGCGATGAGCCGATTGTTCATTAACGAGCGAAACTGTCTTTATTGGTGCGACAAACTGCGGACGGCGAGGGAAAATGCTTGACCTCTGCGCAAAAAAACAAACAGACAAGAGTGATTATGACTGGATTATGGCGGACATGCTAAACAGCCGTCGCAGTCGTCTCGGTAAATATTCCGCTTTTGTCCTTGGGAGAGTGTCAGAGAGATGAAACTGTGTCTGATAGACACGATAGATAATTTCGGGTACGCCGCGGCGGCGGCAGCGGCGTGCGAGGAGAGGAGATACATGAAAGTCACAGCTGCCACTGTCAGAAAAGGTGTGCCAAACTACTGATTCAGTATGATGACCCCATCTCTCCCGTTTCACATTATTTCCCCATCTGACTCGCAATCAGTACGTTCCGTTGAGTTATTTAAATTCGCGCTGCCAGGAAAAGTGCTCCGGGAAAGCAACATTATATTTGACTGAGGTCATCATGGGACATTGAGAAATGTCTTCGAGGGGTATTGACGCTCAGACAGTTGATACTACGGTCACTGTCCAGGTATGTCAGTGTTATTTAGTGCAGCGGGCCCCGTGTTGAGTTTCGCCAGGAGAGAGCCGCGGTGATCTCACTGAAAGGATCCACGCTCAACACGGCGCTCTGTGGAGGGATATCATGATGTTGGCCTCACAATGGAGGTGGTGTCTCCTTTCCCATTCAACAGTTTTCTTCAGTCTGCTATGAGCGCAGGAGAAGAATAATAGGCTTCATAAACACCAACGGTTTACATAGAAAAAGAAAAAAAAGACCATCTTGCCTGGAGCTGTTTTGTTAAGGTGTGACTACAAGACAACAGAAATGTGTGTTTTTTGTTTATTTTTTAGATGTATGTGTCCCCCTAAACACAGCGATGGAAGGTAACAAAGTAGATTTACTCAAGTACAGGTTTGAGATACCTGAGTGTTCCTGTGTGATGAGGTTATATCCTTATTTCACATTTCCTTATTACCACATTTCACTGGGAACCATCATGGTTTACCGGACTACATTTATTTGACAGCTGTTCTTTTCAAATGATGTTAATATTTTAGTACTTTTAGTATTTTCTTGTTTATTGTTGCTTTTCTTTAAATTTGCTATGCACTTTTGTGTAAAAGGTGCTAAAATATCATCATATTCTTACCACTTTAATCTAGTAAAAGAATTCAGTGATTAAAAACAAGAAATATAATCTGCTATAATAATATAACACAGGCATGAGTACTTTTACTTTTGATACATAGAGCACATTATTTGGTTTATTTCAGTTTGGGGTCACTTCGAAATGTCCTTATTTTTGAAAGTAAAGCACTGTTTTTTTTCAATGACATAACTTTAAACTAATCAGAAATACACTCTATACATTGCTAATGTGGTAAATGACTATTCTAGCTGTAAATGTCTAGTTTTCGGTGCGATATCTACATAGGTGTATAGAGGCCCATTTCCAGCAACTATCAGTCCAATGTTCTAATGGAACAATGTGTTTGCTCATTCCGTCAGAAGGCTTTTCAGTGACTTTTCATGAAAACACTCAATTGTCTGGGTGACCCCAAACTTTTGAACAGTACATTTCAAAGATAATACTTCTGTACTTTTGCTTCAGTAACTTTTTCAATCAGGGCTTTTATCCTTGTTTTTTTTTATTTTTAATTCTAGTAAAGGATCAGGGTACTTCATTCGCCACTGACTGTACACACGGTTTTGTTTTGTTTTTTTTCCAAAAAGAACCCATATTATAACTGTTCTCTTCACCACCATGTCAACATTTTGCTTTCAACCAGGCAAGGCAGATGTTCTGCCAGGGAATCAATTGTGAAGCTGTTGACAGCAGCGGGAATGTTTACATCTCCCTACGCCTGTCCTCATATCTAATGTTTAACCCATACCCACTTGCTCTGGAACAGCAAAAAAAAAAAAAAAATCAAGAGGAATTTTGGAGTTGTTTTTGGAAAACTGTCAAAGTACAGGAAAAGAGGTCACTGCGTAAGCGTGGCTGCCTCAGTGTGAGAGCATCGTGTGCGTGTGTGTGTGTGTGTGCGAGAGAGAGAGAGAGACACACAGTTCACGCGTGTGAATAGGAACACAGGAAAAGACTAGGCCAGCTCCTGTGTGGGTGAGATGCCTCACGTCACGTCCCCGTGTTCATGCGCTGGCCCTGCATCTTGTTGACCTAGTTGGTGCTCTTTGACTAATCCCTGGCGATTCTGCGGGTGGTCTGGGAGGAGCTCTCCTCCGGTTTCCTCTGCATTTGAATATCAGATGGCAAAGGCGGGGCCTCGGAACTGCCGAGGGATTTGACTGGAGCGCCTGCCAACACAACACGCAATGTTTTTTTAGCGCTCCCTGCACCTCCTCCCTCTCTCCCTCTCTTTTCCGCTATCACGGCTCTTCTTCTTTCATCCACATGTCAGACATAAAAGGCATCCATTTTTTTTTTTTGGCCCATATTGACCCACTGGTTCAAAGTGACACTGATACTTTCATTGTGTGTTGTGTGTCCAAGTGTGTGTGTGTGTGTGTAGCATGTGTGTGTGTGTTTTCTGAGCAATTAGAGGCCCCGGTTGTTCCCCTGATCGCGTAGCCATCCGTCCTCTCCGGCTTATCAGTGCCGCTCTCTCGGCTTACGCATGTAACAGGAGTTTTCCCTATGACACACAGCTGACATGCTGTCTTCTTGTAGGTTTTATTACTTATGTTTGGGTGATCCAATTACTCTTTCACCTTGTGGTTTATGGCTCGTTCACTCAGTATGGGCCATTTGCAAGCATAATGAGTCACAGATATGCTGTTAAAGCATTCACCGCCAGATTTCAGCGAAACGCCTTCAGAATGATGTTGAGCCCGGAGTGAAAGTGTAAAACGAGACTTTGAAGCTAAGTTTTTTTACGTCTTTTTTTTTTTTTCTCCCCTGATGGACATAACGCGCATATTTGTTTTACATGTGTGTGTGTGACAAATGTGGCAGGAGAGCAAACGGCTAATCCGTAGTCAAAGCCGCTGTGTTGATGTTGGTTTTACACTGGACGAGCTGCTTTGTTTGACTGAGGCTTTACTGGGAGGACACCGCGGGGGTTGAGCTAAAGAGTCAAATATCAGGGACAGAAACACCTTACTGTCCCTGCTGAACTCTCTTTCTCTCAAACACACACACACACAGTGGAGAGCGAGGACAGTGAAAACACAGCTCGGTGTCCCTGGGCCCTCGTCCTTCCTCCACCCATCCACCAGCAGCCGTTCCCACGGGGCCGTTAACATCCTATTGACCCTGCTCACTCATTATCAGATCAGCATGGAACACGCTGGGGCACTTTAACCCACTCTGTATACACATACACACGCACACACCCTCAGATTTCACACACACACACACATGCACGCGCAGACTGCAGATTACTCTCCACTTCAGAACAGTATTTTGTCCCGCCGCTCCATAGCGATCCTACCCCCCTCCCAAAAAAAAAAAAAACACAGTAGAGCACTAAGCTAGTTCCAGCGATCACTCACTCCTCCTCCTCCGCCTTGTTGTGCTTGGCGGGAGCGTTGCGCGAGGAGTCTCGACGCCCACCGGTGCACGTCTCCTCCGCAGATGCTGGCGGGTCCCGCGGGACCGCCGTGGCTTCCCATCATCCCCCCCCCCCCCCCCCCCCCCCCCCCCTCCCCTCCTCCCAACCCGCCCGTTCTGACTGTCAGTAAACGTGTTGACATAAATATAGTGTGGCTACTAATGAGCTGCCAACTAACAACCACTGCCAGCTCCTTAAGACCTGTCAATACAAGACGGAGGCAGACTTCAGCTCATTACACTTTTAAGACGTCTAACAATAGATTAAAAGCGCGAGCCTCCCTAGTATTTCACCCATCTGAAGGCCGAATCATCGAAAATACATCCAGCAGACATTAGAATTCAGCGTGGACATGTGCAGTCTGTGATGGCCCCCTTCGCGCGCATTGAAATTCATGACAGGTCCGAGGTAGTGTGATACTCATGTAGGCACAAAGCTCGCACATCTAATGTTTATTGATAGCAAAGCCAGCCTACATAGGCCGTTATTATTTCAAGGCAGTATAAGGCTTAGTTTCAGTGTCTGCATGTGTGTGTGTGTGTGTGTGTGCGCGTATGCCCGCCGGTGTGTGTATGTGTACGCGGCCTCGGTGTTTGTTTGTGTCACACAAAAACAGATTAGTGAAAACACTGAGGTAAAATAAGCAGCCTGACCTTGCTCTGAAACTGAAAGGCAATCCTCTGAATGATCCGCGGGTCAGTAGCTTTGTCCTTCAGACAGTTAAAGTCTATCCTTCTCATCCCCTCCCTCCGCCCCCTGCCTGTCTCACTGTTTCCTCCTCTATCCCTCACCCTCTTTGCCTTTCTTCTACAGTACTTGCGTTCGCATTAAAATCCCTCTTTTTTTCCCCTGCACCTTACGTAAAAGTTGCGACGCTCAGTTCTCCGTCCCTGTAAAAAAAAAACACGGGGCTCACGCACACATTCAGGACTCTTGATATCCATGTCATCTTTTCATGTCTGGTCTTTGAGCGCGCCTGTTTGTGTTATTTCAAGAAGCGATTGTTCCTCATGACAAGCCCGTGATGCCGCTGATGCGTCTGCTCCGCCGCGACGCCTCAAAGGCACGACGAGCGACACGCACAAGGCAGCAGAGGATACTGCCAGCCATATTAAAGACTTTCCCCCCCTGCAAACTCTTTGAGCCTGTAAAATGTTTGACGCTTTAAGAGCGCCGCCAAAGTGGGTTGCCAGGTGAGCACCCGCCGGCCTACGTCACCACCACCACCTCCACCCCTTCGTGTATAGGAAGCCTCAAGAGTTGCTGCATTCACTGGAAATTACAAGTGTGTCAGCGAGTTCCAGATGTCAGTTATACAACGTCTAATTACGGAAGGAAGGGCGTTAAAATGTGTGTGTGCGTGCTGGTACGCATGCGCGTTTATAGGTGCTGGAGGAGTTGTATTCTTTTTAAATGGAGGTAAGTTTAAGTTTGCTGTAAATTGTATGCAAAGAGTTCTGACACATCCTACTACTGGAATCGGCGGCACATCTATATGTGCCTGTATGTCCGGAGTCGTGCGGCATCCCATTGTTCTGATTGTCTCCAACTTTTTCAAAACAGGTGTTTTGGGATGAGATTTCTTTCATTATTACTTAAAAAAAAAGATCTTTGAAATGTACACTACTGTTCAAAAGTTTGGGGTTACATAGAAAAGTTCATATATTTGAAAGAAAAGCACTGTTTTTTTCAATTAAAAAATATTTTAAGCTATTTAGAAATACACTCTATACATTGCTGATGTGGTAAATGACTATTCTAGCTGCAAATGTCTGTTTTTTTGGTGCAATATCTACATAGGTGTATAGAAGCCCATTTCCAGCAACTATCACTCCAGTGTTTTAATGGTACCATGTGTTTGCTCATTGCGTCAGAAGGCTAATGTAATATTTTTTCTATTTCTTTTACAACTCATGTAAATACTTTTCATGGAAAACGCTAAATTATCTGGGTGACCCCAAACCTTTCAACGGTAGTTTAAAATCTTCATTTCATGGGTTGACACGTGACACTTTACCATCTGCTGTTAACCACAACCATTTATTGGTGCTAAAGCCCTTTAACATTGATTGTGTCAACCGCTATAACACACCGCGAGAGAAGAGGAAGCACAAAAAAAAGAAATGTGGTTGATATAGCAGTAGCTGTGTTTGCAGAGCTGATAGAGTGACCTGGTAGGTGTCAGCTACAGGTTGCTAGCTTACTTTTCACCTACAGACACATTACAGTGCAGAGTGAAATGCTGTGTGGCGGCCAAGTAGCTAATGCTAGCAAGAGTCATTTTAGCTTCATTCAGGATCCCATACTCTGGAGAGTCTCAAATTTACTCCCTAAAAATGCAATTTCAGTTTTCCCCTATGTCTTTCTTGCATGCACCAATCATAAAAGAACAGTTTTTACATTTTTTTTCTTCAATATTTTTGTTTTCTACCCAGATGATGAATTACTAGATTGGGGCCAACCTGCAGATTATACAGTGCAAGAAGATTTACCGCAGTATCTAGGGTTAACCAGGGTGAACAAATCATTGAGAGGTTAATCTCCGGATCATGAAGGAACATAAGTACACCTTACTTCAGCTTATCTCTGTCATGTGATAAAACCTGCTGGAGATAGACAGATATAGATGGTTATCACCGCAAAGGAGCATCATGTACACTTCTCAGTGTAAGATAATCTGTAAATAAACCATTCATTTCCCGATGGTATGCTGATGACAATCAGATGTACATGTGTGAACAATTGATCCCTTTATTTATTCATCAATCAGGGACATCTCACTTTAATAAATTTCAGTGTGACGTGACCATTCTAAATTCATTTAAATCAGTTATATTAATGAAAGTTAAAGAGTGGCTATGACAGATGGGATATTTGATATTTGGTGTAATGTGAAACCTTTGTGAAACATTTCACTACATGCCCTGTAATCAAGAGATGACTTCTCATCAGTACCAGGGGTTTCCAAACTTTTCAGCCTCCGACATCCAAAATAATGGTGGCAGAACCCTATGGCCCCAGCTGTAAATAGACCTGCAACTGATGCCGTTACTAATCTGTCGTAATCACCTCAGGGGTCACGTGGGGGCAATGAATATTGGAAGGCTGATGACACATTTATTATTTGCATGGTTTTATTTTAAACGTGACCATTCATTATGTAACAATTATGGCTAAAATAAACATATATATTTTAAAGGTCCCACATCTACACTGAGTTGAGTTTTTGTACTAGAAATGTACAATGCAAAGCTTCAAATAAAACCCAGAAAAATGCATGATATGAGACTTTTCATATTTATAATCATTTTTTTTTTATTATTATTTTTGATCCCTGAAGTGTTGCCCAACTTTGACACCACCACAAACTGGCAAGGTAAGTGATAGGTCTGTTGAGCCACTTTTTTGGTCCAGATATATATCAATAACTATTTTTTTGTTATCTTTCTTTATGAAGCACTTTGGTGCCAAACTTGCTTTTCATTACTATGTGAAGTTAGTAAAATTAAAATTGAAACTTAAAATTGAAAGATATCTTTGGCGCCCAGAAGATGAATCCATAGTTATCCACTGATTTTTTTTCTTTAGCTATTTAGTTTCACATTTGTATTTTTTAGTGAAATGTCTCAACAACTATGGACTGCCATAGATTTTAGTCTAGACATTGATGCCCCCTCGGGGCAAATTGTGACTGTGAATTGGCTCTGTGACTAACTGTTCTCATCAGAACAAAATTCGTCCACTGCTTGGGTTTATGGCCAAATACTTAGAAAATTATGACATTCACATCAACCACAGCTGTAGCGTTAATAGCGCTAATTAACATGTTGCATACGAACAAGCTAACTCAGCTGGTGGAACATGGTAAACATTATACCTGCTATCGTTTCATCAATGTGAGCATGGTACCATGCAATTATGTATTTCAAAAAGAATTTAAGTACAAAGGTTGTGATATGTAGCACAACAATGAAACTGTATTGCTGTGCATGTGGAGTACACAGAACTACTCTCCGGAGAATGAAAGCGTGATCGCGTTATTAGTCTTTGGAGCCATTTGTTAAGGAAAAGGGAAAGAACATGTCACACAGTGCAGTGGTGTGGCTCATTAACAACGGAGGTCTGTGGCACAGAAGAGTAAGATATATCGGGCTTTTCACACATGCACACACGCACATGCTCATGCACGAGCACACACACATACAAACATATGATACTTGGTGTGTATTGCCTCAACACATGTTCACACTAAGAAAAAATTATAGAAACTCCCCAGACTTATCCTTTAATAGCACTAGTTCTGGTTTGATCACTTCATTTGTTTCCAATGAACTTTCCCTTTGTGCAAGGGAAATACAAGCCTGTTCTAACCACTGAAACTACTAAAAGACAAAATAGGACCAAAGGTTTTGTTGAGATTTGCCTGTGCAGACTGTTAAAACATATTCCAGTAATTGGGAACTGACACCGATGACTGTATCACAGATTAAATTAGTGCCCCCCCCCCTCCCTTTGCTCCAGCCTGGCAATGATGCAGATGCAGACGTTTCTTTTTCTAACCGTGACCTTTAGCTGTGTCGGGTCGGCCTCCTGCCCACAAGAATAGCCCTGCGTGGACTATCACAAACAGAAGGCATCCATCACTTTGAAATGCATACAACAAAACAACAACAGCAACAAAAAAAAAAAAAAAAATGACAGTATGGAGCAGGCACGTGGCGCCGAGTGGGGCTTTTGTTGACCAGGAAACTTGAATTCGATCCAGAAACAGAAGAGGAAAGATAAATTTATTCAAACACGGGCAAAGGCAATGGGTTGATCAACCACAGGTTGTCAGTGCGGTTATAAATAGAGCTGTGTGCTGTTATGTTAAAAAAAGGCTATCATGTTAACTGACCCCCCACCTCTCCTCCCCGACCAACCCTCCCCCCCACCGCCACCTCCTCTGCCACTGCCACAGAATGACGGATCGATTGAAGAGTGACAGCAGTGAGGAAATAGAGAGAGATTCAGGATTTACATCGTCCTCTGACACGCTCATATAAACGGCCCCCCCCCCCCCCCCAAATGATAAAGAGACTACACTCTGACAAGGACACCAGTCCTCGTTTAGCCGCTCACAAGTTAAAAGATTTGCCATCTCCTCCCTCCCTCTCCCACTCTCTCTTTCTCTCTTTTAGCAGATTTCAGTGCAAAGCATATAACCTTTGTGAATTATTTAGTTTATTGACCTCTGCGGGGATTTAATATGAAGGTCGTTTCCTGCTGGCAGAGCGAGCGCCGGCGGGGTCCTCAGGTGACACGGCCAAGGTCGCCCGTCTCCCTCCAGTTAATAATATATTTGTCACACGCAGTGTGTTAGCCCCCGACACAGCACTACTGCCTTCCACTTGATTAGTGCAACCAATAAGGACTGCCAAAGATAATAAAGTAGACATTGGCTTAAGGAGATGTGTCAAATGTCCACAGCATCTCTCTCTATCTCCCCCCACACAGATACACCAAGCACGAACGCGCACACACACACACATACAAATTCACACCCTCTCTTTCTCCCCCCCTCCTCCTCCTCCTCCTCCTCCTCTCTGTTCTTGTTTTATTGTTTCCTAGATGAAGGTTAAAGGGAGATGCTGAACAGACAGAACCGCCTGAGGGCCGTAGAGGGCCTGGCTGCCCGGCTGCGGCAGGCGGTGCTGTGGGTACGAGCGGCAGCCAACACCTGCAACCCCACACCCCACCCCACCCCCCCCTCCATCCCTCCACAAGTCCGGTGCACTGGTGTGTCAGAGGGGCAAGAGGGTGAGTCGGCCAGAGCCACAGGGGCAAGTGGGTTACAGCGTCTGATGTACATTGGGGGAAGTAGAGAGCTGCTGGTCCCTGACCGTGCCTGTCACTGATAATAATCACGGAGAGCTATGGAGCCTTATTAGCGCCGCCGCTTGGCTGAGACAAAATGGCGCCCCGTAGGTGAAGCCCAGGTGAATTATGGCACGGGGGAAGGAAAGCATTACAGCAGGGGTGGCAAATATTTTCTGGCACGGCGCTGTAATGAAGTTGGTGGAGTCTGCGAGGATATAGAGGGGGGTTTAAATCTTTAAGGGGCGAACAAGCCTTAAGTGCAGCATTATTGATTTGATTGTATGAGTGCTGGTGATAATGGAGAATGCAGGAGGCCCGGCAATGACAGGCAGATGAAAGGTGTCAGAAAAGGTGCCGCAGTCAAGGCTGAGCTGCAGTCTGTCTCCTGTTTGTCCTTTTTCCTGGAATAGTTTGCATGGGGAGGTCACCGCAAGGTGAGTCTGATGTATACAGACACACCGCTGTAACACAGGGGGTTGGAAGAAAATGACAAAAACATGACACAATATAATGAAATCCAATACAACAAGCAACACCAAAAGCTGTAGAAATAGAATTGTACAAACAGACACAGTATCAATTAACATGGCCAGAAGCACAGTGTTTAAGTACAATTTTAATGCACTTGTACTTTACCTGAGTGATACATTATACTTAAATGAGCCTTTAAACACCCCAGAGGGAAATAGTACACTGCATTGGTAAAGATTAGTCCCAAATCTTTACACCTTACAAAAAATAGTGTGTAGTCATATCTCCTTGTCATATTTCAGTGTTGTCAGCAGTTCTACCAAAGACACATTTCCCGTCAATATTCCCTCACAGGGTTTCAAATAAAACAACTGATCAAAGCCCAAAGAGGCAAAACTCTCCAATATTTATAAAAAAAAATGAGAAGAATTAAATCAAATTTGTGTAGAACTGTAGTTTTTTTTCTATACAATCTATCACTTAAATGCATTTAATATATCGATCACAACCTAATTTTCTGCAAAACAAATACTTTTAAGTATGTAAGGTAATATTGCTATGTACGTAAGGTTATGAATGAAGAACTTTTACTTGTAATGAAGTATTTTACCGCTAAATATATATGCTTTAATTAAGGTAATGTATTGTAGGGACATTTCACTGTATTGCATCATATTGTACAGATTTCCATGGTGCTGGTGCATAGTGTCAATCCCCCGCATATGTGTTCAGTTCGTCACTTTCTGAACAATGCGCTTTTCCGAAAATCCAAATGTCCGACCAATGTAAGAATGTGTTGGTGCCGAGCTGACGAAACTGACGTCAACCCGAATTAAACCACGGGGAACAAGTCGAGATGGGAGGTGAAATCTGCCAGAGCATTAGCATGATCTATGATTCGACTGGTGGAGGGACACAGTACATTTTCTCTGAATGAATAGATTTGTTGAGTCTATTAATGACCTTCTATTCTAGACCTTTTTTCCCTCTATTATCTGAACTGCCCAGCGCCATCCATAACTTGGCCGATTCCCATCGTATAAATCATTGTTCCTATCCCCATCTTTGCTCTATCATGACAATTAGGCTCAATGCTGCGATTCGTGTTTGCTAAATCCAGATTAACTCATCCCACCTCTGTATCTATAGAACATATGAAGAGGATTAATGGATACAATGCACTCCATTATATTTGAGACTGTCTTGTGTCAGAAAGAATTATCATTAGAGAGACCTTAATCGCTGCAGTTAGTCTTAATGCTTGAAGGTGACACTTTTTTTTCCTAAGCCTAATTATAAATAAATAACTTCCTACTGTTCGTATTGGTCCAGCTGTGCTACAATTGCAACACTAATAGACCAATATATTGCTGAAAATAGTCAATTTGAGGATGTTGCACGTGCATTTGACTGCGTGTATGTTCAGATAATGACACCCACCTTGGGGGGATCACTCCTGCAGGGCTCCCCCCAGGCGAGGTCAGCGGTGCAGACATTTATTGGCCTATTCATTAAGGAGGACTGGGGCAGAAGTCGCGGGTAAGGTCTCCACTTCCAAAGGAACTCTGCAGCTCAGACCTCATTTGCAACCAGACAAGCCTATTGTAACAGCAAATAAAACAATATTGATTTCCGCAAGTGGCAACGGGGCTGTGCATCTTATTGATCAGGATCAAGCACTTATCACTCTCCAGCCCAGAGTGTGCCAATGTTAAGCGCAGGTCTCAGGTCTTAATTACGACGGTGGCCTTTACATGGTTCCTCGCCTAATGATGCTCCAGGAACACCGCTGCGTTTGACCTTCCGTATTGGCTGGGCATACAGAAGGCGCTGTTATTCTTCTGTAGGGGGGAAAAAAATGTACTATTCAATCATTTCTTAAACAGAACTGACAAGTGTTTGACTTCACGTTGCATACTCTTGTTATTTAATCTTTTATGTTTCCCCTCGGTGCGCCGGGCCGTACTCAAGTTGTTGTCGAGCTTGATCACGCTGTCAGTGGAGATCCATAGATATCGGTGAGTAGGCGAGGTGTCACGATGACCGTGTGGGCAAAAAGTGACTGCTCTGTTAATGGATGGTTACAGTTAGTACGCCACGTCTGACACCTCGATCATTACATTCTCCCCTCATGGTTAAAGGCTAATTCTGATTATTCATGTTATTACAATGTGTCTTTTTTGTGGATTTGTCCATTGTTCTTATTGCGTTCTAATCGTGGTGAGCAGCAAAAAAAACAGAAGGCATCAGATGTTTTTAAGAACACATCCCCGACCTATTTGGAGGAGAAAACAAAGGAGAATGGTTGTCTGTGATTGGGGGTTATTACTGCCACTTGGGATGCAGTTAGTGTTCACAACTTGTCTGATCATCTGAGCACTTGCGCTCAGATAAAATATGTTTTGACTGATAGAAATGATTGTTAAAACTAAGATGAAACTAAAGTGAAGCAAAAATCAACAACAAAAATGGCTTGATTATTTTAATAAAACTGCTGGTCTCTGTAGTTTTTAGCAAACACATCTCAAACAGAAGTAAATTGTGTATTTACTTCTGTATTTCAGTATTTTCAGCTGTGGATTAAAGGTCCTGTATCATGCAAAATAGCAACTTTGATGTTTTTTTTAAAACTCCAGATAAGGTCTATGGGGTTATATACAATACATCAAAAATGGAGAATTGCACACAGCCCGTGTTTAGAAACTGGTTTGTACCTTCTTGTGATGTCATTCAGTAGCTCCCTCCGCCTGTAGAGGTTCCCAGCACGGCCCACCTGCCCCCACCGTTACACCACCTGCCCCCAACGTCACAAACAGTTTTTTTCACACTTCCAAGTGTAAATCAGGCAATCATAAGAGAGGTACATGAATATTTATATAAAGACAGACCAAAGATGACCTGTGATTTCTTGACCACTGTCAGATTTCACTTTTTATTGTATTGTATTGTATTGGTGAAAACTTTAAATGAAAACCATAAAAGCGCATGATATAGGAGCTTTAATACACATTTGGGGCTCAAATGAGTATTTACCGCACCTTTACGGCCATGTATAAAAGTTTTTTCATGGGATTGGCCAACAATAACAATTACAGAAGAGTAGCGAACCTATTTTTTATAATATGAAAAAAAAAATCATGCCAGACAGGCCATTGGAACAGATTACAGACATTTTCTCCAACCGTGTTTCGCCTTTAGACAGGGCTAGAAAATGTTGCTGTATCAACTGTTGATACATTTCTAGGACAAATCATGTTTGCATGCCGCGGTTATCAACCGGTAGCATCAGACACTCTGACTCATTTCAACTCATTCAACTCCACCCCTGCAGGTCTGCAGTGGCTGAAGCCTCGGCGGATGATGGCCCCCAGGCTGACCTAAACACACTGATAAAAATAAAATGCAATTATCCTTTAATAGACACTCAGCCATTACACGTACAAATCCAATGGAGTTTATGGTAATGACATGCACCTTTCGCATATGTGTTTATGCCATTCGTCGAGCTAAAGAAGTAGGGTTTTTTTGATTCTTGGAGATGGCATGCGGCGCGCTGCATTATGAAAATAAAATAAACCATTCAAAAACTCATGAATATATTTACTCAGCCCTGCCAGGTCAACAAACCTTGATAAGACCATGAAAGAAACAAACATTCTGTGTGCACAGCCAACCATGATGTGCAGTGAGTAGAATATATTCCTAATAAGGGGAAGTATTAGACATGGTTAAGATGTTCGTAACGGCATATTCAATGTGACAGCGATGGGTTCTTACAAGCCGAGCTTCCTGAATGTCACAGCACGTTTGGATAGCAGAAGATTTGGCCTCTTGTCTGTAAGGATTTATAAAACAGTATTCCCTGAATGTTCCCGGGATCCTGGTCATAGATTAGCCGGCTAAGGGAGCATTGACACTCAAGGTTCTGCTGTCAATCGCTGAATCTTGGTATTAGGTCAATCAATGGTTCCTCTCCCCTCTCCCTTTTTTCTCTTTCCCTCTTTCTCTCTCTCTCCCCTCTCTTCAGTGATCTTCTCAGATCAGTGGAGGAGGGAGAAAAATCAATGGAGTAAAGTAATCACTTGGCGGAAGATACAGTGAAGGCCCGAGGCCCGCCCAGCTACCCGAGTTCCATTTCACGCATCAGCAGCTGCAACACAAACACACAGCGCTAGCCTGTACTCCCATCTTAAACAACACGAGCAGCCCCGATGCTCCATACCCCCTGTGACCTATACCTCCCCAGAGGAAACTCCCAGATTGCACTGCAGCACACCACCACTGTCTACCCACTAGCAGGCTATTGATCCACAGTCCTACACACTCAGGCTCTGACAGGACTGGCCGGACCACATTTCCAAAATGCCAAGTGGCAAAAAATATGCCTCCCTGCTTCTGACATCATCGGTTAATGTGCACGGGGAGGATGTCATGTCGAGTCCATATGGCCCCTGTTCGATAATGCAATAGTTTTACTGACCTGTGTCCATTAAATGGCATGCTATTTAATGAATTAAACAATATGGCGCCATTTGCGTCCAGCAATTTTCTGATCAAGTCGAGGAGTCTCTGGCATGTTGATGATAATGCTGCAAAGCTTGTTAAACTTTTATCCCTTTTGTTGAAAATTTCTCCCTCTCGCTCGCACAAATTATACAACCTCTGACCCTCATTCTCTAGCTAACATTTGGAGCAGCCTCCCGTCTTCTTACTGCGCCATATGACTGCTATTACCTTTGGCTGGCTTAAGAGGAGAGTGGGTGGAGGGTCACAGTGGGTGGCAGGGAGAAGGAGCCATGGGTGGGTATTTGTTTAACAATTCTAAAATGCAAATGACTGTATACACTGTATACACTGAGGAGCTGCTGTACTAACAAAGGACCTAAGGGAGAGGTCAGCAGTGTTTCAGAGGGGTCAGGCGAGGCTGCATTCAGACCAAATTCGGCAATCTGGCACTGGGTGCTGTGGTGGTGGTGGGGGCGTGCTGTTTGAAGTACAAGTGTGCTGCAGTTAGAATATTTCTTCAACCTGATTGAAATCATTCTGATTAGACGTTCCAGTGTAGCTTTTTACATTGGACGCTACATAAAGTGATCTGTTGGGATGTGCTTTTACATGTCCAAAAGCATTTAAGCAAAAATATATTTTCGAATAAATACAATTTTGTTTCAAGGTGGACGTGTGAAGTCTCAGAGAGTGATTGACAGACTTTCTGACAGACATTTTGTCAAAAAGTGTGTAAAAATATGACCCACGAGAGAGAGTGGTGACCCGGCAGAAAACGGAGTCATCCTGCCCATTCTAGAGGAGCTGGGTCCCATTTCACGGACATTCATTTGGATTTGGGAGTAAACAACAGGAACTACAATACACAAATGCAATGATTGGCCATACGCCTGTGTTTACTATTGCTTCCTACACAGAATATGTTCTTATTTGTGTAATTTTTGGTAGCATTTCAGAGAATACTGCAATGAACCACGCACTGAGCTTAAAGGCCTCTATGCATGCTCATCACTCCCCATTTTGCTATAATCAAGGTTGTCTGCATGTCTCAGATATAATGAAATCTGGCTAAGGCCATACAGACAGTTTTCTCCGTGGCCACTTGTGGTACTGCAACGAAAAATCCCCCTACCTCCCAAAAGCATTTTCCCTATAGACCACTGTTGTAAAACAGTCACAAACAAGGTCAATTGTGGCTCTTTCTATTATTTATTTTTGATCCACAGAGGTATTATATTTGGAAATCTTTCCTCAAGCTGAGAAAAAGCTTTTTTAAAATCTGTGATGCCAATGTAAAGTCTATAGGTTGGGTCCAGGGATAATTTGGGAAACTACTGCACAAATTCAGTGGCATGCACCCTGTAAGTAGAATAATAAATAATAGAAAAAATACTACATGCACCAGGTGAGCAATTCTTAAAAGACTGAATAGATTGTATTTTCAATCCGGTATCCAGATATTATAATGCATGCATGCTCTCAGCACCCATGTCGTATAGGGTCAATTGGGCCATTTTATTTCTGGTGGGGTTATCCATTTTAAGCTGCCCTTGTTCAGCTTTAGTGGCTTTATTAGTTTGCATAGGAGCAGGTGGAGGGTACTGCAGCTGTGAACTATGCTGTATGTATAAGTGTATGAGGTCATGTTTTGGGGGAGTCAGCATTTAATACACTTATCAGGAATTGCAAAACGCTTTGAAAAGGCGAATGAATATGCAGTAGTTAGTCAGAGAAGTGAGATGAAAATAGCGTTTAAAACAATTAAATGCAAATAGTCTGAACTGAATTCATAATACATGTTCAAAAACAGACCTAAAAGGGCGTGAAGTATTTTTTAATAATTTATTTGTTGCGTAAATGTTGTGGTAGGTTAAGAGGGAACAATTGGTCATTTGGTCAATTGATTTATAGATCGAAACAGCATGCCAGGATTTCAGTTTCGGTCTCAGATACGTATATAGAGGATAAGTCTGGTAATATGCTGTATTTTTTCATCCACAAATCCCATTTAAAAAAAAAAAAAACCCAGACAAACAAGTATTGCCTATTTATGTCACAGTCTGATGTCTCATACCTCTGTGTGAATGAGCTCTGTTGTTTTCCAGTGAACTTTTGAAAACACATCATTAAGCCACACTGTTGCTCTAGGTGACATGTTCCTTCAATACCATGGACACACACCCACTCTGTAGTTTATTTTGAGTCAATCCCACACACTGTGCTGCTGCCTTAAATACTCACTAGAGCACTGGTTCCCAACCTAGGGGTCCTGACCCACGGTAAGGGTCACCAAAGCTTCAGGGGGGCCTTCTGGTTTCAAGGGTTGTAAGAAAAAAAAATAGTCTCATTCTGCATTAAAAAGTACATAGTTAAAACTAAGAGCTGAAAGAACATTGGCATTGACATTGTCAAGGAAAAGAGAACAATTTGTCCAAAATATAATATATATGTGCTAGATAAAAAAGCAATAATATAGGAAATATAACTATTTGACTGTTGTAGCTACTGGATGTGTTGGAGCTAGTTTCCTACACCGTTAGCTACTTTAAATCCATTGTTTCCCAAACTAGTGGCTGGGCCCCTTCCAAAGGGTCACCAGATAAATCAAAAGGGGTCGTGAGATAATTAATGGGAGAGGAAAGAAGAAAAAAAGAAAGTGCTGACACGCAAATGCGTTTTCGGTTTTTAGGATATTCTCTATATTTTGCGAATTACTGAAATATTCTACCTTTTGGGGCCTTGAAAAGTTATCAACGGCTTCTTGGTTTTTCCAAATATATAAAATAATTTATCTTGACAGAGCAAACTTTGCAACTTCTATCGACTCTTTATTTAATTTACATTCATAGTGAGAAGTTGGGACTTTAAAATTCACTAGAATGCAGAAAACGAAGGGCCTAAATCAATCCGGCATGGACCTGTCACTCATTATTTCTTCATATTGGCAACTCCGGTTAGCGGCTAATGTAGCCTGGAGCTGCTAGCTTTCAGCAGAGATAGCTTCACATTTTCTAACACCACACCCGCGGATTCTTTTCCTTTTCAAACTTCAAACCCGCATTGACTCGATTGACATCACTTGGGGCAAATTTCCTTCAATAAGACTTTTCTTGCAGGAGTACACTACTAAACACACTTTGATGCAGATTTCCTTTATAAGTAGCCTACAGCAACGTGTTAAACTGTTAGTTATGCTAATTGCGCGGCACAGGAAAAAGCCCGCCACCTGTTACCAGGATCTTATTCAGTCCAGCTGAGGATTTTATTGTTTGTCAAAGTGTTCTTCTGGATGTATGCTCACTTACTGAGATCCGAGCTGAATCGCTGCCCAACTGTAACCATTTTTTAAGTCCCTCTGACCACAGACAGCTTTGTCTTTTTTTTTTTTCTTTTTTTTTTGCACATCTTGTTCAGACTCAGTCCATTTAAGTAAGGAGTTTGTTTTACTTTGATGGTAGGTAGGCTCCATTAAACCTGACATATATCAAAGCAAGACACCATCTGCCGTGATGTTTTTGCGAGCACGCTTCCCCACTGACCCCCCGCTTTGGCACCCTCATGGAAAACATTCCCCATTCCGTGAAGTTAGTTTTGAGAGTTCTTCAGCCTGTTGTGACTCTATTAACCTCTTACTGTATGGGGGTTTAGAGCAGGTGTATATTGATTCTCCGTCAGCTCAGGGACGCTCGGCGAAACCTTTTTCGCCAAAACACTCCAGCCACATCTGGTATTCTCCATTTTTTTTTTTTTTTGTTGTTGTTTTTTTCTAGAGCAGCGCGGCCCTGCGCCGGCGGAACATGGTCACCGCCAAGGCCGAGTCCCCGGGACGCTGACAGCGGCGCTATTACTCAGTGGCAAACTTTCGGCTTTTCCCTCAGCTTATAGGCAGAACATGTTCCTGAGTGGCACGGGGTCACCCTGATCTCTGATGACTCTCCTCCTCCTCCTCCTCCTGCTCTCTCCTCCCTCGTTCTCTCTCTCCTTGTCTGCGTTTTTTTCCCTTTTTTTTTTTGTGATGTTATCTTTTCACTCTCCTCCCACTCGCTGCCGTTCCCTGAAGCTGTCTCGGGGATGAACGCCTCATTGTTTTTGTCCTTGCACTGCTTTTCCAAAACTGCGTTACTGGATGTGGATGTTGAGCAGCCTCGCACTCTGTTTGACCTTTTTTGTTTTTAAAGTGAGGCGAGGTCATGTCTGGGCCAGTTACACTTTACTCAATTATGCATTTCACTTCATGCACACGCGTCCAAATTCGGTTTAACTTATGAGGTTCATCCCAAGCGGATTTGGCACTAGTTTATTAACGCTGAACTAGTGTTTGCTCCTAGTTGATTAGCTGTTGGGTATGGTCTCCTTTTGTGAAATAAAGTCATATTTATATTTATATTAATGGCTCTGACAGCTCAATTTGTTGCTCTGAAGTGTCAAAGGTAGAAAAAAAGTTCTGTTCACACTGGTTACATCTTATTTTTAAATGTCTACATTGCAACGATCCAGCTTATTTACAACAGATTTTGATTCCATATTCCTCAATATATCAATTAAGTCACTCTTCTCAATACTTCTCCATTCCTTCAGTGAAAAAAAAAACAATTGGTAAAAGATCATTTATGTTTAAAGCTCCATCAGAATGGAATAATCTCCCTTTAAACATTTGTCCCTTCACTTCTTTTCATAGGTTTAAATGTGCATTGTCTTCTTTGAGTGCACGTGTTTCTGATGATGGCTTATTACCATGATTTATACCGCATTATAATCTCAATTTGTAATTATCAGCTTTGCTAGGCTTATCCTATTACTGTGATGGATATTTTGCCATAGAGATGTGCTCATTTTGTACTTTTTTTTTAATATCGTTTGGTGATGTTCGCGTTTTTCTTTTGCTTTTCTTTGTTCTCGTTGTTCTATGTCTGCAGATTGTTAATTGTGTTTGTTTTAGCTCATCTAGGACCCCCTTGAAAACGAGACGATTCCTCTCAAGGGGGTTTATCCTACTCGATAAATGTTTGAATGAGCATTTCTTTCTGCTTATTAAACATAGACTGGTGCTGTCATCAGCTACTGTGCTTTAATATTATATTGCTGAAATGCACAGGATGTACGACTGCTTATGAGCACCATATTGTTTTTGACAACTGCCTCGTTTCTAATCAGTCTCCTTCCAGTTGTTGCACGTTTTCCAAAGCCGTCTAGCGCCGCATGTTGAGGTGTCATCCATCTGTTTGCCCAGGTTGCGTCTTGTTTATTTTTCATTCCGATCATGCACGCTACCGGGTTTTCACACAAATCAAGTGCACCTTCAGATGTCGTTTCTCCGCGGGGGGCTGAGTGATCGAGGAGAAGACGCAGCGCCTCCTCATGAGGGCTCTAAAATTGATGTGCCCTTTTGGCTCCGGCGAGGGTGACCTTAAAAAATCAGAAACACTCGGTGAGCGGCACAGCCACCGTCTCGCTGCTGATCAATCTCAATCCTCCACTCAGCCTCCCTCCATGCTATTCAGACTCCGGAGCAGTCAAATACCGAGCGCTCGTGTGCTTGAATTCCCGTTACGTGCGGGCAGGTTGAGGGAACGCCGCGCAGCCACGCAAGTCAGATAGCGTGCGCTTTGTTGAATATTGAGTCTTGAGCGTAACTACATTATGTCAGATAGTGAGACAGCCCTGATGGGAAAAGAAAGCCATTAGACAGAAAATATGAAGTAGCAGATGGTTCCAGAATTTAAATGTTGCATACCGAGTGACAGCCTACCAGAATCTGATGATTTTTTTCTTTTTTTTTGGGGGAGGGGGGAGAGAAGTCTGCAGTCGAAGCTTTTGTCAGTGGCGGGTCCGAGCGTAATTATCGGCACTTTGGCTGGCTTTGCATTTTGTTATTAATAATCACTGTTGTCCCCGGAGATTTCTCATTAGGTTGTTGACCTTGGGGAGGTGCACGCACCATTGACATCTTAACTAAAGACCGGAACATGCTTGCACAATGCACATGCAGGGACACTCTGATCGCATTGTCCGCTGAGAGCCAACTGGAGCGGAACAGGCGAACAGTGGAAGTTCAGGAAGCGTGGATAAAAAAACTGAATGTCATGAAGTGCTGCATGGGCAAGACGTCTTCAACGAGTCCCCCATCCCTCTCCCCTCGCCTCCCCCGCCTCTCCAACCGGGATTTTTTTTTTTTTTTTGTAAGCCAGGACACACATACACGCTCCCCATAGCCCATTACCTCAACCTGTCTCTCCACCTCCCCCTGACCCTGTCATCTCGTCTTCCTCCCCTCCACCTCTCGACTTATTACTCCCTCACCGCCTATCTGCCGCTGTTTCTCCGGCCCCTCCACCTGTCTTCTCTCCTCCTCCTCCTCCTCCTCCTCCTCTCGTTCCCTCGCTCGCTCCCTGCAGGCCCGGCTCTCCGCCGATGTCAAGGTAGGCAGCGTGGTGAGTAATTCTCCCAGTGATACCGGACTCCTGACCTTTCGCTGCACTTTAAAGAAAGAGAGAATTTCCTCCCTCCTCCTCACCGGCCTCACTCTTCATCGGCTGTGACGGCTCACTGTGCGTCCTGGACCCGGACTGGGACGAGGGTTGGGGGGGGTGGGGTGGGGGGGTTGTGCTGTCAGAGTGCAGAGTGTCAGGCCCCCCCCCCCCTTTCAACCGCAAGGTGGCCTACAGGCTGACAGCAGACAGAGCTGCTATTTGTCGCCTGAAACACCTCTGAGGAAGATGTCAGGTGGCATCACGGCGGCCCGTCACCTGCCCCTGAGGCCTCTCCATGCTCTCCCCCCCCCCCGTCTTCACTTTTTATGAACAACCTCCAACCAAACCCTGTACAATCACATCCATCCATCCCGTTTGCCTCCGGCGCGATGCGATAGCGGTCGTGATCGAAAAACCCATTCCATCACTCCCGAACACGGGCCGAAGTCTGCTCGAAACTCCTTCCCAAGGAAACCAAACGGTGAAATGATTCTTCACGCCAACGCCGCTCGACTGTACGGTGCAGTCATAATCCGGTTTTTCGTCTGAGCTCTCCTGCCAGTTAGAAGAGGGAAGGGGGGAGGTGTTTTCTTGTGTTCTGTGGTTTGCCATAAAAGAGAGGTGTTTGATTCCCCCCCCCCACACCCCCCCACCGGCAGCAGCATAACCGCTTTGGAGAACACAAAGCCTGCAAAACACATTTCATAACACACCATCACATGGAATGAAGAGATGAGATGAGAAAGCCGGAGACAACGGAAACAATGGAGGAGCGCGCAGGCAGCGTCAGCAGCTGCAGCGCGGTTCACGCAGGGGTTAGCGGGGATCAGCGGCGCCGAGGCAAAGCTATGGTGTAAGTCACTGTAATAACAAATGAACTAGACCTTAATTTGAGATCCCGTCTATGTCCTCCCCTCCTTCTTATAGCCCTCAAAGCCTCTTTTCTGCAGCTTTTCCTAATTTACACCGAGCCAGGAGAATGGGTAATTGCTGACCAGAAAACGGGTTTATTTTGCTATCCTATTAAAAACACACATGGCGACAATGTCCTTCCCTCTGCTGCCATGCGATCAGAGAGGCAGCACTAATGCTCTGGGCTTCATACACTCGGATGCACACGTAGGGGTGGGAATCTTAAAATTAGAAGTGGGGTCACAGCGGCGATATAACAAGCGAGAGTTCTTCTCTTTTATTTTATTTATTTAATTATTTTTATAAGAAGGTGTTGGCTGTTGTACAGGCCTCTTGCTCAGGAATCCTAATTTCCTCCTGGTCCCACAGTGACATCAAAACCTTTGTCAGCGACGAGGGCTTTGTAGATATTTGCGTGCCTGGGGAGAGAACATTTTTTTTTTTTTTTTTTTTGTAACAATTATTATTATTCCAAACAATGGAGCTCACACAGGGACAGAAATGGGTCACAAATGGATTATCTATTTTGTGTTTGTTTTTTTTTTGTGTTTGTTTTTTTGACATCACTTTCATTGCGTCCTATATTTAGATGTTGTAAGGAAGCGTTTCATTATTGTGCCTTTGATAAAGTGGTGGGTGAGTTGTGCAGCTGCGGCGCACAGGAGCGCTTTAAGTCATGAAATGAAAACACAAAAAAAACCCTCTTCTGATCTGCAACCTGAGTCTTACAGTGAAAAATAAGATAATGGTTGAAGAAAAGATGTCTGGCACGGTCTGTGCTGTGTGTGCTATATCATGAAGCTTTATACAGTAGAGCACCCATGGGCCACGCTTAGACAGGGTATCCTTTTTTGCTATACTGTACTTCTTTGAGTTATTAAACCACCAGACATTTATATTTTTATTGCATATATAGAGGATATATATTTTGTAGACTATCGTTTATCACCACATCAGAACCTGGCCAACTGTAGTATTCAGCATGTACCTTTACATAATGGGGTAAAGCTTAATTAACTAAATGACACATAAATGACTCATGTGTGATGGCAGCTTAGTTAAAACTTGCAAATAGTGATTTGTTGGCTACTTTTGTGCATCCAGTTGAAACATAAGGTGAACAATGATATGCAATGAGCGTTTAAGTTGATATGCAGAACTTGTTAGTGTACAATATGAAAAAAAATGTATATAATGCAATCTTACAAGAAGCACTCTGCTCTTTATCTTATGATCCTTTATCCTAAAACACTACAAATGAATAAATTAAGTCTATTAAGTATGTAAGTAAGTATGTAATTTGGGATTGTAAAAGACATAGAGGTGTCCCTCATTTACAATGACATTGAGTTTACAGCATAAAAAAGAGACATTGTCAGAAAAACAGCAATACATCACAGACAATGCTTAACAAAACAGGGAATCAAGTTAAACAGAAACTAAAATGAGAGGACATTTGTAAAACACTGAAATAAAATAAGCTTATTTGAATAGCCCAAATGACATCCTTGATTCCAATCCAAAAATGTAAATGTATTGAGGTAACGCACCTATAATTACTTTAAAAATAAACAAACAACAGTGTTTGTCATGCCTTTCTCTGGGACATGGCCATCCCACATTAGCATAAAGGTCACAATGATGAGTGTTATCTATCACCAGAAATGAATTTGAAGGCAGAGTGAAAGAATGAGTCCAGAGTTTTAAGGGTCGAAACCACAGCGTGCCTATAAATTATATCACCATAATCTAACACTGATAAAAACCACTGCTCCGACGATCTTCTTCCTACTAGATACAGAGAAGCAGCTTTTATTTCTATATACGAAGCCAATTTTCTGATGCAGTTTAGAGGTTAGATTATTTAGATGGAATTTAAAAGTGAGGTTTTCATCAAGCCATATGCCAAGATATTTGTACTCAGTGACTCTCCTAATGCTACAGCCACTTGGAGTAGATAAAACTACATCATCATACTCCATATTCCTGGCACTAGAGAATGGCATGGATTTTGTTTTATAAGAATTTAAAATCAAAGAGCGACCTGAAGAGCAAAAGAAAGTTGCAGTTTGCACGACTATACGAAATAGTGTTTGTCTGCATACAGGTGGGCTTGGCAGTCATGTAAAGACATCACAATTAATCTAAATAGAGAAAAGTACAGGACCTAAAACTGAGCCTTGTGGTGCACCTTTGGTAAATCGATAAAAACTTGGTTGAGTTACAGAGCTTGATCGGGTACAGCCCACCTTTACTCACTGACAAGTCTCAGATAAATAGTCCTGGAAACAGTCACATGCATTTTTATCCAGGCCAATATTACAAAGTCTGTTTAAAGGCAAACAGTGATCGTCCATGTCGAATGCCTTTTGATAGGTCTATAAGAGAGAAGCACAATGATTTCTCCTATCCAAAGCCGATACTATATCATCTGTAACTGCTGTAGTGGCTGAGATTGTGCTGTGATTTGATCTGAACCCAGGCTGGGATGGGTTTAGGACTGCATGATTTGTAACAAAGAACTTGAGTTGCATATTAGGTATTTATCTAAAGCATCTTTCACACAATTTTTTAAATAAAGGGGCCACATTGGCAGATTTCCAAACAATAGGAAATACACTATTAGACACACAGACGCACACACACCTGAACTTTGTGGTGGTGTGTGTGCAAATGTGTGTGTGTCCTTGAAACTGTTATGATGATAAACAGAGGTGAGATGGAAAGATAAACATGGAGCCAATTGCTCAACTACAATGAAAATTGATCAAATAAACCCCTTTAATTTGCCTTTTAAAGTAAATCCCACATTTATTTTGCTAATACCTGATCTATTTATACCCATCGATCGCCTTATTTAATTCAAAATCCATTTTAATATGATGATTTTATTGATAAATTCATCATGCATATGGGAAATGTTGCATACACCCTCTTTATGTTGCCCAGTAACCAGTTTTACTAGGATAGTAAACGTAGTGGTAATCTTCTCTTTGTGATATTTCGGGACTCTTCCTCCCTACACTTTATTCATTAAAGACAACAGCACTAGTGCATAACTCCTTTTATGGCTCTAACAGACACACAGTGCGGGTAATTAGCCCGGCTGTCACCACACCAGTGGGAATGAAAGGGCACCTCGTGACCTCAGGGTCACGCCGGATCAAAGGTCACTTTTGGGCCAAACAGTAAGCCCTGTGAGCACACCCTCCGCTGCACACGTAAGCTCTCACAATGCCGCTCTTATAAGTCCACTGAGCCTTGTTATATTTCGCAGTGTATCTTTGCGTTTAACGACCTACAGTGACACAATAGATTATGTAAAAGAGGAGTAAACAGCAGCCTTAAAGAGCCGGAGACAAGGTCTGGCTGCCCTCTCCTCTTTGCTACATTACTGTAAGGTTGAAGGGTGAATGTGGCCCCGGGGAAATGGGCCAGTAGATGGTGATGGGCTTACTGAGAGTGACATTTAAGATAGAAATGACATCAAGTGTGGCACCGCTGTGCCCTGTGGCAAGCCACCGCATGGAGGCAATGTCAGCATGATCTGACTTAGCCCCAAAATGCTGTGGATCCCCCCACCCGTCCAATGCCACTCACACACACACACACACACAGGCACCCACGCACACGCCCGCACCCACGCATATCTCTTACTCATGTCAGCTGCATCTCATGTCAAGTGACAGTTAACACGATCTGCCACCTTCCAGATGTGGATGTGCTGTTCTCGCCTCAGGGGCGGATTTAGCTGCACGTGTTTTATATAAAATGCACAATAAATGTTCGCCTATTTTTGGGGGATATTTTCATTGAGAGCGGTAAGGCTAAATCCTCATCACGACCGACTGAGCTATTCAGCTATGTCTAAGCTAAATGTGCTTGGGATGAACAGAAGCGTCTCAGTGTAGCAGCAGCGTTGAAGGAAACAGATTTCATATCATACGGGGGCAAAACAGGAGGAAAAATGAATTACAGTCGTCGGGGCGAGCAGCTGCATCACCCGGTACGCGCTCAGTATCAGCAAGGCACAAAATCCAATTATCTTATTCACACATGGCACGATGACCTTTGACTTAACATTCAAATGGTCAATTTCAGTAGAACTCACAGAGCCACAGGAGGCATGAGAAATTGTTTTTCCTTTTTTTTTTTTGCAGAAAGCTTATCTTGAACCGGGGCTATTTTATCAGAGATCTGTTTTGTGTCCTACATAAGTCATCAGAACTACAACTCCCAAGGAGAATGGAGATCAGATAGGCAGGTCCGGCACCAAGGACAGGGAAGCCATTTAAAGGTGACATTTCAGTCAACGCAGCAGATGCTGCCAATCTATCTTTCTCTGGCTCTATCTCTTGCCCTCATTTTACATCCCCGTCTCTTTCTCTCTCCGCCTTTTTAGCTCCGTTGCTCGCTCTGTCTTTTGGCTTTCTTGTGCTTTCTTCCTTTTTTCCTTTTTCTCATTTTGCCCCCCCCTTGCACCATCCCCCGCTCCGTGACGTGCTGACGAGGCAGCAGGGAGGAAGCAGTGTAATAAAAGGAAGCGCTAATGAAAGGTTGAGCGGGGTCAACGTACTTGCATACCTTCGCCGGGACGAGGGGGGACGAGAGGTCATTTATTCCAAGGGGACAAACTGTTTCACTTTTTGACTGGGGGGTGTCAAAAGTTCAAAAGGTCACGATAGAGGGCACCAGGTCAGAAGCCTCTGAGCTGCGGTTCTGCCCGTTCTGGGGTCAGAGGTCAGCTCAGGAATGTCGGGGCAAATGGGAGGTTGGGAGCAGGGTCAAAGGTGTAATCTCCATCACCCGTTTGGACGAACATGTCTGAAAAAGTGAGGATTGTTCTCTGTGTTTTTCCTCCGACTGGAGGTCAAACTTTACCTACAGCGGCAGCAGCGCCGGCAGCAGCAGGTTTAGACTGAAGGTGTAACTGTGATTTAATATTATAATTACACACAGTGGGAAGTGTTGGATCATATTATATTCAGGCTGCCAGAAGAAGAATTACGGCGTTTAATTAAACTTATCAAGAATAACTGTCGCTGCATAGGATCAAATTTATGTATGTAATATAGGATCCCATGACAGTCGTTGTTGTAACACTCAAATGGAGAGTGCTGCTTACTGCCAGTTATTACATGACTGAGGGGATTTCAATTATTTAAATCCACACGTGTAGAATATGATGGGAGATAAAGCTTATATTCATACGGTTCTTAAACACATTTAAGATTCACTGGTATTACAGTACAGAATTCAGCTCTAATGACAGGTGAGATGAGCTCAGAGCCGCTTTGAAATCAGTAGGTGTGACACTGCCATCTATAGGGGCAATGTAAAACAGCCGGTAACGTCAGCACTGCTTTACTGTAGCTTCTTAAAGGCTGCAGCACCAGAAAGCCATTCGGTGACTGACAAGAGTTTATTGCAATGACTTACATCAAAGCAAGAAGACTGGTGGACAGGTTTTCTCACATTATGGAGACTTGGTGAGTTAAAAATAAAACAAGATTAATTGTGTCATTTCCATTATAGAAATGTGCAGGAATTGGATCTTTGTATGTGAAAGGCCACATGCAATCCAGAGGAGATTATCAGATATAAGACATGGACTGAAACAGTTTGTTTCTGTCACTGTTAATTATATAATTGGAATATCCAAGGATTGAAGTATAAGGCCAAATGAGCCTGTGAATCAATAAACTCGTATTCCTGACTGCTCCCAGTAGAGGGCAGTCTGCCAGTTCTCAATACCGTCTAATCTCACAGGAAAATGGCCCATACTAATTAAAGTTCTGTTCCATTCATATTAAACAGTATCACACTCTGCTACACATATAACATAATCTTAATTGCTAACACGTGTTTATCTGAAAAAGGCCTCTTGCTGGGGTATTTGTTAGTGAAACAGAAAATCTTAATTCTTTAATTTCCTGTGAAGAAGTCATCGTTTTAAAGGGGCACGAACATCCAGTTCCAACTCATCAGGAGTAATACTCAATTTGTGAACAAGTAGGAATAATGTTCTCTTGTGGCTCTGGAGGAAGCACTCAACTATTAACAACTATTGGATGGATGAGGATGAATCATGGCACGAATCAAATGGGATCAAAAAATAACTCGTCTCTCATCACTGACCGTGCTATGCAATCTTTCTGAAATAGAATCCCATAGGTAACCGCAAGCCAGAAGCACTTAAGCTCTCTGTTATAACCGAATACCTGCAAAAGGAGTGACATCCACGCCAGCCTCAGCCGCACTTAGTGTTTAGCGCCCGATTAGCAAATGCTAGCACGCTAGCAAGCTGCAATAAGATGGTGAACATGATGAAAATAATACCTGCTCGACATCGTCCTGTTAGCATTATTCTATAAGTTAGCATGCCGACATTTAGCACAAGTCTGAAGCGTGACTAAAGACTCTCACTTGAATCTCGCGAGTCCCTCAGTTTAAGCACGGTGTAACGCTAAATTGCATTAATTCCGGCCAGTATTTCCACATTAGCTCTGTGGTCATACAGCGCCTCAGACTGCGGCAGATGTTCTGCAGCAGGGGTCACATCCACCAGCAGCAGCCTTAACATATTTAATATGCAGCCATAACATTTTAAATATGCTGCGGCACTAACAGCTACTTAGAGGATAGTGAGGCTCGATGAGCGAGTGAGCTTGCAGTGAGAAATTGGCCTAAAGCAAAGAGAAGCAGTCATTACTGCCACCGAGCAGGTCACTTCATGACCAAGGTATCCGCCTGTGGTCATACAGTCTCTCTTACCTTTCAAGGCCTCTTCTTAAAACTTGAATATTATAGAAAAGTCTTTATTAACGTTTAATATGTGGCTCGTTTTATCTCTCTCTTTTTTAAAACTTACTTTACATTGCTTGAACCATTGTTTTTACTGTGTTATTCTTGGTTTTGATTGTATTTGCTGTTCTATTTTTTACTCAGTAAGCTTGCTATGAAAAGATGCTATGTAATTAAAGTTATTCTTCTTATTATTACTGTTTCCATGTATGAATGCGTTTAAGTGGGTGAGTGTGAAGCAGGGTGTTCCTGAAATAGAACTTTCATCAATGAAATGACTATTGACAAGTACAATTAAAATAAAGTTAGAAAACAGATAATCTATAAAGAGTTTTAATTCCAGTGTCTATATTCACATCAGTATTTAAAAAGACAATACGCCTTTGTAAATGCAGTCTGATCATATTAGAAATGAAAATAGTAATAGTTGAAAATGATGACATTTATTATTAAATATCTAAAATGTATTATACAAAATAATATAATAGGCTGGAGGGAAGCCTCTCAAAAGTGCTTTAGTTATTGAGACAGATATCCCTACCAATACTCTTGAGATACCCCTTTTTCATACTCTCCACATATGAATTCGATTTTTGTGCAAAAATATTAGATTGAAAAAGTGGTTAAATTGACAAATGTTGCGCCACACCCCATAAATAAAAGAAGCGCAAAATAAAGCCTGAATGGGAGATGATACCCCAGGCCTCATGAAATTTCATAATCCAAGCTCTGAGCGTCCCTCCACACATCGGAAAAAAACTCAACAGAATGTGAATATATTGATGCATTTATTGATGGAAATTCAGAAATAGTGGAAATCTTTAATTGGATTGGGTGTATTAATTCACTTTGAGGCAGCTTTGACTGGGGTAATCCTAGAAACACCAACCAGGGTTTGCTAGAAAGGCATGTGTCCAATCCAGCAAATATGTGCATTATATAATCCATCATATATAATATATGACCACTCCCCAGTTTCTCCAGGGTAGGTCATGTATATTTGGTTTCACATCCTCTCTGTCTTTTAAATACCTGGGTCTCTTCCACTAAATTTCAGAAGTGAAGAAGCCTCTTGGATGAGAGGCGGAATGTCTTCAAACCAACTAAGAAGCCACAACTCCGCAAGAAAATGATGACCTAGATGACTGAGAACCTGCATCCAGCAATGTTATGTAACCGTAGTAGGTATGGCCAGTGGTCTACATTAGGCATGGAGGGATGACGTGTTCCAAGGAAAACTAGAAGGGCACTCAGAGAGCGTGTACCATCACCAAGGCTAATGGTCAGTCTTCCATCTGACATGCAATGAATCACCAGGGCAGAGTTCTCTCAACTGGAGAGGAGGAGCCACTAATAGCCACTAAAACACTAAAAGGATCGTTCCGCAAATTTTGTAAGTGGGATCTGCCCCCCAAATTTTACGGGTTTGTCCTTGGCCAACTATACAGCCGAGGTTTCACGAAATTCAGCTCAGTAGTTTTTCCCATAATCCTGTTCACACGTAAACAGGCGAATGGCATTAAAACAAATGAAATGAAACAGCCATAAATGGCATGTTTGCAGCAAATGTAGAGACAAAAAAATACAAAATTGCAACAGACCACTTAAATGAAAGTTTAGTTTGGAATAAGAATATTATGACTCTCGCCCAACATTGTTGTCTCGTATTTATACATGTACTATTGTGGGATGAAAAATATCAATTTTCATCAGTCATCTGTAAAATGTGGATAATTTACTCAAAAATAAAGTTGGTATTCTGGCAAGAAATCATCTGCAAATTTGTGAGTGTGTAGCGATAATATTTATACATAAATAAATATATATATGCAAGTTACAGCCTTGACAGTTCATACCTATTCCAACCATTGAAAGTCTTACAGACATAGTAAAAGTCCACTTTTAGTGTCCCTGGCATAGAGTGCAAAGAAAACAACCTATGCAGGTGGAAGAAATCACCCTAAACCTGTTTGAAGGTAAATTTACTGCGACGTTACCAAATAATAAACAATTCAAAGTGATCCAGAAACCAGGGTTTCTTCCAGATCATTGCCAAAATGTAATCATCTGTTAATGGTACTATTCCCAACATTCAATGAAAATTTGATGAAAATCTGGCCAAGAGTTTTTGAGGTATTTTGCTAACATACATAATATTTTACATTGGAAAATTACATTATAATTTACAGTTCTGGAAAAAAAATAAGAGACCACTGCATTTTATTTTCCCAAAATCAGCATCTCTACATGTATTCCAGCCATTTTATTCCAGCGTCTGTTTAATTCCAACACATGCACACCTCATTCTGCTTAAAGAGGAACCAGGAGTGGAATAAAGTCACCCAAGAACAATATATAAGACTTATGGAGAGCATGCTAAGACGCATGAAAGCTGTGATTAAAAATCATGGTTATTGCACCAAATATTGATTTCTGACCTCTGCATGTAAACATTAGTATTATGTTGTTTTAAAGTGAATTTTATCTTGTTTCATTGCATTGTTTGAGGTCTGAAAATTTGTCATTTCCTGCAAATAAATGCTCTAAACAATAATATTTTTATTTGGAATTTGGGGAAAATGTCAGTAGTTTATAGACTCAAACAAAAATGTTCCTTTTGCCCAAACACATAACTATAAGTAGTAAAATCAGGAAAAAAAAACAATAATTTTGCAGTGGTCTTTTATTTTTTTTCCAGAGCTGTATAACACTCATACAAACACAAAACATTCTCAGATCTATTGTTTTTTTTTTTGTTTTTAGCGTTTTCCATGTTTTGTATGCAGGATGTCACTCATCCACATTATCCTCTGGGACAAAATGTGTCATGTTTGCGCGCTGGGGAAAGCAGCATGAGCAAAACTCAGCGCTCAGTGCATGTCAATCCCAATGAAAGGCTTTTTCTGTGATCACTGCAGGTCCCATCACTGCAGTACTGCAGGTGTGTGACGTTTCTCTGGAGCAGCTGGTTTCTGGAACAATGCAGCCTCGCCGGGTCTGCCTTCTCTGATTGTCCACACTCTAGAAGAAGCCTCATACGTCGCCACACCTCTGTCTGATACATTGCTCTCGAAACTTGTTGATTCAGTCGGTGGGAGTCGTGCCACCGACGCATCGGATGCGGATGCCAGCTCATCAAGGCTAGTGCACGGGCTTCCGCTTCCTTATCTGTTTTGTCCATACAGGCGGAGGCAGTGACTGAAATCAACTTTGGGATTCACCTGCCAAACGACTGATGAAAATAAAAAAAAAATCCACCAACCAAGCAAATTTGTTATGTGCCAAAAAAAAAAGGAAATTGCTTTTTTGTGTCAAATACACTTACTCCTTGTAAATTTAACCACTTTTGCAGTAAAATATGTTTTACACTAAAATCCATTTAATATATGAGTCCTAAGAGAATAATAATTTAATTTCAAAGTTGTCGTTAATGACACATAAAAAATGTACAAATATTTATCCAATAGACTATAACATGCAAAATAAAAAAAATACATGTTTATATATATTATTTTGGTATATTTCCACTCCAGATTTATAGTAATGTCTTTAAAATGTGATTTATAGTAGAAAATAATCCTTGCTGCGGAGGATTACACTGGTGGATAGAGACAGAGAACAGGAAGGCATTTGAATTTCCTTCCTATCATCTTTGTTTCTTATGAACAGAGAAATATTGTCCTAATTCTCTGACCTAATTCTGCAGTGGAGCCCCGATCACAACATGAAAGGTCTCCTCTCTGTCTCTGCGTGAGAGACAGAAAGACGGGCGGGTGTAGGAGAAGGTGTAGGAGCAGGGGGAGGAGGGAGTCTCAAACCTAGGTTAACATCCAGCCTCACGTCGATAATAATAAAATATAATGAAAAGTGATAATTTTATTTAAGGTGCCAGCTGAATGGGACCGCCACCTGAAGAAAATAAGACCTGGAACCTTTCGACTTTATGTTTATGTGTTGATCCCTAGCATCAAATTGAAAAGAAATGACTGGAATAGGCAGCTTTTTATGTACAGATTTGTGGGATTTGTCAGAGTGAAACCCTGATGTTTTTTTTTCAAATATCACAACTTTGAGAACAAGTAAATGTGTCGTGAAAAGCGTTTGTGAAACACACGCTGCTTGAAATAAAGGGATGTGGCTCAATTGCTGCGATTTATATAATTCATAATAATGTATATAATAATGTATAGAGAATAGGTAACAGGGTGTAATTCGTTTATTTCTATTTTTCCAATAATTCTGTGTGAAATAATCTACTCACCTATTTCATACCATGTGCACTTTACAACAACCATGTGGCAATAAAAAATGTGTGTAAAGGCATTTATATTTTATTTATTTTTTCTTATTTGTTATTAATTTTACTTTCTCTATGTTGGTGTTTTTTGTTGTTTTTTTACATATTGCTCTTCTGTTTGTCTGGGTCTATAGTTTTATAACAGTGCTGTATGTGACATGTTAGCATGTTAGGGTTTCAATTTCCAAAGGGATCAATAAAGTCATATCTAATCTAATCTAAACTAACATGGGATGAAACTGTGTAAATCAAGCTTTTGTCTGATATTTTCAGTTTATTCACTTCCATCATAGAAATTACGTGAAACACTTGGACACAATGTTGGAACCAAAGTATTCCTGAACTCTTATTACGCAAACCTGGAATTCAATGTGATTCCACACACACACACATACTCGTTTATCTGGTACGGTGTGGTCCTCTGTCAAATACCTACACTCTGAGGACCACCCTTTCTAATAATTCATAGATAGTTTTCAACTCCAAATAATTGTTCAGGTCAATGTCCCCACCAAGATAGATAAACAAACCCTCACACACACGCACAGACAAAATGCATTTGGTTACCTGTGACAGAACCTTGATGGATGTCTTTATTATGCATGACTAATAGAAAAGTCATTAACAGATCAGTCTTTTCAGTCACTAGTTGAAACTCACTTAGTGATTGCATTCATCTCTCTCGTCGTAATCATTTCACACACATGCCAAACAAAGGCCGTGTGTGTGTTAGTGTTGTTGATTGTTTATTGCTGTCGTACGGGCAGCCCGGCCCTCTCTCAGGCCAGCGTTAGACAGCACTGGCTCACCGCATCTATTGGATTAAAGGAGGGATTTTAAACTAGGATTAGGCCATTGGGCTTCAGACGGCACGGGGGGCTGCGTGAGCTTTTGCATCACCGGGGTCTGTGAGGGTGTGTGAGGGTGCATGCGCGTGCGTGTGTGTGTGAAAGTATCCAGAGGCCACAGGGCGTGTGTTTGTCTCCTCTTGGATCTATTGTTTTTGGCACAGACCTTCAAACATGAACCTGTTCTGTTTCACGCTGGTAAGATACATCTTCTGAGCTGTAACTGCAAAATGCAAGGTTTTGTCTGTCAGGAGAGCTGCGCGCTTAAAAAGCAGAGGGGGGTGAGTGTGTGCCGCTGTGGGAGGGACCGCTGATGTTATTGTTGTTGACAATGATCTGAAATGGGGCTCTGGTGGAGAATGAGACAAAACTGCACAACAACCTCTTTCTTTGTTAGATTCATCCGGTTTTCACGCTTTACTGTGCTTCTGTTTGCTGCAGTACAACTGTAAATGTGTGTGTGTATGTTCATATTTGTGTAATTAATCTAGATATATGTTAAAATGACACACCTTTGCTCCAGTAATGGAATAACAATGTCAAATATAGTAAATAAATGTAATTTCTTGCATTTGCAATCAGATTATAAGGATAAATGTGCATTTTCTGAACATAACTAAACTTAATTAATATTAATTGAAGGAGCATGAATGCAAACTTTGCTTCAATGGAAATCTTTTGTTGCTGGAAGTGATTACAGTCACATTTTAAAGACGTCTCATATGTTAAACGGGATGATTAGTGACAATTTATAGCCGGTCAGTTCCGCATCAGGGACTTTATATTTCATCAGACTAATGAAGTCCAAACCACAATAAGGCAACAACATCAGGCGTTCCCTTCACCTGAGCACACCTCGGCAGATTGAAGTCAGAGATTACACAACTGATCCCATTAGTTAAGGTTGAAAAACTTTGGAGGTGTAATTTAATATACCTCATGGCTAAAGGATACAGAAATAGAGCACTTTTCAAAATGGGGGAGCTGCGGTAAAATCTAAAAGATGACACTTGGGAAAATCAATCAAAAAGCAGTATCTGTGTCATTTTCTTAAGGTTTAGATGACAGATTTACCTGTTAATTCATGGTGTTCTGCACATACTTAAACAGCTGCTGTAGCTGATGAGAACAGGACATGAGGGAGTAATTCACAATAAGAAACGCAGAATGCAACATAAGTTGTCATATGATAAATGTTACGGAAAAAGGCTGAAATATTGTAAATATTAAGTGTCTCAAAATATATTTAGTTACTTTCTACCACAAATATGTGTGTAAACTCCTTTGCGTGTAATTAAACTCCAAATTCCAGAAAGAAAAGTTCTTGGTTTACCAAACACATAACATCAGGGCATCAGTGATATTGTAGCTTCGGCCTTGGTTGTGATATGTTTGAATGGATTTCCCTAAAGGACGTATAACAAAAAATGTACAACGTGATCATCTGTTTGATGCTGTGCATGTTTTTTTTTGTTTTAAACCAATTCTTTCAGAAATGCCCTTTCTGTTTGCCTGCAATGTTTGACCATCACACGTTTCCAAGGGCTTCTAGTCTTCTCAGCTTGAATCTGCTTTGTTGTTGTTGTTGTTTTTTTACATATTGCATAGAGTACTTATCGCACCCCGCCCTTTTCTTTTCACACAGCCTTCAGGCATTTTGACTGAATCGATGTGATCCTGGCAGCATGCTGACCTGCACTACTCTCACACTGAGGAAATTAAGCACAAAAAGTACACCAAATTGCTTGGATATTGATTACACATATTTGAGTGACATGCTCTACATGCAGCATAATTACATCATTGTAGATGCCAAACCATTAGATTAGAAGACATGCTCTTCTCCCCCTGATGTAAGGCTCTCTATTGATTTTTTTTCCCTTTTTTTGTATAGCCAGACCGATGATTGATTCCAGGCAACTCCTCCTTGATGAGCCTCAACAGCAGCACATAGCTGGACTGAAAGTTCTAACAAAGCTTGATCAGTGTACTGCGTTGTAACAAAAGCCCATGATTACCTTTTTTTTCTTTTCTTTTCTTTTTTTTTTTTACCCCAGGAGGGCTCCACAGAAAGCATATACCAACCAGCCCACAGCCAAACACTGAAGGAAGCCCTCCCTACCTACCAGTGCAGTCCTCTTCTTAGGTGTAAACCTGAATGGGGCGGCTCCGATCCAGCCATCAATTCTGTAAGTTTGTCATCTTCCTATTTAATTTGACACCTAACCAAAGGGCGGATGCTGCACGTACAGTAGCGGATCATTTCGAAAACCTTTCTGAAAAGGCCGAGTTCAAAAAGTGACTGCTCGACCTCTGCAAGCTGCCAGGTGGAGGTGTGACAGTGGTGTTGATCTGAGGTGTGACAGGCTGCCTGGTACATATCACCTCTTTTAGACCCAAAATAGACCAGTTCCCATATAATGTCATGGACGGATGCAGCCGATGCAGGTCCGTGCAAAAGCTGTGAGACACGGAAATTTAACAAGCAACCAAAGACATAGGGAGCTGCACACTCGCTGGAGCAATCAGCAGTCTAATGGATAACAGTGCATATGATCAATAGGGCTTTTTTTTCATGCTTTTCCTCCTTTCTTGAGTTGCTATAAATTGTGCCTATCTTGTTTCCTCAAGGACCGACCCCAGAGTACAATTAGTTCAAAAAGGAGGTACGTGAGTTTTCACAGCTCATCTTCCCTCTGCTTTTTTTTATCAACAACTTTATTTATTCAAATAAATCGGCCCATATTTCACTCAACTCAGTATCAACTCATTACCTTTTTTAGGAAATTTAAACGTTTGTCATTTCATTTTTTCCAGGTCGTGTCTACCAACGTCACTGCGGGACAATGAAGCATTAGGTTGGTACCGATCACACCCCGTGATGCTCATGTTTCTTATGTTATTTATTAGCTCTGAATGGTTAGGACAGGGGTGTCCAATCCTGGTCCTGCAGGGCCGTTGTGGGTTGCAAGAGAGGTTGATTAGTAGAATCAGGTGTGTAACTGCAACCTGCACCCACACCGGCCCTGCAGGACCAGGTTAGGACCCCCCTGGGTTAGGATATTGTGCAAAACCAGTAAACTTGCGTTCATGTTCCTTGCCTCGATCATATGTTACATTTTGAGCGCGTCTGCCGTGCGGCGTGACAGCTTGTCATCTGCTTCCCTCCACGTTGCAGAAGAAGACATTAATCACGCCTGCTGGATGTCATCTTGCGACAGGCAGGACTTATGTCATCAAAGGAAAGTCCGGAACAGAGGTAAAGAAATATGCCTACCGGAGAAATTTCGGAGAGATTTACACCAAAGAAACACTCAAGACTTATCAGCGTTCGTTGACAGCCGAAGACAGATGTAAAACGGCGGCGGCGTTATTTACCTCATATCTGCAGCTAATGCTACTAACCGTATTGATTTGTATGTTTGACGCCATGCGATTCAAAGGGAAATAAAGCACTTGTCTGGCCTGTGACTCCTGCAGAGACGTGTGAGAGCAGCATGTTGACACAGGATGACAGAAGGAGGCAGCTGAACTCTGACAGGACGCAGACACATCTACCAGCGCAGGTAAAACCACTGTACAGCAGTAAAAAATACATTGGGTTGGAACCTGTGCACACAGAGCAGTACCGGGCAGGAGATAATGCACAGACATTTTCATGCACAACAAATATAAATAATATAAATACATAATTATTTGCAAAGACATGCAGCCGACGGAGTCCTCGTGTCTGTGTGTGCACACCTGGTGCACCTGGAGGTGAGCGCACGTGCTAGTGCACGTGAGAAGGCAGGGGAATATGACAGCGGCTGTTTATCTTCTTCCGCGCTCCACTTACAGCATGCGATGAAAACACAGAGTCGATTCAGTGATGGTGAAGTGTTTGAAAAGGTGCTGCTAAAAGCACCGTATTAGGTCCTTTCAGATCTTTTTTTTTTTATCAGATGATGTTATCTGGAGAAAGCTTCAAGTCGAGCGGGCTGACATGGTTCTGCCGGAGGCTGGAGAGCATTTGCTCTTTACCTTCTTGCGAGTCAAGGGGGAGGTCAGCTGTATGTCAGATCCACTGCTCACTTTAATCTGCTTCATAATCTTCTTTATAAGGCCCTTTAATATATCTGCTCATTCCCTTTACACCTGGATTTGTGCCGTTGTCATGCCAACAGATGACAGTTCAAAGGAGACATCGTGTCAGGGTGAAAGAACTATTGAGGTATTGAGTAAAAGTAAAAAGGAGTAATTAAACAGCATACAAATACTCTATTTCAAGGTAAAGCCATGCATTAAAGTATTTCTTTAATTGCATAATTGACTTGTAATTAAAGTATTATAAATAAAAGTGCTCATTATGCAAAATGCATATAGGGTATAGTGTGTTATACATACACACATAACACTGAGTTATATTTATTATATATATTGAGTACAATAGTAAATATTCACCACTTTTGGAATTTGTCATGTTTTTTTGTCTTAAAACAATAATCAAAAAGAATTTAATTTGATTTAGTTTTGATCAACATAAAAATACCCTTTAATGTTAATTCTAACAAACAATATAACACATCATCTGTATTTTACATGTAAAATATTGATCTGGAAAGTAACTGTTATCTATAGCTATGATATAAATGTAGAGCAATAGAAAGTACGATATTTCCCTCTGAAAATATAAAGTAGCATCCGATGGAAATACTCAAGTAAAGTTCCTGAAAACCTATACTGAGTGGAGTACTTCACCACGGCTTTAAATTCACGTATTGTTCCTTTATTGCAGGGCGGTGAAGCTGTGGCGGACGCAGCAGAATCAATTCACACAACGAGAAGATTAAGGAAGCTACAGAATCTGGTGCAGACGAAGAAGGGAAATCAGAGCGGAGCAGAGAAAGGGAAGAGCAAATCTGAGAATGATGGTGAGTTGTTGAAGATGATGATAAAGTGGCGGAAACTGGTCAAGTACATTTACTCGAGTAAATGTATTATATTGAGGGGTATGCCCCTTTACACATGTACTCTACTACATCTCAAAAGGAATTTAGCTTTAGTTATTTCAGATGGTAATTTGGCAAAATGGATAATATAACAACACATGTTTAAAGATGAAACCAATTAAACTTCTCACACGGTTTCATTTCAATGAACAAAATCCAATATTGCACTAACAATCAAAGATGAGAGAAAAAGATCAGACCATATCAGATTTGTGTAACACAGCTTTGTGTTTCCTTCTTTCTTCTCCCATTAGTCATCTCGTGACCCCTCAGATTTATCTGATGACCCTTTAGAGGGGCCTGACCCTTAGGTTGGGACCCACAGCTACAACAGCGACTTATACATTGATGAATCAGTATTTACAATCCATACTAATATATCAGGTGGATGAAATGGATACTTTCACTTTAAGAATATTAAGAAACAATACAGGGAGGAGGAGCCAGAACACTGACCAGTTGTTCATGTTAACATGATCTGTATAAATGTCCATAACTATATTAATTTACTGTTTTATTCTAATTGACATTGGTGTTACTGTGGAATTGTGATTATTATATCTTAACTGTTATTATATCATTATTATTATCAATATAAATAAGTATTACATTAATATTATGATTATTATTGGTACCAATATAGTAATTATGAATGAAAAGGACATTACTGTCAGTGGGGTAGGATTTAATAAGTGGACACTACTTCCTACTCTTTTTGAACATGTAAATGTGTCTTAAATGATTGTATTATTTTCCTCTTTTTGTTTTTACATTTTTTTTAATTTTCTCATAATAATTGTTTTATTTTGTTTGGGTATTTGTGTTCAAAACAAATGAACTAAACTAAAACTAAGTGCATTTACCTTCCGCTATGCACTTTCACTTAAGTGGAATATCCCCATGCGGGTCTTTTATTTGTAATGGAGTAATTTTACATTGCTGTGTTGTGACTTTTTACTCAAGTTAAGGATCCGAATGTTTCTTCCACCACATGTGACGTTGGTCAACCTGCGCAAGACGCTGTTGAATCACGAATACTGCTTTCTTCTCTGCTTCAGATCATTTGGAAGACGTGCTGAGTAACAGCAACCCGGTGCTCACCTGCATCGGCCTGGGAAGGAGGACGGAGAAGAAGGCCTTTAAAACGGCTCCGTCCGCACAGCGGCGGGTTAAAGATGAAGATTCGGAGGAAGGGCTCTGGGGCCCGCGGGTCGGCGGTCATCTCTGGAGGCCGTTCGACTGTTCACAGCCGTGGATTCACACCTGCCAGCAGCCCCGGCACGAGACGTGGCTCGGTGTCGGCGGCACCCTGCCGCTGCCTCGGGCGACAGAATGGGATCGTTTTGAGAGTCTGATACAGGAGCTGGACGGCAAACAGGCAGATATGTGTCACCCACAGATGATCCGCTCCATCACAGACCTGCACCTCGCACAGAACAGAGTAAGGAGCGCCAACGTGACCTTAACAGCTCCGATTCAATCCCTCAAGCGTTTATTTCTGTGGCAGAGCGCGGCCAAGGACCTCTTCCCCAGGTTTATGCTGCAGCCTGCTCCCAGATCTCCAAAGTGTCGTTAAACTGTGCTTCGCAGGGCCTGACTTTCCAGTCGCACCCCGGAGCTCTTCGGGGAACACTTAGACTAACTGAGCTGTGATTTAAATTTCCAGTTAATATTTGTTTTGATTTTAGGGGGGTTTTACAGCCTATTTCCAGCCTCAGTTAGCACAGTTAATGCATCATAAACTTCTATTTAATCATGACATAATCATAATCATACGAAAACAAAACAGATGTGAGGGCATTACATAAGACGGCGTTAGAGGTTGGGTTGATCATCCCGGGTGAAACTGGCTGATGTGAACTTTCCAAGCGACGATTAACAATTGAAATCCCAAAGAGTTTGAGATGCGGTCAGTGGTGGAAAGTAGTACATTTACTAAAGTACTGTACGTCAGTACAATTTTGAGGTACTTGTACTTTATCTCAGTATTTCCATTTTAGGCTACGTTATACTTTCTCTCCACTCGGTTGTCATAGCAGCAGTCAATAAAAACAATGGCATAAAACACTAAGGTAGATACAAAATTTAATAGGAATAAAACACTTATACACAAGTGGGAAGATAAGGTGTTGTGGCTAGATGATGGTTTGTAGTATAATAATAATACTAATAATAGTATAGTATAATATAGTGTAGGTTTCACAGTGCAGTTGTATAATATAAATAAATAATAGTATAATATAATTGTGAGCTTTTCTAATGGGTGCAGCTCTAAAATAAAGACAGATTATGAAGCTCCAGGGCTTTTTCACAACGTAACATGTTTTCAGAAACGCTTTTCAGTGAAGAATTGTATTGTTATAAGCAGAAAGGCAGCAAGGCCCAATGCAAGTGTTCGTCCAATCGGATGCATCCAGGTAGTGATGTTATAGATCACTGCATCGTAGAAGCGATCCTTGGTGTGTTTCTGCTTAACCCATTGCAACTAAGAGTCAGGATATTCAGTATATCTTAGCCATTACTTTCATTTTGACAAACTCGAAAAAATTGCCGCAATGCCCCTTTAACAAGCAATATTTGAAGATGTGGCGTAAAATAAATTTTATCTTTACATTAGAGGAAATTTTCTTGAATTTATTCACGAGTCGAGAGCCTGATTATATCAAGAGACCAGTAACACAACAGTTTCTCATTAAACTACACAGTGAAATCACTGATGTTAATATAACACTTAACACTAACCACCTTTGTTTGTGGTGCAAATATGAATCAACCAGTTTTTGTTCAATTATTCATTGAAATCAGACTTAACGCTACATAAAGGGGCAGATGATTGTTTTGCATTTCATATTAATGAAAACAATACGCTACAAATATGAAATAAATGACCTGTTGCTGTTATTGTTTTAATCATTAAGGACGATGGTTTATAATAATGGTATGTAATAACTATTTATACTTGCTTATCCAACTGCTCAGTATATGACAGAGGAGGCTCAGTTCACTAACGGTCAATGTTGGGAAATGATCCAGGAGTCGGTGTAACAGATGTTCTGACCGCTAAACTGAAGCTAATGGCCGACCAGAAAGGAGAGGCTCATTTCTTTAATGACACTTATGTGCTTTATTAAGTCAGGAAAAAAGTAAGAATAAAGATCAGCAGATTGAATATATATATATAATATAATATTCAGGATATTCAAAAAAGAAAAAACCTCAGAACTGTCCAGCTGTTCTAGGTTGACCTAAATTAAGAATACAAAGCTGGAATAAACAAGGAATAAATGCCAACTATTTATGTTATGTATGATATTTTAATCTCTTTTTTTTTTTTTACACAAACAGTTGACCAGATTTGGGAGATGTGACGCCTTCAGACAGCACTCGCCTTTGATGAAACCTCGGGATAACGTCAGCTCTCCGGTGAGAAGAGAGCTCATCTTTCTAGGAATTTAGCTTCCTTAACCCATTAAAGCCTATGAGCCTTTGAGTCTATGAATGGCATTTTATTAAAATAATCTTAAAATAAAAATTGAAATGTTACTCATACAGCTTTCTTCTCTGACATGATAGACAACTTTTTACATTTTAAGCAAAAAAAAAAAAAAATTAAGTTTCCAAGTGCTTCCTTTCATATGATGTCATCAACTTCCTGCTCCTTCCTCATGAGAACATGGAGAAGACAAACCCAGAAAATGTCATTTTATTTAGATTATGATTTTCAACCCTGACATGTACACTATCGTTCAAAAGTGTGGGGTCACCCAGACATTTTTGGGTTTTCTATGAAAGTCACACTTTTATTTACCACAATGACTTGTGAAATTAATAGAAAATATAGTGAAGACATTGACAAGGTTAGAAATAATGATTTGTATTTGAAATAATTTTATTTTTTTTCCTTCAAACTTTGCTTTCATCAAAGGAAGGTCAGTTTTATAGCTTCTTTAACAAGATAAACTGTTTTAACATGATTACACAAGGGTTTTCTAATCATCCATTAGCCTTCTGACACAATGAGCAAACACATTGCACCATTAGAACACTGGACTGATAGTTGCTGGAAATGGGCCTCTATACACCTATGTGGATATTGCACCAAAAACCAAAAATTTGCAGCTAGAATAGTCATTTACTACATTAGCAATGCATAGAGTGTATTTCTGCTTAGTTTATAGTTATCTTCATTGAAAATAACAGTGCTTTTCTTTCAAAAATAAGGAAATTTTTAAGTGACCCCAGACTTTTGGATGGTAATGTAGATATCTACTTAATCATTCAAGTCTCTAGAATAATCCCCCAAAAGGAATTTTGGACACAGGATAAATAATTTATTGTTTATGGGCAGATTCTTGCACAAGCAGCAACTATAATAGCCATTAAAATATTATTTTCTGCAAAAAACAATGTACAAAATCAAAAAAAAAAATGCATAACAGAATTGTAAGTGACTCAACTGATGCATGAAATCTCCTGAAAATATCTGGGTATAAATGGGTTAAAACATCCTCCTCCACCAAGCCAAAGCCAGATTTATTTATTTTTTCCAGAGTAAATGTAGCCTACATTGTGTTTATTTGGCAGGTGTGGGGGAGCCACTCCATTTATAGTGTGTGCATGTGTTTTTTTCCAGAAGCAGAACGGTGAAGCAGCCAAACTGAGGCTGCAGGGGAGCGAGCCGGAGGGCTCGTCACGGAGCGACAGGAGCCGCGTCAAGGCCTCGCCCGAGGAAACCCTGACAGCCGTCACCGTATGTCACGCACTCGATAAAGCTTATGTCAGTGCCACCGGTTTTAAGTTCACGGCGCCGCGCGTTTGCTGCGGTTCACACCTGTTACCGACTAGACGCCGCTGTCAGCCTCGCACCTGTTCTGCCAGCCTGCAAACTATCGAAAGGCTTCGCAGACAACGTTGAAATTAGCACTAAAGATTGCAGGAGGACTAGCATGTAGCCATTATTATCTGTCAAACCTGGCTCGGAAATTAATGTTAATGATATTACAGCAGCATGGCTACATTTTATTATTATTATTATTATTTTTACAGTAGAACTTACCATGTGGATGTGTGGCAGACTGGAAGGTCAGAGACAGACAGAAGGCAGGTGTGAGGACAAATAGAACAGTGAATTTAACAGATTACAGGCCTGGAAAACAGAAATACTGAAAACAAACTCAAACAAGAAACCCTGCAGCCTGCAGCCTGCAGCCAGCCCGACCTAGAGTCTGTTTGCTGCGCTGCTTCCCCCCTTTTATACAGCTCCAAAGCCCCACCCCTGCAGGTCAATTAATCACCCCAAGGTGCTCCCAATCTCCTAATTAGTGGCTTCTGGCCCTCTGTTTTAGTGAAACACAATCACAGCATATGTAAGCATTCATTTCAATGCATTTCACATATAAAACTATTGCAATTTCACACATAAGCACTTAGTCACTGACACTGTTGATTCTCAGTCGTTTTTACAGTATTGGGTGATTAAATGCATTATAATACTATGATTTTCTACAGTAATACTTGGATTACTGTGATTTATTGTAAAATATACAGCAATCTACTGTAATAATCTTAAAGCAATGTTACTGTGTTTAACACAGTAAAATCCTGCAGATTTCACAGCAAAATCGTCCAGTGTATGGCAGGTTTGAAGTAATTATCCATTATATATTTTTATTTACACTACCGTTCAAAAGTTTTGGATCACTGAGAAATTTCCTTATTTTTTAAAGAAAGCACTGTTTTTTCAGTGAAGATAACTAATCAGAAAGGTTAATAAACTAATCGGAAATACACTCCATACATTGCTAATGTCTTAAATGACTATTCTATCTGAAAATGCTTGTTTTTTGGTGGAATATCTACATAGGTCTATAGAGGCCCATTTCCAGCAACTATCACTCCAGTGTTCTGATGGTGTAATGTGTTTGCTCATTGCGGCTAATAGGCTAATGGATGGTTAGAAAACCCATGTGCAATCATGTTAAAACAGTTTATCTGGTTAAAGAAGCTATAAAACTGACCTTCCTTTGATGAAAGCAAAGTTTGAAGGAAACAAATTATTATTATTTCAAATACAAATCATTATTTCTAACCCTGTCAGTGTCTTGATTATAGTTTCTATTCATTTTCCAACACATGGTGGTAAATAAAAGTGTGACTTTTCACGGAAAACACAAAATTGTCTGGGTGACCCCAAACTTTTGAATGGTAGTGTACATTTAAAGATACTCTCAAGAAAATTTGTGTATGTTCTATGTTTTTTTGTCCTTAAAGTTAATTTATCTTAAAAATGTCATGTGTGGTGTAGATGTTTGGTCATATTCAATAAAACACCCCCTACACATCCTTATTTGCTTTGGCAAATCCGAATATTTTTACAATTGACCTCATGCTACCTTATGCTCTTATAATCTAATTATTCATAGGTGCCCCTTTTTGTAAAAAAAATTTAGGACACAGTCAAAAAACAAGTTCATATTTAAGTGCATCCCATACAGAAATGTATAATTCGGAAACTGCTCACTGAGGGGCTGATGTGTGTGGTCTACGGTGTGGCTATCCTTCCCTGTTCAGGAACAGGAAGTTAAAATCTGGCAGTCGGGGGAACATGCTCGACCACACACCTCCTATGTCTCAGCTATAAAAAGCAAGGCAACTCTTGCGGGATTAAGCACTTTCCCTGCCAGAGGAGCTGCGTGTCCCGGCATAAACCCCAGGAATCAAACGCAGCAGCTTAGGGCCTTGACTCAGCTCCCTGGCTCGTTGGATTTCTCCTTTGTTTGTCCCTAATGCCTCTAGTGGAAGATAATGTATGACAGAGAACCAAAAGCTCGTGCACTGAAGGCTGAATCAAACTGTGACTTGGTGTTTTTTTTTACCGTGGCAGAACGAGGAAACGTGGGAAGATAAAGTGGAGGAGAGGGAGCATGAAAGCGGCCGGCCGTTTATTAAAGGACACGAGGCGTCCAGTAACTCACTGGAAAGCCTCTGCAGCCTCAACAGTGGACAAAACTCCTCGAGTGAGTACCTGCGGGCGCAGGACCGAGCCAAGCGCACCCTTAACACTACAACCCAATGAATTATGCAACCCCCCGCAAGTATCCCGTTACTCCCCTTTAAACCCGTTCATTTGTAAAACCACCGACGAACCCAAACCTCGACTTGTTCCGTCTCGTTATTGACGTGCGGACAACTCAATCAGGAGCTCGGGCTGTAGAACACATTAATTGGCTCGTCCTTTATTGAATCCCGTTGTTTGTCTGCGGTTCCCCAGGTGGAGTCACCAGTGGGTCAAACTGCTCCAGTAACAGAGGCAGTCTGAGGCTGGAGGACGACCCGCCCTACACCAGACAGTTCTGTGGCAGAGCCAGAGTCCATACGGAGTTCGTGCCAAGTCCATATGATACAGAATCCCTCACGCTCAAGGTAAACTCAATGAAATAGGGAAGATAAAAGAAAAAAAATGGCATTGATTGGGTCTTGTTTTAAGAAAACTGCGATTGTAGTAACAGGTTTGAGGATGGGAATTATCAATCTTCATACCTTGAGGATTTCTTGGCCACGCAGGCAGCGAGGCCTGCATGATAAATTCCTCTCTAGCGCCACCATGAGGCTCATATTTGTGGTTTTGATTAAAATGCTTGACAGACACTGGATAAATTGCCATGAAATAGAACTGTCTTATTCCACTGGTAGATAATTTACCTCATTTCAACATTTTTTTTTCCTGATTTGGACTAATTTGGTTTTGTTTTAACAAAAACAAGAGTATTTTTCTTAAAGAAATTGACAAATTGACTAAAATCGAGAGGGAGAGAAAAAAAAAACTTGAAATAAGAGAAATTATCTTCATCAATGTTGGGTCAATTGTACCCAACACAAAACATTTCACCTGTTAAGATGTCAGTTTTTGCAGTGGGGAAGCCATATTGACATAAACACAGGTGTTATCAATGCTACTAATTGAGGTTCCACCTGATCAGAACCTTCATTATTATCACTGGTAACACCTGTGTACCTACTTTTTTCATGACAAAGGCTGCTGTGAAAAAAAAAGTCTATTTGCAAATAGGGGCCCACAGAATGTCCATATAGTCCATTCTCCACAAATCCCATGGGGATTCAGGTCCACTTTTACCCCTACTACCATCTCCATGCATCAGCCCATTGGCCTCCTCAGCTATACTTAGCATTTTGCTGCAGTTAGCAGATGTTAACATGCTAATGCCTATATTTGAAAACTTCCATTTTGCAACTGTAATGTTTGTGGGACTGCAGATTAATGTAGCTACATGTATCTATTTCTGGCACCAATCTCTTCTATTTTCATATGAGATGAATCTCTTTCCTGAGATAAATAACGTCATGAATCGGAAACTAACCCAAACTTTGGTTCAGGTGGGAGACGTGATCGACATTATCACCAAGCCGCCCATGGGAATATGGACCGGTGTGCTGAACAACAGAATAGGACATTTCAAGTTCATCTATGTGGACGTGCTCGCGGAGGAAATACAAGCCTTCAGACTGAGGCACAAATGTAGATGCACTGCCCGCCAAGTGCTGAAGCGTCTCAGTTTAGAGGTATTTTTGCGACTTGGAATTTGCAATTCCCATCTTTCACGCAGGAAGTTGCCTCCGAATCTTTCAACCCCACCCCTTGCTTTTCTCAGGAGTATTCCTCATCTCTGCAGCTGAACGGTTACCAGACAGCAGACGACTTGATGAGGCTGAAGGAGCGGCACCTGACGGGGCTAAATGTGACTGATCCGGAGCACAGGCGTCGTCTGCTCGCTGCTGTCGACTCCCTGCAGCAACTCTGCTGTGAGTAACGAGAAACAAGGAGAAGGTCACCCAAGGACGGGCGTCATTGCCGGACATTTATGAGACGTGATAAAACTGAAAAAAAAAGAGCAAAAAGAGACAAGTGACATTACACCTCGAGTAGAGAGGCCACAGCTCAAGGCATTAGGCATAACGATACATAGAGGATTTTAATGCACTGAAATAATAGCTGCTTCTCTACTTCACAGCTGATTGTCAGTTGCAGAATGAGGCCAATCAGGAGGCCGAGACCCCCAGCGAGAACGGCAAGGCGGATATGAACAACTGCCCAAGAGATTCGGGCTGCCACATGCCATCTGACAGCCCTGACAACAGCGGAGAGGACGCAGACCTTCACTTTCTCTCTGAGCACCCTCCACCAGCTGAGGCCACAGCATCTTAATGTACAGTAACTGCCAGTGCAAAGCCTTTACCACTAATCCTTCAATTAATTTGTGTGTAAATTGTGAAATACATGTTGAGGTGCTCCCTGAAATAAAAACGTTTTATGAACACTGAAACTTTGCTGTTGAATCCAATGTCATTTACTGTATAAAACACACTAATGTTAGTGTAAATGATTATTATAGTCGATTTTTTTACATTAAAGACACAATATTGTAAACAGAAGTACAGTACTATAGTAAGTTACCCCTGCTAGCTAAGCTAGCAGTTAGTTACCATAAATCTAAGGTAACCGTTTTACAGTGAATGCTATTTTCTTTTTTTAATTTATATATATATATATATATATATATATATATATATATATATATATATATATATATATACTGTAGATTCTAAAAAAAAAATACTTCACTAACGATGATGTAAATAATATGCCTAAATACATACATAGGAATTTGCATCCTGCTAGCCTTATTTACTGCAGGTTTTCTGAGCAAGATCTGATGCTATACATGATATAGTAACAAATTACAAATAAATACAATAAATGTTATGGATCTCAGCTATATAACTTCATATGAATATAGCAGAGATCCATAAAAAGGTCACTTAAAGCTGCAGTAGACAAGTGTAGGTCTGAATCTCTCTGATTCAGACCTACACCAGATATTTTTTTTTACCATTTTTTTACAAAGAAGAGAGTTTGTATTTCGTCCGTACTTACACAAAATGACGCACCTGCACACACTTCAAAGAGAAAAGATCACTTTTATTGATCAGTCGATATAGTCGCATCTTGAAATATGTACCCTATAGACAGAATATCTTCTACCAGTCCATCAATTCAACAAAAAGGCAGCCATGTGAAAATTCGAAATAGCTAATATGACTGTAGAGTAAATCAATCGTGGCATGACAGAAGAGAGGCAGAAAAAAAATATTAGAACATTGCCCTGAACATAGTGACTCTTGAACCTCCCCCAAACCTCCCAAAACCCTAGTCTATAAAACTGCAAGAAAATAAGTTCCACTTCTGCCCTAATCCGTCTGTCACACTGAAACGAGGAGATCAGTCACAATGATAATAAATTCAAACATCAAATATACAATTCATATGTCCAAACCAATGAAAAATAAAAAAGCAACTCATATTTACATCAGTGTATAATACACAATACTACATTTCCTCAATTATAAAACAACAGTGAGGTAAATGACTTAGAAAATACATTACAGCCTTTATTAGCTCAAACAAAAACTTTTGAGAACAGACTGAAGAGAAATGATATTTGTCGCCTCATATTTCTCAGATCAATTTCTAGCCCAATAAACAATACACTTTTAATAGTTTTAATACAGAACACATGCTGCATGTGCACCTGGCTTTACTGGTTTTCGGTCTGAAATCTGAAGGTCACGTGACATAAAAGGGTAGACGACTGTTTTGAGACATTCAACTGTTTAGCAAACCTGAAGAAAATAGCATCCTACGCAACTGGTTTGAAGGTGAATGGTGAACAATTTATGCAATACTATAAACTGGTAAAATGAACAGAGATGTGACTATCCGCTGTAGCAGGCGCTAGATTAGGAATGTGCAGTGATAAAAAAAAACTAAACAATAATCGTATCTAGGAATCTCATCACCTAACGGGTAAGGTGACGAACACGACAGAAGAGAAACATCCAGCATCATTCAACCTCCCTGTGGTTTCAGGTGAAGTGGTGATGGGTTCAGTGACTGAGGCCTCCATGAGAGTATCTCACATAACCGTTCTCAGGAAACAGAGACAGCTCCTCTGTGCTGCTGAGCCCATTGTTCAGTTCTGAAAAAAAAAGAAAAAAAAGAGATATACACTTTTCTTTTTTTTTTTAATCAGAAGTTACTGAGACCTAAAACTCTCAGTTACTGTCTGCCTAGAGAGAATATTACAGTAGGCGTGCATAATGCAAATCAAAGGAAATATATGGAACAGTAAAGCTGCTTCTAATATTTTAATATTTAGTTGATTCAATTTCCACTTTTTGTGCGTGTGTCACCAAATATACAGCTCTGGAAAAAAATAAGAGACCGCCACAAAATGATCAGTTTTTAAGATTTTACTACTTATAGGTATGGGATCGGGCAACTGACGTTTCCCCCAGATTCCAAATAAAAAAAATATTATTTAGAGCATTTGTTTGCAGAAAATGCCAAATGGTTAAAGATACAATGTTTTTAGACCTCAAACAATGCAAAGAAACAACATCAAATTCATTTTAAAACATTTAATATTGGGTGAATGGATGTGCTAATCTCTTTCAGTATACTCTTAACTATTCATGCTGGTCAATTAAAACACTGTCAAACTTCATAATTCTCCACTTTGGCAGCCCCTGGTGGTCGGACTGTGAAGTAGAACTGTGTTATGAGGCTTTTTTACATCTGTACTTTCCTTGAGGCAGGTGAGGTGTGAACTAATTTAACGACTTCAAAGCTCCACAGCTGCATTTACACCTGGATTTTATACATGTTTTGCACTTTCCGGTTATTTCCGTGGGCGTGAGTGAAGTCAAAGTTGCCCACCTGAGAATATGAGCTTCTCTTTCATGATGTTGACGTCCCGACTGGTCCGACGCGTCACGGCGCTCAGCATAATCTGCTCTGGGTTATAGTTCTGCATCCCACTCATCCTCCACCTGTTTATACACATGAATCAGAGACATTACAAGCACATGGATGCACTGATCCCAGCTGTGTCATTAAACCGTTTGGTTTTGGTGTTCTGTAGTCCTTTAAAGGCTTCTAAGATAGTGACACACGTGAGGTAATGCACTTATATAGAATGCACACTGATAAACATCAGGTGAAAATGACGAAAGGACGGAATCGGCCTTGGGTTGTCAGGCAGGACGAGCACAAGGAGGACAGACGAGGAGAGGCAGAAACAAAGGCCAAGGCAGTCGCAGCAGTTACCTGATCATATGATAGCTGACAGATGCCAGGGGGCAGCGGAGGAAGGTTGCATGCAGATCAGGCAGAGCACGGGACAAAGTAAGGATGTCAAAGGAGAACGAGAGCGAGAGAGGACAGGAGAGGTTACAGCGTGGAGGTGAAACATCCGGAAGACAAAAGACACAGGGGGGGAGGAAAAAGAAAAGAAGGAAAAGAAAAGAGCAGAACGAATGGTCAGTGTAGAAGCAGCAGCCTGGGAAAAAAGTACAAATCTTAGCGCAGGTCCAATCAGTTTAACACCTCGGCTTTTCTCATATTGGAAAGTCTGCTAAGTGTCGGCTAACATTTAGATAACATATTATTAAGCAAATGAACTGAAAGTTATGAAATATTAATGGCTGCCCTGTTATGTGCAGGACATTAACCTCGACTGTTTTCACTGAGCAGGCACAAGTCAATTATTAATTAAATAACAAGAAACTTCTTACATCACAATGACCTAAATAATAACTGATGATAATTTTAAGGGTCAGTTCATCCACATTTAAAACGCTGTTTCTTCACGGCTAAATGTTGAGAGATCTGAAAAATGTTTCTGAAAAGACACGTTGCAACTCAATGTAATCATAGTATTTCCAATCATAGCAGAGGTGTATATCTCAAAATCCAAAAGCTAATCAAACCAAAACCAGTGGTGGAAAGTAGCCAAGTATATTTACTCAAGTACTGTACTTGAATTTTGAAATCCCTGTACTTTATTTGAGGGTTTCCGTTTGATGCTACTTAATGAGGGTTATTTCACCAAATATTGATTTCTGAACTCTTTGTAAGTGTAAACATTAGTATTATGTTCTTTTAATGAATTTGACCTTGTTTCTTTGCATTGAGGTCTGAAATCTTTGTATCTTTTTTGGTATTTTGGCCATTTGTTTGCTCTAAACGCTAATATTTTTATTTGTAATTTGGGGGAAATGTTGTCAGTAGTTGATAGACTCAAACAAAAATGTTCCTTTTGCCCAAACACATATGTAGTAAAATCATTTTGCAAGTACTTCTACATTCATACTTTAAACCATTAATGATCCTAAATTAATACTTTAATGCAGGAAATTTACCTAAATGAGTATTTTATATTGATGTACTGCTACTTTTACTTGAGGAAAGGATCAGAGTACTTCATCCACCACTGGCTGTCGTATATCTGTGACTTCTGGCATCATCACAGTCAAAACTTCCCTACTTACTTCTGAAGACAAAACAGCCCTATGACTATGGCGAGGGAGACCAGATCCGAGGTGATCCAGATGACGTCGTAAGTGTTCTGGCTCTGCAAGACAGGAGGAGACAGACAAGTAGTTTCAGGCAAACGCCACTGGAGGTCACCGTCGACAAGTGTGTGTGTGTGTGTGTGTGTGTGTGTCTCCTGAAGCCGCAGTTAATGCCACGAGGCCCTGACGAGAGACAAGGCGCCTGCGAGACAGCTGCTGCGTCTTAGCTCAGATCTGCGCCCTTGTCTCCGACCTGCCGGACTCTTTCCCAGGGTCCTGTTGTTCCCCAACGCCACGCTGAGATAAAGTCTGCCGCTGGGCTCCCTCGTATTTGTCTGCGTCCTTGCCCTCGAGTCTCGCTGCGCCCTCGTCAGTCTCTGTCCTCTCTCCTGCTGTCCTCTCATCTCGCTGCGTGACCTTGTCTGTGTGTGTTTGTTGAGTGTCTCTGTGTGTGTGTGTGTGTGGTGCCAGATGAAAGAGAGAGAGAGAGAGAGAGTGAGGAGAGCTGTTTACCATGAGCCAAATGGGGTAAGGCACCTTTCGGAGGACTTGGGGGGCATCAGAGGACACAGAAGGCACCCCGCTACACCACAGAACGGAGTAGAGCCAGGGCTCATTCACTGGGTAGACGGTCACACTCACATTATTGGCCAGATACTCCCTGGGGGAGGGGGGATGAAGAAAACATACATGTCAACACTGAAAACAAAGGTCCTTTCCCTTTCACTCCTCAGCTCCTTTCACTGTCTTGTCACAGCTTGTTCAAACATTCTGCCGTCATGAGCAGTGTTGGGAGTAACACGTTACAAAAGTAATAAACTACTGTAATGCGTTGATTTTTTCCTGTAATGTAATGTAAGGCGTTACAGGGAAAAAATGGTCATATTTTACTCGGTACAAATATCGGTAACATGCATTACGATGCGGTTTTAACCTGGATTGAAGTGGTTGGGTTTTTATTGTTTTTCTTCATACAAATTCGCTAAAATCACCGTAAGATCAGCGGCAGTGAAACGTGAAATTGTTCCACTTCCTTTTGCTTTTGGCTCGTCAGACAGAAGACGGAGATGAGTGAACCTGCAGAAAACGTTAAATAGCACATTTTCCAGATGGACACATGCTCGTTACTTTATGTTTGTGAAACAAAAGAACTTGAAGAACATCGTTGTCAAATGCACTTTGTGTGCTACACATAAAGAACTGTCCACTTCCTGAAATAGCAGCAATAATTTAACATTTACAGAGGTGCCATAGTAACATGATGTTAGGAAGGAAGCAAGCGGAGCTGGAGAGTGGCGATAAAACCACAAAAAAGCCTGAGATTCTTCATCTCAGGAGGTTAAGACTAAAGACATAACCACTTTCAATTGCCAGCTTTTTGAAAACTTGTCAGCAAGATCCCTGTTGCAACTTGCAGCAATGACAAAGGTGAGCTATATTTAGATTGCTGAATCCATATTTCCAGTTATTTTGGTGAGAGTACCTTAAAAGTAATGCACTAGTAGTGTAGTTACATTTTAAATACAGTAATATTGCAATGCAACAAATTACATTGCAGTAACAAATACCGCATTACAGTTTTGAAGTATTTTGCCCAACACTGGTCACGAGTGAATAAAAGACATTTTCTTTGAATGTTCGAAGACATTCGAAGAAGCGTTGGACAATATCCTGCTTGAAGAGTTAAATTCACAGAATATTCTTCTTTTCCCCCTTTTTATTAAACTGTTTCTTTCTTCTTTCTCCCGCTCTTACTGTATGTCTTTGTGGCTGGCCTTGCTGTAGTGCAGGGTCAGGCTTGTGATCCCCCTCTGCTTCATCTCCTCCACCGACAGCTTCTCATTGGCCGTCTGCTGAAACCCCCGCACCCGCCCCCTGTCCGTGTCCGGGGTCCACGTCACCTGACACAAACACATGTGCCACAGAAAGACCCTGATCAGACGCTGATCAGACACTTAATATCCAGAGGATGTTACAGGTTTGTAGTAGTAAAAAAAAGGTGCTACTTGTTTGGTTTTCCTGCTCAAAATGACATTAATACATATTGAATATCTTTAGAACCACAAGGGCCATGTTATTAAACTGGTATTTAAAGGAAAGCTACAACATGTAGGGTGAATACAGAAGTGTCAGAATCAATTTATGTTGCTGTGACAGAACAAATATAGCCAGAATCTTGCAAAAAAAATCTTTGTGTATCACTATGGATAAAAATACTTTATTTAGTGTTGTAGCCTAGGTTTTTCCATGTGATTTATGTATTGAATGGGATAATTTCACCCTGTTCAATGCATAAAAATCAAAGCTGGATTTTAACAGGTTAAAACATCAAAAACAGCAGTGGAATTGTTCAAATTAAGTCCACATTTCCAATAAGCTTTTACACTTCTACTTTAAGCTTTTTCTTCATGTTTGACGTTCTGTTGCTTTGACACAATTAGGTCAGAATAGATTATTTATTTGGCGTTGGAGAGCAATGTTCGGAGCAATTTGCACCCAATGACACTGCGCAAAACCAATCTGCTCAAGCAGCAACAAGCAGCACTACAGATAAGCGATCAAAGGATTATCATGGAGGGACCTACAGTCCTCACCCTCTTCTGGGAGATCCCTGCTTTCTGCACGGCCCACAGCGTGTCCATGAACCAGGTCCGGAAGCGCGGGTGCTCCGGCGGAGGCTTGCGGATGTTGAGCAGCGCCGAGCCGTTGGCCCTGGCCACCAGACGCAGCATCTCCACCAGACTGCAGACCGTCTGGTTGCCGATGCGGCTCCGTTCCCTCGGCGTCAGGGTCCGTACGGTCCAGTAGGGGTCGGTCTGGGGGGCGAGGGGAGACGCAACGGAGATGCTGTGATTGTGCACTTTGTTCTTCCGTTGATCAGTTAATGTTCACATTAGGAATGTTTGTCACATTCTGAACTCACAAAATATGCTAAATATGTTAATGTCTCACCATTTTTGTCTTTGCATTACGATGAGCATAAGGGCCAAATTTCACACACTTAAAGAATAAAGTCATTATTTATGAGAATAAAGTCATTCTTTACTAGATTAGAATAATTATACAAGAGATTAAAGTTATTAGATGCCATGCTAGGTGGAGCTATGACTTTGTTCTAGAAGTCTAAAAATTCTTTTCTCAATGTTGCCTTAATACTCATGTCATATCGTATCAATATGTTACAGCCAAAATTAAAATTATCATCCATTACAACCACGCAGTTCTTTGTCAGTGTTTTTTCTCACAGACAAAATATTTTATAGCTGATAAACTGTGCAGGAAAAATTCAGAACTATTTGTGGAGTGATTTCGATACCTCCAAAAACCACTGGCCCGCGTTCAGGGAGCGTATCTCTGTCCAGTTGAAGAAAGAGGCGTCGTCGTACTGTCTGGCTGGAAAAACCTTACTAACGTCTGTGGTTCGCCTCAAGGTGCGATCTCTCATCAGGAAGGGAACCCCATCCACACTACAGGGCACAGAATAGTCAGAAAATGTTCTGCGGTTATTTAACACTTGGGGTAAACTACTGTTTCTTACTCGCAACTAATTGGCAGCGATTATCCAGAAAGTTATTATTTTTTACATTAGAAGTACTGTATTTATCTGTAGAGTATTGTGTCTTTATTGTAAACAAAAAAGTAATACAATTACAAAAGTAATTGTATTATAAGACTTAACTTTTTGACTACTGTGATTTTCTACAATAATACTTAGACTACTGTGATTTATTCTAAAATATACAGCAATCTACTGTAATAATGATTTTACATTAGTGTTTTGCAGTGTACTGTATATATATCTAACTTCAGAGCATCCTGAATTCAATAACTAAGACTTGAAATGTTTGTAACTTTGTGTTTAATAACCTGAGAGTGACGTCAGCTTCCAGGGTCCTGGCTCTTTGCTGCAGGGCTCTGTTAAAGGACACCATGGTGTTTTCTGGGGCCAGCTAGAGCACACAGCAGACAGAAAAGATGGACCAACTGTCAGTCACTTTGTGTAGAAAACACACATCCAGATAAATAATTATAAAACAGTTTTAAATAAAGGAAGCTACAGATACAAGTAAAAGTCCTGCCTTCATAATCCAGGGGGCAGGTTTGTACTGTATGTATTTTATTATCATATGCAATCAATATGGGGCTGGATATTGGACACTTTGTTGTATTACATCTCCTACAAAAAATTTAACTGCTTCTGCTTTTGCAATTCAAAACATCAATAAAAAAAGATTGAGCACAAAAAAGGCAATAATAATTGAATCCAGTACTATAACAGCAGAACAGATGCTATTCTGCATGCACGATCTGTATTTTTAGGATGTTTACATGGTTGTGTTGTTACTTTTACTTTTGAGTAATGAATTTGAATACTTCCTCTACCCGGCTTGTAGGTCTCCTTGCTAAGAAATGTGAGTTAAAGCCGTAAATAAACAGTTTTTTTAGTCTAATAATGTGTTTGTGTGTATGTGTGTGTGTGTGTGTGTGCGCCTGTGTCTTCAGAGTGCAGCAAAACACAGCTCTGAAGATCATCATACATTTGTTTATAGCTAGTCATCTGGAACAGTATTTGCTTGCCCAGCTGTGAAATGACACTTCAGTGTGTTGCTGACAGTAGGCTCATATACTGTGGCTGTACACGGCTCTGCTGTGGAAAAGAAACAAGTGCAGACAGACAGATGCGTTTGATTTACCAGTACTGTATGTTAACATCAGAATTCTTAAGAGGGAGATCTGTTTTTTTTTTTTATTTAACCTGCATTCAGCGTACCAACAGGAAATAAACACCTGACAGGTCTTGGCATTGTCATCTTCTCCCCACAGAGCTGAACATCCTCCATTTGTACAATTAACTGGATCAGACAGTGAGGTCTGGCAGAGCCCCAACTCACCATAGGAGCTCCCCGCCGACCAATGATGTCTGGCTGAGGTTTGAGGCTGTGGCGGTCCATAAAGCAGGGACAGGTGAATGTGAGGGGTACCAAATAGACAGCCAGGAGGATGACGATGTAGATCAGCAACACCATCACCTGGAATGCTAAGAGGGTAAGAGGTTTTAGGAGTGGCTTTACTAATCCATCTCATTATCGTGACAACAAGTTTCGTCTGTGTTGGTTGGACGGATTGCTAATCTGCCTAAAGTGCCAGAGGGGTGGGGCTTCCTCAAAAGTGAAATAGATCTAATGACATAAAGTTCAGACAATTGCAGGAAAGCACTGAAAAATTTATTTAGCATAGGTTGATACTTAATATTTCATGGGGTCAAATAGGACAATGAGAGCAACTTGAAACTTGAGTAAAACTATGACTTTATCCATGATACAATACAGTAGCCCAGAATGGACAAACCAAACAGTGACATCACAGTCACATTTTTTTTGCAGCCACCATAGGTTCTTCTGCACATTTAGGGTACTTAGGTGGTTGCAATATGCAACCTTACCACCAAGCCAAACAGAAACTCCACGCTGTACCAATAACAAAAAGTACAGCTGAGGCTGATGGGATGAAGAGAAGTTTGACTTGACAATGACACTAAATAAAAAGCCAGGGGAAGGTTCAATTATTGAACTTTCTATTACTCAAAGTCCTCGCTTGGTGTCTTTGGGGTAGTGTCCAAATAAAACAAGCTATGCAGGTGCAAGACATTATCAGCAGGTGGCCCCAAACGACGGTGCCTGTTTGAAGGTTCATTTATTGCAACGTTACCAAACAACGAAATCTTCAAAGTGATCCATAAACCAGGATTTCTTCCAGATCGTTACCAAAATGTAATCATCTGTTCATGGAACCATTCCCAACGTTTGCTGAAAATTTGACAAAAATCTGCCCAAAACCTTTTGAGGTATTTTACTATCAAACGGACAAACAGGCAGAAAAACGCTGCTAAAACATAACCTCCATGGGGAAGGAAATAAGCATAAAGTTCGGCCTGCTGGTGGTATTAGAAAGAAAGGTCAAAGGTCATATTCAATAGGATTCATCTTCTGGGGACCAGGAATATCTGCAAACAATTTCATGGCAATGTATTTAATTCTATTTAACAGTTGGTTGACAACTGACCAACTGACCAAAATTTGATTCCTCATCAAAGCCAATGTTAAGCAATGCTGATAGACGTCAACACTTACTAGATCTCTCTCTGCGGACCACATATCCAGCTACCAACCAGCTGATAGCTGTAACTGTTGCCAGGGCACCAATGTGCAGGAAAGGTGCTGTGGACTGGGGACCAAACACAAAACAAAGAACACTGTTGTTAATTGTGTTGTTGTGTTCCAGTTAAAGCAAAAACGATAAAGTAGTTGTTTTTTATTAAAACGTCATAAGGTTGTAAAAAATTCCTCAAATAATAAGTTCAATGCCAAAGACAGACTGACCCTCACATCTTTCTGTTTGATATAAAGCTGCAGACTGCAGCCAGTTAGGTTTGTAGACCAGTAAGCAGATTTTGTTTCTTGCAGACAGGGCCAATCTAACTGTTTCCCAATTTTTTCGTAGCTTTCAAATCTTTCAGCACTGTTTTGTATACTTAATTATCAATATTACTGAATGTAATTTTGGTAAAAAGTAGAGAAAAATATCTAAAAAGACAACAGCAACATAAATACCTGCACTTTTATATAATTTGGATTCAAGACCAACCTGCAATGATACAAGCAGAATGTCCCACTCTTCTCCCCATATGTCATCAACAGAGACAACACCAGAAATAGTGGTGAGCAGTGTAGCCAACACTCCGATCTGTGGAGTCAAGATGCAACACAATGAGCTTATTTCACAATTGTGTATGGAGCAAATACACAGTAACAAGTAAGGATACAATTCACAGCACCTTGTGAACCCAGTAGAGGTTTAGCTGTTGGCCCAACGATATATGGAAAAGTGCTAAAATCTGTAAAAAGAAACAAGATTAGATTGATATCTCTTAACTGAGCGAACGTTTGCTAATATCTTGAGGTGTAGAAAAACTCTGTTACCATTAAGAATGTAATGTAGCTGAATCCCACGGTGGTGGATGCAAGGATGGGGATCGTCTCATCCTTCCATTCTCCAGAGCGGTTGTACACTGACCTGGAGTATGAACAAGTAAAGTAAGTTGATCTGTGCTGCACACAGCTTTTCCCGTACAGTCAATAAAGTCACATTCTAGGATAACTACTCACCAGTTGAAGTCGTTGAAATCATTTTGAGCCACCAACCAGAAGTAGGCCCAAAAGAGAAGCAGAAAGAAAGAACTGCACAAGATGATGAACCATGCACACTCCCACTGTAAAAAAAAATGTGGATATATCGTATATAGTATTTTTTTTTTTTTTTCAAATTTTCAACAGAGATTTCATACATAAATAGTTAAATTTTCTCAATTCCACACCAGGAATTAAACAGCAAGCTCTGGCAAGGAAAGAAAATTAAAGCTGCCGTAGTCCATCATTTTCTCATCATTTTTTATATCAACAAGGGGATCAAATGGCTATGTGTAATGTGAAAGGGAATGTTTGCAGTGCCAAGACCACACATAATTGTTATTTGACTGCTGTTTAGCGTCTTTCTTCTTATTGTTTTGGTTTGCTTTAAAGGTACAGTGTGTACTCTTGCGGCATCATCTAGTGGCGAGGTTGCAGATTGCATCCAACTGAATGTCTATGCAATGAACCTCTCAGAGATCAGTTTTCAATTAAACATCAATCATTCAAATATTTCCTTGGATTTTTCAGTTTCTGCAAGTGCAGCATCTGTTTTGTTCAGTCATGATGTATCTTGTTCATCAGGCTAAAAAATGGTTACTGATGTTTTTACCCAATATTAGCTACATAGAATAGCACATTTTGTCATGATTCCGGTCTCATTTCCTGTTCTGGCCCATACAATAGCACTAACTTCAAGCTTTTTTTCAATATTTCTTATACTGACAATAGTAAACTCTTGGTGCAGCACATATATGAAGTTGCAGACTAGAACATCTCAATTAGTATGTAAGGTCCATTCTAGTTACTGGAGTAATGAGGAATGTCAGCATGTCGTCTGCTTGTTTTAACCGACTTCTCTTTGCTTAACTGTAAATCGGTTCTTGTTATAGTTTATTAAAACATCTTTTGATTCAATCTGTCAGACAGTTGTCTGTGATTGTGTCCTGGGTTCTGTAAGAAACTCAACATGTTTGCATGGTATTATTTCATCTTCTGATTATCTCACATGTTTTGACCCCCTTATCGTACGGGACAGTATGTCTTCCTGTTTGACATGTTGGCCAAAGGTGTAAAGGAGAGCTTGTGCACCAGTCAAGGACTCTTCCCTTCAGTAGTTAACAGGATTAGGAGCTAATGCTACATGATGGGAGGTGTAGAGTATGATAGGCCAGTCAACAGATTCTGTTGTGCATTGATCAGCTTTGCACCACACTGTGCCTGCACTCACCGCTTCCAGCGGCTTATATAACAGGCTAGAAGATAATTAGATGTGTGTGCATGTGCAGGTAAAGAGCAAACGAGTGAACTGACAAAGCAGTTGTACACAAAAAAGGCTTCTGAAAGGTGTCACTTTTAGCGAGGAGAGAAGGGGGTATGTAAACATCATCTTACCAGTGAAAATAACTGACAGAAGAGGTGAGGATATGACACCATGAAGTAGCAATGGCTGTTTTTAAGTGGTCTAACAGTTACCTCGTAGATCAGGTGATCTGTACCAGGCGCTGAGCCAGAGTCACTTTGTAAATTTACCTGCATGCACCACACACAGGAGTGGAAATTGTGCCAAAGATATGAAACAAACATTCATAGAAACACTGTGTTTCCTCATGTATTTTTTCCACATTATGTCAGACTAAGGATGTTTATAATTAACTGTTAACCCATAATAATAGTTTTGACCCATTAATGCTACCAGTTAAACAGTGAAATAAATGCAACCACGAGTTTTCTTTTTTAATCTGTTGGCTGCTTTTGATCATTAATTCACTGAGAGCAGAGGAGCTTTTTGTTAAAGCACTCTCTGGAGGATTCAATGTGTGTTTTTATTTTCATATGTTAGAAAGTTCGAACAAAAACGGCGGAGGGGGGAGCTCAGGGAGTCGATGACGGTGGTCTGGAAGGGGAAGAGAATGAAGAAAGAAAAGGAGGCAGCATCATCTTTTTTTTCCAGACTCTCTCTTTGCCCTTTACGGGCACTTAGACAGCCCTACTAAATAATACATTTTATATTGTCGGTTAACGGTTAATGACCGATTAAGGAGTGACTGGTTGGGAAAAAAAATCGAAATGTTCTTCCCTATGTCAGACCATTTCCCTGAAACATGTGATGTAAAGTCTCCTGCAGAGACCGTGTAATTGATTAGGATTCCAGTTTGAGACAGGGGGTCGCCAGTGGGGTCAGAGGAAGGTTTTGACTGGCAGGTGAAGTAATCCCTCGCTGAGAAAATCTCCTCAGAAAGTAGGCTAACTACAGTCAACGTTTTCTTTAAGCAAGACATTCAACACGCAGCCGCCCCAGTAGGGCCGCGAGCTGTTTTGCCTCCACCAGCACTGACTTTATGCAACATGGACACAATTTCTACCTCAGTAAATATTATTCTAGGCAACAGCAGCTTCACATTGTGTGACATAGAATGATTTAAATATTAAAAACCTGACAAATTAATCAAGTGCACATGATTTAATCAGTGAAAAATCTTCTAAACAGACATGAATGACATCAAATGACATGAATAATTAGCCAGAAAAGCTCAAAACTGTCGTCCCTTATCTCAGTAAGGCTACGTGCTGCACCAAAGTAACTTTTGCTGTTATCTGATTGGATGAAAAGAGGGTACATATGCAGTGTTTCTTTTTGTCAACTTATTCTACCTAAAGGAGGTGGGACTTAGGAAATTCTAACCAGGAGCGATTTTATCACAGTAAACATAGTCATTCTATCATTTGTTAATCTAGAACTGTTGATAAGTGTCACTTTAAATGGTTTTTCACACAAACTGTAACTTTGGATATAATAATATATAATTAGAGTTGTTACTATCCACACAGATCAAGAGAGAGAAGCAGAGGTTCAATTCAAACTCAGAAAAACACAAGGAAACACTAAAAGTAAAATCCATCCTGATTTCGCTGAATAATGAAACCAGTCAGCAGTGTAAACAGGCAACATTTCAGAGCACGAACGCTAGCTTCTCTGTTTATGTGCGCGTGTGTGTGTGACTACGCGATGCTTTGTGCATGCAGACAGACAGGAGAGAGAGAGGCAGCTGTGTGTGGTGTGCCTTTTTTTTTTTTTTAAACCCTTGGTCAGCACATAATCGGCGCCCGCTTCACACATTCAGTAAATGGCCTAATTTGTGTCCTAAGCCACTGGCTCTTTGTGATAAAGAAGACATCCAGCAGGCGTTAGCTGTGGCTGCCCAGCGGGTGTCACACACAGCTGGGTGTCTGCTTTACACAGCCAGACACTGATTCTGTCTGGATTGTTTCCACCAGTAACTTAAAAAAAAAGACGGGACGACTTGAATGTCTACTGGGAACAACCGTTTTAATTTAAAGGATAGTCTGTCTTAAAACAATATAAACGCGCCTGTAGCAAGTACAATTACACAGTTCTTGGTCGCAGTAATTGCTGCTCCTGGTCATACTGGCTGCAGATACCAAATTCCCTCTTTTTAGGATTTGTAAATGGGGATTTTATAGGATGTAGGGTATGATTTCATCATCTTTTAGTAGAGTATCGTAATTATTTTTGAACTTGAGTTGTTGTACAGAGTGATGCACAGTACAAGGCATCTAAAATATTTCCATTTGGAGTGTCAGAGTGACCTCGTTGCTATCATCTCCCCCTCTCACTCTCATTTCTCTGTCTGCCTCTCGCCAACATGACTACTTAATATCAAAGGCAAAATGCCCCCCAAATATGTATAAAAAAATCTAATTTACAATAAATTGTCTTGCGCTTGAATTGCACTCAATATAAGCATCAAATAGCTTGGATGAAGTGGGTCGCTGTTGTGTAATTGTGTGTTGCCTTTCACAAAGCCTGACCTATTTTCTGTGCCTTCAGAACCACAAAATGGAAAAACAGTCCATTTATTCCCGAGGTGTGATCAGGTTTCAGTGAAGCCTCTGCAGGGCCGTGCAGTCTCATTACCGGCCTGTGCTTTGCTCTGCTGTACATTATGTACGGTGAGCCGGCAGCCAGCCGCTCACCACTGGCTCCACGTTCCCTACATAAACACCTGTCTGCAGGATGACTGCATAGAATCACAGCAAAATGGAAATGCACACATGAATCCTTGTTTTGGCTGCACTTGTTCTTCAGAATTTATCATGATATCAATTATAGGGCGTACATGCACACAGCAAATGTACATTGCGTATTCTGCATATCAAGGCATTTTAGTAACACTACAGCCTATATAGTATTAATGCAGTTAAATGATGAGTTGGAGGCCTGATTACATCTAAATCTACATTTAGAAAATGCACTGCAACTATTGTGGCTGAAGCACCTATAATTCATTTAATGACTGTTATTCCACCTGCCCACAACTCTCTATAGTACGATAAGCAGTTGAAAGATGACGCTCAGATTCTTTTTTATACTTTCTATTATTCTGTGTAACAGCTGAGCCACATTTGTAAAGGCTTGTCCCCAACCTAGTGGAGGAAAACTGTGCGACATAACACTGACCCACATAAATACTGTATATTACTGAGAGAAAGACACGACTGAGTATGGAAGTGCAGTACCTCTTTAGGTACAGATGGAAATGTGTCCGTAGTATTTAATTTAAGATGATTTTAAGTATTTTCTAGAAATACATGTTCACCCACAGAGTCTCCCCACCTCAACCACCTGGGGTAATTTAATGATAGAACAAAAACAAAAGACATTCTGCTTTTAACTTTCCTCACGATCACTCAGTACAGCCACACTCATTAGCCTGTTTTATTTTAGCTGTCATCATAAAATAATACTGTTTTGGATTTTATGTGCAGCTCAGCAGCATGTTGATGACAATCAAATTATATACCTTTTCGTCACATGGTAAAACATGTACACTACTGTTCAAAAGTTTGGGGTCACTTAGAAATGTCCTTATTTTTGAAAGAAAAGCAGTGTTTTTTTCAAGGAAGATAACTTTAAACTAATCAGAAATACACTCTATACATTGCTAAAGTGGTAAATGACTATTCTAGGAAAAGTCTGTTTTTTGGTGCAATATCTACACAGGTGTATAGAGGCCCATTTCCAGCAAATATTACTCCAGTGTTCTAATGATACAATGTTTTCGCTAATTGCGTCAGAATGCTAATGTAATAAAATGTTCTATTGATTTTACAACTCATGGAAATAAAAGTGTGACTTTGCAAGTAAGTTACTATACTGTGCAATACTTGACAAGTCCAGCGTGTTACTATTATTATATCCATACTTAATGGTCAGAGGTGTTATCTTACCTTGGAGCTGTCGTCTTGGGAACGCTGGTAGCGTTTCCAGCGGCAACCATAGATCCCAGTGACAAAGGACACAAAGACCTGCTTCTCATAGACCTGTAAGGGTTGGTGTTTCACCATGCTCCGTCAGCCTCAACGCGCCACCAGTCTGTTAACATCCCACACAGGACTGGGAGCCCTGCAGGAGAGCAACACGAAAAAAAAAAAAGCTTTTCAAACATTTTGCCCGGTCTTTGTGCACGCAATTACATTTTTTCGTCAACAGCGTCGTGTCACGTCATGCCGCTGTTTTCACAAAACACGGCGAAGATGTTGACAGCACTGAGTTTTGTTTGGAGTAACAACAGCTATGAAAGGAAGACAACAACACCATTCAATAGTGAGTCATGTCTGGGACAGACATAATGATATATGCTTTACAGTCACTGACCCAACCTTTACCCAGATACAGATTTACACAGTGACAGTGGTAAAGTGGAAAAAAAAAAAAAACGGCAGCGGTGGTAAGCAACAGTTAGGGATGTGAGATTGAAGCAGAAAACATTCAATGGTAACACATTCTATTTATTTCACTAGGCTCTTTAACAAGAACATTCAGTAAAAGAAAAATACAAAGGTTAAGGCAGTGTGCTGCTCTCACACTCACTCCTGCCTCAGAGAAAAGCTGGTTGCCTTGGTGGCAGGTAAAAATATCTTTGCACAGAAGGTGTTTTTCATGGTTCTCTGGATGAGATGTGGCTGCGCCTTGTTCCTCTCCTGGATCCATTTATTACTAAAAGTCTTGTTATAGTAACACGTTTGTGTCTTTACTTGTAAAAACACAGGACCATACGGTACCATAGTGTTTTTATAGAGTATTAACATCTAAAGGTAAAGATGGATACTGGGAATAAACAGTGACCTTTAGGGCTTTTCTGCATCAACAACTTGGTTATCAAACACATTGTTTACCTGGTGAGTGACAGTTTTACAGAATTGTGAATTTTCAAAGATTTTTTTTTTATTGTTTATTATATTGTTATATCGGTCATTACAGCCTGTACCAGACTGAAAGATCTCAGCATCTATTAGATGGATTGCTGTAAAATCTGCTGCAAATAATCCCTAATGACCTCCCATCTAGTGCCAACACTGTTGGACTTCATCTGTCTCTTCCCGACAGAGTATAAAATGTTGGATTTTAAAATATAAAGTCACTAAAAGTAAACTTAAACTAAAATGTACTTTGGTTTACAACCAGATATCAACCTCAGCTGCACTTTGAAACAACTACTTTGGGCTTCTGACTATTAAAAAGGATGTTCATACACACACCACTGTAAAAGCTTCATTTTTTTTTTATATGGAAGATGATCATAGTGATAACCTCAACTCTGTGGAGACAGGTGGAACCCATTACTGACTAGTCTTAAAGCCAAACTGCAAGGGAACGCCACATTGTGCAGTTGGGTGTAAAGGAATGCAGTTTGTTGCCTCTTTTTTCTTCCACTTCTGGGTCACTCGCACACTCCGGACACTGTGTACTGGTCACTGTGGTGGAAGAAGTAGATCAGAGCCCTTTACTTAATTAAAAGTATCAGTACCAGTATGTATAAATACTTCATTACAAATGAAAGTCCAGTATACACAGTCATTTTTAAGTATTACCAGCTAAATATATTTAAAGGACTAAAGGTATTTGTTTTGCAGAAAATATGCGTTGTGACTAATATATTAAACATATGTATAAGCACCATTTTAATGTTTCAAGCTCATTGAGGTGGAGCTACACAAGTCAATGAATCAATGAACAGAAAAATGGAAAATAAAAGTTCATTAATGGATATTTAATAGACAGAGTACTGTTCTTCATGCACACAGCCAAGCGCAAGTAGCAGCTCACCTCCTTAAAGTCAATTGAACCCAAAAGTAAACCTGCTGCGCGCACAAGGTCCCTCACCTTCTCGGTTGATGTTAAGGTGAGCAGCAGCACTGTGCTGAAATACATCATCTTCAGACAGATTTGGTCAACAGGGTGAAAAGGCTCCCTCCGACTGCACCTCACAGAGCACCGCTTAATTCCCACTCAGAGGCATCTTCCAAGTGCTGCTGCTCACAATCGCCCCAATCCCCAGCAGGAAACGTTTTCCCCGCATGACAAGAGAAGATGGATGAAGCGTACACCCTTAAGGCCAGAGTCAAGATGGCCGATAGCACTGTGTCAGAACAACCAGGCCTCCTCATTCATTTCAATGAGACTGCTGTGCCGGTGCAGCAGGCGATCGGGGCCAATTTAACAAGTGCAACCCCCTGATCCTCACAGCACCTATGAAAACAAAGCCATTTGGTGCTGTCAGTCCCACCGCAACCACAGTGAATCCCTCAACCAGGCCACGAGGATAAAATCACACTCAAATCTGAAAACATAACGGCTGAAATAAAAAATGACATTTTATCCATTATCTTTTATGAGAGAAGAGGACACTGTACAACAGATAAAAGGCCTGTTTCCTGGCCAACGGTCTTTAACAACACAAACTGCTCTTTTGTCCTTATCTCTCAGCAGAGAAATTGCAACACGTCAGAGTGACCAGGCTGAATCTGTGTCTGCGGTACAGCCAACACACACATTCACAAAGATTCAGAAAGGAAAACGGTGTAGGGGATAAACCTTGGGATTTAACACACAAGTGCACACAAAGATATTTCACGGATCCGCTGGTCAAAAAGTCAAAGCCATTAACTGAACCACAAATGTCAAACTTCACCAAAGAGAGCGTCAAAGAATGTAAATTTATAGGAATCCATCCAACACTTGAGATAATTCAGTCTGGACCAGACTGCCAGTGTCATTCCTGGAGCCACTTGGTTACCATGCTCGCAATGAATATGCAATGAATGACGCATATTTGTCTTCATCATTTTCTTACACATTGTATTTCATCCAGATTGATTTCACAAGGTGTATTACAGGATTATTTTATGATCGTCCAGTTTGACCAACGTCATTATCTTCACTCCAGTTGGTCGATGTTTACACCTTGGCAGCAGAGATTGCTGTATGATCAAACTGGGCTTGAGATGGACATTTTGCCAGCAAATCTTAAAGGTCTCATATTTTACAGTTTCCCTGGGTTTTATTTTAAGTTGTGAGACCCTAACAAGATAGATTTCTGGTTTTAAGAACCAAAAACTCCTTTCTCCTTTCTCAAGCTTCTGTCTGGAGCTCTAGAACAAACAGGTCGTATTGTGTCCATCTCATTAGTATTAATGAGCTACTCCTGATTGGCTTGGAATGGGCGGTGTGGGTGCTGACTGTATAGTTATGACATCACAACTTCACCGAAGCCCTGGCAGCTCATTTTAAAGCAAAGTTTCTAGAGCTTTTTGAAACATGGGGCAGTATTTATCTAGCTATCATCTAGCTCTTCTTACAAGCAATTCAATCCTCACTTCCTATGATATGGGACCTTAATTATCTCGACAAATTATCTCAACAATTGCCTGCGTATCATCATCTAAAAAGAAAATTCAATGACTGCTGGAGCTCAAATGACAACCCCCACTTGTGCTTCCTTCTTAAGGATACTTACTCTCTGATATAAATAGCTAACCTCACTTTAAAACCTTTAAAAGAATGACAAAATCCCATCTAACTGCATCATGCCATCTGGCTCAGATATGTACGCCAAGCTTGCTATAAAAGGGCTCATAATACAATACAAATGTGTTGGGTATTATGCGTCACATGCTGTATAACACTTGTGATGTGTATCCTATTGAGTGTTTTTTGTGTTTGTTTAACATTCACTGCTAATCTAAATCTATGCAACAGTCTTCAAAAGGGGGAAGCGGTTATGCGATCATCTTGCAGGTCTAAATGGTTTATTATACAGGAACTCCCAGGCTTCAGGGACTTTTTTTTTTTACTGCATTCAGGGGACTTGGCAGATTCCCAGCATTCATATCCAGATCCCGTCCTCAACCAAGGGTCAACTGGAGCTGAAATCACAGGGGCCTGATTCCAGCCAGGTTGGCCTATTGTCTCTCTGTGGCTTCCTAGCATGGTGCTGTCGTCACAGGGTGTTTGCATTATGGGGTAAATTAAGGACAGTCCGCCTAGTGTAAAATAACTCCACATAAGTGATGCTTTCATTCAGCTCTATGTCTTTTTTTCAAGTAAGCATAAACTAGACAAAAGGAAATTGGGTTGATCTCCCTTATCTGGGATAGAAGCAAACGTTTTCCCCAGCGGTGCAGGTTCTTCTCTGTCTGCCATCAGGGTTAAGTCCACGGGTCTCAGATGTTTTCGACGGAGCGAAGCTGCGCAGGGAATAAAGCGCCACGCTTGTTGCAACCCCAAATATATTCAAACAATATCCAAGGAAACGCACGGGTGTTATTTGGAAAACGGCAGCCCAAGTACTACCTGGATCCCGAAAATTCCATCAACACTCGGCTGGAAAAAGATGAATCTGCAGATCAGAAAATGTGCGGCGCATAAACCGCGGCGCCCCTTGCAGGAATGTGTCCAACACAAACTCTGTTGACAGTGTAACTAGTGAGAGTGAGAGCACACACAGACGCTGGACACAAAAGCCTTTGACCTCTCAAGTTTGATTAACCTGCATTTACCCGATGAAAATACGCTTCAGCAGTGTTTTGGCAGTTACTATCCTTGTTTTTAAAGGTTTATGAAATTTGCTACAGTATATATAGAGCCTAATGAGCCAGCAGGTGCACTCACAGAAGCAGGAACATCACTGTTGATTAGGTCTAAAGTGCTATTAATTTTTAATGCATTCTTGTTTTCTTTAGCTTTTGTTACATACTGTCTCTTTCTCTGCTTTAGAATACGAGGACAGGCCTGAAAACTGCATGTTCCCTCTAATGAATCTGACATTTACCTTCACCACCTCGCTGCTTTCCTCACTCGAAATAACCCGGTTACTGTGAGCACCTCTCCGAGGCTGCAGGAACTTTTGCGGCGTCAAAGTTTGCGAGTGGAGATAGAATCATGTGCTCATTGAATAATAATACAATAATCCACTAAGTCTCAGCCTCTGCCATATCGGTCTATTTTTATCCCTTTATCTCGGTCACTGTCGCCTCTTTCTTCCATCGTTCACTCCTTCATGAAATTTATATACGCATGCATTAATAATATCCTTAATCTTTCAGTGGATCCCGCCAAAAATAGAGTTTTCCATTAGCGCTTCATTATCTACACACGGGGAGGCGCATGAGGGTACGGTCTGGAAACAAATCTGCCGCTGAAGCCAACAGGTTTATTCCGGTAAATGCCAGAGTTTCCCTGCATCCGCGAGGCGGTCGGGAAGACCACGGGCCTTCTGCTAATTAAAGTGACACCACGTTCGCCTGCCCTGCGCATCATCAGCCAAGCGGCACCTGCCGGTTGTGAGGCGATCACTGATTCATTAAAGATGATTTAAGCTTGACAGATAAGGTACGTGATGCACGCAGGAAGGCCTGGATACAGATAGGGATGAAAATTGGTAGTCAGATATGTCTCATACTAATCAGATCTGGAAGGACGAAAGGACAGACCAATGTAATTAAAGCTTGATTCATTCGCCGTGGAAAGATGACAACGTCACTGCTTGGTCAAAGACCCTCGAAAAATCCACTAAAGGCCTTTAGATGCCTTCTTATATAGGGGTATTCACTCATGAAAATTGCATGCAGTAAAAAAAAAGGGGGCATTATACATAATCTTTAAATTTAACAGCATAAAAGTTTAATTAATTACCAGTTCAGGATATCACAATGTCAGAAAACGGTTAGCCAGAGGTTGATTGCCTGATGGGAAATGGAGAGGAGGTCAGAATAAAGTCACTTCAGCATCTGTTCATGCAACAGTGTCTCAGTGCTTTTCATTGTGTTTGTACTAAAACAGATTTAAGTACGGTGATTGTTTTAATTATCAATTAATGTTTGGAACGTCCTTGATTAATTGATTAGTGGTTTGGTCTGCAAAATGTCAAAAAAAATGGTGAAACATGACGATCACTGTTTCCTGAGACGATGTCAGCAACAGCCCTTAACTTAAGACATTCAGTTCACTATAATGCAAGACTGAAGGAAACAGAAAATAATCACACTGATCAAACCCATTTGTCCGAATTTTTAGTGATTTTGCAACTAATCAATTAAACGACCAATCATTGAAGCGTCAAATCAAGATAATTCACCATCATCTTGGACAACTATGCCCCTTTTTTCTAAGTTTAGTTCTGGACTCGCCAGAGAAGGCGATCTTAAGATTTGGATACATGACAATGTTATTTACTAGTTTCTATCTTTGATTTCATGGCATATTCACAGATTGGTCATGGACATGTTTTATCTATTATATTCCTTATCAAGTACACTTATCTTGCTGTGTTATCAGATAAGATCACTACTATTAAGTCATTTTCTCCTCAAATTCGATGTTTCTTCCTTCATCTTTTTTGCAGTGCACCAACCTCCCCACTGTATATCACATGCATCATCTTGTACATCAGAGAAAGTAGTCAACAGTGCCATTATATAATAATATAACACGTTGAATGGTAATTCCACGAGACTTTAAATGCATGTGTGACAAGTTTTTGGAAGATTCGTTATTAAAAGCATCCAGTAAAACGGATGAATCTGGTTACAAATCCATCCAACCAAACACACCAGTTGCGGGGCTAATGACGGTAACTGAGATTATATGAAGATAATCGGATGAAGCGCGCACAGACACTTACCTCCACCGCAGCCTTGTTTTTCTCTCCTGGACAACGTTTGAACGAGCTCTCGGGTTAATCAGTTATTTCCACGGACGTGGACATAATGTCGCGACTTCACACTTGGGTTTGACGGATTCATATGACGAGTCTTTAAAGTAACTTTCAGCCGAGGCACACATCAGACTGCCGTGTTACCGGAGCGGCGGACACCTGTTGTAACGCGGCAGGAACGACACATGTACGCAACGCATCACCGGACAGATCCCCCGCTCTGCGTAAAGACGCACCTCCGGTGTTCATAGAAGAAACTAATCCGTCAGACACGGTGTGGGTGGAGCTGCAGCCTGCGGGCCACGCTGCAAAGAATATCCACTTTAAACATGTTTTTACACTCGCCTGTATAGGAAATGCTGCGTTAGAATAAGCATTTTTTTGTAGTGTGATACAGGTAAAAAAGGACCTGAGGAGCACTGACATCCAGGAAAACGGGATGGAAGTTTCGTATCTGTTCTGCAGAGGCGAAAAAAGTACTATAAAACTATAAAAATACAAATTCTACTCAAGTAAAAGTGCATAAATATAAGCAGCAGAATGTACTTAAAGTATAAAATAACTTTATTCATCCCTCTCGATAGATGTATGACATCAAAACTTTTACTCGTTTACACTACTTGAGTAAATTTACTTAGTTACTTTACACCACTGCTATTCTCTAATTCCATGTAATAAAAGAAAAGTGAATTTAAAATTTCAAGGCAAAAAACTTGGGCAATGAAGCTAAATATTTTGCATAGTTTGGTCAACTGAATTCAGATATTTGTCACCTCAACATTAAATTCTACTAACTTATAATTTTACAGTGTAATAATTTTTAATACTTCTGGAAACGTTCCTCTAAGTTGGGCTAACTTTTACATTGTAATTACTTTTAGCTGTTATTTATGCTAACTCTCGAAAATTGCCGTTGAAATTTTCAAAAATGTTGGGGGATGAATGGGATTTGCCCAGACAAGCTAATGTTAGCGGCTAACTGTTGCTAGCAGGGCTGCAGCAGTTAGCCGCTAACATTAGCTTGTCTGGGCAAGAACTGCTAAGAACTGAAAAGCTTTGTGTTTAAATGCTGGAAATGTGTAGGTCATGACACAACTCAAAATAAAATTCCTGTTTTATTTAAATTGTTAATTATTAAAATAAATGAAATTGTTTAAAAGTTACCTGTTTGGGCTCCAGCTCCTGGCAGCAGCACAGCCACAACAAGACTGAAAAATGCCAACTCAAAAAGTTGGCTTTCCCACAAACAACAAAGGAAAAAAGAAAGTTTGCAGAACTGTTGTCTCCGGTTTTGAACCACAACTTAAAGATTTAAGTTTTAACAACTCATCAAATTATTTGGGCACATATTGAGTTAGCATAATTGATGTGCTAACTGATATTATTGCCCTAAATGCCAGTAATTTATATTTACAAGTTTTACCAACATAAATTACTGTTAGGCCAAAGTTTTTTGCAGTATGTGCGTTTCATTATTCCACTCGAAACATAATTTGTATCACATTTCTTTGTTGTGACAGGACTTAATATATAATAATATCATCATTTTGCTCCTGGAAAAGGGCTAAAGAGGATTTAGACACAATAATTTGTTCATAACCTATTAAAGATTCCCTTACACAAATTTGTAAGATGCATACTATACTATTAGTATGCTATATTATACTATAGTATACTATACTACACTAATAACTTGGTAATAATAGGTAATTAGATTGTTAACATCCTTAAAATGACACCTGCTCCTGCCCCTTCATTAAACATTTCAAAATCTTTAAATATGCAAATATATTTAATATATTTCATTTATTTCATAACATCTGTAAGCATCATGAGTCAGTTTTTTCCCCATTTGTTTCTACAGATATAAATCTTAGCCTGACTTGAACATGGTAGATATTAATATTACAGAAGGAAAGACGGCAGAAACCGAGGAAATAAATGTCGAGATGAGACAGCACATTTTGAAGGAACCCGATGGATAGATGGGGTCATAGAGAGAAAATGAAACAGCAAGGACGAATTTAAGAGACGTGTCCCTATAACCGAGAGGCCCTTTGAGAAGGTTAAGTCGAGTGTGTCGCAGGTCTTGGGTGTGGGTGGAGATGTCAGGAGGGAGCGATCAAAGGGGATAAAATATAATTTAATTAAACTTCTCTGCGGGGGTTGAAGTTGCTGGGGAGGGTCGGCTGGCATTGGCCTCATCACTAGGAAATGTTTCCTGGAATTCAGCAAACAGAACTACAGGGGAGGTGGTGGGGAGGTCTGGTCGGGGGGTTGGAGGAGTAACGAGTTTCCATAGAGCAGAAACGAGCTTGAGGGAAATTAACTTTATTCTAAAATGCAAAACTCATTTCAGTTTGTCTTGAAATCTTCTTTTGTTTGAGTTTTAAACCGCTCTTAAACATTATTATTCTCTATTATTCTCTTCATTCTATCTGCTTGTTCTAATATCAATGTCACAGGCTGTATTAGCGACACCTTGCAAAGAGGTAGAACAGAAGAGTGAAGTCTTGTAAGACATCTATTCCAGGCCCAGCAGTCAGAGATTAACCCTTGGCTTGGGGCGAATTATGTCAGATCCCTTTAATCCCAAACAATGTACCGGCGGCCATGACAGTCCATGACAGATACAAATTCTCTCTCTGATGCTGATTTTTGATAAAAAAAAAAAGTTCAGAAAACTTTCAGTGAAATGTGGATACACATGAGTAAAATATGGAATCTTTACCTATTCCAATTGGGCTTTAGATGTTCAAATGTGTTTGTATTTGTGTAACTGGGCTAATTTAATTCCTTGTAAGTTAATTATGATGACAATTATGGTGGTAATAGCAGCAGTAGCTTTAATAGCAACAGTAATAAAAGGAGAACGTCTATTTAAAGATCTTTGTCGACCTCCAGTGGATTTATTAGGAGGAAAAGAAGGGAAACTGAAAATGAGTCTTTCTGCCACCAGAGGGCGCCTGCTCCTCCTGTATCTCCTTGCTCTTTTGAATGATAAGGATAAATGATTCTGTTAATTTATTAATCTAAATTACCCACAGATTTTGCACAGAAGTTCAGTTCATCATGTTGAAGTTGCTCTGGAACATTTGCTCTGCACTGCCTGAGGAAATGCTCCCTATGACGTCACCAAGGACAGGCTGTTGCTATGAGGTTTGAAGATACGGTCAAACTGCTATTGGTTGGATTATGAAAAGTCCAGGTTCTTTTGTTAAAAAAAAAAAAAAAAAAGTGTTCTTTTGAAAAGCTCCCAACATTTTGTTGGGAGTGTTTAAATAACACTGGAAAAAAAATAAGAGACCACTGCAAAATTATCATATTTTTTCAGATTTTACTACTCATTGATAGGGATTTGGGCAAAAGGAACATTTTCCTAAGTTTATAAACTACTGGCAACATCATACAAACTTCAAACAATGCAAAGAAACAAGATCAAATTCATTTTAAAACAACATAATACTAATGTTTACGCTTAAGAAGAGTTCAGAAATCAATATTTGGTGCAATAACATTTTTGTTATTCACAGCTTTCACGTGTCTTGACATGCTCTCCACAAGTTTTTTACATTGTTCTTGGTGACTTTATTCCACCCCTGCTACCTCTTTAAGCAGAATGAGGTGTGTGTGACGCTGGAATGGCTGGAATACATGTAGAGATGCTGGTCTCTTATTTTTTTTCCAGAGCCGGATTTGGGGTTTGAATTAAAATCACAAGTCGTACACTTTGAAATGGTTCTAACGGGTTTATAAATCATACAAAAAACATAAACAGATGACGTTGAATTACTCAGATTTACACATTTCATATTATCTAAACTATTACACATTCGTCATTCTGTAAATATGTATGATAAAATGTTCTACAGCGCATGTTTTTTTTCCATTAAGTCCACACGCCCAGCAACAGCTGCATATATACTGTATTATGGTAAGCTTTAACAAACAGGGGCAGTGTTACACCGGACATGCATCCGCTCCTTCTGTAACTTCCTGCTGCCTGATCCACTTCCAAACTGCAGCCGGGGGGGGGGAGGATTCCAATGACATCAGGAAGAAGAGACACAGGCATTCATGGGAAAAAATGCACCCGGAGCATTTAGTTCCCATACACAGCCCCCCATCCTCCCCTTTAGATGTATACACAACAATGCTGCTGATAAAATAAAGCGAGAGCTGCTGCTCAACTATTGTCTTTTGCATAGTTTTGTATTGATAAGAATCAGTGTGTATGACTTACATTCAAATAAAAAAATATATCTGTACAAGTGTTTGAAATGGTGAGTTTACCTTTGTTTTTTTCTACTGTTGTGGGCAGCTTAACCACATCGGCTTAAGTTGGTAAAGGCAATGACACAGTTACTAACAAGAAAATTGAAACTGCCTGTTTGTTATATAAGATGGAGGTATCAGACATGTAGCTCGAGGTTATGTCTCACTCCTACTGGTGTTAGACAGGCCGGTAGGTTTTAAAGAACAGCCTGTGTGCCTCCAGCAGTTTGTTGTACATTCCACTGCTGATACGGTTGTCCACCAAGCATGTGATCTGATTTTCAAACGTGCTGCTGCCAGTTTTTAGTAATTTAAGTAAGACGCACTCTCTGTTGTATAGGTTTGTTGTGTATTTAGGTCAGTTCAGTGACTGAAATAGGCTCTGTTTGGGTAGAATAGGAGAAGGGAAGTTTAGTTTAACATGTGGTACAGTAACCTGATGCAATTTTCTGAAATAATCTGAATGTACTATTTTTTTGCCTTTAAGCCAATTTATTCAATATATCTGCATTAATGATCAGTATTTTATTGTGTAAATATTTTTGTGAAAAGACCCAAGTCAAAGCCCAGAGACAAAAAAAAAAAAATGTTATTATTTATTGATTAAATTCTATTTAAAAATGCCCGCTTTTGCCAAAAATAGGGCAATGTTTGGAAGGAGTAATGCTAAATCTCAAAAAAAGATCATTCTACATCAAGATAACACCATAGTGTATAATTTATATAAGAAAGGAAGCTGCATTGAGGGGCAGCTTACTGTTTCAGTGAATAATGAGGGGTAACTTTATTGTGGGGTGCTATGTGTCTCCAACTGAGCAACAATTTCAGGCTTTAGGACCTGGCGGGGGAGGATTCTTCTCCCACAGCCCTGGATACTCTGGGCGGGACCTGGCCTGGAAATAAGATTCCACTGCAGAGATTTTTCATGCTCTGAAAACCGGCATGACAATTGCTGCAATTGTCTCCTATAGCTCTTGTTCCCAACCATTACATTAACTTCATATAAAGCAGATTGGTGCTGGGGGCGTCTATTTGTAAGTGGCTTTGGGGACTACTGGCTGAATTATTGAAAGATCCTAATAAGGTAAGTTAACAGTAGTGGGAGTAGGGGGGAAGGGAGAGAACTCTGAGCTGTGTTCAACTGGTGGTAGAATGCCCAGGCATGTGTAAAAGAGGCCACAAAGTCAGATCTATGGTATGCAGCTGGAAGATCCCATTGTCAATGTGAGCAGCGAGTTCATTCAAGTTGTTGGAGAAGTTTTACAAAAGTTGGAAAAAGTAAAGGAAAACAGAAATGCGTGAGAGCTCAGGCGATTAGGGAGTTGCCTGCAAATTTTCTCCTGATTTCATTCAGTGACAAGGGACTTTCATTTGTCTGCATATATCACTGCAAATTATACGATGCTTTCCAAAATTCATCAAGATTATTGATAATTTACACATATTCAGATTCTGCTGTGCACTAAAACTGCATAAGATAATTTCATGTCATTCATTCACATCAAGACTCGTCTCTGATGAGTATGTGACAGCAAGAAAGGATATGTATCATAATGTAAAAGGTGAAATGAGCATGATATAAAAAGTTGTGATGGACTTGAATAAAAAAAATATATGGAAGCTAAATTTACCAGTGTGAAATCATTGGCTCGGTTGACATTTAAAGAAACAGAGTACAATTTCAAAATGTCAAACCTAGACCACTTTTCACATACTATTTAGATCATCAACTCTTAAAGAGTAATCGTCAAATGAACTTCTAAAAGCTAATGTTTAAAGAATAACTTAGACAAAACAAAGATTCCATTTGACCTTTGTGTTCAGATATCGCTCCATCTCTCTCTGTTGGCTTTGTGCCTTCATGAGCCTGTATAGACGTGTACGAGGCGGCTGAAAAGACATGCTTGATGTATGTGCCCTTTCAGTGTTAAGTAGTGCGGATTCCTTAATGCTTTTTATTAAAAAGCTGATGCTCAGCCAGGCACTTCATTTCCCAGTACAGTTAACTGCAATACAAATGACCTCTTCTTCTTAAAGCTGGCCACCCTCTATATACGTGGACTGAAATAAAACACTATGTGTATGTGTGCACGTGTACGTGTGGGTGCGTGTGTGTGTGGTTGTGTGTCAGCACTTCTTCCACACTAAGAGGAGCAAATCAGCTCCAACCACACTCATTTATCTATAAGGGTAAAATCTGAAATTTTAATCTTTTGCATTTCCAAGACATCAGATCTAGCCGACCAATATTTGGGCTTAGATACATGCTGCAGCTGCCTACGTGGCTGTTAATTCTTGCTTTGAGGACTACTGGGAGAGATTTACTTTGTGTGGCTGACTCAGCTCGGCCCTGCCATTAACTTCTAAGATGTCAAAGTAAACCTCCAAAATAACATAATAAGGACGCCTTGAGAATGAAAAATGAAGGACAAGATATTTCAAACTGGAACGGAATAAAAATTAACCCAAATGAGATTTTATGTCTCTTCTAGGGTCACTTTGTTTTAATAACGACAGTGTGTGATGTTTCTTGTCTTATAGGTTTTCACTGATTAGCATCACACCATGTGGGTAACAAACCTGGCCGCCCTGGTCCTCCTGGCCACTGCAGCCTCGGCCGCCACCTCCGCCTCACCTGAAAAAGTCCTGAGTAACCACGCCACCATCCTGGCTGACAACAGCGCTAACCTGGCAATCAATCTCTACCAAAACATAGCAAAGGCAAAAGAGTTAGAAAACATCCTCATCTCCCCAGTCGTGGTGGCCAACTCTCTGGGTCTGGTGGCCCTTGGGGGCAAGGCCTCCACTGCCTCCGAGGTGAAAACCATTCTGAATGCTGCCAAAGTCCAAGACGAGCAGCTGCACTCTGGTCTGGCCGAGCTCCTGACTGAAGTGAGCGACCCCAAGACCCGCAACGTCACCTGGAAGATTAGCAACCACCTGTATGGACCCAGCTCCGTCAACTTCGTGGCCGATTTCGTGAAGAGCAGCAAAAAGCACTACAACTGCGACCACTCCAAGATAAACTTCAAAGATAAGAAGAGCGCCGTGAACTCCATCAACGAGTGGGCGGCCAAGTCCACTGACGGCAAACTACCCGAGGTCACCAAGGACGTAGAAAAGACTGATGGGGCAATGATCGTTAATGCTATGTTCTTCAAACGTGAGTTGGTATAAACCGTGTATATGTTCGGTATAGCTTTTTAGTCTCTAAAACTGGTTTAAATTTTTTTTCCCCCCACAGCTCACTGGGATGAGCAGTTCCACCATAAGATGGTGGACAACCGTGGCTTCTTGGTATCCCGCAGCTTCACTGTATCAGTACAGATGATGCACCGCACAGGTAGGAGGAGACCGTTCAATTTGTAACAGTTAAAAAACAATGTGACACTTTAGATTTCTGCATATGCTGAGCTGAAGAAAAGCTGCTTCATTGAATTATATTTGCCGAGAAGCCACTTGATCCGCTTTCCCATTTCCAAATGGGCATCATAAGCAGAGAAGGCATATCATTAACACGTTCAATTTCTTTCCTCAGGTCTCTATGACTTCTATGAAGACAAAACCAATCAACTGACTATCCTACGCATGCACTTGGCTCATAAGAAGTCTAGCTTGGTGTTCCTCCTGCCCTACCATGTGGAACCTCTGGAGAGACTGGAGAAGATGTTGACCAAGAAGCAGCTGGACACGTGGATGGGCAAACTGCAGCAGACAGCGGTAGCGCTGTCTCTGCCGAAAATCAGCATGGAAGTCAGCCACAACCTGCAGGTAACAAAAACTAACTAGAAAAGCACTTTGACCTGTGCCAAGCATATTGTGACTCCCACCCAACATTGTTGTCCTATACTATGAAGGCGCAAGATATTACTACCAGATGGCCTCAAACGATAGTGTCTGTTCAAAGTGATCCAGAAATCAGGATTTCTTCTGGATCGTTACCAATATTTAATCATCTGTTCATGGTACAATTCCCAAGATTCTGTCAAATTTTGACCAAAATCCGGCCAAAACTTTTGAGGCATTTTGCTTACAAACCGATAAACAACCAGATAGACGAACGCCGGCTAAAACATATACCTCATTGGTGGAAGTAAATATATCAGTCTTTATTTTTCTACCTTAGCTTTGCATTCTTGAATGTAATCTGCATTATCTTTCTACTCTTCCTTAGAAACCGCTCGAGGAGTTGGGCTTGAAGGAAGCTGTGAACAAATCAAAAGCAGATTTGTCCAAAATGTCCGGGAAGAAGGATCTCTACCTGTCCAGTATGTTCCATGCCTCTGCCATGGAATGGGACACTGATGGAAACGAAATCGACGCTAGCATCTATGGCACGGACAAGCTGAAAAACCCTAGACTCTTCTACGTTGACCACCCTTTCATCTTCTTAGTGAAGGACCAGAAGACAAACTCCATCCTGTTCATCGGCAGGATGGTCAGGCCAAAGGGTGAAAAGATGAGAGATGAATTGTAACCACACGTTGACCTGAGTGTCTAAGTTAAATGTCTGACTATGAATACTTCTTTTTACTGCAACATGCTGAGATAAGTAGGGAAAAGAGATGTATGTTCGATATTGCACAAGTACATTCCTGTTCATTACATGGCAACAGCATTCTGCAATGCATAGTTGAAGAGATGTGTTTAATCCTGTGTTTTAGCCCTCAGGTTGTTGTTTTTTTATCTTAGCAAATATTTTATATAATGGCAGATCACATTACGGATTGAAGACTTACATTAAGTATGATTTCCCTGATTAATGCCTTAACTGTAAGAGCACAGTTTACTTGAATCTACTGCAAACAAGGAGAATCCATATGACATATTATCATCTGCCCAAACACATTGTTCTGTTGTGATCATCGTCTCCAAAAATCTTTTTTACTGCGCTTTCTGATTAACTGACAAAACAGTTTAGTCACAGTTTATTTTGGTAAGGTATTGGGTTTCCATTATGAGCATATTTTTCATATTTCTAAAAGGCTTGCACAAGACTACACTAGCAAAAAAGCCAGTTGATTTAATATGATGGATGTCTACAACAGCAGTGCTCTCATTGTTTGCTATAGCTTCAGACTGTTACACATCTTTGTCTTTGCAATAAAAATGAAAAAAACTAAAAAAAAAAAAAAAAAAGAAAAGTGTCATCATAATTGCAGATATTTGATGCTGGCATATCCATTATGTACAAAAGACCAACCAATTTTTTTACCATTTGTTTTTCCTGTAATTCAAAACTACTACTGAAAATGTCATTATATATATATATATATATATATATATATATATATATATATATATATAAAATAAGCTCAATTTATACTGTAACAGTAAGTTTCTATATTTTTAAGCCTGATGTTTTGGATTATAGCAGAATCCATGTATTATTTTGTGTTTTTATAGGTGGAAATACAATTATTTATCATTAAAAAGCCAACAAATATACAATTTTATGTCAAATTAAGGCTATAAAGAACCATATATATTCTATTTTAATGATTCTAGTGCAGCCCCAGCTTTTTTTTCTTCAGGGTACATAGCTTCACGTTTACACCTCAACAATCACTTGGGTCATCCAGCCTGCCTCAGCTTCTCCTGTAGGCAAAAGCCACATCATCAAAATCCCACCCGAGTATTTACATTAGAATCAGATTAGAAACTTCCACAAAGCAATCAATAAAAGGCAACTTGTTTATGTAGTGAGGGGAAAGGGTAAACAGAGTAATTAGATTAGACATGAAACACAGGATGAAATATAGAATCAATCTATCATTTACAGACTATGATCAAAAATACTGTAGCCACATGGTAATAGAGACTCATTGCAACTGTAAACACTGGGATTTTTTAGTGTCTCACTCCCCCTAGAGGACATATTATACTGGACAATGAGTTTATGTAAATCACCATCAAAAGCTCATTTTCATGCTGGATTTTGTATTCCCCAAACATTAAAATGATTTATTTTCCTGCAGTGGTTCTTGCAATTATTTGTCACCTGGCAATTTTACAAATGTAAATGGTTATATTCTGTTATGATCTATAGCTGAACAGAAAGACGAGAGATGATACGATGGAAATCTATATTAATGATTATTAGCACTTAAAACAATAAAAAATTAAACAAAAGGGAAAAGTAAACATGTGAACTCTATGTCAGGAACCACTTCTTTGGGTAATTTGAATTCAATATGCCATGTATTCACTTTATACAAACCCTATTATAAGTCCTGACATTATCATCTTAAAGGTAAAGTGTGTGATTAATGATATTTAGCAGGTTCTAACAGAACAGACTTGGCAGAAATGGGATATATTTTTATAAAGTATGTTTTAAATATTAGTTTAATTGTATTCCCCTTTTAATCAACTGTTTTTAAAGTGTATCTTGATGCTTTTAATGTTATATGTAAAGCACTTTGACTTTGAAATTCAATATTGTGGAGTGAGTAGAGTGAGTGTTTTATGTCATATAAAGACAATATTCGATTAATAGTGTATATATATATATATATATATATATATATATATATATATATATATATATATACATCACATCATTGCAACTGATGTGATGTTTATAGCTAGTGCTAATAGCTAGTTATATAGCTAGTTATATATATATATATATATATATATATATATATATATATACTGTAGTACTAGCTATAAACTAGCTATTAGCACTAGCTATAAACATCACATCAGTTGCAATCCTGTAACTATGACTCTGACTGCATTGTCCCTGTCAAATAAATAAAATAAAAATAAGTTTTCTCTACCCATTGACCACCATGTATAATTATGCAGAAGTAGGGCCCCCATTGGTGGCCGTACTATAGGGCCGTGAAGAAGCTGTAACCGGCCCTGCACATCAGTGCTGGACCGTGATATCTGCTCCATCGCAGGGAGGAGGAGGAGGCGCAGGGAGGAGGAGGCGGAGGAGCAGGGGGAGGAGGAGGGCTGTGCTCCGGCCGTGATGGGACTACACACCCGTTAGCAGCCACAGCCTCCTCCTCTTCCATCATGGCTCCGTCGCTAGACAGGCAGGGACACTGGGGGCGGCCGACCTCAACGCTGGACTGGTGTGAAGAGAACTATGTCGTCTCTTTCTACATCGCGGAATTCTGTAAGTAGAGCACGAGCGCGCCATTGATAACGAGACGGGAAAACGTTCGCGGCGCGTGTTCAGAAGCCTGCGGGGGTCATACGGCCGTTACACGCGCGTTACGTTACGTTACCGCCACTGCTGTAATAAAGTAAACATGAAGCGGCTGCAGGAACGTTAGCGTTAGACGCGTTTTATCGAGTTGTCTCCGGTTCATTTTACAGTGAGCTACATGCGTGTTTGTAGAGTAAATAGAGCTGTAACTGTTAGCTAGCTAATGAAGCTGTCAACCTGCTGTTTGAAGCGCTATTCTGGGCGCAGCGAGTATTAGCCGCCGTTATCATAGAGACACTTTACCACCATTAAAGCTCCTCCTGAGGTTTCCGTCTACACGCTTTCAGACACCGCTTGAAACTTGATAAAAACATTCCCATTCATGCTGTCAGGGCGCCTGTTTGCTTTGTCTGCAAACGATGATAAAAAGCAAGAAAACTGGTTTCTCAGGAAATATTATCTTAAGATTTAAATAGTTCAAGGTCTGTCAACTGCTGGGTCAGACTGTCTTTTGGTTTCATTTAAATCGTGGTGTGTAAAGTACCTGAACGCCACATTAACCAGAAAATGACTTTGGTAGAAGTTAAAAGTCATATAATAGAATGTCACTTGAGTAAAAGTCTTAAAGTATCTGATATCGAATGTACTTAAGCATCACCTTTCATTTTCTGATATTAAATATACTTATAATATACACGAATTTTGAGACTGATGACGTTTATTCTCAGTGATGTAATGGAGTAAAAGATAGAAATATAAAAACTCATGTAAAATACTCCCAAAAAAATATTCCCAGCATTTGACCAGTGGTGGAAAGTACATTTATTCAAGTATATTTACTCAAGTACTGTACTATAGCACAGTTTTGAGGTACTTGTATTTTACTTTAGTATTTCCATTTGATGCTACTTCATACTTGCACTACATGTCAGAGGAAAACATTGTACTTTCTACATTTATATGACAGCTGTAGTTACTTCTCTGATGTAACATGTCATATATAATTTTTACATATAATATTCCTACTGCTTAAATGGTGTTTTTCTTTTTTATGTTATGCACTCGTGTAAAAGGTGCTATATAAAGTATATTACACATGTTTTACATTTAAATTTGTACTTTTATTTAAGTGGCATTATGAATTCAGAAGTTGTGATCATTTAACAAAGCTAGGATTCTTGAAAATACTGATCTAAAGTGACCCATTTCTGTTGAAAGTGAACAAAGCTCTACATTCAGTTGTTTTCCAGAGAACATTAATCATCCCCTGCTTTACAATCAACTAGAACTTGTGTATTTTGTTGTAGTGTGGAGAATGCACATATATCCTACAATGGGATGATTTCCCAGTTGCTGTTGTGGTGTTGTCCATGGTGATGGTGTTACTCTAAAGGTAAACTAGACTGAAGTGGGTCAGAGGTCAGTCAGACTTTTTTTTCTGTGTTGTCAAGGCGTTGTAGTAGTGATATACATTTCATTTTATTGTCCTGAAAATACTCAGAAATATACATGGTGTATGGCTACTGTGTTCATTCATTTTATTGAACCGTTTCTAAGCTTTTCACAGGTCTGAATGCAGCATATCTCTGTCATTGACAGTTAAAGCTTTTGTTTGCACAAACGACACGTGCTGGCCCAGCTAGATCGTTGTTTTCAGCCGCAGAAGCGTTGTTTGGCGTTTAAACGGTGATTCGGGTTACAATGGCTGGAATGTGGCATTGTTCACGTGGAAAAGAGACACCGCTATGACTTTAATCCTCATTTAATGTGTGTTTTTGTGCTTTTATTTGTTTTCCTTCTTTTTTTCCCTACAACATCAGCACATGGTGACGACAGTAGAAGGCAGACAGACAGAGGGAGGTCATGAAGAGTCTCCTTTACACAGGGGACCGGCGTCTCGTTACATTCACAAACGCTCACTTTTATTCTTGGCGTGTGTGCATTTATTATCTGTGACCAAAGTTCATTTTAAAATGGTCACTCCTTGCAGTGCAGTGCTTGTGGTAACACCTTGGCTTTTATCAGACATTCGCAGATAAAGGAAAAGTGTCATGTTGGTTTTGAAAAAATGAGTAAGCAGTTATTATTTTTGAACATGCTGATGTCCTTTTAAGCCCGATTGTTTTCCATGCTTGCATTTGTGCGTCACCACACCCAGAGAGCGCAAGATTAGGATCAGAATGGAGATCTGTCTTATCAGTTTACATCTGGGTCTGATGATATTCTCTACCAGCACCACTGCGCAGCAATGGCCCAGGAAGGTTTACATGTTCAAACACTGACACCAGGTCAGCTGCAGTATCGGCCTATTTTAAGGCTCAAACACTTTGCTTTCAGTGTATCTATTACCTGTACTTGTAATTGCAAATCCAAAGTCTAAGTTTAGTAAAAACAAGTCACTAATTTCTAGTTTAAGGCAATAAAGTGACAAATGTACAGTTATTGAATTATTCCAGTGCTGTGAAAGAATCCGAAGGAAGGAATAAAAAAGATAATTAATATACAGCAGCAGCAAACAAAGCAGCAGAAGTCAGTGTATGAGCCCTGAGCGCAGTGATCAGGTTTCTGTAATAAGATACAGGTCATGCTCCTGTTATGATGATCACAACACCTAAGCCAGGCTTGTCTCCCCGAACTCTCGTTTCTGTCATGTCACCCAATCACAGAGGCATTCTTATCCGGTCAAATATCACACAGGTCGCTGTGTCATCCGTCTCTAACTCCTCTCTGTTTTGTCTTTTTTTTTTTTCTTTCAAACAGGGAACACCGTCAGCAACCTGATTATGATTCTTCCTCCCATTTATGGGGCCATCCAGACATTCCGTGCCGGCCTGGAGTTCCGCTACATCTGCTCTTTCCTCGGACTGGCAGGTTAGTTTGGAATCACGAGTGGCCTGGTGGTTAAGGGGTAGTTCTGAATAGGGTTCCAAAATTCCGGGACATTTTTAAGTTGGAAACTTTCCATGGTAATTAAGGTAAATATATGGAAATAAATGGGAATGAATCCAGAATTTATAAAATTTCGTCCTGGCCCTTATCAGGAAACTTAAATATAGTTGGAGAAAATATAATGTAGTATAATCTTGGCTGAAACAACCAGATTTAATGCAAGAACGCTTCTCAGTCCCAAAGCACAAGACTATTGAAACCACACATTTGAGCCTGCAGACAATATAAAGTCAAGTAAGTTTTGACAATATTACATATTTGAACTAATGGTAATAATGTTTAAATTAAAATGTATTCATAGACAAGCTACCTGGTAAGTTCAGTGCTAAATAAGCTGTTTTTCTGTAACCACGCAAGAATTTATACATCAATTGTCAAGTATTTTGAAGACCATTCCAGTTGTTTAGCTAACTATATTTATTTTTACAAGTTTTTTTTGCCATTTTATCTTAGAGAAAAATGCCATGTTCACCGTCTGAAGTGTGGAAGCATTTCTCACAAATTAATGTTGAAGGAAAGTCTTTGTACATGTGCAAATGTGAGAAGAATGCTACAAAAAAAATGCAGCAGCATATTGCAAATTGCCTAGAATTTCCTCTAGGCTCAAAGCATTCAGCAAGACAAGAGTTCCACACCAGGGGAAAATTAATGTGCTGTATCTGAAGCAGATAAATATAAATATTTCCCAAATCCCTCATCTTAAATTCCCATGGAAAGTTTCTGGAAAATCACCGGGAATTGCAACCCTAGTTATGAACATGTTTTGCAGTCGTACAGTATGCACCGCTCATACCGTCATACCATAACATACCATAATCACGTTTTCTGCATGTCATCCAGCTGTTGGTGTCGGTTCCTGGTGCTTCCACATGACGCTGCTGTATGAGATGCAGGTGGGCGGAGTTACAGTCAAATCTGTATATACCAGAAAAAAAGTTTTCACGAAGTTAGAACTTGAGAAATCTCCTTTTTTCTTATATTTTTAATACTTTAATGGAAATATGAGGACAAACTATTTGTTGCCTAATGCAGTTGTAACCTATGCTGAAACAATGTAATCCTGTCATGATGTAGTAATATGAGTTTTCTCTCTATTGATATTTTCAGTTGCTGGACGAGTTGCCAATGATTTACAGCACATGCGTCTTTGTCTACTGCCTGTAAGTGCCTCAACCTTTTGGATTTATTGCCGTTGAAGCACTCAACATTGGAAATGTTACTTTATTGGCCACGTGATTTTGCGGAACAGATGTGATCGTCACTGTAAAACGAACCAGCGAATCCATTAAAGGTCCCTCTTTTTTTTTTTTTTTGTTTACAACATTCCTGGGTTTTATTTGAAGCTGCGATATCCCTAACAAGATATGTTTGTGGTTGGAATTACCAAAAAGCATCTCAATATAGTGTTCAGTGTCTCCTCTCTCAAGCTTCTCTCTGGAGCTCTAAAAAGAACATTTTTTTGTGTGTCTGTCTAGACACCGAGACCTTAGGATCAAAAAGCAAATAAAATGTCACTTTCTTCAATATGGGACCTTTAACTGATTATCTGATCCATTCCAAGAAACTACAGTGTGTCATCTTCTTGCATCTGCTGAATGCACTGGATCTATTAATTCCAGCCTGGGCTTAAGTTTCCGTATACATTTTAGCTTGATATTTGCTTTTTTTTTTTTTCTTGCAGATACGAGTGCTTCAAACAAGAGAACGGCCTCGGTTTATTTCCTATTACATTATTGCTAATCTTTAGCGTCTCAGTCTCTGTGGTGAGTATCCGCTTTAACTATCAATGTGATCGTGTACTTTGAACTGTTGCTTTGATAAGATCCATGATATTCCATCACATGATTAGATGGTATTTGTATTGTAGGTATACCTACAGTGGAAGGAGCCAGTGTTTCACCAGGTATGGTGTGTGTGTGTGTGTGTCTTAAGTCATTTGTACCTTGGGTAAACACTGGGCTTCTCAACACAGCATATTACTGTGTGTGGTGGTTGTCAAACAAATTATTTACCGTAATTTCCGGGCTATTGAGCGCACCTGAATTCGAGCCGCACCTACTAAATTTAGAAAGAAAAACAAATGTGTACTCAACTCAACTTTATTTATAAAGCGCTTTAAAACAACCATAGCTGAAACAAAGTGCTGTACATACACAAGCAACAGTGAGAAAAACACAACACAAATCTACAATAAAAAACAAATGAAATGCATAAAACAATAAAACAGACCGAGGTCTCATGGTGGGTTTAAAGCCAGTGAGTTAAATACATAAAACCAATAAAAAACAGATCAAGGTTTCATGTTGGTATATTTTTGGCTTTTTACGCCTCTATTGATAGTATATAGTGGAGAGAGACAGGAAAGGGGGGGGCAGAGGTTGAATGACATGCAGGAGGGGGCAGCCCGATGTGTGATTGGAACCAAGGCTGCCTGCAGGTGAGGACTGTAGCCTCTCTACATGGGGCGGCTGCTTTATCCACTGTGCCCAGAAAGATTATTATAATTATTATTTTTTTTATTATGTAAGGGTTCACAAAAGGGGATTGTCGGGACAGAGATTGCTGTTTGGGGAAACTTCTCTTTTATTGTGGCCAGCCACAAGCACAAATACTAATAAACAGTGCGCTCCCAGCACTAAATCCCAGCAGTAATCTAACAAAAAAACAACAACAACAATGGGTATAGTGCTTAACGAGGCAATATAAGTCTTCTTTGTGTCCTCTCACAGTCCACAGGCACATTATCGTAAATCCATCAAATCTCCAAACAATCCCATGTTAAGATCTCTGCTCCCCTCTTGTGACCAAACCACACTCCTGTCTCCCATACCGTAAATATGGTAAATGCGTTTTTTTCCCGAAAAGTGACGGAAACAAGGCAGCAAACGTGAAGTAACCACCTTCTTCAAACCGTCTTTCTCGCCCCTGCACTTCCTGCTAAAACACGCCCTGGTGGTTATTAGCATCATTGCACATATAAAACCCATTAAATTGCATTCTACTGTTTGCTGATGATTTGTTGAGTGTTTAGTAAGGTGATACAAACCCTAAACTCAGCGCTAAATATTTAAATGTGGCATTAAACCACAATACGTTTTGTTTCCAAGAAGAAGTAACCACAGAAAACTAAGATAAGCTCAGCCACTTGTTATGCCCAGTGGTTTACATGTACCTGCCAGGTCATATTATGTATGTGTGTAACAGTATCAGTGTGACAAAGCTGCCTTTGTTTGCTCTTTTTTTTTTCAAGCTGCCTTTGTTTACTAATCGCACTGCTCTGTGCTGGCAAACAGCATAACAGGACTGATATGTTGTCCCTGTCAGAGCACACTGAACCAACAAATGCATGGAGTTTGGCTCAAAGGACGGCTGTCTTTGTGAATAGTTGTTGCCACCATGTTAAATAGAGGCTGTACTTTTTCAGTTTGCTTTTTGTGTTGCTTTGACCAAGTTATTTGTTTGGGTGGAATGCAAAGCAACAAATACACACCTGTGTGTTTTCTGTAATCAGTGGTTTCCAACTTTTGTCTGGTGACCCCAAACCCGTGTTTACATATCATCACCCTATTAAAATAATGGCCTAAAATGGAAAACACAATTGGAAATCATCAATTGCATAGTATATTACTATTTTTATCATTTCAATTAAAAAGACCTTGACAGTGGATGACTGTGGACACACATAGAACACTGTGTGTCACTTACTGTATGTAACATTAAATAATAAAGTGATTCAGGCCAGTTTTTGAACATTCTAGTGTGAATTTAGGCAACTTTAAATTATCCTTTCATTACAGAGGACAGTTACCTTTTTTCATCTTCTTTGCCTGTTTTTTTTATTGAACGTAACTCATTTCCAACAGTTTTGAGACCTGAGATGTGGAAAGTTTTAAATGAAGTGATGACACATGTTTAAGGGCTTCTTCCTTTCTTTATATTTGGCTACATATTTATTGATATGCACAGCACTTTATATTGAACTATTATTAAAGTATAATTTGTGAAATTTAGAATGAATTAATATAAAACTTTATGGCCTATAGACTTTATCATTCACCAGTAGAAACTGATTCAATAATCATAGGTTGTTGCAGCTGCCATCATGAAAACTTGACGACCGTTGTATGGAAATCATTTTGGGCGGTTCAAACTAATTGTTATCGTTTCATTTGATGGATTATTAGGAACACTTCAGCATTTATCAAATGGAATTCAGTAATTCAAAGTGATTGATTCTTTATGATGAAATGAAAATCAATCACTGTAAAATGTTTGTTCAAGCTATATATTAGTTTCTCACCCATAATTATCCCTCCTTTCCTGCTTTTAGGTCATGTATGGTGTTTTAGTAGCCTGCCTAGTGATGCGATCTATCTTCATCGTTACATGGTAAGTTTGCAAAGACCATTAAATAACTGCTGATCATGAATATCTTATATGTCTTATCTTATATGTCGCTATTCAAAAGAGTAACGGCACAATGGATGATTTTCTTTGGATGTTTGTGTTGTAATTTCAGGGTGTACCCATGGCTCAGACCCCTGTGTTACACCTCCTTAGGCGTCTTTCTGTTAGGGTTTCTACTATGGAACATTGACAATATCTTCTGTGACTCATTAAGGTGAGTATTTGTAGTAGTAATATTAATAGGACGGTTATTTACTCACACATTAAGTTCTTAGAACAGTTAAATATCCTCTTTTAATAGCAAAACTATGAAACACTTTCACATTGTGAATCATGTTTTTTTACTTAAACTCCATTATTTTATCTTAAATGCATGATGCATTTGATTTTAATATCAAAACAAGGAATTATCTGTTAGGCAAGGATCTCCCAGACTCATTATTGTGATTATAGTGCTGTTATTAATGTACAGTAAATTGACGATGGGCAAAATAGCTATTGTCCAATAGTATATAAGAGTATGACCCTTTCAACTCAGGATTAAGGTGATTTTACCAAACGTGGCAGCATCATCAAGATGATTTAGGATAAAAACTCACTTCTACCAAATGACTTGGGTAATTATTTACACTCCTTGCTGTTTCAGAGCCAGTAGACAAACACTGCCCCCTGGTGTCGGAGTAGTAACACAGTTCCACGCCTGGTGGCACATCTTCACAGGCCTGGGGTCATACCTGCACATACTCCTCAGGTACACGCCTATTTTATTAGCAGGAGCTGCAGTGGGTATTATTTGTAATGAGACGTATTCATGTGTATTAAAATCAAACATTTATCTTTTTAAAGTCTGCAGATCAGATCAACCTACCTCAAGTACAGACCAAAAATAAAGGTATTTATTTCATTCCATTTCGTCCAGTGAATGTTTGACCCCCAGTCAAAAACAGCATCTAACCTTCCGCCACATCCTGACTTTAATCAGTTTCTCTGTGGGGTTTGGCCCACGCTGCACATCGAGCCGCAGAAGACGAGCTGAAATGAAGGGACGTGGACCAACTGAAGGATGGTGACTGACACCGTCTGCACAAGGACCTGCCAACGCCCCTCTGCCTCTGCTGGGAACTCTGCCCACAGCCGGGGCGGCAGCGTGGACCCCCAAGGCACCACCCACCAGGGAACCTTCAGTTCTGCACTGTGGGGATTTACTAAGTACAGTATAGCACTGAGTCCAGTTTTAAGAAATGGATCCCCATAATAATTTATTAGATTAGTTTTTTTTTCTGTGTAATGATTTATTTGCTCAATCAATTTCAAATATGACGTGTAGTCCAATGCAGTGGTAATGTTGACAGGGTTACGGATGCTATTTTAGGTTTTTTTCTTTTTATTTTTGGGGGTTTGGGAAAAGGGAAAACATTCTCATTAATTTAGAATTCACATTTAGCATATTTATCAATATATGTTAGATTGTGTGGATATTTGAGTCTCCTAAAGCCTAAAGATATTTAGATCCTTAACAAAGATTATTGCTATATGTAGATTCGCAAGTAGCTAAAGGAGCTCTACTTACAGCACAGTGTTGTTTATCCCTTTTCAATGAGTGTCATTGTTTTTGTACGTGCGCACTATATATGGGATAGTAACTAAAAGCTAGAAAGTGATACTGTGTAATTGAAGCTCTAGAAAATCCTCCTACATTTGCTTGGCCACAGGCTACATTTTGATTTCAAAAGTTTTTACTTGAAAAAAAAATGCCAAGAATAATTTCTTAATTGTTTATATATATTTTGTCAAAGTCTCTCTGGGATTTAAAACACTCTGACCTTGCTTTAGACAAGCAAGATCCTTATATTATCATTATATCGACTTTTAATTGTTAATTTTTAGCAGAACAGGGTTGAAGACCAGACACTTTCTGTATACATTTTCATAGTCTTCGAAGTAACACTCCAAGCTAATTTGTGCAGCACTAAGCTTTACAAACAGCGTTTTCTGGTTTTAAAAATCACCTCGGTAGCATTCGAGCAGCAACTGAAGGGTCTGATCAGGCACAACAAATGCAACATGCAGAAACATTACTGGAAACGATTGGCTCTGCCTGTTGACCCTCAGCCATTACAAGCCACAAGATCACTGTGGCCGATGTGTGCAGCTTGATAGATGAAACCCAACTAACAAAGACAATTGTATTTGTTCAAATTCAGTCAAAGGACCAAGTGAATGAATGGAGCATGTCTGAATTATTGCATCTTCATAAGCTGCAGGGAATGTGGTGCTAATCACAGCCAGTAGCGTTTTTGTCTCCTCCTTCAATAACCTAAATCCCCTTATTGTCTGTGTTCATGCTGTGGATCAGCGATGCGGTTGAGCGCCCTCCATATTTCGAAACAAGTTTTGAAATCCCTTTATCTAGAAATGCTTAGGACTTAAACATCTCCCCACGATCATTTTATTTGTGGTCCCTTTATTCTTTCATTTATCCATGCCGGGCCATCGCGGTGAAGAGTCGAATGGCACATATGCTGTAATCCCTGTAGAATATCTCCGTCAAACAGTTCATGGTGCAACCACTAGGTGGCATAAATGTCCAGTTAATTTCAGACATTGCCAAGCTCGCACAGTGCATTGAAGAACTACCTACCTACCGCAGAACTTGTAGAGTATTTGCCTCAATTTTCATGTACTGGTTTTGTTTGTGTGCGTGTGTGTGTGTTTTTTTTTATTTAAAATGTTTGTTTTGCTACTGTGAAATAGTTGATCTGTAAAGCTAACAATAGAACCTTGAGCTTGAAGTAACTGTGGTAAACTGGAAGATGCACAACGTTGTTGCTGTGTGGAGATACTGTATTTATACGGCTGTGTGCCGGATTATCTCCCGAGACAACATACAGTTCATTATACACACCACGCTGCATCACCATATGCTTGGGTATAACGTGAACCCGGTGTTGCGAACATTCATAAGCACAATGTATGAAAGACGAGTATTAACATTGTTCAAACGTCTGTGTGGAATCCTCAACGTACGTTATTATCTTGTAGTCACTGCTCACCGGTAGAGCTGAGCAGCTTTCAAAGAGGGGTGCCTTATTGTTATCCTTACAGTGTAATCCAAGTTGCCTTCATGTTCGTGATAACCAAACCATTCACAGGTTCCCTTGTGTTTTAGCAGTGTGCCCTTCCCCTGATTGTTAGGAGGGAAATAATTAACAGCTTCAAAGTTCAACTTTGTGCCTGAATCTTTGGCCTTCCATTCATTTCATGTGTCCAACAACTTGAGTTACAGGTTGTTCCCATGTTAACTGTATCTTTAAGTGATAATACAGTATGTGTTGAGGCCAGAAGGAGCAACATATTTTGGTCACGTGCCAGTCTTTAATTGTTGTATTGTCAAATAAAAGAAAACGTGTCAAACCTAACATAAATGGTGAAGAGTTACTAAGTACATTTACTCAACTACTATACAACTACTCAACTACTTGAGTATTTACACATGATTCTAGTTTATACTTAATTTCAGAGGGAACATTTACTAATTTCTACTGTTTGAATCGCTACTATCTTTTAGTTTTTATCATTTTTTTTAAATATCACTGCACACAACAAAGCTGAAATACTACTATTACTTTATCGAAGGGTACACATGAACTATACTCAGTGAACCTGAAGAAGCCAGGTGTGAAACACATTATTTGGAGTATTTCAGTCTCCTTTTGTGAAGTGGAAAATTTGTATCTTTACTACTTGGAATTCCCCGCCATAGCTTGTAAAATTTATTATTTGTAAAACTGCACCTCTGACTAATGTGTCACGTTAGAAGATGAAATTTAAACATTGACAACCATTGGAGATTGGAGTGTATGACACATGGATTCATCATAAACCCGTGCACCTTATCTTAGATCATATGACGACCCAACCCTTGTTATGCTCCTGTAACACTGCTAGGGTTTGCTCTTCTCACCTGATTTGGAACTGGAATTCCATGGAATTGATTCAGAAAATGGGATGCAAAAAAAAACAGTCCTTTTACAGTCCTTTAGAGCTCACTTGCTTTTCAGATCCAATTTAATATATAAAATGTAATGATGAGCTTATAAATTACGTTGCATTGTTAAAGATTATCTTCCAAATTTCTTTGTCAGAGTTGTCAGCAATTTCCCTTCTAAATATTCACTCACGCATTGGTTTCAAATAAATAACTGTTCGAAGACCAAAAGACAAAAAAAAAAAATCCAATATTTCTCAAAAGGTTGAACAATAAATACATTTTTGAGTAACGCATCAGATTTTTCAGATCAGGTTTTTTTTTTTCTTATTTCCAATCTATTATCTCAATATCTTTCAGATATATCTTATTAGTCTTACAAAGAAACTCAACCTTAACCAGCTACAATCATTAAAATTCTGCTTTTACATGAACTGATATTTTGAATTAACCCCAATTATTTAGATCAGAACTATGTTTTTTTTTGGTTTCCTATTTCCTACCCAATCTATCATCTCATAACATTTCAGATTTTTCTCATGGCATTTATAAAGCAGTTTTAAATAGCTCCATATCAACTGAATATCAGCTGATAGTTTTCATTATATTATAATAACAATATAGGTAACAATTCAATATTTTGCAAAATGAATACTTGGGTAGGCTTATGAATGCAGGACTTTCACTTGTAACATTCTTGCATTAATAATACTTTAATAATTTAATTTAATTAATAATACTTAAGGAATAAGCATCAAACTGTTGTAATACAACATGACTGTGTAACTCACACATGTAACAGTGCAGCTTGCTCCATGCAGAGGAATCTTAGATCCTGGATCTTGAAGAAGTAGTGCATGTACTACGTGCAACTTTCGCATCATTGTAGACATAGGAGCATGAAACAGCAAAGAATAAAAGGCTTGGTTCTGAGAAAAACACCTTTTTTGTGTTGGACACAGCTCAATTTCTTTTAACATTAATGACTCATTTAATGGTGTTTTCCTTTCGTCATGGAGTACTTAGTCAGCCACAAGAGTTCAACAAAGACACACCTTGTCAACGCGTCTCAAGGACTCATCGTAGTAACAGCAGCAAAAATCTCTCTCTGTTTGAAAATTAACCTCTCAGATTCTGAAATTTCCTGACTTTTTGCTTGTGTTAACATTTTTTATTATTAATATTTGCATTTCGCACCTTAAATAAATCAAATTGGTACAAAAAATACCAAAAAGTGTGTATGATACAATAGAGGTTTTTTACAGTAACCATAATGACATATGACATGTTAATTCACCAACACTTTTGCATCTTATCTTAGATCATGTTCTCTCTTCTCCTGTATTTTAACTGGGATTCCATGGAAAGTGATTCAGACAGTGAACAAAAATGTAAACCATGAAAAACCTGTCTTTTAAATGAAAGGGTTGTGTTACATCAAAGTCAAGGCAATTCGATTGTATCTATATAGCCCAAAATTACAAATCACACCATAGCTCATTAATGGGGGCTGAAAATAACTAAGTACAATTTTAAGTATTTTCAGTGTATGCTACTTGATATTTCTACTTCATGCAAAGGGGAATGTGTTCTTTCTACTCCGCTACATTTATTTTACAGCTTTAGATGCTTTTCATATCAAATTTTATATATAAAATATAATGATGAGATTAAAAAGGACATTGCACCCTCAAAGATTATAGTTCTATCACTTTTTTTTGCTTGTGGCCCTTACAAACAAGTGAGTAGTTATATGTCCTTGTCATTTTTCAGATGTCCGAGTTGTCAGCAATTCCACCAAAGACAGATTTCCCTTCTAGATATACAACTGTTTGAGGCCCAAAGAGCACAATATATAATAGGTAACACTTCTATACGTAGCTCAAGTAGAAATATGAATGCAGGGCTTTTACTTGTAATGAATGAATGAAAATGAAGGCAACTCAGCAACATGCAGAAACATTGCAACAGCAACAGTGGAATCTGGACCTTGAGGAAGTAGTGAGTGTACCATGTGTCCATTTTGCATCACTGTAGACGTAGAACATGAAACCGCAAAGCGCAAAAGGCTTGTGTTATGTATGATAAAGGTTTGTTCAAACTCTAAAGCTCAAGCTCTAGTTCAAGCTTAGTTTTTCTAACCCATTAACGTCCCTTCTTCCCTGCTTTAAGGTAATATATGGTGTTTTAGTAGCCTACATAGTGATGCAACATTACTAATAATGAATTAGAAGAAGCACCATTTTCAATAATTTAACACTTCTTACCCCAAAAATGTATGAAATCCACTAAGTCTCTCACAATATCCCTTATTGTGAGTGCTGTATAAAGCAATCCTCATATTTTATTTAATATTTTAGACTTATTTTGCAGTTACCGTATTAATGCTTTGTATTACTTACCCGAAAATGAGGCACTATACCAATATTTTACGTTTATTTTGCCATTACCTCCTTTTTGCTTTGTACGGCGGTATAGCTTACCTACGGCTTCCTTATTTAAGTACAAATGTTGCACTTTCACCAAGGACATAGGACTGGCAGTGCTGTGCACAGGGCACTCACTTGTGTAATTAGTATATAATTCAATTATACATAAAACAGTCGTAAACAACAGTGTCAGCCATTGGAATATATGACACATGAATTCTTCATCGTCCGACTGTGCATCTTATCTTAGGTGATATGATGTGCTTTAGTCTTTCCATAGAGCTGCACACTGTAGAAGTTTGTTATGCTCCTGTGACATAGATAGGGATAGATCGCTCTTCTTCTCTATTTTAACAGGGAGTTAAAAGTAGATAAATATGTGAACTCAAAAACAAAAAAAAAAACAGTTCTTTAAGTGAAAGGTTTGTGTTACAGTAAAGTCAAGTCAATAATGGGCTATGTGTAACTTTTGCATCACTGTCGATGTAGAGCATGAAACCACAATATTTCACAAAATTTCTGCTGATTTCATATTTGTAATCTTTACTACATGGAATTTCAGTTGCGTATTTAAATATGACGCCCCGACAACCAATGTGTCGCATTAGAAGATGACACTTGGACAACAGTGTCAGCCATTGGTGTATATGACGCAGGAATTCTTCATCATCAGACTGTGCATCTTATCTTAGGTCATATGATGTACTTCAGTCTTTCCACGGAGCTGCACACTGTAGATGTTTGTTATGCTCCTGTGACATTGATAGGGATAGATTGCTCTTCTTCTGTATTTTAACTGGGATTCCGTGGACTTGATTCAGACAGTAAGATGTAGATAAATTTTGTTTCGTTTTCTCCCGCTTAGCCGTATTCGGATCATGGGGGCAGCGGCTTCAGCAAGGAAGCTCAGACTTCCCTCTCCCCGGCCACTTTGTCCAGCTCTTCCAAGGGAACCCTGGTGGTCCTAGACCAGCCAAGAGATATAGTCTCTCCAGCGTGTCCTGGGTCTTCCCCAGATGGACGTGCCTGGAACACCTCACCAGGGAGGCGTCCAGGAGGCATCCTCAATAGATGCCCAAGCCACCTCAACTGGCTCCTCTCGATGCGGAGGAGCAACGGTTCTACTCTGAGCTCCTCCGAATGACCGAGCTTCTCATCCTATCTCTAAGGGAGAGCCCAGCCACCCGGCGAACCCGCTTGTATTCACGATCTTGTTCTTTTGGGCACTACCCAAAGCTCTTGACCACAGGGGATGGTAGGAACGTCGAGAGCTTCACCTTTCGGCTCAGCTCCTTCTTCACCACGACGGTCCGATGCAGGGCCTGCATCACTGCGCCGCACTGATCCGTCTGTCAATCTCCCGCTCCATCCTCCCTTTACTCATGAACAAGACCCCGAGACACTTGAACTCCTCCACTTGTGGCATGACCTCATCCTCAAACCGGAGACGGCACTCCACCCTTTTCCGGCTGAGAACCATGGCCTCAGATTTGGAGGTGCTGATCTTCATCCCAGCTGCTTCACACTCCACTGCGAATGGTTCCAGTGAGAGCTAAAGGTCACGGTCCGATGAGGCCAACAGGACTAGGTCGTCTGCAAATGGCAGCGACCGAATCCTGAGGCCACCGAACCCCAGCCCCTCAACACCATGGCTGCGCCTAGAAATTCTGTCCATAAAGGTTATGAACAGAAGTCCAACCCCCATTGGAAACAAGCCTGACTTATTACCGGCAATCCAGACCAAGCTCTGGCACCGGGCACACAGGGACCGGATAGCCCATGTCAATGGGTCCAGAACCCCATACTCTCGTAGCACCCCCCTCACAGGACTCCCCAAGGGATAGGGTTGGGCAAACTCCCATGAACCTTCCAGGACCCTGCTAAGGGTATAGAGCTGGTCCAGGACGAAAAACACACTGCTCCAACTTGGACTCTGGATGTGTTAGATGCACTGAATTTAAAGTATTGGAAATATTTGTTTTCCTGAAGATGAATATACCAAACCCAGAGTCAGGTCAATGATGGTGATTTTACTCCACTATTTCAAAGTGCATTTCGAATCCACAACATTCATTTTTCAGCTTACTTGATTTTCACATAGAACAAAAGGCTTCAGCTCATTTATTAAATATTAATGACTCATTTAAAGGTGTTTTACTTGTCATTTCTAGTCACCGAGCAGTTGATCACCGACAGGAGTTCAACAAAGACACGCCTTATCAACATGTCTCAAGGGCACATCGTAATAACAGCAGCAAAATCAATTGAAAATCTCTGAATCATATCAGACTATAAAACTTGCAGTAGGACTCCTTTCACAGCTTATAAGTCCTTTATACAGATTTAGAGATCTAAACTTCTGATTGCAAAGCATTTGTATGACATACTACCTTTTTATATTAACCAGTAATTCAATAAAGCAAAATATTAGACTATGAAATATTCTGACTTTTAATTTGTGCTAAGATTTTTTTTTATCATTATTTGCATTTTGCACCCTTAAATAGGCAACATGCACCAGGAGATACTCTTTAATGTCCTGTAGAGGGCGTTACCACAAATCAGTTGTCATCTACCAAAGTGTCAAAGTCTTGTGTCTTTTTTATGAGATTGTTGGAAAAGAAAATGAATAAAAGCATATTTAAAAGTGTTATTTGTGATGTAACAAAAAAACAATGTATAGTTTATCTTCATCAAATTGAACATGAACATGTTTATACCTTAGTAGGGCAACATATCGTGGGAAATACAACTTATTAAAAGTCAAAATATTGAGAATAAATATTTGTTTAATGTGGAAATATTTTCCTAGGCCTTTTCTCCCTGCTGTGGTCAGGAAGAAGGTACCAGACACACCAGGCCAGTAGTGAAAGGTTCAGGATGAGGGTCTATCCTCAGGCCACTAGGATCCTGAATGAGGATATCTTTGGCCTTGTTCCAGATCATGTCATTTTGCTGTACACAGCAATTGTCACAGGTTTTGAGGAAACAGGACTGTTGTTCATAGGTGCTCATTACTCAAAACAGTGCGATTCCCATGCACATTCCACAGCTGGCAAAGATTTGTGACAGAACCTGCAAAAAAAAGGAGGAACATGTCGCTTCATTGTGATGATCAATATATAAAAGTCCCCATCCTCTCTCAGATGGAGGAAATGTGAATCATCTGGCGATTTTTCGATTCAATTGAAATACTTAAGATATTCTCGTCTTTCAGAGACTGTAGAGCGCTCGATTTTAAAGCTAGACTTAAGTAACTGGTACAATGTGAAAGTAGGTAATCTAAGGCAGTGGTTCTCAACATGAGGTCCAGGGACCCCCAGAGATTCTTTGGGGGGGCGGGGGAGGGGGGGGGGGGGCAGAAAAAGTGAGAATATTTATTTTCACCATAATTCCATATACAAGTAAAACAATGACAGAATGTAAGAACTGCCATATTTAAAATAATAATAATAATAATAATAAAAGTGGCATTTATGTGCAAAAGGAAAACATACACAAATTCAATTATATAAATGGAAAATTAAATAAATATTTGCATTTACTGTAATATTAATTCATACACTGAGTATTTTATATATGTATATATTTATATTTTTCATTATTTTTGTCATGTGTTTCCTACACTTGTTACAAAACATCTAAAGCAAAATTCTTATCAGATGTGGTCTCTAATCTAATTTTTGTGAGTTTAAGGGCCTTTGACATGTGAAAGTTTAAGAACCTGTCAGGCCCAGAACAAACAGAGGACTCAGATGCAGGAATTAGGGAAGTTATTTTTTCCCAAGCTTCAGAAACTGAAAAGACTGCAGAACTTGTAACAAAAAAACACTTGAAGGAACTAGGACTGGCTTTGGTGCAACAACGTGGATGAACGAAAACACTTCAGCACAAGACAAGGGGAGACACGGACTATATATACACATGGAGGGAAATGGGGAACAGGTGGAAACAATCAGGAATCAGGGCATCCGATCAGACTGGTGACACACGAGGAAGGGCAAGTGACCTGAAACCAGAGGAGAGTTAGACTTTCAGAATAAAACAGGAAATGAACGCAAAACCCAGACAAGACAACCTCACCGCTGTGACAGAACCACTAATCTAAAGCATCCATTGGTATAATAACACATGTAATGATACTCATCTCATCTTCTATACCTGCTTATTCCTCATTAGGGTCGCAGGGGTCTGCTGGAGCCAATCCCAGCGCATTACAGGCGAGAGGCAGGGATACACCCCAGACCCACACACACCATTCACTCACACACTCACACCTATGGGCAATTTAGAGTCCCCAATTAACCTCAGCATGTTTTTGGACTGGTGACCTTCTTGCTGCAGAATAACTTAGAATAACAAGAATAACAACATCACCCAGGTGTTGCGAAACAGCAGCGCTTCATTCAAACACTTAAGCATGAGGCTTTATTGGCAGCATTAACTTCATCTGTAGCCTGAAGCACCAGCAAGAAGGTATTAGTCAATGACAAGAGAGTATTAATAAGTGTCATTAGCTTAGTAGTTTTTTTCCCTGACTCAGTCTTTGTTGTAACTACTGAGACTAATGTTAAACTTCGGAGGCGTCGCTCCTGCAGGTCAGGTAAATTTCCCAGTAGCGTTTATTTTCGTCAGTGGCAGCGTTCTTGACTGTACTGAGCTGACTCACGGTGGGAATACCCGAGTTACCGAAAAGGCCGATCAGCTGAATGAAAGGCTGCGGCTTCTGACGCCACAGCCAAAAACATGCGGCATGCTGGGTATTAGTTGGCATCCTTTTTATTCCTGTTTTGTAAAAGTACACTTTGAAAGTGTTTTCTGTTCAATAGGCTGCTGAAAACGGTCCAGTCCGGCCCTCCGGATGACTGTATAAACTGTGACAAAAAAATGGACCACTTCCTGTTTCTTCCGAGAAATATGAAGTCACTGAGAATCTGTCAGGGTTCAGGGAATACAGGATTTACAGCCTGGATTTGTAAATGATTTGTAAAACAGGAGATAACATCAATTTAATCCTATCAGGGGAAATTATCTTGTATTCAATACACGTACTCTAATATTAAGTAGGATTATCTTGAATTGGAAGATTACTTTGCTTATTTCAAGTTTTTCTTAAATAAAAGATGAAAAGTTGGAATTATGAGATAAAAAGTCCAAAATATGAGATAAAATACACAACATTAAAATAAAAGGTCAAACAATTTAATCTTATATTTTGAAAAAAAAAAGACTAAATTCACCAAATTCAAGAAAACAAATGATATAAGCTAAATTATCTGCATATGGAATAAGATATTTTAAGATAATTCTACTCAATATTAGACTAATTGTACCAAAACTATTTTTTAGTTTTTTTCTGATGTTAATTGAAGATTATTAAATACTATTGATATGTATAATGTATTTCTCTACATACAATAGAGGAAATACATTAGTAGTTGTATATATTTAAATCCTTACTCAAATTTCGCTGAATGTGGCCCATCAATTAAATTGAATTTGCATAAAAGCCAGACTCTGTCAGATTGTTCAGTCATACTTGTGGTTCACCACGCTAATCTCTGCTAACCTGCCTCGACCTCGCTGTGGTTTCCCTGCTTTACTCCGCCAGATCCAAACCTCCAACAAAATCCCATTTAACTATTGCATGGTACAACGGCAATAGTTAAATGGCAATCACAAGGCAACATTTCAGATAAAGATTTGAATATCTTGCATAAAAATACAATACTTTAATATTCTATTATCTATATTCTAATAAATTGTCACTCTTGTACTGTTTTTTTTAATAAAGGTGAGATAGCCAGAGTATCTCAAACCAGAAACTGCTCTCACATGTTTTTCCTGAAAACAAATAGTATAATATACTTTGTAATATACCACAGTCTGTAAAATTAGACTGCTTTTGATACTTATTATTATTTATTTTTGCTGATAATATTTCTGTATTTTTCTTGAACGGTATGTTATCAGTTTTTAACAATTTATAAAATTATAAATATAATAATATTCATAAATAATATGATAAATAATGATAATTAACGAATATTGATCTCTGGAATCACACTATAATCATGTACAGCTGCTTGACTAACCTTTATTACAGAGGTTGTAATTATTCTCCCCCAGATTCGTCCAACATATGAGACAAATCCTGAGACATTTTATAAAAAGGCCCCATATGCTTTAAATCCTTTCTTGTTTGTCTAAGAGTGTGTATATAATTATTTCCAGAGGTCAGCGTTAAACCACCAGCAAATACCTGCTTCACCAGTACATTTCCATGTTAGCTCTATTGCTCCTTAGGCCTGTAAAAGACACATTTCCATAAAGATCTCCACATTCAATTTTATATTATCTCTCTGGACAAAAACTCCCACAACTATTTAAACTGTACTTTTAACTGAGGTAAAGTTCACAAACTAGTTTTTTTCTCCTTTTTTTCAATTACTGCCGCTTCTCCTTTTCTCGCTCTAACAATAGTATTGCACTAATCACTGTGAGCTTCCCACGCTGATTTATGATGTAAAGTAAGTAGTAAGTGTTGCATCAGTGTGTGAAGCAGACAGCTTGCTACATTCTGGACTTGTGGATGTGAACCGCTACATGACTCACGTTATGTTTTATTATTTTTGCTCTTAAAGATCCGAGTAAAACGGAAAAGTTGTTCCTTATTTTGCCTTTGTCCGAATGCATCTGTCACTAATTTCTTGTTTAATTATCCACATAGCAACGCAAAAACATAGATTCCAATCTTTGAACATCCATAAAATAAAGAAATTAAATTAGACTCTGATGATTTTCCATGTTCTGCTGCAGCATTTTTAATAATTAGATGCTAAAATCATAACACAAATATAATATTATTGTCTACATTGGCATATTTCTTTTTAATTCCTTTAAAAACTTTGTTGATGAAATATTCAGACACTATTATGAATAGAGAGGCACTTATATAATATGACAACAAGTAGATATATAGACTCAATAGGCTAAATAATGCTGAAATTCATCTAAAGAGATGTTTCTGCATGATCAACAGCTTTTTAAAGCATCACGCAGCACAATAAAGCAGCATTAACCCCGCGTGTCTGCGTTTTTTAACCCCTCAATTAAATTATCCAACGCTGTGATGAAAGACAGATCGATTACAAGCCGTAGAGCTGTCACTCATCCCTGTATAGTCCCTCCAGAGTCAATTGCTCTGCTCTGTCAACACATCCGCTGAGTACCTGGTATGTTTTTTTTTCTATCAGGCCATTCTTGGTAGACTCCCCTGTTATTTGTCTGCCTTTCTGTCCCAGAGGTATGGAACTTACAGGTTACAGTTACACTTACCAGGGGCCGGCTGCACGAGATCTTACAAAGTGCAGACTTAAGCCGATTTGTAGGATAATTACTGTATTTACCAAGTCAAGATATAGTCACCACTGGATTTAAACGATGACTGCTCTTATTCATACTATGAGTTATTAATGTAGAGTAGTAAGTACAAAAATAGCTGATAGTAATGTAATATAGGATTTACAGGAACTCTAATTGTAACCAATACAAACTATACTAACAGACATTTAGACTATTTTTTACTTCTTCAATTTTAATTTTCAGATTCATTAAATCTGGGTGGTTTCTTTCACCTGTTTATTATTATATCTTATTATATCTCAGGATTCTGAATGAATCTTTTTTATATTTCCAAGTATATATATTCTGCTTGTAAATATAGTTTTTTAATGACTTCTATAAACTTCTATCTTCTAACCAAGATGTGTTCAACAATGTTCATGAATAAAATACTTGTATATAATTGGCATTACTTTCCCTGCTGTATTTTTTTTCCAGAGATAAATCATCTTTTATTTTTAGGAATCATTTTTGGGATCTAATAAAAATCTCATGTTCATTTTCCAAGCAAATTCTCAGCAAAATAAGAAATTGGTAAATCTCCCAAATCTCCCTCCTATTTTATCTTTATATTACTGATTGTCCTTCTTAATTTCATACTCATTGTCCATTGTGTATTTGACGTTTCCATTGTTATTTTTATGACATATTTCAAGACTGCATGCCTTTCATTTACTTTTTTATGAACGTATATATATATATATATATATATATATATATATATATATATATATATATATATATATACATATATTGTATTGTTACAATCTATTTCCCAAGAAAGGAGATAGGGGCATATCGGTTTAGGAATTCTGATTGCACACTCTGATTGTACACTGGAAGGAGCTTTATAAATAAGGAGGCGACAGTGTTTTCCTTGAAGAGACACAGCAAAAAAACAAAAAAAAAAAACCCTGTTATGCACAGAGTCCCCCTTGCAGTTCTTGTTGGAACAAGAGCACTCGCACATAATTAACAGGTGGTGCCCGCTGCAGTTTTGCATACAGCCCTATACCAGCTGTATGTATCAAAGTCAGAGCGACTTACTGCCTGTCAAACGTGAAGATGCTCTGGCTGAGTCTTCTGACTCTGATGATGCCCGGCGCGGCTCTTGTGATGGCTTTGCCTCTCCGGACGTCCGAGCTGCCGACACAACCCCACGCTGGACCGTCTGAAGCTGAACAGCAGTTTGCAGAGGTATTTATGAGTTCATACATGGGATGTGACCAATGTAGGGAAATCTAAGACAGCTTGCATTACTGGGGTCTGAATGGGATGTGTTGTTTTTAGTAGTAAGTTAGTTTAGTTCATATAACCGCTGAATATTTAATCACATTTATTCATACACTTACAAATGCATGGCAACGTAAGATACTTTTTGGCAGATTTTTATTGTGGAAAAACATTTTTATGGGGTTGGTTTTCTTTTATCTGTTATTTTTCACCACTACATTGTAATTCATTATATCCAATAAGATAAGTAAGACACTGCCATGCAGTAGTTAATGTTAATTAAATAACTTACATAACAACTGTGTTCTGAGGTCACACAGTAGTGCATTTCTCAGTTTGGAGCCAAAATCATGTTCAGGTCAGCAAATGCATTAAGAAGAGTATCACTAGTGTTGCTAATTATATCGAGATATATGTATCTTTTATCATTGCAATTATCCCATAGGCTGACATCTTAACCTTACACACACACACACATACACACACACACACACACACACAGTTGATATCTTAACTAGAAATAGCAGCCAGAGACAATCTACAAACACACACAGATAAAGCAAATTATTTCACTCACACAAGCACACACAAGATGTGCAAGGTCATATGATTATTATCCAGTGATATAGCCAGGGACCTTCTAAAAGATACAGAATTCTGACTAGCTGCACGTAGGTTAAGGGGAAAAAAATGTAGACAAAACAAACAAAGACTCTACACACACACATGCATCCACAGTTTATATGAACCCACAGGAAAATCCTTTGTCTTTCTTTGTGTTCTGTATAAGCCATATTCTCTTTCTACAGATCTAAATAATAATACACAATTTTATATAAATTATATATATTATGCCTCTGGAAATACCTCATTTGAAGTAATATGATAAGGCCTAATGCTAATAGTAGTCTGCCTGACCCAGACATGACTCAAAACTGAATATGTTTCATATAAATACACACTGATAGAGTTAAAATTCAGCATCCAGACCAGTTGGGAAGCAGGGGGGACTATCTGCTTTTCTGATATGTTTTCCACAGAAAATGATCAATTATATTAAACCTTGAAATAACATCTACTCCTTCTCTCACATTAGAAATTCTGCATCTATAAATATGATATTATTTAATATAACTGCTAGGAACAAGATGTCTCCTGATATACTGGTAAATCTATTCTCAACTTGTCTGGCATTATCCCGAGGGTAGAAATAATTACATCAGGGAATAACAGCAATTCAACTACCACAGCTACACACAGATACTGCACAGTACTGCACAGATATCTATATCTATCTATCTATCTATCTATCTATCTATCTATCTATCTATATATATATATATATATATATATATATATATATATATATATATATATATATATATATATAATTATTGTCAGTACTTTTGGACTGATCTTGATCACAGAAGATAACATTATCAAGAGTTTGTGACCATTTTTCATTTTTCCAGGGCATTTTTCCCTAAATAATAATAATTCCCTATTAACTTGGCTTCAATGGCTTCAGTATTGATATCACACAAAGTTTCCCTTCTTAAGGTAAAATTAATGAACAATGAACGATACATAAGCATGTAATGGATTGTCTCTAACACACTGAAAATGTTGCAACAAGCGCCTACAAATGTGTATTAATGTAATGCAATGTATCATTACCCAGTTTTAGCAGTACTACAAATTCTGAAAGGTACCACTAATCCTTAAAGTAACAAGTTACAGTGTCGTTAGGCCTTGTGGCTGTGGTGGACACCTACAATTACATGAGTACGGCAACAGGAGCAGCCTACTATTATTAAAGGTTCAGGAAAATGTTAGGAATGTTTACTGTACAGACTATAGTCATTTCATGAGTGGCAGAATGTTCATGTGACTCCTCGGTTTGTGGAAGAAAAAATCAGTTTTTTTTTTTTTCTTTCAAACCACTTGTGTCAGCTTGTTATTATTTTTTATCTGACAAACTCTAAAACCCTGTGGCCACAGAAAGGGGAAAACATTAATTAGGGGAGTGTTTTGTGCCTGAATGGTATACATCATCTCAGCATAAATTCATGAGTTTTTTGTAATCTAACCTATATCGACTGCATGATCTGCTTTCAGGCGTATCTAAAGCACTTCTATGGCTACCAGCCCATGCCAGGTAGAGAGAAGAGGAATGCAGACAACGGCTCGATCGATGCTGATGGGAAAGCTGGACTCTGTGATAAGGTCCAGGAGATGCAGCGTTTCTTTGGTTTGCCTCCCAGTGGAGAGCTCACCAAAGAGACTCTGGCGGTTATGAAGAGGCCACGCTGTGGTCTGTCAGACGCTGAGCAATTTGGGGAGACTGTTCGCTGGAAGAAACGCACCCTCAGCTACAGGTTAGCGCTTATCAGAAACCTGAGCAGCACTGTTGTGACTTTTACTCAAAGCAAGCATGTTCATTCCTCTCAGTTCATTCCAAATGACCAAATCAGATATAAAACACAGTCACTGAACATTCACCACTTTGCAAAGGAAGTGATCAGGGGTGGGCAACCCTAGTCCTGGAGAGCTAACCAAGCAGGAACACACCTGATTCTCCTAATCAACCATTAGGGCTCTTCCTATGGAGCTTCATCAGTAGAATCAGGTGTGTTTACTGCTTAGTTGGAACAAAAACCTGCGTTAGATACTGTAATATTAGGAGAAAATGTAAGAATAAGTGCAATTCTACCTTTGCTCCTCAGGATTGCTGGCTATAACCTCACCATCCCAGCGTCACAGATCCACAAACTCTTCAGAACGGCGTGGAAGCTGTGGTCCAACGTTGCAGCGATGCAGTTTCGCAAGCGGCGCAGGAGAGAGGCTGACATTGTCATCTCCTTCCACAGTGGTGGTGAGCTCTGAAGACACCAGTTGAGTGTGAAGGGATTTGTTAGATATAGCGGTTACTGGACCTTTTTCATTGCAGACCATAAGGACGGCGCACCCTTTGATGGCAAAGGAGGAATCCTGGCTCACGCCTTTCTGCCTGGGTTGGGTATCGGTGGAGACGTGCACTTTGATGCTGCTGAAGACTGGAGCTTTAATTCTACTGGTACTGCTGTTAGAAATCACTCAGACTTGCTGCACAGTAGGACTGTTTTGACTTCGAGGAATAGTTAGACAATTTATGGGGAAAGGTTTGTTTAATTTTTTGTGAACTGGAAAGTAACCACACCTGAATTAATCAGAGATTATCACCAACTCACAGTTTTATATCTTCTAAACATATTGCCACAGATGGTGTGTCTACATTTAAGGGGAATAGTCTTATAGGAGCATCACAGTCCTGACAAATGGCAGGATTACATCCTGAAATATCACTTGTTTTTGCTTCAGGTTTCAACCTATTTGCTGTGGCAGTCCATGAATTTGGCCACGCCCTTGGCCTGCCCCACTCATCTGACCCCGGAGCTATCATGCATCCGTCGTACAACTTTGTCCCCAATCATGAGCCGAAGCTTTCCTTCCGCGACGTCAAGGCTGTCCAACGTCTGTACGGTGAGTTTAGCTGGACTCATATATCATAGTACATATCACTACATTGTGAAGTATAGACTGTATGAGCAGCTTCAAAGTAGCTTATTTTTACTTCACTTGTTTTGCTCTCAACACAACAGTACAGTATAGAGAATACTTGGTGAGGCCTGGGTAATCCAACAGTAGTTTGTAGTGATTAAGATGTTTTTGTTCCGCAACCACATCCTCTTTTAACGTTTCGACATCAATCCGCTGGACATTGAGCCATGGCGGTGAAGTCATTAAGAAAGAATGTGTGTCAAGGCTTTATTTTGAAATCAATAATGGCTTATTAACATTATACCGCAAAAGGCATTTCATTTCTTATGCTTATGTAAACTAACTTAAAAGCAGCTCTTTTGGAAGAATGGAATCTGGTGGCAGAAACCAAGAAAATGGAAAGGTGTGAGAATGGCTGGGCACATTTCAAAAGGCAGGGCCTCATTGAATCTGTCAAAAGTGCACTTCAACTGTCTATTTCTGTTCGCTGCAGGTATCAGTTCCAATTTTGATGCGCTGTTCTCGAAAAACCCCCCTCCAAGAACGCCTGACAAATGTGATCCAGATTTGTCTTTTGATGCTGTAACTGAACTACAGCAGGAAGTTGTATTTTTCAAAGACCGGTAGGTAAACTGTCTCTGAAAGGTGACAGACAGTCAAGCTTCTCACCTCTTGTCTTTATTCTTGGTAAAATATGAATCGAAATGGTGTTTAAGTTTAATCTCTAATGCCTTTGCAGATTTATGTGGCGCAAACATCGTCAGTTTGAGGAGACGAGGATCACTCTTATTAGCAGTCTGTGGCCAGACAGTGTACCTTCCTTCTTGGATGCTGTCTATGAAAACATGGAGAAGAATTTCCTTGTGTTTTTCAAAGGTAATTTGTAAAGAAGCAGGTATACTTGTGTTGGTAGACTATATAAATATATCTGTACATGTAAGAATATAGCGTTTCTATTTCAGGTCATCAGTACTGGAAGCTGAAGCATTTAAAAATCGAAGAAGGATATCCGAAAAACATCTCGAACCTCGGCTTCCCTCCCAGAATAAAATCTGTAGACGCTGCTCTTCACTTCCGCAACGACCGCTATACCTTGTTCTTCACTGGCCATGAGTGTTGGAGGTATATAACATCCTGCTATTTCCTACACCCTGCTTTAGCTCGAAATGGGGTAGATTAGAGAGGTAGAAATGTCATATAAGTTTAAAACAGGATGAGATGTTCGAGTTTTGCAATCTATCATAATTGATCATATTTATGTGGGGGAAAGGACTGGAGGGTAGTCTTTTCAAGGTCATGAGGCCTGAGGCCTTCATAAACGATGTTTACTTTACAGTGATGAATAAAATATGTATTCTGTAATGAAATGCAGGGCAGTGTATACTGATATTTATACCGAGTATACCACTGTATATGTATGTAAATTGTAAATAGTAAAGGACCAAGAACGGAACCTTGTGGTACCCCTAGTTGGTACAATAGAGACTTATCTGAGAGCAGCAGTTCAGCTCACTTGAGTTTGATGATGATGAAGGTATGAGTGGAACGATCTTAGGTGTATGTGTCCATGCGTCATTTTTCTCTGGAAGAAAGAAAGATGCACAGCGATAAAGTGCTTTCATGGTTTTGTTTCTATGACAACAGTACCTTTCCAATTGCTTCAGATCTGCTCCCTAAAAAATGGGCTTTTTTTGTTTTTGTTATCATAGTTTCCTTCTGGCATACCATGAAGCTCAGGTCAAACAAGGCCAACGGAAGCTCTCCTCTATTTTCTTTAGTTTCAACAATTCCAGTGATAAGTTCAGAGAGAAAAGATAAGCAATACCTAAGTTATGCAGTCACAGGTCTTTTTGCAGCAAGATGATCTCAGCTGATTTCCATATAATTGTGATTTTATCTGTACTTCATTTATTAAACCAGCATAGACCACACTAGACTACTTCCTTCTTAGGTATTGCTGTAAGAAACACCTGAGAAATTTCCTGTGTGCGTAAAGCAGAATAACATTTTGCCACTGCCATGACTAATTGTTGTCTTACTTCTGATTTATCTTTGCTGTGCCTAAAGACACTACAAGCAGCTAAACATAGACAAGGCCCTACAGTGTTGTCTTTGTGTGCAATATCTAGGTATGATGAGCAGCAGCAGATGATGGGGGAATCACCGACACTCATAGAGCAGCAGTGGCCAGGGATTTTACCTCCCATAGATGCAGCTGTCGCCTATGAGGGTATTACATCACCTTTTTTTCTATCATTAGTTCCATAAAGATGTTACATGCATATTCTAAAATAATAATAATTAAGTTATTACAGGAACCCATGGTCACAATAATCTCATATATTTAAAGCAATATATATATATTGTCTAAATTAAAATAAATAATCTTGATTCCCAAAAGGTTATGTGCACTTCTTCAAGGGGAATATCCACTACACATATGACTTCAACTCCAAATGGGTCATCTCCACCAGCCCCGTTAACGACCTGCTAGAATGCAAGATGGACAACAACGAAATCTTGATGGGGAGTCGATAACTGAAGGGGAGATTGTTAATGATATCTGCTGTGTGTGTGTGTGTGTGCGTGTGTGTGTGTGTGTGTGTGTGTGTGTGTGTGTGTGTGTGTGTGTGTGTGAGAGAGAGAGAGAGAGAGAGAGATAGAGAGAGAGAGTGTGCACACAAATGTTACAACTCTATATTCAGCAATAAAATCAATGGTAGCAAAAACAATTTGGAAACTGATGAAAATACCAGGGAAGTGGTTAAAAGTGTTACATCAGTCTATGATACAAATGTTGTAATGATGGCATTTTATTTTTTTTCTGCTGTTGTTGTTTCTGTTGTTTTTACAGCCAGGATTTGTTTTTACAGTCATGATTTACTCTGCTGATGCGATGTGCTGACATGTTTGTGTTCTGTGAAACTGTGACATACATAATTTTAACAATTTATATTGCATTTGAGGGAAAATAATAGGTTTTCTTTTTGTTTCATTGCAACACATTCCAATATGTCTGCATTTACCGGTGTTGATCAATTTACCGGCGACAATACATTGCATAAAAAGACATTACTGTTCCTGTCAGTGTCCAACGTTAGGTAACAATGCCCACAATGTAGCTTTCGTTAACGTTGATGTTCAAAGTGATTCTAAATTACTACAGACATACAAAGGTGGAAAATAACTGACTATAGTTGACTCATACAGGTGAAAAATAGGTGAAAGACTTTTTATGCACTACAGCATCATTTAAAATGCTATAGATTCATTTACATTGTTGTTTTCATAAAATCAATAGGAGCTATGATATTTTTCCTGTACCAGATTATCTAGGATTAGGTCAGATTCCAGACTGATTCCCCTCCAAGCACCATCCTCTAGGAAATTTTACTGTAATATGTGACTCATATTATTAAATGTATTTGTTACAACTGCTTGGATCCTGTGATGTGCTTTTTGATTAAAGTTGTGCAGCTGGATGAATAATCAAACACAAATACCTATTCACCCTAAACTGTCAGTAACAGGGCTTTTGTTCATGCTTACATGACACAACATGTCTGTGTTTGCTCACAGGGAAAATCAATGTTTTACCAGAAGCAACCACGCAATTGTCAAATTGCCAAACGCGTAAGTGCCCATACTGTATTAAAAAAAAAATTGGCTCAGAATATTAATGTGAGAAGAAACTCAGATGAAAGATAGGAGAAAATGATTAAAGTTATAAAATAGCCAGGCTCATATATCCTGCAAAATTGCCTAAAACAAAACTACATGTAGTATTATCAAAAGCAAACATTTGCACCAAATGAAGGGCAGTAATAAATTATAATTGTTCATATTTGGGCTTTGGTACAGCGTAGCAATATGAGACACTGGAGCTGTTAAGGAGCCATTTCAGCACCAAAACAGCTTCAGGCGGGAAGATAATGGACGCAAATTGTCAAATTACTCTGGGTTTGGTATATCCATGTTCAGCAAAACAAATATTTCCTAGTATTTCAATCCATCTAACGCATCCAGAGCCCAAATTGTGCTAAAATAGTTTTTGGAGAATCTGTAGTTAGTGCCTTTTCCTTGGTTTACAGACACATTTTTGGTGAGTCTTACAAAGCAAAAATAGTTACTGCAAAATAAGGATTCAAATTTTTTAATTAAATTTGAGAATTGCTAAATACAATGAACAAGATCATATAAAGAAACAAAACTGCCACATGTCCAATAATCAACCTACAACTACAACTTGTGTTTAGAGGTTTGGAGATTTGAGAAGAGGTTTTGATGTCTGTGTGTCAGTTTAAATAATTATGCTATGTATGTAATTTTAGTTTTTTAGTATTAGGATGAACTATAATGTAGCCTCCAGAGCTGGCGGAACCTGCTGAGAGGGCAGCTGGCCTTTCAGAACAGCTTATAGTGAGAGGGGCCCTAAAAAGACAGGAGCTAAATCATTGAATCATTGAACTGTAACAAAAAAAAACACAACGATAGTATAAAAATCTGTAAAAATGCATCACATACATAATAATACACATAATCTCACCACGAAGACCATTTAGCAGCTGTTCTGGAGTTTGGATGGTTTCTTAACGTTTAGCGCATTCATTCAAATCTCTTCATTGTTTCACTTCCTTTGGATCCGGTTTCCAAATAGATGTTAAAATGTCAACACTTTTATCTTATGTAGATTTTACAATATGTTTTTTCTTCCATCACTAGGATACCCTTACTAGGAAAGAGCTGTCGGAATACCTAACACCGATGATACCAAATGAATCACGTTCTATGCGTGGATGCATGGATGCATCTAATCTTTAATCTTTTATCTTGTTTTGCTGACTCAAAACAGTTGCTCAACAAAACCAGTGCAGCATATATAGCAGGTGCCTTCAGCACCGAAGCACAACAAGTTGAACTACAACGAAGAAACATGAGGACATTCGATCTCAGCATTCTACTCAGCCTGGCAGTCGCGGTTTACTGCGCACCAGCACATCTTACTAAAGATCAAACCTTTGCAGAGGTAGGTGTTCTCTTCTCTTCTTCTGGCATGGAGTATATTAATATATTTTGCAGGTGATGCATATTTAAGAATTGTCTTCTTTCACAGAACTACCTGAAGAAATTCTTTAACCTAACAGAAGAGGCAGGTCCCGTCGTTAGAAGGGGGATCAGCCCTGTGACCAAGAAGCTGGTTGAGATGCAGCAGTTCTTTGGTCTCGAGGTCATCGGCAGACTGGATGCTGACACCTTAGCGATGATGAAGAAGCCCCGCTGTGGTGTCCCAGATACCAAAGTTTCCAGTTATTCCATCACTGGGGAAGACCTCAAATGGAACGACAACAACATTAGCTACAGGTGAATGTTTTATAATGAATGTGCGAGAGACTAAATGTAGGCATTGCATGTGTGCCATTATTTAATGAATTCTCTATTTTCCTGCCTTACAGGATAGAGAACTACACACCTGACATGTCTGAGGCAGAGGTAGACGACGCCATCGAGAAAGCGCTGCAGGTCTGGGCCAAGGTCACTCCTCTGAGATTCACCAAACTCTACAGTGGAGTGGCCGACATCATGATCTCCTTTGGCCGCCATCGTGAGTACAAGACAAAATTTCCTGTGTATGTCCCAGTGGAAAGTGACAGTAGAATGTATACATAGGAATTATACAGTGTATTTATATATGGGTGCGTGTCTGGATTGATTAGTAGATTGATGTCTGTATGTCCGTGCGTGTTATACTGTAATAGGATTGTTATTATGTCAAATGGGATAACATAATAAAACAAAATAAATAAAACAGAAATGTAATGTATCTATATATGCATATATCAATTATTATTATTAATCTAGTATCACATTATACAAGTTAATATGATATTGATACCACCATATAGTATAATATAATGTCATCTAACATAATATAGTATAGTGTAATATGAGGTGTGGAGGAACCCAACACCCCCACCTGTCACCACACTGCTGATCCAGTCCAGCCCCAAACTTTTTTAGAAAAAGAAAAAGAAAAGGTTGATATTGTGACATTTCATATTCTTTATGGAGGTGTGCTTTTTTGAGGAGATATGGTAACATATCACATCAGTTATGTACTTGCTTTATGCTCAATTTATTAGTTATGATGTCCTTAGGAATCTTGGGTAACGACTTGAATCATATTGGAACGCTAAATGCCTTCGCACTGAAATGCATTGAGGTAACCCAGCTTGCAATACTCTCCAGTTTGCCAACCCTCACCTGAATATTTTCTTGCCAACAGAACATGGTGATTTTTACCCCTTTGATGGCCCTGATGGGAATATCGCCCACGCCTTCGCCCCAGGCCCTGGCATCGGAGGAGATGCTCATTTTGATGAAGATGAGGCCTTCACCTTCCACTCAAATGCTGGTGAGTTATTTATGCCCAGCATATATATTTACACATACATGCTATGCTCTTTAATGAGAGGCTCTGTAAGTCTTGTAACTATGTTATTCTTGTGATTCTGCTGTAGGATACGTCCTCTTCATTGTAGCTGCCCACGAGTTTGGACATTCTCTTGGCTTGTCTCACTCTACTGACCCTGGTGCGCTCATGTTCCCTATGTACACATACATGAACCCTGACAACTTCGTCCTGCCCCGGGATGATATCAACGCCATACAGTCTCTTTACGGTTAGGATCTGACTGAGTCATAGCACCAACCTAAATCTCTAAAAAAAAAACCCTGACATAACATAACTCTGATTTTATTTAACCTCCAGGTCCAAACCCTGATAAGGATCCAGTTGAGCCTGAACCTGAGCCCCCCACCACCCCTGATGCCTGTGATTCAACAATGGTTTTGGACGCTGTTGCAACCCTGCGAGGAGAGATGCTCTTCTTCAAAGACAGGTATCCGACATACTGTAAAAGGCTCAAATATCTGAATACTGAAGTCTGTTTAAGTGAACTAATGTGTGTTTTTGTCTATTCTCAGCTTCTTCTGGCGTGTCCACCCTCAAAGTTATACACCTCAGCAAAGTCGCATCACAAGCTTCTGGACTAATGCTCCTACCAGTATCGACGCAGCTTATGAGAGCCAGTATTCAGACAACGTCCTTCTCTTTAAAAGTATGTGTTTTCTAAATCTACCAAAAGACAGTAGCATCAAGTGTATGTTAATAACCCTTACATGCGATTTATTAAACATGTATTTTCCTTGAATCTATTTACAGATCGTCAAGTGTGGGCTTTCAGTGGCTATGACCTTGTGAGTGGCTATCCCAAACCCCTTTCTAGTCTTGGTCTGCCCAAAAGAGTGAAGAAAATCAACGCTGCTATGTATGACGTGGATTCTAGGAAGACTCTCTTCTTCGTGGGCAGTGAATACTACAGGTGAGTTCCAATGATCTGAGATCAATTCAGGTGATTTATATAGATGGTTGATGACATAGTGTACAAATGATGAATCAGCCTAATTGTGTGAGTCTGTGTGTGTAGTTATGATGAGGCCACAAAGACGATGGACCAGGGATTCCCCAAACGGGTTGATGAGACCTTCAAAGGTCTGAGCAGCAAGGTGACAGCAGCTTTCCAGTACAGAGGTGAGTCACGTCTGAGGTTGATCTGAATTTTTCCAAGTCAGGACTAATGAAATGAGACCACATTCATTCTTGATCCTTCCAATCTTTACCGAACAAAGAGACTAACACTGATTCTCTGTTCTTCAGGTTTTACTTACATCTACAGCGGATACAAAATGTTTGAGTACGACATGAGAAGCGGCAGGCTGTTCCGTGTCATGAAACCCGGAAACAACTACTTCTTGCCATGCAATAACTACGAGAACAGTTGACTGTAGAGGTTCTTAATGTAGCCTCTGTGGATGCCAAAGAAGCTGTTAGGGCCCATAATATGTCATAATATATTCTATAATATCTATTTATATTGTTACAAGCTTATGGAAGATTGTTTTATTTTAAATTAAGTTAATATAATTATTTTTATTGAATGTTATTTGTCATTAATTGTCTAAATTGTTGATGTTGTAAATTTTCTTTTAACTTAAAACTCATGAATTCATTTTTTATCATTTATTTAATTGCATGTCTCCATAGATTTACATGCTATTGTGACAACAAATGTGAATGTATGAAAAAAGTGAATGAATGAAAATAAATCGGCTCCTTGAAATAACAAAAAAGGTTATGTCCATTTATTTTTGATCTATGTTGACAGAATGAACCAATGCAGATCTGGTTCCATTTTCAGATTCATTCAGAAATTTGCTATTACGATTTTTCAATTTGTATACTTCATCTCACCACAACTTACATTTAGGTGCTGTTCTAGAGTATATATATTTATATATATAACAATTTCCCCCAGGAGATGGGGACTGGGCATATTAAGATTTTCTTCACATTGCATATATTTGAAAATATATACTGTATATATAGACACACACACACACACACACACACACACACACACACACACACACACACACACACACACACACACACACACACACACACACACACACACACACACACACACATTACTAAGATAGCCCTACTGGTAACAGAGTTCATATCTTCCTTAAACAACTGTTGAAAAACCTAAAACTCATGATTCAAAATAATATCACATTTAATACTTGTGAGGCAGATGCATGAGATGAATCCAACCTGTTAATTTGTGTAAATTTTCCAAAGCATAGTCTGTTACAAGTCTGCATGTCCCAATATATGAGAGATCAAAGACCAACTTCCTTTGTTATCCATAAAAGGACCATTTCCTGTCTCGCTGACTCAAGAAAGTTGCTCAACCCAACCAGAGTGCAGCATATATAGCAGGTGCCTGCAGCACAGAAACACAACAAGTTGAACTACAACGACGAAACATGAGGACATTCAATCTCAGCATTCTACTCAGCCTGGCAGTCGCAGTTTACTGCGCTCCAGCACATCTTACTAAAGATGAAACCTTTGCAGAGGTAGGTGTTCTCTTCTCTTCTTCTGGCATGGAGTATATTAATACATTTTGCAGATGATGCATATTTAAGAATTGTCTTCTTTTGCAGAACTACCTGAAGAAATACTTTGACCTAAGAGAAGAGACTGGTCCTACTGTTAGAAGGGGGATCAGCCCTGTGGTCAAGAAGCTGGTTGAGATGCAGCAGTTCTTTGGTCTCAACATCACCGGCAGACTGGATGCTGACACCTTGGCGATGATGAAGAAGCCCCGCTGTGGTGTCCCAGATACCAAAGTTTCCAGTTATTCCACATTTAGGGGAGACCCCAAGTGGAAGGACAACAGTATTACCTACAGGTGAATGTCTTATAATGAATCTGCGAGAAACTACCATAAGGCATTGCGTATTTGCCATTATTTAATGAGTTATTCATTTTTGTCTTACAGGATAGAGAACTACACACCTGACATGTCTGAGGCAGAGGTAGACAACGCCATCGAGAAAGCGCTGCAGGTTTGGGCCAAGGTCACTCCTCTGAGATTCACTAGACTCTACAGTGGTATAGCTGACTTAATGATCTCCTTTGGCCGCAGACGTGAGTACAAAAGAACTCTATGCTCGTTGTGATGTCCTTACTGTCCTGTACTCTCTGGTTTGACAACCCTGACCTCAATATTTTCTTGTCAACAGAACATGGTGATTATTACCCCTTTGATGGCCCTGATGGCACACTTGCCCACGCCTTCGCCCCAGGCCCTGGCATCGGAGGAGATGCTCATTTTGATGACGATGAGACCTTTACAGTCAGCTCAAACAGAGGTGAGCTATTTATGCCCAGCATAGTGTCTGATTTTACTTACTCTATGAGTAAATATCTGCCCATACATGATAGGCTGTATACCCTTCATTCAACTCTTAGAATTCTGTGTTTTCTGCTGTAGGATACGTCCTCTTCATTGTAGCTGCCCACGAGTTTGGCCACTCTCTTGGCTTGTCTCACTCTGATGATCCTGGTGCACTCATGTACCCTACATACACATACACAAACCCTGACAACTTCGTCCTGCCCCAGGATGATATCAACGGCATCCAGTCTCTTTACGGTTAGTATCTGACTGTTATAGTCACAGCAATCCATCTAAATCTAAATGGAAAACTCCTGATAATAACATAACTGGCTTCATTTAACCTCCAGGTTCAAATACTGATAAGGATCCAGTTGAGCCTGAACCTAAGCCCCCCACCACCCCTGATGCCTGTGATTCAACAATGGTTTTGGACGCTGTTGCAACCCTGCGAGGAGAGATGCTCTTCTTCAAAGACAGGTATCAGACATACTGTAAAAGGCTTAAATATCTGAATACTGAAATCCCTTCAAGTGAACTAAGGTGTGTTTTTGTCTCTTCTCAGCTTCTTCTGGCGTGTCTACCCTCAAAGTTATACACCTCAGCAAAGTCGCATCGCAAGTTTCTGGACTAATGCTCCTACCAGTATCGATGCAGCTTATGAGAGCCAGTATTCAGACAACATCCTTCTCTTTAAAAGTATGTGTTCTCTAAATCTCCCTTAAGCTCCTAATCTGATGGTATTTTCAAGTGTACATTATTAACCCTTAGATACATTCACTAAACATGTATTTTCCTTGAATCTATTTACAGATGGTCAAGTGTGGGCTTTCCATGGCTATGACCTTGTCAGTGGCTATCCCAAACCCCTTTCTAGTCTTGGTCTGCCCAACAATGTGAACAAAATTGATGCTGCTATGTATGACGTGGATTCTAGAAAGACTCTCTTCTTCGTGGGCAGTGAATACTACAGGTGAGTTCAAATGATCTGAGATCAATTTAGGTGATTGGCAGATGGTTGACAACATAGTGTACAAATGATGAATCAGCCTAATTGTGTGAGTCTGTGTGTGTAGTTATGATGAGGCCACAAAGACGATGGACGAGGGATTCCCCAAACGGGTTGATGAGACCTTCAATGGTCTGACCAGCAAGGTGACAGCAGCTTTCCAGTACAGAGGTGAGTCATGTCCGAGGTTGATCTGAATTTTTCCAAGTCAGAACTAATGAAATGTCAACACGTTCACATTCATTCTTAATCCTTCCAGTCTTCACAGAACACACAGACTAACACTGATTCTCTGTTCTCCAGGTTTTACTTACATCTACAGCGGACCCCGCATATTTGAGTACAGCATGAGAAGCGGCCGGCTGTTCCGTGTGCTAAGAAACAGATACTTCTTGCCATGCAATAAGTACTAGATCAGTTGACTGCAGAAGTTCTTAATATAGCCACCGTGGATACCAAATGTGTTCAAAAGTCATAATATAATCTATAATATCTATTTATATTTTTACAAGCTTATGGGTATATACTGGATATATGCTCTTCTGCATTTTTACATGTTTTGTGCATGTACATTTTACATGTTACATGGTAAAACATATTTGCCATTGCTTATTTATAAATTCAGTTAATATGGGTTTCACTTGTATTTTAATTGTAATTGGTTGTCTAAAGTATTGCTGTTGCTATTTTTCTGCCGTTTTAATTTTACTTAAAAGTCATGTCACTTTTTCATAATTTTTATAATTGCACATGTCTGCAGAGATTTGCACACCACTGTGACAATGCATATGAATGTATGTGAAAAAAATGTGAATGAGGAAAATAAATTCGCTTCTTGATTTAACAAATACAAGTTGTGTATGTTCATTTTTTAAGTATGTTGTGTTGTATTTTGCTGCATCAAACTATGATGTACAGATACTGGTGTAACCAGGTTCTGTCAACCAACGTGAGACAATGAAGAGTCCAGTATCAAAATGTGTACACTTTATTTAAACCAAGCTCATGGGAGAAGGAAGGAGGAGTCAGAGGTTGCCACCCACCACTGGGACCTTAAATAAAAGGGATACACAGCAGATTATTCACACAGCATAAATACCCTCCAAAATGGAGGTGGCCAAACCACTACAAAGTGCAACATGCATCAATACTTTAAGTACACCAAGAGATCAGAGCAAACACCACATGGCACTCAACTATTAATGACTACACACAATTCACACATCGGCCCAGTAGTAGGTGCGCACACAGTGGCTACAGCCTGCAGTCCCCAGTCACTGGTAAATTCAGTACAATTAGCATTAACATTAATATTAACACTAAAAGGTCAAATGTATCAATTCCTTTATTAGTTTTTAAAACAATACTTTAAAAAGACAAAGCCACACAAACCACCATGAAGCCGGGGCTACAAACTGGACCACAGGCTAAGCCGCTTGGGGAAGGTAGAAGGCGTGCAGAGTCTCAGCACAGGTCGGCCGCCCTGGCCTAGACAAACAAACAGAACTAACGAAAAGTAAGCACAATGAAACACACAAATGAAATATAAAAAGAGGCCAGCACTTGAGCCTGTTCTAACTCAAGGCTGGCACTTAATGATGTATCTAACTAATATTAAGACAATTGCGAAACAAAACAGAATCCAACCAAAATCAAAGAAAGGAAAACTAAGTTACTGAAATCAAAAGAACAAAAGAACAAAGCTGCACACCAACCACCTTACCCACTGCTGACACAAAGGAGACCAAGGCAGGGCTCTCAGCAGGCCCAGCTTTTATAGCCTCTTCCTGACCCCATGAACCCAGTCTTTCCCAGCATAAAATTCCACAGCTCCCCCATTGTCCTGGCCCCGATATTGCAGCCCAACTTCCATCCGGCTACATCCCCCACCGCATTTTCACAGCACATCCTTGTGCTGCCGGTCAGTTCCATTGTCCATAACGCTGGGGTGGGATACCCTTTGAACTGCGCAGAGACCTTCGCAGCTCCTCAGCTCCTGCAGCCTCAGACTCCACAACCCCTGGTGGTGCAGTGGGTGGATCTGTGCGTTGCCAAGGGGGCAGCCATCGGGTTGGTGGGGGCATCCAAGCAAACGATGGTCGCAGTTGCTCCGGTTCCCCACGTTCCTCCTGCGCTGGGGCCTGAAATGACAAAGGACAGGGACAAAGCAACCTCCTATGCAATACCTTCTCTTTCCCCTCTCCCTGTTCGGGTTTAACCACATACACAGGAACATCAGGATTAGGCTGTTTAACCACTACATAGGGTACATTATGCCAGTAATTTGCAAGTTTACCCTGCCCTTTAGGACCCACATTGCGCAACAACACCCTTTCCCCCATCATTAATGGCCCCAGCCCCCCCTGGCCATCATGTTGCCTCTTTTGCTTCTGTGCTGCCCCTGCATTCAACTCACCCGCTCTCTTATAGGCAAAATACAGGCGCTCATGGTGCTTCTGGACCCATTCTCCCACTGTGCTCTGTTCCTCTAACGGGCCCCCCAGGAGGACGTCCACTGGTGCACGTGCATGTCTTCCAAACATGAGATATGAGGGGGTATAGCCTGTAGAGGTATGCACAGTGTTATTATAAGCATGGATCATCTCTGGCAAGTAATCTGCCCATCTGCTCTTCTTTTCCTCCACCAAACTACGCAGCATGCCCAGCAGGGTGCGGTTGAATCTTTCCGTGAGCCCATTGCCCTCTGGGTGGTACGGGGTCGTGTGACTTTTTTTGCAACCGTACAAGTCACAGAGTTGTTTCACGACAGCAGCTTCGAAGTTTGGTCCTTGATCAGCATGGAATCGGGCAGGGCATCCAAAATACTGAATCACCTGTTGCCACATCACCCTCACGGTTGTTTTTGCAGTCTGGTCCCGAGTTGCAGCAGCCCAGGCAAACTTAGTGAAGTGGTCAGTAAGGACCATGATGTTTTCAACTCCGCCCACTGAGGCTTCTAATGACAGAAAATCCATGGTTATCAGCTCTAATGGATAAGAGGCCGTAATAGGTGTCAGGCTAACTGTTGAGTTAATGGGCTTTCTCCTGAGCACACACTGAGGACACTCTGAACACCACCTCTGGATGTCTGCAAACATATTGGGCCAGTAATACCTGGTCTGGAGTGTCTTAAATGTTTTGTCTGCAGCAAAATGTCCCATATGCTCATGGCAGCTAGTGAAGACCTCTCTGTGTTGACTCTGGGGTAGCACGAGCTGAAAATAGAAGGCATTAGTTTTTTTGTGTTGAACTCGCCGATAGAGTACCCCCTCTCGCAGCTGTAGGCGCGGCATTTCCTTCAGCATTCGCAGCACTTGGGGACTCTCCCTCTGTCGTTCGGCTGCCCACAATGGCTGTTTGGTCTGCAAAAGAGACAGAATTCGTGAGATTAGAGGGTCCTTTTGTTGTCCCTCGGCCCACCTCTCAGCAGACCAACCCTCTCCAATCCACGAAGCTTTTGCCGGCTCTGATGCTGACTCTCTCTCACACACACCCAACAAGCATGCCTGGACCACCTCCACTGTCACATCTTGGAAGCCTGGGACCTCCAGCCCATCCTGTTCTTCTGATGCCTTTGGGGGTCCTAGTGGGTAACGAGAGAGCACATCAGCATTAACATTGGATTTCCCCGACCGATGTTTCACCTGGAACTTATAGCTTGCCAGCCGAGCCACCCAGCGCTGCTCCACTGCACCTAACCGGGCTGTGGAAAGATGGGCCAGAGGATTATTGTCTGTGTAAACTACAAAGTCTGAGCCAAGCAAGTATTCATGAAATTTTTCTGTAATGGCCCATTTCAGTGCAAGTAGTTCTAATTTAAAAGAACTGTAATTAGCATCATTGCGCTCAGCACCTTGCAAACCTCTACTTGCATAGGCAATGACTTTTTCTTGGCCCTCTTGCACCTGGGAAAGTACTGCACCCAGGCCTTGGTGGCTGGCATCGGTGTAGAGGAGAAAGGGCAAACTAAAATCAGCAAAGGACAGGATTGGGGCCTGCGTCAAGGCTTGCTTTAGCTGTGAAAAGGCCAGATCACATTCTTCTGTCCAATGCCAAACAGGAACTGGCACTCTGGGCTTTGTTTTTTTTTACTGGGTACCCGCCTAAGAGTTTGTGTAGAGGGCCAGCTGTTTGTGAAAACCCTTTCACGAATCGGCGGTAATACCCTGCAAGGCCGAGGAATGCTCGCAGCTCAGTTGGCGTAGCTGGCACCTTCCACTGCTGGACTGCGGACACTTTATCGGGGTCCGGGGCGATTCCATCTGCAGACACAATGTGGCCAAGATACTGGACACTACTGCGGAGGAGTTTACACTTGTCCGGTTTCAGCTTCAAACCCTGGGCAGAGAGACGGGAGAAGACATAGTCAAGACGATCCAGGTGAGTGTCAAAGTCAGCAGCAAAAACAATAACATCATCCAAATAAATTAAGAGTGATTGGTAATTATGTTCTCCCAGGCAACTCTCCATAAGGCGCTGGAATGTTGCAGGCGCATTGCATAATCCAAAGGGCATCCTTTGGAATTCAAAAAGGCCCATGGGAGTAATAAAGGCAGTCTTTTCCTGGTCTGCGCCATCCACTTTAACCTGCCAATAGCCGGACGCCAGATCCAGAGTGGAGTACCAGCAGGCCTTCTTCAAACTGGCTAGTGCTTCTTCTACTCGGGGCAAGGGGTAAGAGTCCTTCCTTGTGACTTGGTTTAGTTGACGGTAGTCAACACAGAATCGAATGGAACCATCTTTCTTGCGTACTAAGACTATGGGCGATGACCAGGGGCTTGAGCTTGGCTTGATGACATCAGCCTCCAGCATACGTTTGATCAAGGCCCTAACTTCAGCATACAAGTTTGGTGGAATCTGGCGATACCGTTGCCTGATGGGGACTGCATCTCCCGTAGGGATTCTGTGCAAGATGGTGTCTGTACAGCCGTAATCCTCATCATGCTGAGAAAAGACAGCTCTGTGTTTGTGGAGCAAGCCGGCCAATTTGCTTTTCTGTTCAGCTGACAGGGCAACTCCTTCAAGGTTGAATAGAGGTACAGAACCCATATCAGTCATGCTGTCCTGTGACATAATTGGTTCAAGACTGTTTGCAGTCTGAACCTCCACACTGTCACCTCTGACGATTTGGAAGGCAGGTTTATCATCAAATATTTCACAAGACTCCAACAGAGATATTTTCCCTAACTTTTGATGGGGATAAATGACCAGAGGGGCATTATTGATGTTACGCACTCGTACCTGTGTCCGTCCGCTCCCCACCATCACCAGGGCCCGAGCTACCAAGAGCCCATCTTGTGTGGGCAGTGGCTCCATCAAGGCCTCATACCCTCGACCCCCGGGTCCATTCCGGGCTCGGCAGTTCAGTAGCAGCTCCCGGTTGGCAGGTACAGTCACAGGCCGGTGGCCAGCAAGACGGGCATATCCCACAAAGCCATCTGAGGTCACGAACCCTTGCTCCTTCTGGCAAATATGCATGGCCTCCTGCCACAGAGTCTTGCCTCGATCGTTAAGTTTTGGTTGAATCTTCACATTGCAAGGTGCCGTGTTCTTGAATAAAACTTGCCATACCTCTTTAATCACATTCATGCCCACAAGCCCGGATACTTTCAAACAACTGTCTCTTACCACAATCACCCCCACATTAGACAAGGTCACACCAGCAATGTCCATCTGCACTTCTACATACCCTAGGTAAGGAATCTCGTGACCATTTGCAGCCCTCAACTTGAGCCAGGAGGTGGGGTCTTTCAGGTGCTGGCCATCTTGGCCAAAGTGTCTCTGTAGCCATTCTTGACGCACCATGGACACCTGAGAGCCAGTGTCTAATAGGCAGGGGATTTCAACACCATCCATGGATACTTGAATCATGGGACAATCTCCCACAAGCCCAGCAGGGGGCACTGGTGCTTGCAGGTCACATGCTTGGGTCAGTGTGGGTAATGGATCATTTGTGGTATGGCCCGCTGTTAGATCCACAACAGCAGGGCAAGCTAGTTTAAAGGGGCCGGTGGGTTTTGTTTGGTGCACTGGCGTGCAATATGGCCTGGGGTTCGGCATTGGTAACAGATGGGCCGCCCCTGTTCGTCGAACTCATTGGGCCTGAACTGGGCTCTCGTTCTCTGTCTAAGGCCTGGTGAGAAACTGCGTGCTCTTGGTGGAACCAAGGAAGGGGAGGGTGTCTGGGCTGGCCGTGGCTGTGACTCAAACCTCGCTTTGCGAAACTCCTCCCTTATGCCCTGCAGGAGAGATTGGGACAGGTTAGTCACTTGAGTCTCTACCTCCTTAGCCAATTCAGACTTAAGTTCACTTTTCAGTTTTTGCAAGTCATCTTCCCAAGGCTGCCTAGACATGGTTGCTTTCACCACTCCACAACATAATTGTTCATTTTCCTCCGTGCCAGTACGTAGTAGCGCCTCCTTTTTCACATCTGCAAATTTAACATTGTTATCCAGTGTTACCTTCATTCGTAGCTCTCTTTTCAGGCCATCATCACACAGTCCTGCAACAAACTGATCACGCATTAGTATATCTGGATTCAAGATGTTTTGAGCGTCATGAGTCATCATCTTATGCCAGCACTCCTGCAGGCGGAGGGCAAAAGTTCTTACGGTTTCTTCAGCCTGCTGCCTACAGTTGAAAAACAGGGAACGTGAGACAGAAGCAGGGGCAGCACTAGAATACAAACTGGCCAACTTTTCAAAGACTTTCGCAGCAGTATTTTTCTCATCAGCAGGCAAAATGGCCACTTCTCGCTTTGCTTCCCCTTCCAAACAACTTAATACCCAGTCTAATTGATTTTCAGCAGGGATACCATACATTCTGAACCACATTTCAAGTTCATTTTGCCACTGCTTAAATGTACCTGCATTTGTCCCTCTACCCCCTGAAAATTTAGCACAAGGCATCATAAATGGGAAAAAAGTAGGCACTGAAAAAGACCTTGGTCTCCCTCCTCCCTCATTCTCACTCTGAGACATCTTCAGTGAATTTACAATTAAGTTGGTCCTGCCGACAACGCCAAAGATGTAACCAGGTTCTGTCAACCAACGTGAGACAATGAAGAGTCCAGTATCAAAATGTGTACACTTTATTTAAACCAAGCTCATGGGAGAAGGAAGGAGGAGTCAGAGGTTGCCACCCACCACTGGGACCTTAAATAAAAGGGATACACAGCAGATTATTCACACAGCATAAATACCCTCCAAAATGGAGGTGGCCAAACCACTACAAAGTGCAACATGCATCAATACTTTAAGTACACCAAGAGATCAGAGCAAACACCACATGGCACTCAACTATTAATGACTACACACAATTCACACATCGGCCCAGTAGTAGGTGCGCACACAGTGGCTACAGCCTGCAGTCCCCAGTCACTGGTAAATTCAGTACAATTAGCATTAACATTAATATTAACACTAAAAGGTCAAATGTATCAATTCCTTTATTAGTTTTTAAAACAATACTTTAAAAAGACAAAGCCACACAAACCACCATGAAGCCGGGGCTACAAACTGGACCACAGGCTAAGCCGCTTGGGGAAGGTAGAAGGCGTGCAGAGTCTCAGCACAGGTCGGCCGCCCTGGCCTAGACAAACAAACAGAACTAACGAAAAGTAAGCACAATGAAACACACAAATGAAATATAAAAAGAGGCCAGCACTTGAGCCTGTTCTAACTCAAGGCTGGCACTTAATGATGTATCTAACTAATATTAAGACAATTGCGAAACAAAACAGAATCCAACCAAAATCAAAGAAAGGAAAACTAAGTTACTGAAATCAAAAGAACAAAAGAACAAAGCTGCACACCAACCACCTTACCCACTGCTGACACAAAGGAGACCAAGGCAGGGCTCTCAGCAGGCCCAGCTTTTATAGCCTCTTCCTGACCCCATGAACCCAGTCTTTCCCAGCATAAAATTCCACAGCTCCCCCATTGTCCTGGCCCCGATATTGCAGCCCAACTTCCATCCGGCTACACTGGCATGATATTGCGCATTCCTTTTATTAAGCTTATAATTCATATTTTATATTTTGTATCTTATAATTTACAAATATAGTGTTTTTCCTCATAGAGATGTGAAAATATGTACTACTATATAAGAAACATACTGGTAATAATATTGAAACGGCTAGGACTAATATACCTTAGCCTGAAATACCTATTGAAACTTAAGCAGGTATGTGGACCATGTTCAATATCTTAGTTCAGCATTCTAACATTTGCCATTTACCAGCACTAAAAACAATAATATTATACTTGATTAGGCTTTATTCTATGGAAACTGTAAATGTTTGGATCCAATTATGTGTCAGTCCATCTAGTAGATAGGTTTCATCAGAGATGTGAAACTATGTAGTACTAAGTAACGAGTAATGACCACATTTTAACATTTGCTACTTAGCAGCAGTCTTGTATAAAGTACTTGAAAGTGATACTTGAGTAAAAGTCCAAGTATCTTACCAGAAGATGACTTTGATGGAAGTTAAAGTCTCCAGAGTAAAAGTCTTAAAGTACCTGACATTTAGTGTACTTAAGTATCAAAAGTAAAAGTAAATGTATTTACTGTAAAAAAAAAAAAAAAGTGAGCAGTTAGAATTTTGATTATGAAATTAATTGTGGCTTTCATACAGTGAAAGCATAATATCCAGGCACAGGAGAACCTCTCTCACCATCAGTGGTGACTAGCTCTCGCTGGTTTTCAAAGTTGCAAGAATTCAATCTCGGTCTTCTTGACCCAAAGACAAGTCCTGGGATCCTGAAGAGCCTTTCACAGGCTGCTGCAGGCAGGTAGAGGAGTGTTTAGCTTCACGAAAAGCTTGCACACCGCTGGGAAGGATTTCAGCAAGTCCATGTGATCTGCTGACACAGGCAAAATATAAATTCAGTTGTTTGGCACCATCTTGTGCTTGAGACGACTGCAGGGCAGAGAAGAAGTCATCATCATCAGACGAACTAGTCCTAATCTGAAGGGAGGGTTCTTAGATGTGCTGTCTGATCTAGTCAATTCCTGAAATAGTGACAGTAAAAATATAAATTATAGATCCAATACAACTCTTTCAACATGTTATGACTCAAAATATAAGTTTTAATTCAAGGTTTGTTATTTTAATTGTATGCACTATCCATGCATCCATAATTCAACATTTAGATACATTTGTTGTGCAGAGAGATTCAAATTATACAGTTATTTTTTCACTATCCCCATGATGTCTCACTATTTTTTTATTGTGGATTCATCCTTTGTCCACGTTGTACGGAATTTTGGGAGTAGAATTGTCGCTGCGATGTGGCCAAAACGGTTCTTGATTCCCACCTGCAAGGCGAGTTTATTTTTATAGCGCATTTCAGCAACAAGCACTGACACAAAGTAACACATTTTGAAAATATAATATAACATTTGAATATAATTAATCAAAAAAATGAAACATCAAATATAAATAATAAAATAAATACAAGAATAAAAGTTGCTCTCGCCCAATAAGTCTTTTATGTGTAGATTACAAAATATAACTTCTATTGTGGCTACTAGAATCCAAAAATATATAAACTTAATAAAACCAGATCAAACAGGATTTATTATAGGCCATCAAGGGACAAACAATATTAGAAGAGCTTTAAATCTGCAGTCAATAGCAGCAAGGGACAGGCAGACACTGATAGAAATGGGCTTCAGGAAAGAATTCGTGGCTTGGATTGACCTACTCTATAAGGAGCCTATCTTAAAAGTTAGACAGGGAGACTCACTGTCATCCATCTTGTTCGCCATTAGTATCGAACCTCCGGCGGAGGCTATACACCAAAATACACAGATTGAAGGAATAGCGGATGAAGGGGGTCAATACATAAGATAGCTTTGTTCGCAGATGACATTTTACTTTTTCATAAAAATCCACTCCTTTCCCACACTCATGAAATGCCTGCATGAATATGGGACTGTGTCTGGATACAAAATTAACTAAACCAAATCAGAGGCCATGGCCCACACAATTAAATGAAAATGTTTCCTTCCGACTGGTCCAAACAAGGATTTAGGTATCTAGAAATTATTATCATACCCAACCCCACTCAATTGTATGAGGTGAATTACAATAAATTGATCAAACAGATTAAAAATGATGTGGTGCGGGGGGAGGTCCTTCCCCTCTCTTGATTGGGTAGAGTCAAAACAGTAAAAATGAACCCACAAAATGACTTTTGTTTTTGGTTCCAGTCTTCACCCGTAAAACTTCATGTTCAATTAAGATGAAATAAAATAAAATATGATTAAGCATACATAATTCTTATTTACATTGGAACCTTTAAGTCAGTGCAGATGCCTCTGATGGCCCCAAGGAGGTCCACCTTGTAGCATTTGGACACAGCAACTAGAGGGAGCAAGCATCTTCTTTCTGATGGATGGATCTTCCACATTTGTTCCAAAGTGCATTACACTTGCCAAATGCTGAATGGTACACTTTATTGTACGGCATTTGATACATACATTTGATGTTGCTTTCATGGCATAAACTGTAGCTTTTAGGTTAAGTAGGTGACAAGCACAGCGCTGGTGCTGTGGGAGCTGGAACTCTAAATCATCATCTTCTTTCAGGATTGCTGACACATCAACAAAGTCCACTTCTTCATCCCCTCTGTGATCCTCTTCATCCTCTCCTGGTTGAGATGCATTACCAAGATCACCATCACTTCTGACTGCATTGTTGTTCTCATCTTCGCCAAAAACTTGGAAAGCTTTTATGTAGTTGGAGCCTTCTCCCAAATTTCAAACTCAGTTTAGAGGTCATTCAGGGCGCTTGCCAACAGATCAAATGCGTGCGAACCTCTCAGTTATTTACAGGCTAGGGCTGCTGAGCCTCTTTTGAGGCTGTTGGGGGTCAATCCAATGGCTAGTTACATGAATGAAGGTCCACCTTCTGGCAGACTAGCAGTCAGTAGTGGTGGTGATATGGTCGACTCCCCTCATGGCCATAGTCACCGCCTTCTTCATTCCCGCGGAGGCATCATCAATCATGGAGCACAGGGTCAGCCATAATATCATTTTTGCATTGGGCTGTAGTTCCTTCACAAGTTAGTTCCTTCCCTGTGTCTGTGTGGGTTTTCACCAGGTACTCCGGCGTCCTCCCGCAGTCCAAAAATATTCTGAGGTTAATTGAAGACTCTAAATTGCCCGTAGGTGTGAGTGTGTGAGTGAATGGTGTGTGTGCCCCACGATTGGCTGGCAACGGTCTGCGGTGTATCCCTGCCTCTTGCCGTAATGCGCTGGGATTGGCTCCAGGAGACCCCTGCGACCCTAATGAGGAATAAGTGGGTATAGAAGATGAGATGAGATAATATAATATAATATAAGGTATGGAGAGAGGTAGGGCCCAGTTTCATCTTAAGCTTCTGGCCTAATGTTTCTACCAATATCGACACAGCTTATGAGAGCCAATATTCAAACAACGTCCTTCTCTTTAAAAGTATGTGTTCTCTAAATCTACGTTAAATCTCCTAATCTGACAGGATTTTCAAGTGTACATTGTTAACCCTTACATGCATTGACTCAGCAAATATTTCCCTCGAATCAATCTCTTTCCAGATAGGGTACAAACAGTGACTCGATCTAATTGTTTGAGTTTGTGTCTGTGGTTTTGATGAGGTCGCAAAGTTGATGGACAAGGGATTCCCCAAATCTTCCATGGTAATGACCTTCCATGGTCTGACCAGCTTTCCAGTGAAGAGGTGAATCATGTCCAAGACTGATTTTGCAAGTCAGGGCTAATGAATGAGAACATGTTCACAGTCATTAATAATCCTTCCAATTTTTAGCGAACACAGAGACTAACACTGATTCTCTGTTCTCCAGGTTTTACTTACATCTACACGGATACAAAATGTTCCGTGTGCTGAGAAACAAATACTTCTTGACATGCAATAACTACTAAATCAATTGACGTTGACAGAAGTTCTTAATGTAGCCACTGTGGATGCGAAAGAAGGTGTTAATATTTTTATTACATGAATAGATGTTATTACATAATAAAGCGTATGGGAGATTACTTATTTGTAAATTAAGATAATATAGATGTTCATAGATTTGAACTGTTGTGACAAGAAATATGAATGTATGAAAAAAGTGAACGAGTGAAAATAAATTTACTCCTTGAAATAACGAATAAAAGTTGTGCACATTTACGTTTGAAGTATGTTGACACATTGAACCAATGCAGATCTGGATCCATTTTCAGTATTATTCAGAAATTCTGATTAATTTTTATGTTTGACAATTATTCTCACCACAAAGTCCATTTAGCTGCTGTTCTGGGGTTTATATATTTATATATATAACACAATCTGCCTCAGCAGATGAAGAATGGACATGTTAAAGGTTTCTACACAATGAATTTATTGTATTATATTAATAAAATACTAGGAAAACAACTGCTGAACAACCTAAAACTGATGATTTCAAATGAATCACATTTCATATTTTTGTGGCAGATGCATGACATCAATCTAACTGCATGTCCCAGACCATGAGAAATCAAAGACCAACTTCCTCTGTTATGCATAAAAGGAACATTTCCTGTGATGCTGACTCAAGAAAGTTGCTCAACCCAACCAGAGTGCAGCATATATAGCAGGTGCCTGCAGCACAGAAACACAACAAGTTGAACTACAACGACGAAACATGAGGACATTCAATCTCAGCATTCTACTCAGCCTGGCAGTCGCAGTTTACTGCGCTCCAGCACATCTTACTAAAGATGAAACCTTTGCAGAGGTAGGTGTTCTCTTCTCTTCTTCTGGCATGGAGTATATTAATATATTTTGCAGATGATGCATATTTAAGAATTGTCTTCTTTTACAGAACTACCTGAAGAAATACTTTGACCTAAAAAAAGAGACCGGTCATGGTGGTAGAACGGGGATCAGCCCTGTGGTCAAGAAGCTGGTTGAGATGCAGCAGTTCTTTGGTCTCAACATCACCGGCAGACTGGATGCTGACACCTTGGCGATGATGAAGAAGCCCCGCTGTGGTGTCCCAGATACCAAAGTTTCCAGTTATTCCATATTTAGGGAAGACCTCAAGTGGAAGGACAACAGCGTTACCTACAGGTGAATGTTTTATAATGAATCTGTGAGAAACTACCATAAGGCATTGTGTGTGTGCCACTATTTATTGAGTTATTCATTTTTGTCTTACAGAATAGAGAACTACACACCTGACATGTCTGAGTCAGAGGTGGACGACGCCATCGAGAAAGCGCTGCAGGTTTGGGCCAAGGTCACTCCTCTGAGATTCACTAGACTCTACAGTGGTGAAGCCGACATCATGATCTCCTTTACACGCGGAGGTGAGTACAAAAGAACTCTATGCTCGTTGTGATGTCCTTACTGTCCTGTATTCTCTGGTTTGACAACCCTGACCTGAATATCTTCTTGTCAACAGAACATGGTGATTTTAACCCCTTTGATGGCCCTGGTTACACTCTCGCTCACGCCTTCGCCCCAAGCCCTGGCATCGGAGGAGATGCTCATTTTGATGACGATGAGACCTTCACAGTCAGCTCAAACAGAGGTGAGTTATTTATGCCCAGCATAGTGTCTGATTTCACTTACTCTATGAGTGAGTATCTGCACATACATGATCGGCTGTATGCCCTTCATTCAGAGGATCTGTAACTCTTGGAATTCTGTGTTTTCTGCTGTAGGAATTGTCCTCTTCATTGTAGCTGCCCACGAGTTTGGCCACTCTCTTGGCTTGTCTCACTCTGAAGATCCTGGTGCACTCATGTACCCTACATACACATACACAAACCCTGACAACTTTGTCCTGCCCCAGGATGATATCAACGGCATCCAGTATCTTTATGGTTTGTAACTGACTGAGTCTTAGCACTCAATCTAAATCTGAACACAAACTCCTGAACATGACATAACTCTGACTTTATTTAACCTCCAGGTCCAAACCCTGATAAGGATTCAGTTCAGCCTGGACCAAAGCCCCCCACCACCCCTGATGCCTGTGATTCAACCATGGTTTTGGACGCTGTCGCCACCCTGCGAGGAGAGATGCTCTTCTTCAAAGACAGGTATCAGACGTACTGTAAAAGGCTCAAATATCTGTGTTCTTAAGTCCATTCTAGGATTCAAGGATTCTTAATTGTTATTCACCACATGTACATATGTTGAACAAAATTTGGTTCCCTGATCCCGGGGGCAACCAAATGTTCAGTAATAAAAATATATGTAAAAAGTATCAAATAAGTTAAAGACAAAAATAATCAAATACAATTTGGGCTGTACATTATACATGCAAAACAAGTCAAATTGGCTTCGGGACCAACCGAAAAAGTACAGAATGGGGACTTGACTACTACTAGCGAACTAATGCGTGTGTTTGTCTCTTCTCAGCTTCTTCTGGCGTGTCCACCCTCAAAGTCATACACCTCAGCAAAGTCGCATCACAAGTTTCTGGCCTGATGCTCCTACCAGTATCGATGCAGCTTATGAAAGCCAGTATTCAGATAACGTCCTTCTCTTTAAAGGTTTGTGTTCTCTAGCTTCTAAACTGATAGTCTATTCAAGTGTACATTATTAATCCTTACATACATTCACTAAACAGGTATTTTCCTTGAATCGATTTACAGATGGTCAAGTGTGGGCTTTCAGTGGCTATGACCTTGTCAGTGGCTATCCCAAACCCCTTTCTAGTCTTGGTCTGCCCAACAGTGTGAAGAACATCAATGCTGCTATGTATGACGTGGATTCTAGGAAGACTCTCTTCTTCGTGGGCAGTGAATACTACAGGTGAGTTCACATAATCTGAGATCAATTTAGGTTATTGACATAGATGGTTGACTGTACGACCATACTGTATGAATCAGTCTAATTGTGTGAGTCTGTGTGTGTAGTTATGATGAGGCCACAAAGACGATGGACGAGGGATTCCCTAAATGGGTTGATGAGACCTTCCATGGTCTGACCAGCAAGGTGACAGCAGCTTTCCAGTACAGAGGTGAGTCACGTCCAAGGTTGATCTGAATTTTTCCAAGTCAGAACTAATGAAATGAGACCACGTTCCCATTCATTCTTAATCCTTCTGATCTTTACCAAACACAGAGAGTAACATTAACATGATTCTCTGTTCTCCAGGTTTTACTTACATCTACAGCGGACCCCAGATGTTTGAGTACAGCATGAGAAGTGGCCGACTGTTCCGTGTGCTGCAAAACAACTACTTCTTGCCATGCAATAACTATTACAACTAAAATTTCGTAATGTAGCCGCCGTGGATACCAAAGAAGGTGTTAAAAAGGGTTATAATTTGTCATAATATAATCTATAATATTATTTATTTTGTGACAAGCTTATTGGTATATGCTGGATATATGCCCCTTCTGAGAACAGCATTTAACATGTTTTAATAAAATATATTTGCCATTGCTTTTTTTTTTAAAACTTAATCTAGGTTTTATTGTATTTTATTTATCATTTATTCTCTAAATTATTGCTGTTGTTATTTCCCTGCTGTTTTAATTTTACTTTTAACTTAAAAGTCATGAATTATTCTTTTTTTATCATTTTTAAAATTGCACGTCTGCATGGATTTGCACACCACTGTGAGAATGCATATGAATGTATGTGAAAAATCTGAATAAGTAAAAATAAACTGTCTCCTTGAATTAACACATAAACATTGTGTATGTACATTTTTTTAATTATGTTTTGTTGTATTTTGCTGCATCAAACTATGATGTACAGATACTGACATGATATTGCTTATGCAATTATTTTTTTTAATCTCTTACTGTAATAGTGTTAAGCAGTTTTTCATCATAGAGATGTGAAAATATGTACTACTGCATAAGAAACATACAGACATAACTGGTAATAATTACAAATATTCAAATGGCTAGGATTACTTTACCTTAGCCTGTAATACCTATTGAGACTTAAGCAGGTATGTGGACCATGTTCAATATCTCATTTCAGCATTCTAACATTTGCCATTTAGCAGCACTAACAACAATAATATAAGACTTGATTAGGCTTTATTCTATGGAAACTGTAAATGTTAATTGTCAGTTGGTGTTTTTCTCTCAGAGCCACAAAGGTCTGTAGAAAATCACATACAATCTATCAAATCCTGTTGAGACATATTAGTTTGAAGCAAAAAGATCAGGATCAACTGACATCCATAGAGCCACTCATCTTATCATCAGTGGGTTACATGAAAAGTGAACAGAAAATGTGTAAGAGAGTACAACAGGTGCAGCTACAGCATGTAAAATATATAATTCACATATACATATAATACACATATAATCCACAGACCCCAAACATGTATCGCAATGTTTATCTAAAGTTTATATGAGGATTCAGCAGTATGAATTAATTAAAGCAAGAAATTATCAAATACTTTTCATCCATTTATTGCAATAAAACAATTGATTCATATTCACAAAACATTTCAGATTTGGAATATTATTGATTAAATTGATCTGCTGAAGCCCCATATAAGTTTGTCCCACATTGATCATGTCTAATGATCAACTTGATTCAGTGTGTACCAGTAGCTGATGAAAACAATTAATTTTAGGGGGCTTTTTTGAGGGGTTGAACAAATTTAGTCATATGGGAGGACAAGACAGAATGATATTGTAAAGACCTGTCATGTGTACTGTAATTATGATTCACCAGTACACTGCACTGAAGTACCACTGGTGTGTGTTAATGTTCTGTTCTGCCCGGGTCATACTACCAGACCCTGGAAATGAAGGTGAGAGCAGAGATGCCGCTGAAGGCTTCTGGTCTGCAGCTTCTCTTGCTGTGAGGAGCAGAAGTTGTTGCTTGAGTACAAAACATACTTAAAAAAATGTACATACACAAATTTTATGTGTTATTTCAAGGAGACAATTAATTTTTACTTATTCAGATTTTTCACATACATTCATATGCATTCTCACAGTGGTGTGCAAATCCATGCAGACGTGCAATTTTAAAAATTATGAAAAAGTATAATTCTGACTTTTAAGTTAAAAGTAAAATTAAAACAGCAGGGGAATAACAACAGCAATACTATTATAGAATGAATGACAAATAAAATACAATAAAACCTATATTAATTAAAAAATAAGATATGGCAAATATATTTTATTAAAACATGTAAAATGCTGTTCTCAGAAGGGGCATATATCCAGCATATACCCTGAAGCTTGTGACAATATAAACAGATATTATAGATTATATTATGACAATTTATGACCCTTTTTAACACCTTCTTTGGTATCCACGGTGGCTACATTAAGAAATTTAACACTATTACAGTAAAATAAATAAAAAAAGAATTGCATAAGCAATATCATGTCAGTATCTGTACATCATAGTTTGATGCAGCAAAATACAACACAACATACTTAAAAATTGAACATACACAATGTTTATGTGTTAATTCAAGGAGACAGTTTATTTTTACTTATTCAGATTTTTCACATACATTCATATGCATTCTCACAGTGGTGTGCAAATCCATGCATAACGTGCAATTTTAAAAATTATAAAAAAAGTGAAAAAGTATAATTCATGACTTTTAAGTTAAAAGTAAAATTAAATCAGCAGGGAAATAATAACAGCGATAATTTAGAGAATAAGTGATAAATAAAATAAAATAAAACCTAGATTAATTAAAAAAATATATATATTATATATATTATAATATATGGCAAATATATTTTATTAAAACATGTAAAATGCTGTTCTCAGAAGGGGCATATATCCAGCATATACCAATAAGCTTGTCACAAAATAAATAATATTATAGATTATATTATGACAAATTATAACCCTTTTTAACACCTTCTTTGGTATCCACGGCGGCTACATTAAGAAATTTTAGTTGTAATAGTTATTGCATGGCAAGAAGTAGTTGTTTTGCAGCACACGGAACAGTCGGCCACTTCTCATGCTGTACTCAAACATCTGGGGTCCGCTGTAGATGTAAGTAAAACCTGGAGAACAGAGAATCATGTTAATGTTACTCTCTGTGTTTGGTAAAGATCAGAAGGATTAAGAATGAATGTGAACGTGGTCTCATTTTATTAGTTCTGACTTGGAAAAATTTAGATCAACCTTGGACGTGACTCACCTCTGTACTGGAAAGCTGCTGTCACCTTGCTGGTCAGACCATGGAAGGTCTCATCAACCCATTTAGGGAATCCCTCGTCCATCGTCTTTGTGGCCTCATCATAACTACACACACAGACTCACACAATTAGACTGATTCATACAGTATGGTCGTACAGTCAACCATCTATGTCAATAACCTAAATTGATCTCAGATTATGTGAACTCACCTGTAGTATTCACTGCCCACGAAGAAGAGAGTCTTCCTAGAATCCACGTCATACATAGCAGCATTGATGTTCTTCACACTGTTGGGCAGACCAAGACTAGAAAGGGGTTTGGGATAGCCACTCACAAGGTCATAGCCACTGAAAGCCCACACTTGACCATCTGTAAATCGATTCAAGGAAAATACCTGTTTAGTGAATGTATGTAAGGATTAATAATATACATTTGAATATATTTTCAGTTTAGAAGCTAGAGAACACAAACCTTTAAAGAGAAGGACGTTATCTGAATACTGGCTCTCATAAGCTGCATCGATACTGGTAGGAGCATCAGGCCAGAAGCTTGTGATGCGACTTTGCTGAGGTGTATGACTTTGAGGGTGGACACGCCAGAAGAAGCTGAGAATAGACAAACACGCATTAGTTCACTAGTAGTAGTCAAGTCCCCGTTCTGTACTTTTTCGGTTGGTCCCGAAGCCAATTTGACTTGTTTTGCATGTATAATGTACAGCCAAAATTGTATTTGATTATTTTTGTCTTTAACTTATTTTATACTTTTTACATATATTTTTATTACTGAACATTTGGTTGCCCCCGGGATCAGGGAACCAAATTTTGTTCAACATATGTACATGTGGTGAATAACAATTAAGAATCCTCGAATCCTAGAATGGACTTAAGAACACAGATATTTGAGCCTTTTACAGTACATCTGATACCTGTCTTTGAAGAAGAGCATCTCTCCTCGCAGGGTGGAGACAGCGTCCAAAAACCATTGTTGAATCACAGGCATCAGGGGTGGTGGGGGGCTTTGGTCCAGGCTGAACTGAATCCTTATCAGGGTTTGGACCTGGAGGTTAAATAAAATCAGAGTTTATGTTATTTTCAGGAGTTTGTGTTCAGATTTAGATTGAGTGCTAAGACTCAGTCAGTTACAAACCATAAAGATACTGGATGCCGTTGATATCATCCTGGGACAGGACGAAGTTGTCAGGGTTTGTGTATGTGTATGTAGGGTACATGAGTGCACCAGGATCTTCAGAGTGAGACAAGCCAAGAGAGTGGCCAAACTCGTGGGCAGCTACAATGAAGAGGACAATTCCTACAGCAGAAAACACAGAATTCCAAGAGTTACAGATCCTCTGAATGAAGGGCATACAGCCGATCATGTATGGGCAGATATTTACTCATAGAGTAAGTAAAATCAGACACTATGCTGGGCATAAATAACTCACCTCTGTTTGAGCTGACTGTGAAGGTCTCATCGTCAAAGTATTTCTTCAGGTAGTTCTGTAAAAGAAGACAATTCTTAAATATGCATCATCTGCAAAATATATTAATATACTCCATGCCAGAAGAAGAGAAGAGAACACCTACCTCTGCAAAGGTTTCATCTTTAGTAAGATGTGCTGGAGCGCAGTAAACTGCGACTGCCAGGCTGAGTAGAATGCTGAGATTGAATGTCCTCATGTTTCGTCGTTGTAGTTCAACTTGTTGTGTTTCTGTGCTGCAGGCACCTGCTATATATGCTGCACTCTGGTTGGGTTGAGCAACTTTCTTGAGTCAGCATCACAGGAAATGTTCCTTTTATGGATAACAGAGGAAGTTGTTCTTTGATTTCTCATGGTCTGGGACATGCAGACTTGTAAGAGACTATGCTTTGTAAGATTTACACGAAATACGTAGTTAGATTGATGTCATGCATCTGCCACAAATTACACATATTTTATTAATATAATACAATAAATTCATTGTGTAGAAACCTTTAACATTCCCATTCTTCATCTGCTGAAGGAGATTGTGTTATATATATAAATATATAAACCTCAGAACAGCAGCTAAATGGACTTTGTGGTGGGAATAATGGTTCAATGTGTCAACATACTTCAAACGTAAATGTGCACAAATTTTATTCGTTATTTCAAGGAGTTCATTTATTTTTACTCGTTCACTTTTTTCATACATTCATATTTCTTGTCATAGCAGTTCAAATCTATGCAGACATGAAATTATAGAAATGATAAAAAGGAATTCATTCATTTTAAATTTAAAGAAGAAATTATAACAGCAAGAAAACAGCAACAGCAATAATTACGAAAATGAATGACAAGTAATAGACAATAAATAGAATACATCATGACAAGGGTGACACGGTGGTGCAGGGGTTAGTGCTTTTGCCTCACAGCAAGAAGGTCGCAGGTTCAAGACCTCCTTGGTCCTGGGTCTGGGACCTTTCTGTGTGGAGTTTGCATGTTCTCCCCGTGTCTGTGTGGGTTTTCACCGGGTACTCTGGCTTCCTCCCACAGTCCAAAAACATGCTGAGGTTAATTGGTGACTCTAAATTGCCCGTAGGTGTGAGTGTGTGTGCCCCAGGATTGGCTGGTGACCATCTGGGGTGTATCCCAGATGGTAATGCGCTGGGATAGGCTCCAGCAGACCCCTGCAACCCTAATGAGGAATAAGCAGGTATAGAAGATGACTGACTGACTGACATTATGACAATTTAGGGACCCTTAACACCTTCTTTCACATCCACAGTGGCTACATTAAGAACTTCTGCAGTCAATTGGTTTAGTAGTTATTGCATCTCAAGAAGTATTTTTTTCTCAGCACACGGAACCGTCTGCCACTTCACATGTCATGTTCAAACATTTTGTATCCACTGTAGATGTAAGTAAAACCTGGAGAACAGAGAATCAGTGTTAGTCTCTGTGTTCGCTAAAGATCAGAAGGATTATTAATGACTGTGAACATGTTCTCATTCATTAGCCCTGACTTGCAAACATCAGATCAGTCTTGGACATGATTCACTTCTTCACTGGAAAGCTGGTCAGACCATGGAAGGTCTCATCAATCTGTTTGGGGAAACCCGGGTCATCGTCTTTGTGGCCTCATCAAAATCACAGACACAAACTCAAACAATTAGATTGAGTCACTGTTTGTACCCTATATGTAATAATATTCAAGGGAAATACTTGTTGAGTCAATGCATGTAAGGGTTAACAATGTACACACACACAAACACACATATACACATTTGAACGGTTAATCGGCCATCTTGCCTTTGTCTTCCACAGATAAGCATCCACACACGGCCTGATAACAAAGAACAACCACCACGGCAGCCATCTTTGTAGTTCTTTCACACCTCCGCACACACATACATGCATAGACCTCCACACATGTACAGTATATAGACGCATTTAGTTTAGATTGTTTATTCTGCATTTTTCCTTTCCTTCCTAGGAATAAATGCTTTTGAGCAATGCATGCTACCTCTTTAATGTTGTACAATAATGAACTATGCCAAACTCTATTAATAATATGACCTTGGTTTACATTATTATGTAAATTGTTAATCACCCCTCAAAATTGATAGTTTAGTATAGTTCATGATATGTTCCCTCATCCGAGAGGTGGTGCCCTAACTTTAGAACTTAATAATTAATCTCTAATTTTAATGAATAAAAAATAATTTCAAATAAATAATGATTCTTTTCAATAGCCATTGTTGTCTGAACAATTAGTGGAAGACACATTTTATTGGTGCCACAAGCGAGGCAGGCACATCAATGCATAATGTTCAACTTGTTTCAGCGTTCATATTCCAATGGTTTTGGTGAGAGGTTGAACAAATAAGTAACGTTAGTCATGCAGAAGAAACTCAGGACTGAATGATATTTCAGACATGTGTGTTTTAACTGTGATTCGCCACTAGGTTGCAATGAAGCACCACTTCTTAGAGCTCCTTGTGTGCGTGCCTGTGTGTCTGTATGTGTCTAATAAGGAACTGGTCATTGATGAATAATGCAGTTTTTTTTAGAATGAGTGAACTTTAACCTCTTTATTGTAGCTGCTCACGACTTTGGCCACTCTCTTGGCTTAACTCAACATAAATGGCACCAAACTAGAACAATCCCTTCTAGTGTCCAATGTTAGGAAACAATATATAATATGTAATATGCAAATGTTATGTAAATAGATACGATACCTACACCATAAATCATTTTATTGTTTTATTCACAGTAATATTACTGTAATCTCAACAGTCTGCAAGCTTCATAGATGTATGTTACTGTAGATTTTACAATAAATCTGGGAAAAATATTACTGTAAATGTAGTAAGATTAACTGATCACAAAAAAATAATCAAATGAAAGGCTGTCCACTTACTTATCACACTTACTTTAATATATAAATACTCCTTTACCAGTCACAATGATTATGTAATGGACGTGTAGAAGAAGCAATTGTAACATAACACAACATGTCCATCTTTAGTCACAAGGCACGTTGCCTCAATATAGGGAGCAACAACAGCTGGAGGGCAGGAGAAGACAGTCCTTAACAGAGACTTCCATAAAAGTGTGGGTCAAGAGACAGTAATAATTCTCCTATAACCTTAAACATATATAAATCAGTGTTTCTTTTTAAAATGAAAGACAAACATGTATGGATGTGAAGAAAATAGTATTTTTGATTCTGTAAGTTTTTTGGTTGAAATTGTCACTTATGATTATGAATCAGGTTTATATGTTCATCCGCCCAGTGATTGAGCAATTCTGCTATTTCTGTATAAAAGCATCATGTGCTATGTGTCACATACTACTTGTCATAATTATTAGATTCTGGTTTTGGGGATTTTTTTTTGTCTGAGCAAGCCAAATCAATCTTCTTCTCCTGTCAAGCCATAAATGGTACACTCGGTACTCACTGACTCAGGAAGGTTGTTGCTCAACACACGCCCAGTTCCCACTACCTGCACTCCTCAGCCTATATAACAGCAGGCTCCAGCACAGAGAGATAAGTCTGCATTCAAAGAAGCAAGAATGAGGTCTCTCAGTCTGTGCATTGTGCTGAGCCTGGCAGTCGCAGTTTACAGTGGGCCGGTCGCAAAAGTTACCGTGCAAGATGAAAGTTACGCAGAGGTAAGATGCATGTGTTGTCATTATTTTGTCTTTAAGCTCAAGCTCTGCTTTTTCAGAAGAAAAAGGGAAAAAAGAAGTATCTCTTTCTTGTCTTCTTCTGACAGAGCTACCTGAAGAAATTCTTCAACCTAACAGAGGAGAATGAGCCAGCAGGCAGGCGGGGGATCAGCCCCGTTGTCAAGAAGCTGAGAGAGATGCAGCGATTCTTTGGTCTCCAGATCACCGGGACGCTGGATGCTGACACCTTGGCGATGATGAAAAAGCCCCGCTGTGGCGTTCCAGACGGACATATTGCCCGTTACTCCACCTTTGGATATGACCTGAAGTGGAAGACAAACAGACTTACATACAGGTGAATCGTCTAAGGAGAGAACATCCTGAGAAATACATTCTAGATATTCTATTAAATGATTTTTTTTTTCATTATATTCTTGATATATTTTACAGGATAGAGAACTATACACCTGACATGTCTGTATCAGAGGTAGATGACACCATCCAGAGAGCACTGCAGGTTTGGACTAAGGTCACTCCTCTGAGATTCACAAGAATCTACAGTGGCACAGCAGACATCATGATCTCCTTTGGCCGTCGAGGTGAGTACAAAAGAACTTTTCCTGTGTATGTCCCAATGGAAAGTGACAGTAGAATGTATACATAGGAATTATATAGTGTATTTATGGGTGTGTGTCTGGTAGATTGATGTCTGTATGTCCGTGCGTGTTATACTGTAATAGGATTGTTATTATGTCAAATGGGATAACATAAAACAAAATAAATAAAAACAGAAATGTAATGTATCTATGTATGTAATGGATTTTAAAGAGAAATGCATGCGTAACAGTGTAGGAAAAAATATTTATCAATTATTATTATTAATCTAGTATCACATTATACAAGTTAATATGATATTGATACCACCGTTATATATTTGTTCTATGCTCAATATTTTAGTTGTGATCAGACTACAAAAGAACTTTTATTTTGTTTTATTCTATATTTTTCATTGACTTGAAACTACATATATATTTGGTGGTAACAAAATAAACAATATCCATTCAGTGCATGTTAATTAACATATCAATGTAAATGTCCAAGAAGTAGAACAATGCTAAATTTTATCCACAGTCCCAAGTGTCTATTTTGGTATCTATTTGACAGCAAGGCAGAAAGGAGTAAACATCCCAGAGAGGTTGTCACCTCTGCTATAGGATGTGCTGCAATGCATATTTGAGTGTCATTTATCCTTTAATGACTAGCAATTGACAATAACATACTGTACCATGCGTCACTCAACATCACAAAAAAAGATCTTTCCACTGGCGGCGTGCCAATGCTTGCAGAGAAAATGCTGTTTGCTGTTCACTTCATTGCTGTTTTCATTACAATGGAATGGCATCGCAAGGATAAGAAGGTTAAGAAGGGTTAAATGCTGTGTTTTCCTTAGCTCAGGCTCTAATCAATGCAGCCAATCTGACACTCAGACATTAAAACTAGCTCCGATTTGTAGACTTTTACAGAAAACATGACATTTTGATGCTTCTCGTCAACAGAACATGGTGATTATTACCCCTTCGATGGCCCCGGTGGCACTCTCGCCCACGCCTTCGCCCCAAGCCCTGGCATCGGAGGAGATGCTCATTTTGATGATGATGAGACCTTCACCTTCCACTCACACAGGGGTGAGTTTGGTATTTAATCTCTTGCATGCATGGGATGATATTTTAACAACATAGTTTAATACAACCGACTGTGCCGTCAGTGTGTATCGTGACATGGACGGCTGCAACTGACTTGTCACTCTGCTGTAGGAATTGTCCTCTTCATTGTAGCCGCCCACGAGTTTGGCCACTCTCTCGGCTTGTCTCACTCCGATGATCCTGGTGCGCTCATGTACCCCACCTACTCATACAGAAACCCTGACACCTTCGTCCTGCCCCAAGATGATGTCAACGGGATCCAGTCTCTTTATGGTTAGTAACTGACTGAGCAATTGCACTGGACCTGAATCTCTGAAAAACTCCTGAACATGACATAACTCTGATTTTATTTAACCTTCCAGGTGCAAACCCTGATAAGGATCCAGCTCAGCCTGGACCTAAGCCCCCCACCACCCCTGATGCCTGTGATTCAACCATGGTTTTGGATGCTGTCACCACTCTGCGAGGAGAGATGCTCTTCTTCAAAGACAGGTATCAGAAATACCGCACGGCAGTATCCTAAAGTGTCTGAATCCAAAGTCCATCTTGTTTCTCACTATATAATGAACTGTTTAAATGTTCTTGTCTATCCTCAGCTTCTTCTGGCGTAGCCACCCTCAGCGCAGGACACCTCAGCAAAGTCTCATCACAAACTTCTGGCCTAATGCCCCTGTCAACATCGACGCAGCTTATGAAAGCCGATGGTCGGATCAAGTCTTTCTGTTTAAAGGTACACATTCTCTTAAGGTTGATTTATGCTTCTGCAATGGTCTGTTCAGTGGTTGCACAACAATCACCTCCACTGTATTTTCACTTTTTCTACATTGCAAGTTCTACAGTCATTAGCTCCAACTCCAACGCCATTTGTTCAATTACAGTTAATGTTTGTAGTACAAGAAAAAGTGGAAAGAAATGCAACACAGTGGCATAGAGACCCTATCACCAACAAGCGTTTTGGCAGTGTAATAAAAGTATAGCTCACAATGTAGAGCACCTGTATAGGATATATGTAGATCCAGCATAGAATCATAAATAAACCTTTAATCTACCTGAGGCAACAATCTAAAAACTTTTCAAAATGTACACTTAAAATGCAAACTTAATGTTTTTTTCTCTGTCATTTTATTCCTGCAGGGAATCAGGTGTGGGCTTTCTCTGGCTATAATGCTGTGCGTGGCTATCCAAAACAACTGAGCAGTTTTGGTCTGCCAAGTCATGTGAGGAATATTGATGCAGTCGTCTATGACGTACAATCTGGAAAGACTCTCTTCTTTGTAGGCAACTATTATTACAGGTGTGATCAAAGTAGATATTATTCCTGGCATATTTTTTCTTCCATGTGAGTTATCTGTCACCCTTGATATTTGTTGATTATATCTAATCTTTGCCTCTGTGCTCTCTAGCTACAATGAGGCCAGAAAGACTATGGACCCGGGATTCCCCAAACCGGTTGATCAAACCTTCCCTGATCTGTCCGGCAAGGTGACAGCAGCTTTCCAATATAGAGGTGGGTCATGTCCAAGACTGCTGAAATGTAAAAACACAAACTATGACATGATAATTAGTGAGTGAGTATATCTCAGTATATCTCTGGGGGGAAGAGATATGGGGGGAAGCTGGCTCAACAGTTACTGGTGCACAGAGTGAAAAGGGGCGGGATTTAGGAAGCAGCAACTAACACCGAGCTTCTGTTTTCCAGGTTTTACTTACATCTACAGTGGACCCTACATGTTCGAGTACAACCTGAGAAGCGGGAGGTTGTACCGTGTGCTGAGGAACAGCTACTTCCTGCGTTGCACTTACCAATAGACCAGTTAGGTTTTTTATGTAGCCACTCATGTAGAATAAGAATGAATCAATAGATTAGGATGAATCAACACTGTTAGTGTACTTTCTGAATATTGTTATTATTCTAAAACCTATATTTTCGGAATGTATTGCTGTAAACATACAATATTCAAAGTATGTTAATTGAATTTTATATGATTTATAAATGTGTCTACATTTCTATTTGCATTGTATGATTTTGTCTATGAAACTCTTCAGCCTGCAGCCATGAGCCTGAACCAAGTTACTGTCAAAGTGCTCTTTTTTTTTTAAAATGACGCAAAGAACCCTTTTTACAGTTGAATGTAACTAAGAGATTTCAACTGTTTGACTCATATATGTGTTTTTGTATTTTTATAATCTATTTTTATGCATTATATGTTTGTTGTTGACCTTGCTTCACGCAATGTTATTGTGTTGTACTTCTCCTGCATAAACAATTGCCCTCTGGGGACAATAAAGTTATTGAATTTGAATCTTCTTTGTGAGATATTTTCATTTGAGACCAAAACATCTTTTTTTAAGGTGAGGTAATGGAATGAAACAGAAAAAGTTCCCCTGATGTTGTCTAACTGTGTTCCTGTTGACAGTATTGCACCAATTTCTTATCATCCTGGTTATGCAGGTCCATGCTCGTCCAACTGTCGACCTAAACTTACCTCTTCTACCCCCAACCCCCCACCCCTCTCTCTCTCCCTCTCTCTCTCCTTCCTCTATCTGTCTATCCATCTATCTCCTGTTCTTTCAGATAGGCTTGTTCAGACACTCACTGGAATGCTTTATTGCCCAGTCATGCATCTTTTCCTCACATCCAAAACACTGAAATGTGACTGTTTCAGGAAATAATAACTCCACACCTCGGCGGAGCCTGAACGGGAGAATAATTTGCACGTGGAGTTATTCCTTCTTCTCTGCAGCAAAAAAAAGGAATCATGGAAGGCCCGTTGGCTGTTAAATCATTGATGATGGTGGTGATTGTAGTCCGCTGTGGAGCTGTGCCCACTGCTTCGCTCACCACTTCACCCAGCCAAGAAGAGCTCTCCAAAGCACAGGTAAACATGGATTATGTGAAGGTGCTTTCAAAGTTGAAATATTCCGCTGTTCACGTCCCTCATTTATTCTGCAACACGGAGGGTTGTTTCTTTCTGGTTTGGGTAACTGTGGATTCATGCTCTTTCAACCTTCAGACAATAAAGTTTCACTTTGTTAACGCTGTTATGAAACGCACATGCCTGCTTGACACAGAAACCAATCAAAGAAATAAATAAACTAAATTAATGATAAAAAAAATGACAGAAGAATGCAATTTGCGTTAAAAACATGATTGTAAAATTAAACAATGATTTCAAGATAAACCTTGTCACATTTCTGAGAATTTTGCATTACACATATATTGGTTAATTACTGATATATGAGATATTGTTTGTTCCTGTTTCCTTGGTCCAGGACTATCTGTCTGAGTTTTTCTCTGACGTGGGCGTGAGTGCTCCCAAAAGTACCTTTCGCAGCACTCTAGATTCCTTTGAGGACACTCTCAAGAGCATGCAGGATTTTTTTGGCCTGGAGGTGACGGGGCAGTTGGACTCCAACACGCTGCAAGTGATGGCTCGCCCCCGCTGTGGCTTCACAGATGTGGCCCGATACGGGCTCTTCGACGATCGACCCAAGTGGGACAAGACTGTCGTCACGTACAGGTATTACACTATAAAGCCGTTCACCCAAACACACTGTGGGGCAGAGGTTGCCTTAAAACAAGAAGGTCACAGGTTCAAGACCTTGGTCTATGGCCTTTCTGGGTGGAGTTTGCATGTTCTCCCCATGTCTGCGTGGGTTCTCCAGCTTCCTCTTACAGTCCAAAAACATGCTGAGCTTAATTTGAGACTTGTGAATGGTGTGTGTGCCCCACTATAGTCTGGAGACCATCTGGGGTGTGTCCCTGCCTCTCGCCTGTAATACGCTGGGATTTGCTCCTTGCAATCCTACTGAGGAATAAGGGGGTATAGAAAATGACTCACCAATGATTATTTTTGCTCTCACTCTCCACATAGGATAACTAACTACACACCAGACTTGAGCCAAGGTGAAGTAGACGCCACCCTAGCGAAGGCTCTGAAACTCTACAGTGATGTCATTCCTCTGGATTTCAGACAGATCCACAGTGGCACCGCCGACATCATGATCATGTTCAAGGCTCAAGGTAAAGCAGCGCCTTCAGTGCTTTAGAGAAGAAGAAGAAAAAAAAGACTCAAAATTTATCTGTAACTTACCCCTTCTCAAAACCAGACCATGGAGATTTCGCTCCATTTGATGGCAAGAGTGGAGTCCTGGCTCACGCATTCTCTCCCGGAGAAGGCGCCGGAGGTGACACCCACTTTGATGAAGATGAAGACTGGACTCTTAGCTCAATGGGTGCGGGCATCAGTGAAATCTTTTGAGGTGACATAATGCTACAGCTGATTGTGTAACCTCGGTTCAGGTCTTAACTTTCAACGTGTGTATGCAGGATCCAACCTGTTCTTGGTGGCAGCCCATGAACTTGGCCATGCGCTGGGATTAGCCCACTCTAAAGACAAAACAGCCCTGATGTATCCCACCTACCAATACGTGGACACGGAGGGGTACACGCTACCGGATGATGACAGACAGGGAGTGCAGTCTCTCTATGGTGAGAGAGCAACACTTGTAATAGTAACACATTAGAGCACTTTTCATAAATAACCTGCCTACTGAGGGATCCTTACTGGTGCCATTTCATTGTCTTTTGCCTCAAAGGAGCGAGAGAAACATCAACTAAACCAACAATAAATCCTGTGACACCAGTACCACCTGGACCTGAAACAGAGCCTCGACCAGACAGGTGCAGCAACCAGCTGAATTTTGATGCTGTAACCTCTATTAGGAGAAGGCTGTACTTCTTTAAGGATGGGTGAGACATTTCTACACTTTGACTTTAAGTTTCACAAAAAAAATGCTATATTCCCTCAGATTGAGCTGCTATTTGGAAAATCTACACTGTGTCTGATGCATGTATTTACCATGGAATGTTGTGCTTCTTTGCTCAGATATTTCTGGAAGAGAAGCAACTGGGTCGGCATCACAATGAAGAAAATTCAATCTGTCTGGCCTGGAATCAGCAAAGTCGATGCTGCTTATGAGTACAAGGAACATGTTGTTTTCTTTGAAGGTACGGCAGTAGCTCAGCTACAATATCGGCCGTCAATCAGACGGATACAAACTCACGTTCCCTAAAAAAGTGACAAATATGACAAAAAAATCTTAAATAAAAGCAGGGATTAGTTACAGAAGGAATAATAACTCTCCATTTTCATGCCACAGGGGATCATTACTGGAAGATCAGAGGAAACACTGTCCTACGTGGTTATCCTAAACCTCTGAGGGACTTGGGCTTTTTGCCATCTGTCACCAAAGTAGATGCTGCTGTCCATGTGCCAATCATAGGCAAAACCCTGTTCTTTGTGAACAGCAGATTCTGGAGGTGAGTAATGTCAGGCACCATAAACAATAATTCTGAATCAATAATACTCTGTGCTGAAGAAAAATCCTCCTATTATTACTCAAATAGCTACAATGAAAGGAGGGGGAGAATGGATGTCGGGTACCCAAAATTCATTCACAGAGAGCTCCCTGGGGTTGGCTTCAGAGTGGACACTGCGTTTGAGAACAGAGGTGGGTAGCAGTCAAAGGTTGGTCCCTCTACAGGTCGCATTATGTTCCTGATTGGGCTTATATTTATGATGCATTTCTCTTTACAGGTTACCTGTACTTTTCATATGGACCCATACAGAAAGAGTATCACTACGTCAGGAGACGAGTGATTCAAACTATGTTAAACAAGGAATGGATGGATTGCAAATAAAAGAATTAAAGAAACAAAAGAACAGAGATCACTTAGACACACACACGCACGCACACACGCACTGTATGCATGAAAAAAGCTGGTGTAATGCACATTCAAATTAGCTTATGGGTGGCTATTTTGTAAGAATCAGCATATAAACAGTAATTCTGTAGGCAATAAGTGTTTGTTTTCTTGCCATTTTTGGGACATGCATTGAGTACACATGAATTAATAAAGCTTTAAATGTGAAATTAATTAAGGATGTTTGCTTGTGTTTGCTTGTGTGTACAGGTGTGCGTGTATGTGTGTGTGTGTTAACCACTCACTCACTTTTTAAACTGTAATATTATAATAATTATTATAATTACATACAATATATAATATATATTATAATCTTTTAAAAAATAGTTATTATAGTATTTTCCCCATCACATCCCACACTCCCAACCTAAAACTTTGAAGAAAAATAATAAATATAAAAGATACAAATTGAGATAAAAATGAATTTGACTCAGGGAGTGTATTGCTAATATAATTAAGAAAAACATTTTAATATGTGATCATGCTGAAATGCATTTAGTTAAATATGTATTTATATAGTGATATGTTGACAATAAATGACCATGTAGGTATGCTAAATGCACTCGTGTAGTATAGATATAAAAAAAACTACAGCTACCATAATTCCCTGTTGCGCATGACGTCACGGGGGCGCACACCTCTCACTGTGATTGGCTGCTGTATTTATCTCTCCGTTGCATGGCCGAAGGTGAAACGGTTCCAAGTGTGTCAGGGTCCTGTCTCTATCGTCAACATGGCATCCAATGGACTTTTAACCATGCAAGCTCAAATGTGCAAACGCCTGGTAAGTGAGTGTGTGTGTGTAAACTAATGTATACGAGTTTGCCTGTTCGCTTGGGGATGCTAGTTGCAGCCACAGTCCTGCTGGTTGTAAACACAGCAAGGCCTGCCGTAATTCGCTCAGCTAACGTTTTTGTGTCTGTCCTTGACGCGGCAGCCTGAAAACACCCGATATCTGCTGCAGGTGGCTGCAGGCCAGGTTGACGCTTCTCTTTTATCACCGTAACCTCACTGACCCAGAAACCTTTGCCTCTTAGTTACGGCTCTATTATAATATAAACAATGTGCTAATTAAGCTAACAAACACAGACAACAGTAGCAGCTGAATGAGAAAAACAAGCTAGTAAAAGGACATTGTGTGTCCTTTGTGTACGTTTAAACAACAGGACACAGGTGGAAAGTAACTACTTTACTCAAGTACTTTATTTCAGTACAATTTTATGGTACTCATACTTTACTTGAGTATTGCTATTTGAAGCTAACATGTATACTTCACTACATTTCAGAGGGACACGTTGTACTTTCTACTTTACTGCATTTATTTGACAGCTTTAGTTACGTTTCAGGTGCAGATTTGACACAATGGATAATATAGCAAGGTTTTATATGTGCAACACTTTGTTAAAGGTGAAATCAATGGTCAGAAGACCAAATCAATACTTTTAAGTACATTTTCCTGATAATCCTATTTAAGCAACCACAAAGGGGCCTAGGGTGCTCAGGAAATTTCAAATAGTTATAATAGGGTGCTATTATAACTATTTGAAAACCTGAATTGGAAGCTGAATTCATTGTTGCTTTTAGCCATTCTAACGTCATCGGGTAATTGGCTAATATTCCTTTCCTGTGTCTGCATTTACTTTATAATAACATAGTTAACATGTTTCTACCCGTTTTATATCCCGTCGGCTTCCAGACTTCGTTCATTTGAAAGTTTTGAGTAGAAATAACTGTGAAAAGTGTATTCTCCATATGATTATCCTCTCATTTCAGGCTCGCAAGTACCTCTCCAGAACCTACACATCTCGTCCTTCCCTCAATGTAAGTGCGCTCACTGGTTTAAAAGTCTCATCACAATGAACATTTTAGACTGCACAGTATAACACAAGCTTTAAACGGCTGGTTTCAGGAAGTCGTCATCGTCAGTGCCGTCCGCACTCCAATGGGCTCCTTCAGAGGCAGCCTGGCAGCGGTACCGGCTACCAAACTGGGCTCCATTGCCATCAAGGGAGCCATAGACAAAGCGGGTATGTTCACATTTCTTTGTGTGGAGAGTCAAGTCATTTGTTTGTGTTTCAAAATTCAGAATCTGAATGTCTTTGAGGTCATTAGTGGCTTAAACATTAACTCAGACATGAGGATTGTTATGGCAAATTTGGTCTTTGGCTGCTTGCCTGTGTATGTGTCACTGATTTTGTGATAACCTGTGTGTGTGTGACCTCTATCCTCGACTCCAGATTGAATGGAGTCAGGTGATCTGTATGTTTTGGAAAGATATGCCCTGCTAATGTCAACAGAGGCGCAGCGTGTGTTGTCACAGAAGTTACTACTTATCAATCAGCATGTATAAATAAATAAATGATGTGTTTGCCTCTTGTTCAGGGTTCAGTCTTTCTTCAAGCATCAAATTCATAATTCAACTTTGAACATCCCATTATGACTGGAAAGCAGCATTAGTCGGGATTGCCTGCACTCGGCTTCTGCCTTTGATGTCACACATAAACACTGTAATGGTGGTGGCTGTCTGTGGGTTCCGGAGGTTCTACATTGACACTTCTGATAAAAATTGCAAATAACAGGGTTGAAAAGTTGTCTGAAAATGCATCTTTGGATCTTTGTGATGAGCCACAGAAATGCAACTGATAGACTGTGTACACTGCAGCATGATACTAACAATTTTAATCATTTTCACCTTCTCAGAGGTCAACCTGTATGTAGTGCTGCAGCACAGAGTTTTAATTATCTGTGCGTGTGATGAGATTTAATCGGATGTCTCTTCTATTTAGGAATCAGTCCTGAAGAAGTGAAGGAGGTCTACATGGGCAATGTGCTTCAGGCAGGAGAAGGACAGGCCCCCACAAGACAAGCCTTGCTTGGAGCAGGTATGGCCACACTGATAATAATAGTAATATACACACCTTATGAAAGTGGACAATGGACCTTGGTGGATGCAACCATCTCCACCTCTATAAAACAGACTGTTATCAACTTATTGCTCCTGTTTGTGTAGGCAGTCATGATGAAAACCAGAAGCTTTACTGCAGCTTAACGCAAACAGAAACAATTTAAGGGTGTTCGGAAACTAATGTGTAAATATTTTAAACAGGATGTAATAGACATTAGCATTGTTGCCAAATGTACATGTTCATTTATTTGTGCAAATGCAAACCTGCCTCCAATTGTATTTCCAGGCTTGACTCTCGGCACTCCAGCAACAACCATCAACAAAGTCTGTGCCTCTGGGATGAAATCCATCATGATGGCAGCCCAGAGTCTAATGTGTGGACACCAGGTCACTAACGCACTGTAGTCACTCTGCATGCTAGAGGCTGCTTGCAATTACAGTGATAAAGCATACCATATGTAGTAGTGTTGATTGTTGGGTTTATCTTCCAGATGGATGTGTCAGATTCTTCCCACATATTACATCTGTTGCCATAATATTGGCTAATGATGTCTATTGAAAACACAAATCTGATCTCCGATAAGCTAATGGGAAACTTTATTGTGATCAAACACAAGCTTCGTTTACCATAAGATGCTTGATATCTTTCAAGCTATGGCAGTAAGATCCGCACAGACTTTGCCTCTTTGTGGATGAAGCTATTAGATTCCATTATACAGGTGGCTAATTCTGTAGCTACGTGTGTGATTTTTAGGATGTGATGGTGGCTGGAGGCATGGAGAGCATGTCCAACGTACCTTACGTGATGTCCAGAGACACTCCAGCCTATGGAGGAGTGAAAATGGAAGACCTCATCGTGAAGGATGGACTCACTGACGTCTACAACAAGTTCCACATGGTAACTGTCAGCCTCCTGTTAAATATGACCTTGTTGCATATTGTTTTATGGCATCGTAATGCAACAAAATTTTAAGTTGAATTCATATTTGACGTATTAACACTTCTGTTTTTAAACAGGGCAACTGTGCAGAGAACACCGCCAAGAACAGCGGCATCACCAGGGAGGAGCAGGACGCCTACGCCATCAGCTCGTACACCCGCAGCAAGGCAGCGTTCGAGTCTGGCGTGTTGGCCAAGGAGATTGTACCAGTTAGCATTCCCCAGAGAGGTACAGGAAGACTTTTTTTTTTTCTTTTTTACTCCCCTCACCAAAAGCCGTTTGTCATTTACGCGACACAGATATCTGACGGTGACCTGGTTTTATAGGCAAACCTGATTTGGTTGTGTCCGAGGATGAGGAGTGGAGGCGGGTCGACTTCAGCAAGGTCCCCAAACTGAAGGCAGTGTTCCAGAAAGAGAATGGTAATCGCACAATATCCTGTCTGGCTTTTACTCCTTCTGTGAGCTGCCGAATAATAACGGAACGTACGTTATGCTCTGATTGGTCACTTGCTTTTTAGGCACAGTGACTGCAGCCAATGCCAGCACACTCAACGATGGGGCCGCAGCTCTCGTTTTAATGACCGCAGACGCTGCGAAGAGACTTAACGTCACTCCACTGGCCAGAATCATCTGTAAGCTGCACGCACACGTCACTTAGAAATGTATTATTATTTATGGCAGAAAAGTACTATTTGTTTTTTTTGTTTTTTCAATGAAGATAACTTTAAACTTATCAGAAATACACTCTATACATTGCTAATGTGGTAAATGACTATTCTGTCTGTGTTTGCTCATTGCATCAGAAGGCTAATGGATGATTAGAAAACCCTTGTGCAATCATGTTAGCACAACAGTTTAGCTGCTTAGAGAAGCTATTTGCTTTGATGAAAGCAAAAAAAATTAATATATATATATATATATATATATATATATAAAAATTAAAAAAAAAGCTGGATATTTGAGCATGTTTAGTGACTTGACTCTTGTATTAAAAATCTTAAAGAACATATTTTAATATAGGATATATTTGGAAAGAAATGAGTTGTGTATTTTTTTCCCCTATATAGCTTTTGCTGATGCTGCGGTTGCACCCATTGATTTCCCCATTGCTCCTGCATTTGCTGTACCAAAGGTGAGTCAGGATGATATGAAAGTTGCATCTGTTTGTAAACTGTCTTTCGTATAATTCCATCTGTAATTTCCAAGGAAATATGGAACAGGTGGCAGTGCTGTCCTTGAAGTGTTGTGGAAATATCGTCCTTTCTACTCCACTACATTTATCTGACAGCTTACTTTTCAGATGCAGAGTTGACACAATGACAGATAATAACTAGCTTTTTAAAACACAACACGTTAAAGATGAAACCAGTGGTTTTCAACCTTTTTTTTCAAATCTTTTGTCTTACAAACAGCAGGTTGTAGTCAGTCACATTTCAGATGTCTACATTGTTAACAGCTCTGCCCAATAGTGATATCAGAGGGACAGATTGGGTATAATTGTGTGTCATTATGCCATTCAATAGGAATGTTGTAATCCAGATTTAATCAAGACTGTAAATCTTCTTTTTTTAATGTAAGTATATACTGTTTAAATTACCAAATAAAAGCCCGGGTGTTTTATTTATTTCAATCATTTAACAGATCAGGTGTTTGAGACCAGGCGTCAATTTGGGACAGGAGGTTATTCCTTCCTGGGGGAAAAAAAATCTTGTTTAGCAAAACTGGAAATTTTTGTGATTTAAATTCTTTTAATAAACCAGTATGGTTACCATATGACTCACAACTGTTTCTCCAGCGTTTTCTTCTGCATATTTTACCATATAAGGTTGAATTTCATGTCTGTTTCATTTCATTTGGAACTGGTGGTTATTTATCAAAATATACACCTGCACCCTGTGTTTAAAAGGCGGTTAATTGAAACCTGGCTATTATTTAGCAATTTACACAAGTCCAAAGAATTCTTTTACCAAAAATCATAAAAGATGTACTCTATAATCTCCTACACTCATGCAAGTCTTGTTAGAACATAGTCACACTTGCTCTGTGTGTATGTGTGTATGTGTCTGTCAGGTCCTGGATGCAGCAGGGCTAAAGAAGGAGGATATCGCCATGTGGGAGATCAACGAGGCTTTCAGCCTGGTTGCCCTGGCTAATGTCAAGATGTTGGACATTGACCCTGCAAAAGTGAACATGAACGGGGGAGCTGTGTCACTAGGACACCCCATTGGGTAAGCATGTTAATAAATAAGATACATGTATTTTTTAACTCCTTTGCTTGCAGGCTTACGACATACCGGTCTGTAAATATCAGTTTAAATACAAACTCTGTTGTGCATTTTTACTGATTTTATTTTTTTCTTCTGTCAGGATGTCTGGAGCAAGAATCGTCGGTCACATGGCGCACAACCTGAAGTCAGGCGAGTACGGTCTGGCAGGCATTTGCAACGGAGGTGGAGGAGCTTCATCAATTATTATCCAGAAATTGTAGGAAACTCGACAGGACCCACCTTCCTTCCTTGTTACACTCTTTGTTGAACCGTGTGGTGACTAAGATCTAGATTAAGACTTCCATAAATTCCCTTTTTACTGTGAAGACTGTTACAACAGCGCTGGTGGCCTTACTCAGAAAACAAACCCAACTCCCATGACATCACGCCTCATATGAGTGTTTGTTCAAAGAAAGGATACGTATTTAACTCTGAAATGATTAAATAGTTTCTATGAAACCAGTGTTGTGTTATTAGTCTTTTTTGACTCATTTGGAGGGTTGATAACGTTTGACTTATAATAATGAATGTTTCACACCTGTACACTGCTTCGTTTTTAAAGTATTAATGCTAAATTTAAAAACAAAGAGCTGAATGTATGCAAAAAACGAATAAAGCAGGTTTGCAGAATCCTGAGTTGAGGTGAAAAGCACTTTTGCTCCCTCTAGTGGATGATTCACAGTGCTACATACCAGATGCTGAATGGTGGAATTAGCCGGCTTCCTCAGCTTGATTGCTACTGAATTTGAATTGCCTGCTAGTTCCAGGGGTTTTTTAAAAGTATTCAGTCTATATATGCATGTGCATGCATGATTAATATACAGTTTTACAATCAGTAGGTAATATCGGTGTGTGTATATATATGTATGTAATCCGCATTTTGTAAGCAGAGGGATTAAAAGAACAGGGTCTATTATGTGATCTGCTGTTAGAATTTATGGTTCTGTCAAAAAAAAAAAAGTCAACTTAAAGAAAATTCAGTACTTACTTTATTCATAGTTCCAAATCAAAGATTAGAGAGAAGTCTTGAACATGAATACAAATATTTCCTCTCCCTTTAATCATCTCACAACCCCATAGATTAATCTAGTGACCCTTTAAAGGGGCCCGAACCATAGGTTTGGAACCAGCAACTGCTTTTCAGTGTCAATGGAAAAACACTGCATCCTCTTTATCTTTTACAGCCTGTATATTGTGTCTGAAACTTAATCTCAAATGGAAATACTCAAAGTACAAGCACCTCACAATTGTATTTAAGTGCAGTGCTTGGGTATATGTACTTAGTTACTTTCTACCACTGTGTATTATTGCTTTTAATTCATGATTTTAAGTTATTGGATATTTTAGACAGAAATATTTTACTTAAAGTATCTAAGTGTTTTTAATACATGGATCCGTGTTTCAGCCTCATGGCGCGACACGCTGCACCATGCGCGTGCACATACACGTCAACACAACTCAATGCGTGTGAGCGCTGTCCAATCAGAGTGAAGAACTCGGCCCGCCAGGGCCGCTCAGAGCGGTCGACACACACCAAATCAGCATGATTAGCCTGCTGTTTTATGGACTCTACCCAATATCACGGTACATGACCCGTCCACTCTCAGGTAAAGTTTTCCTCGCATTGCAAATATTTTAAGGATTTTAAAGTAACTTTAGTTTGCGGCTGAAAAGGTGGCGACTTTAGCTTGTTTTTTCTTCACAAGCTCACGTGGCATGTTTTCCGGTGTAAGCTAACAGTATCTCTTGTGAAAAAATTAATGCAGAGTTATTTTTTACTTTAAGTTCTTGTGAACGAGTATATTGACACTCACATGCACATAAAAAATCAGATTTCGGATGATGTTAATCGTTGAAAACCAGCTCCTGCAGTAAATAGGCGTCGCTTCCCCCGACCCAAGATGGCGTATGCGAAAGATCCGACCTCCGAATCGAAAAAGTGAAACTCGGGCAGGATCGAAGCTTCCCGAGTCGGGGGGAATGACGTCACCCATGGCTTCTTATTTTATACACCACTCGTTTAAACCGAGAATTATGAAAAAAGAGAATATGATGCAGGAAGAGTTGATACTGCTCAGATAGCAATATTAGGGGGTTGTTATTATGGTTCAGTGGAGGGAAGAAACTTCTCTTTTGTTCCTGTTTGAGTTGTGCCATGGATCAGACATATTGTTTATTTAACCTGCCCATCAAAACTATTCATTGCTGTTCTCTTACATTAAGCTTGTCTTGCAGCGGCTTCAAAGAAGGAACTCCCCCCTTCAGTGGTTCATGGAACAGCAGCATGTTGCGCTGGTGCTGCCACAATCAGGACGTTCACCCAGTTTGAGACAACCCTGCTGGACCAGCATCTTGGCTCAAGCAGGGGTACAAATAATACAACGAAAGAAAAGATGAAAGAGCAAAGTCCGGTAAAGAAAGACAACGCAAGACCTGGCGTGGACAAAGAACAGCGGATGGCTGTCCTGCATAGAGAAACAAAGAATGGGGCAAAAATGAGTCAGGGGCAGTCAGCGGTGACGGAGGAAGAAGAAGAGATGCAACAGGACAAAGTGGAATCTCTTCAGGAAGAGGACACAGAAATAGACCATGATGTATTCTATGAGGATGGAAACACAGAAAATGGAACTGTTATTGCAACTGAGGACATTTGTCCAGAGGAAGCACTTGCAGTACAGTTAGAGTCCCTGCGAATGGAGGAGAGCATACAAGCAACTAGTTGTCTAGTACAGGAAAAAACAGAGATAATAAGCATTAAAGGGCCGGTACCTCCAGCTGAGGACAGCGTTCACTATGTCACTTATCCAGAGGCCGAACAAATACAGATACAAAGCCTGGAGGGGTCAGTAACCCCAGCTGAGCCCAACATACAAGAAACAACCGTTTCAGCACAGAAACACACACAATTACCATGGGCTGAAGAGTTGGTGACTGGAGTTGAAACTGCAGCTGAAGTAACAGAACACTGGGACGAATATTCTGTTCTAAATGCTGCTGAAATGCACGGTGGAGAATGTAGTCCTGATCTGGTGCTTCACTCCCTTCTTTCTAACACTCAAAACATTACATTCAACAGGAAGCATGAAAAACAAACTGGCTGGCACTTTCCTGCAGGACCTGGCCTAGCAGAGCAAGTGTTCTGCCCGCAATGGCAATTTCCTGCCATGAGCTATTATCCTTCACTGACAATTCCCTTTGAAGGTAAGACTCTGATATCGCAGCTATTCTCAAATGCAATAATTCTCCTGCAGATTTTTCTCCATACAGCTGTCGTGTAACACCAAATAGCTGTCATTTGTGGTATTTTTTTTAAAGTGCCTGAACAAGGTTGTAGCATTACCCTGTAAAGTTAGAGGGTGCTCTTTCTGGTGGTGGGTGCAACACCTAATTCTGTGCAGCATCTTTTTTTTTTTAAACTAAAGTAGTTCCACACAACCGACATGCTGTCCTTCTTCGAGACTAAATTCTCAGCTCTGTCCTTTTCTGACTGTTCTGTTGTGGCAGAGGCCGTTACACAACAGATTTAAGGGCAGCACGAAAAGTTGACGCAACCGAATCCTCCACTCATTCACCCGTCACATGATCCCGTTGTAATCGTGCATTTTGCAGTTAGAAAACGTCCTTTTATCATATCGCGAAATTATTGCATATGCAATTAATTGCTCAGCCCTAGTTAGTATCTGCCTGTCTTCCCACCAGTAATGTGGAGAGTATGGGTGAAGGTGGATGAGAGCAGCACTGCAGCACAGCCTGCCCTGATACCTTTTCAATGCACAAAGACCTCGATGGATTTCACCGTCATGTCCTACAACGTCCTCGCTCAGGACCTGCTGGAGTCCCACCAGGAGCTGTACACGCACTGCCCTCCGGAGGTGCTCGACTGGAGCTACCGCTGCAGCCTTCTCTTACAGGAAATTGAGAAATGGGCGCCAGATGTGAGTCAAGTGACAGCTGATTCAGAATAAAACAGAAATGTACCGTTATTTTTTTAAAGAAATTAATTCCAATCTTCATGTTTCCACTAATTAGGGATGCACTGAAATGAAAATTTGTGACCAAATAGTATAAAAACTCTTGGCTGAATAAAGACTGTCTAATGCAGTTAAGTTTTTCACTATTTTAGTTTAGAATTATTTTTAGACATGTTTTTAAAGAAACATCTCTGGTAAGCGCACATCTGAGAGGAACAAATGACAAAACTATGCAAATACAGAAAAGATGCAAATACAAACACACTAAAAATAAACACATAAACAAATGTAACAGAAGGAAAATGCTGCATCATAGGAACAAAGCAGAAGCAAAGACTTACAAACTCCCAAAACAACTAAAACTGCAAATTCATTCAAACACAGTCCACTCCAGTTCTAATCAGCCTCGCTTTTAACTTACAAATCAGAAGACCGAATATCGTGTTTTTTTGCAATATTCAATCGAATATATTCAGTTATCAAACATTTGGTGCATCTTTACCACCGATGGGTTGTTTGTGTGGTTTGTGTAGATTCTGTGTCTTCAAGAGGTTCAAGAGAACCACTACCATGAACAACTGTGTCCAGTCCTGACTCAGATGGGTAGGTCATCTGAGAATATACAGTCACGTTTGGATGCTGGGGGATATTATGACAAAGACGTCCCACAATTTGTCTTCCTGTTGTCACTCCAGGCTACACCTGCGTGTACAAGCGGCGTACAGGGACAAAGACCGACGGCTGCGCTACTTGCTATCGACGCAGCTGCTTTTCTCTGGTATCAGTCGCCCCACTGGAGTTCTTCAGGCCTGACACGGAGCTGCTGGACCGGCACAACGTGGGCATCGTGCTGCTGCTTCGGCCGGTAGTCATCCAGGGGTCAGAGGTCAAGGCGAAGGGCCCACATCTGTGTGTGGCCAACACACACCTGCTCTTCAACCCCAGGAGGGGGGACATAAAGCTGGCTCAGTTGGCCATAATGCTGGCAGAAATCCACAGTGTGGTTAAGTCCTGCAAGGCTAAAGATCAGCACTGTGACGTCATACTTTGCGGGGACTTTAACACCGTCCCCCACATGCCGCTGTACCAGTTCATCACCACCGGCAAGCTCTACTACCAGGGTCTACCAGCATGGATGGTGAGGCCGGAACACCACAGAGAACAACCGACTATAATCAGTGGCTGGCATGATCTCTGGAAACGATGTAGCTACACCTACGAAACAGTCCGGGGACTACTTTGAAATAGATCCATTTAGCGCTTTGTTTCAGTCAGTACGTTTACATAATCGAGCTATGCTCAAAATTTGATTTTTGCGTCTAGTTGGACTTGTCCTTGTCTCGGTTTACATGCAACTGAGAAAATCCAATAACTGACTGGGTAATAGGATACAGCTTTTCTTTTGTCTTTCTCTCTTTCTAATGAATGATACATGCTTTGGTCGCACTGTGTGAAAATGCATTGAATCAGCTTGGCCGTTATCTCTGCTCCACTTTCTCTACTATTAACGAGCATGCACTCATACATTGTCCAGTTTCGGTCTGACTAGTGCATACACATACACACACTTCTAATCGCATTATCTAGGTGTATTAATTTGACTAAAAAGTCCAGCTCAGTCCAATTTCAATCTAAGGAGTGTTTTTCAGCAGTGATGTTACCTCTAATATATATGTTCGTTTACCAATGTCCAACAGGTATCGGGTCAAGAGGATCTGTCACACATGGATCATTGCCATCGACTATTTGCTCCTCTGTGGCCCAGCTGTTTGAGAATCACTGACAGCTGCCAATATTCTACAGAAGCAGAGACATGCAAGCGCCAGGTGTCAGGTCAGTGGTCGAAGTTGTTGTTTTTGTCGTCTTGATCTCAATTGTACATTTCAGATTTAAAGTCCCTGTGAAGTGGAAGTTTGAATAGTTACAAGAGGGATTTAAGTCTCATCTTTACATTTGATTGGACCATAAGAAAGTGGGCAGAGCTTAGCATTCAGCACAATACCATTTAAATAAAAAAATAAATTGTAAAACTACTGAGTGCAGGATGAGTTATTAAACATTTTAAACTGTCTTACAGGGTGAAAAAATTTGGGATTTTGTTTTATTTTACATATATTAGGCACAAAAAATGAGATCAATGAATAATTGATTCAGGGACACATGATTAAAACTGGGACAATAGATTTTTTTTTTCATTTAATGGCGCCTTTTAAGAGACTTTTGGTTTGTCTTGGTTACTATTGGTTACTATTGGTTTGTCTTGTGTAGGGATGTGTCAGTACAGCCACGACTTCCTGCTGCAGCTCCGCTTCTGTCCAGATGCATGCGTCCGTCCGTCTGACTTGCAGCACATCCCAGGCCTGACTGACACCAGACAAGGTACAATTATACTGCAGAAAGTACAAATCATTTTATTTTTCCAATTCACAGCACCTGTTTTCCATCTAGAAATGTTTAAAAATCTAAATTGTCTCTGTGTGCAGATGCATCGGAGAGAAACCTGCCTCATAAAAGGTCAGTTCAACTATATATGTCATTTGGTTTCTACTTTTTATTGGGACGGGGTGGGTAAAGCAGGTAATTGGAAACCAGGTGTGGTAGAAAGTCATTGAGTTTGTGTGTCCCAGTTTCAGACATGTCATCAGTCACCAGTTAGACCTGGAATCGGTCTATAAACCCTTTCATTCACACTCTGGCAGCCCGGAATTCATGACCCCACAGTCTGAAATGGGAGCTACTGTGGACTACATCTTCTATTCCCCAAAACGCATGTCACTCTCCAACCAGAAAGGTACAGGACAGTATGTTTAACATTTTTACAGCTTTGAATTAATCATTTGCTTCTGTAAGTAACTTCTACCGGGGGGGGGGGGGGGGTTTCCTTGCTTTTTCTTAGGCCACTTTTTGAGTAAAGGTCTGAAGTTGATCAGTCATCTCTCCCTTGTATCAGAGGATGTGTTAACGTCAATGAACGGCCTTCCCAACCACATATTCCCATCTGACCATCTGAGTCTTCTGGCCAAATTCCAGCTGGACCTGAACACTGCATGACAGGAAAGGCGGTGAACGATGTACACGTTTGTTTTTGTTATCAACAGAGGATCCTGATTTTTGTTATGAGCCTGCAAAATATCAAATGCAAATGCTCATCCCTTTCTGAAAGGGTTTTCATCAGATAAATGATTCAGTTATAACTGTGGTAGGCCAAATCGTATTTTTTGTTGTTATTTTTCTCGTCCTGTTATATTTTCATTTAATTTAAACATCATTTAAAATGTTTTTTTTCTGATTATAAGTCAGTTCTATTTTTTCCAGATGGTAAAAATTGAATAAATATTTGCCATTATTCCATTGTTCTTTTCTTTATTACAAAAAGAACAAATAATATCCCAGGCTTTAAAAAGAAATACGTTTTTGACAACTACCTGCTGGGTCTGAGCCCTCCCATGTGCAAACATATTTTCTACAATTCAGGATTATTCCCCCGCCCCCACCCTTGTGTAGTCCAATACTACAAATTCAGTATTTTAGAAAGTTTCATTCCTCCTTTTTCCTGCCAGTTAACACAGTCAAGCATTTAGTTGAAAATTAACAGGGTCTGAAAGTCCTTAGGCCATCAGTATTTTTAAGCCTCACATTTGTTTACTGATTAAACACAGCAGACACTTCTCTTTAGGAGGATGAACAAAAGCAAATGTGTAATTTATGAGTCGAGAATGTTCCCTTTTTTGCTTCACTTCTTTTTTATCCTACTTATCCTTGCTCTCGGTATGTTAAGCATTCAGTGACTACTTATTCACAACAGTCACACTGTGGATAGCTTTGGTTACTCCAAAGCATCGCCTCACATGTTTTTTTAAATTTTTTTTTACCACTTTTTAAGAGCCTACTATTTTGCACAACACTTGTACTTGTTCATATTTCTTAGGTGTGTATGTGTAATTTGAATATCTGCAATTAGAATAATTGATACAGTCAGGTGGTGAAATATTTTCATGTTTCATGAGTTTCAAAGTTGTGCTATAAACTTATCCAATAAGATGCATATGACCGTGACGCCTTTGTATCACATAGTGAGATTAATATTTAATTAAGATCAGTGGTGGAAAGTTCATTTACTCAAATACTTTTGAAAGTTTTAGGATAGTAATTTCACTTGAGTATTTTTTTCTCCTTCGTCCACCATTGATAAAGATACAAACGAGTGGATGGCCACTGTTGGATAAACATGGTGCTCTGCTCATTGTTTTCCCTTCATGCACCTTATCTCTCAGCCTGGCTCGATACCTGCTCGATACCTGCTCTTTGCTCATGTCATTTCTGAAGTGCTGCATGAATCAAGTGGTGCGCTGCAGGCTGGCTTGCGCACACAGTGGAAAAGGTGTGGCCGTGGCTGTTGATTACACGGAAGAATGGACTGACTCTGAGACTGAAAGGGAAACAGTGGAGGAACACACAGTATCTGAGCGCTGAAGGAATTTGTGGAAAACTACTGAATTTAAATCAGCTTACTGAGGTAAGTTTTTTTTAAAATTATAGTGTGAGTGAAGCAGATCTTAAGTCAACTTGTAGCTTGTCTGTTTTAAAAAAAAAAATATATATATATATATATATATATACTTATTGTATTTTGATTGCATGTTATTTGTTGTGGCCTAACCAATATACCTGATGTGAAAGTTACGTATTATGTGAAAATTATGCTTTCATTATCATTACTGCTTCATTTATGTATAATCTTTTTCACAGATTCCTTATCCAAGCGTAGTATGGCTAATTATCAGGTAAGCAACATTTGAAAATGCAATATTCAGATTCTCTTCTTTAACAATTCGCTCTTGATCTGACCTCCACATACTTTTTCCACCTGTCACCCGACGACATCCCGGATCAAACATTTACCTCGGTTGCTTTCCCTTTTCTCTATTAGCAGCGGCGTGTGATTATTGTATTTCTTTTGCTCTTTTTGCCCAGGCACATGGTCCCACCTATGACAACATCGGGTTTCAGCAGGAGGAAAGAGGAAGACCATCTCCATATACCCCACAACAGGGGTTATACCCTTCTTGCCCACAAGCAACCCCCAGCTATGTCGCCTTCACTCCCCAAACCATCAACACCCACCACACCGCGACACCCGGAACACCACATAATATAGGACAAAGCAAAGGTATCTGTAATATTTGATTCACGTTTGGTCTCGAGCCTTTTGTCAGGCGATACTGTGGAGAATAGAAAAGGTAGGTAAACACTGAAGACCACTTGATCCTAAAGCAAACCGATAACACAACTTGTTTTTCTTTCGCTTGGCAAGTGGTACGTTTGTTCTTTTGAGACCAGTGATGTGTTATAACAAGTCAACCTGAAAAGGTGGCTAAACAAGAAAATAACTCAATATAATCCCACTTTCAGCTTCTAATTCATTCTTAATGATATCTGTGTCCACTGCATGAACTGCAGCAGTTTAGTTCATTTGGTTTAAAAGAGCAATGTGCACAAACATTCATTTTTGGGATAAAAAGACGAGTACACCTGACTTGGCATCAGTAATCCGATTCAGCGAATTATAATGTAGATCACCGCCATGGAATTCTACAGAAGCCCGGAGCAGCCATGATTAATTTATCAACTGAACTGGTTCCTGTGAACCATCGCACATGCACTGTCTGCACTGTCTCAGGGTCATTTACATTTAACATGATTAACTTGATAGTTTCTGCATTACAACTATAGGTATTCTTTTAAGTATTGTTTCTGCCTTACAACAATATATAACAGCATTTATGTGTGTCACAGGTAATAAACTTGCATTCAAACCTCGTCTCTCATCTCTCATAAATTCTATTTATATCTAACATATTTTCTATTACTCTTTGTCTTATTTTGATCAGGTCTGCTATTCCGTCAGCTTAACCTTGTATTTGCATGCTGGATGGTACTATGTAAATCTTAGCTTATCATAGCTTGTGCAATTTGCTTTTTCTTTTTCTTTTTTTTTTACCTGCTGTAGTTTTAAAAATACTAATCATAAGTGTCAATGTGATGTAATTTACTTTGTTTGCCTTGCCTTGCAGGAATAAAGGGCCGCTACTTTAAATATATACTGAGTGCAGCTCTGTGCCTCTTTCTTGTCCTGGCGTTGGTCGGCTTCTTGCTCTGGTACTTCTGTAAGTCATTTTAAGATCTTTGCAGTTGCTTGAAACTATTTCTGTCACACAGGCACTTAGTGCGATCCTCATCTCAGTAGATTCAAGTGTCCTCTATGCGTATGCGTGTGTTTTTGCAGTATCCTATCAGTGTTTACTGGGGAAGTCGTGCGGAAATGGCGGGGAATGTCTGAGCTCCTCTCAGTGGTGTGACGGAGTCCAGGACTGTTCAGACGGAGAGGATGAGGCTCAGTGCTGTAAGTTATATTAAAATGAACACCTCAAACACACCTATACTGCATCTGCTTTTTGTAAATGGTGAAAAAGCGTTGTCCTCTCTTCTTCACAGTTCGCCTCCACGGGACCAACTTCATGCTGGAGAGTTACTCGTCAAACAGCGAGTCTTGGATGCCCGTGTGTGCAGAAAACTGGGATAACAACTACGGGAGAGCCGTGTGTGAGAAGATAGGCTACAATAGGTGCTGGTTTTTATTTTTCACCTGCTGTTCTCCGCAGAGCCTTGTAGAACTATAGTCCAAACCAGATCTTCATGGGTTTTTTAGAGCCAGAAATGGTTCTGTCGCTGCTACCTTTGAAGTATTCAGTTGTCCATAAGAAAAATTTATTGAAAAAATATTTAACAGGTGAAAAAAATCTTGGTTTTGGTACAATTAGTCCAATATTGAATATAATTCTTATTCACTGGCAGGTAATTTATCCTATATATCATTTTTATTTCTTTTTCCTGATTTGGGTCAAGTCTTTTTTTTAAGCAAGACCAACATTTTCTTATAAATAAAAATAAATCAACTAAAATCAAGAAAAAAAAAAAACTTGAAATCTCTTATCTGCCAGTTGAATAAGACAGTTATATTTAATGTTGGATTAATTGTACCAAAACCAAGATATTTTCATTAATATTTTAGTTTTTGCAGCATATCAATATCATTGGTTGATATTCATATCTCTTTTAAAGGGACATTTCCAGCTGATTAATGTATGTTAATTCCTCCTGATCCATTTTTCTCCCACAGGCAAGATTATGTGACCTTCTCTAAAACCAGCGCAGGTTCTTTGGCCGCAAATGGATACATGAAGCTGAAGCCCGGAAGTAGCCACCAATCAGCCATCCAGTCCCAGCTAACTCACAGGTAACCCACTAACAACACCCAACTTATGAAATGAATTCACACTCTTAAGATTTCATTTTATTGTTTAATTTACATAAAATAATGAGTGAATATTTATGTGGTCTCCTAAGAGTGGATTTTTCTCTCCTCTTCCTTTGCAGCCAGAATTGCTTTGCAGGAGCTGTTGGACTTCATTGTATTGGTAAGCTACAACTTTAACGACGGGACATAACCCGCAACGCATGAAATAATGTGATGCTGTATGTGCAAACCTGTTATGACAGAAGATCCAGCCCACCTGGACAAACAATTTAAATGTTTTAAAGGTCCCATGTTGTAGAAAGTTGGATTTTAATTTCTTTTTGATTATAAGAAGGTCTAGGTATTTTATAAATATTGTCTTGTGTTTCAAAAGGCTCGATCCACAGAGAATTCTTTTTCTAGCGATATAACAGGGGCACATGAATGTACCTACCGTAGAGAGTGAATGAATGAGTGATTTCAGCTTTTATACTGTTTTTATGTTTCTGCTGCTCTACACCAATTGAGGCACGATAGCAAGCAATTTGCTGCCACAACCATCCAGAGCAATTTGGGAATGTTCAAGAGAAAATGTCACAAAGTCTTTTTTTTTTCTTTTTCTTCCGTCCTCAGACTGTGGACTGAGTTCAGCAGCCCCTACTACTCGTATCGTAGGTGGTACAGAGGCAGTGAGCGGAGCTTGGCCGTGGCAGGTCAGCCTCCAGATTAACGGCAAACACGTCTGCGGCGGCTCCATTATCAGCCCTGGCTGGATCCTATCTGCTGCTCACTGCTTTGATAAGTGAGCACCTTTACTCTCCATGTTCTTTATAACTGAATATTTCCAGAGGGAAATTGCGTTTGAAAGTTCAAAGTTCATTCCTGTGCTATGACATCCCTTTTGAATACAGAAGTCGAAATAACCACCGTGACTTAAAGTAATAGAGTGCTTTTGTGTTTCATTGCACTTAATGGCGTGATTTCCTGTCTAGACTGTTTCTGTCTCTGAAATTGAACTGGACGACAATCTTATATGTTTAGGTCAAATCCATTAAAGGCCACGTTGATGATTGTTTGTTCATCTTTAAATAGGTTTGCAGGAAAACAGAGGTTTGTTTTCCTCATGAATGACTATATTGCCTTGTTCTGCTCTTCATGGCAGGTTGTCTGCTCCTTGGATGTGGACGGTGCAGGCTGGCAAAGTCAGCTTGATTCAAACGGCCTCCGAACCCGGCAATCCAGTGCAAAAAATCCTCAGTCATGACAAATACGACCCAGGGACGAATAACAATGACATTGCTCTTCTAAAGCTCAGAAAACCTCTGACATTTACAAGTATGTAGCTGCGATCCTAACTCACGTTTCATTAGCCGAACGGCGTTTGCAGCCGTTCATTTCGGTATTGGCGATGGCAACGCGATGAAATAGTAACCGTTTTTGCCTCAGGAACAGTGCGGCCGGTGTGTCTCCCCAATGTTGGCGTGGGCCTCTCTGCAGGACATAAAGCCTGGATCACAGGATGGGGAGCCTTGTGGTCATCGGGTGAGACTTGTGTATTTGATACGTTTTTCATGCGCATTAAGAAGACAGAAAAAAACTGTTTGACAATGATTCGTTTTCCTCAGGGCCATCTCCCGACATACTTCAGCAGGCCGAGGTGACCATTTACAGCAGGGCGAGATGTAACAGGCCCTCGATATTAGACGGACAGATCACTCAGACCATGATTTGTGCTGGCAAACTGGAGGGAGGAGTAGACTCATGTCAGGTTAGTAAGACTTTCCCCCACACACACACACACACACACGCAGTCATCTGAGATATTTATTCTACTCGTATGCTTCAGGGTGACAGCGGAGGGCCCCTGGTAGTCAAGAAGGTTAACCTATGGTGGCTGGCAGGGGACACTAGCTGGGGGATTGGATGCGCTGCGAGGAACAAACCCGGGGTTTACGGCAACGTTACCTACTTCATTAACTGGATATATGAGCAAATGCGGGTAAGTTAATGTAACACAAAAGGATGTCATTGGTAAATACTGAGCCTTGAGGAGGAATTTCATGGTAACGTGATAGTTCTAGTTTTTTTTTTTTTTTTTTGTTTCTCCCCAAGATTTTTGTTTTTCATGACTCAAAATAAAAATCAGGTAGCTTTATCAGGTAGTTTTGACAGGGAGGAAAGAGAGCACAATTTAAATGCGGTTTTGGATCAGTTGCATCTCTCTAGAAAAATATAAGTCAATTGAACAGCCAAGCTAAATATCCAAAAGAGCTTCATGTCATATCAGTAGGTATCGCATATAAATATATCTTAGAAAAATAGCCATAAGAAAACATTGATAGAAAAATCGTCAGTTCTATCAAGGTTTCTGCTAAGTGGTTGACAGTGTGTGGGAGTTCTTTTTCTTGTTCCAGTGTGTGTGTGTGTGTGTGTGTGTGTGTGTGTGTGTGTGTGTTTTTGCCTCTCCTACACACCTGTCCTCTGCCTTGGTGTGCACAACCTTCTCTTTTGAGTGACTTGGTTAGCAAAAAATGCAACCTGAGCTCGCAAGTTGTAGACTGGATAAGTACTAGCAACAGTTTCTCATGACATGAAATCATTTGATCCCAATGTTAATATGAAAATGTTTCTTTAGAGCTCCAGGCTTTGTAGAACAACTGCACATAGCACATGACAACAGTTGGAACAAATGCAGTCGTTTCAACTTAAGAACTTGACAGTTCTTCTCACAGCAGACATCTAATTGTATTATTTTTTTTTCAACAGAATGAGTAACAGTGTTACCGGTGTCCATGAAGATAAACCTCTTCTATTAATCGGTTGTTCCCAACATGTCACACACACGTTGCACTTTCAGGTCGGAAGTTCTAAGACGACAGGTTGATCATACTTTTTTTTTTTTTTTTTTTCAAAAAGCAATCACTGATGCTCAACAAACTAATTGTGTCTTTTCATTATTTTTATATGCTGTTATTTTTACACATTACATGTTTGCTTTTGAACAAATCTGTTGTATTTATTTTATTGAAATAAAATAAATTTGCACAAAAATCAGAGTTTTCAGTTTGACATTGTGCGGTTTGAGATGTGTAGAAATTTTCATAGTAGACATTTTCTTGCCTTTTTTTCTGTATTTTATTGTTTGATGGGTGAATCTTGAAATCCCCCCCCTCCACAAAATGCTTTTTTCTTCTTGTTCCTGCAGCTGAATGTTTGAGCGTCACTGCAGAATAATGTATGTGCAGATTTTGAAAGTTGAATGCTGTTTTTACATTCATCTGCTGAAAGAGGAAAGTTTCTCTGAGCTCATTGAAAATCCAATTTTAAGGCAACAAGCTTATGAGCATGTTTGTGTCGATTCAAGGTCAATTTCCATAAGTGTGATATGAAAACTTGAAGGCTGTAGTGCACAAACACTGAATGAACTTAACAGTGAAGGAGAAATCTTTGTCAGCAGTTAAACTTGTGAAACGAAATCGAATGAAGGGGATGGAGATGTCATTTTAAGGATTTTAATATAATTTTGAAACCCCAGAGACGCAATTCAGTTTATAGCTACCAGATGAAAACAGTCATGCAGCCATATTCATGTCGGTTGCACAATATTAACAGAAATAAAAGGAAATGGATCAAGAGAATATGCAACTGTCTTAAACTAAAGTCAGTTTCGGTCGACTGCGTTCAGCAATCTGATCGCTGAAGGAACGAAGGAGTCCCGAGTATCTGCTTGTTCTCCTTGATGACGCTAGATAACACCATCCAGAGGGCATTAAAAAAAAGTTGGCAGAACTTGGTTGGTATCTTTTTTCCAAGAGAGCCCAAGTCCTTCAGCAGGACTGCAATTATTTTGGAGCAGACTTCATCAATCTGTCCCTCACAGACCACATAAAACCACCAGATAAAAGAAAAGGGTCAAATAAAAGTCAATAAAACAATCAAAAAATTACACTGAGACATTTAAAAAGGTTCAGATCACATCAAATACAGCCTTTTTCTCCACATTTAACTACTGATTTCACCTCAGAGTCAAACTCTGAGATGATTCATTTGCCATTGAACTTAGACCCCAGATGAATATTGCCACCGATAAACAGTGAGACGTGCGTGAGTCCATTTCGATCAATGTCCTCTCAAAACATGTCATAAAAAGTTATTACGTGCCAGTAAGTCTACAGTATCTGTACTGACACTGCACTGAATTTTAATCTCTATTTACTTGTTTTCCCCCCCTCTCTTTCTATTTTTTAAGCCTAAGTGGTTGGGTGGATGTTATTTGGCTTTTACCTAAAGGTCCATATCACATCATGTGTGATATGATTCTATATCTTTGATATCTACAAAAGCCAATTATACAAACAGTTAAACAATGAATGAGTTATTTTATTTTAGTGCTATGTGACATTGTGACCCATCCAATAGCATTGTATGACAGCTTTGCAACAGAATAAAATCTACATTACATATTTAATTATATGAAAGTTTCTTATATATACACATTATATATCTATTGGTACAATGCTCCCTTCCTCATATCTGTGTTTTCTGGAATTAATTTACCAGCCTAAATGTCTCTTTTTCCAACAGCCGGTGAATCACCACTATTTATATTTATAAAATCTAACTTTTTGCTTTAGTAAAACATTCCAAGTGAACGGACAAGTTAAAAACAACATGATGCTCATTTTTCTTTAAGGTCATACATTTCACAATCTAACAAAAACGTATGGCCTTTAAGGGCTTCCATAGCATTACCCTAGTTTTCCATCCAATTCTGAGCTATAACCATGTAAAACAGTTTAGAGCTCTCTCTGACCAATCTTCCATTTTCATAATTATTTTCTTTATTAATAGCTTTTATTGTACTGACCTCAGCCATCTAAAGGTGCGGCTCCCAAACTCCGGAATTCTTTGGAGGTAAAATTTGCAGCTGCACCTTTTGATTATATTTTTGACTTCCTAAATTATACAATGAATGACTTCATTTTCTGTTGTACTATTTATTTTATTAACATCCTGACTCACTTTTTTATCTCCTTTAAAGATAAATCAGGTTAATCTTTAGTAAAAACATGGTTTATAGCATAACATTTTACAGAAGAAGAAGCACATAATACAAAGTTCATTGATTTCTTGATATCGTGTTATGCAGTTTGACATCCAGGAAGTCCATGAGTCTTCTAGGTTAAAATAAATAAAAAAAATACAACAAAACCAACTTATTTCTTCTCAAACAGTTGCAATCTTGAAGGATTAAAACACATTTACTCTTCCAAACATGTTTGTTTAAAATAATAATCCAACTAGAATATAAAACTAGCATGCGTTTAAATATTTTTTACAACCTTTTTAAGAAAATAAACTATCTGGTACCAAGTTTGTGACTCTGTATTTTTGATATTGCTGTATTAGTACTCAAGTAAAGGGTCTGAATTCTTCTTCCACCACTGCTTGAGATTTAAATTTAAGATGTGAACATGTATTTATTTATTTTCAATACGAATCTGGCAATGTTCATTCATGAATTTAGAAGATAGTTTAATTAATTAATGGCTAATGCTAGTCTCAGTCTGTTTGACCAGCTAATGTCCAGCAGGTGTCAGACAGAGAGAGACGTCAACAATTTATAGTCGCATTTTACAGGTGAGCAGTTTAGTTTTGTCAACTGTGGTAAATGAAGGTTGTTTATTTTCATTTTATTTATTTCCAGTCATATATTCCAGTTATATTTACAGTCTTTTTCTAGTAAAGTGTGTTTTGTGGCTAACTTTTTGAGGAATGCTAGCAAACTAGCTAACCTGCAGGTAACTGCGTCATGTCCGGTAACGCCAACATACTTTATTTTTATATTCATTTTATTTTGACAGGATAGTACACATTAAAGAACACGTAAAAAATGAAAAAAATAAAATAAATAAAAATACATATAAATATGCCGGAGTTAGCTCATAACGTTAAATGGTTGTCGTTGAGTTAACTCATCGCAGGTATTATCCAGCTCTAGAAAAAATGAGACCACTGCAAAATTATCAGTTTTTCTGATTTTACTACGTACAGGTATGTGTTTGGGCAAAAGGAACATTTTTGTTTGAGTCTATAAACTACTCACAACATTTTCCTTAAATTCCAAATGAAAATATGATGTCCTCATTATTATTTATTTGCAGAAAATGACAAATGGTCAAAACAACAAAAAATACAATATGTTCAGATCTCAAACAATGCAAAGAAACAAGATCAAATTAATTTTAAAACAACATAGTACTAACAATTACACTTAAGAAGAGTTCGGAAGTCAATATTTGGTGTAATAACCCTTATTTTCAATCACAGCTTTCATGTGTCTCGGCATGCTCTCCACAGGTCTTTACCATTGTTCTTGTGTGACTTTATTCCACTCCTGGTTCCTCTTTAAGACGAATGAGGTGAACATGTTGGAATTCAACAGACACTGAAATGAAATGGCTGGAATACATGTAGAGATGCTGATTTCAGAAAAAAAAATGCAGTGGTCTCTTCTTATTTTCCAGAGCTGTATAGTCAGCACAATACAGGATGCACAGAGAATGACTATTCATACAGGTGCTACTCTCTAATCATTACATTTCAGAGATGTACATGTTCCAACAGGTGAGCTAATGTCAGCCGTTACCTTGTTTTCTTATCTTTTTGTGCAGAGCATAGACATCAAGCCTATGTGACGTCATACTGTGCCAGCCAGAAGGTCCAGGATCCAGTTTTCCATCCAGAGACAAATCCAGATCAGCATCATCAGCAGAGTCCTGGAGGTACCTGTAGTATCTGTAGTGGAAATATTCAGATCCTTTACTGAAGTAAAGTACCAATACACAATGTAAAAATGCTCCATTACAAGTCAAAGTCCTGAGGGCAATAATCTACTTAAGTAGAAGTACATACATATTGATTATGATACATACACCGCTCTGGAAAAAAAATAAGAGACCACTGCATAGACTCAAACAAATACGTTCTTTTTGCCAAACACATATCTATAAGTAGTAAAAGAAAAAGATAATTATGCAGTGGTCTTTTATTTTTTTCCAGTGCTGTATATGTATTAAGATTTTGATGTCGTTTAAGTATTACAGTAAAATTACATGACTATTATTTGCTTTGCATATTTGAAGTACTGCAATAAAAGTACCTGTTCTTTCAAGACGCTTAAGAAAAGAGGTGTGAAACTATATTGAGAGGAATTTTGTTTTTTAAACCACAAATATATCTTGTTAGTAATATCAAAATCTAGGAAAAGTCACCAATATGTCACCTTCAGTTATTTGACAAATACCAAATAATTTATATCTGCCTGAACAGTTCCCTATTTATTTGTGTGGCTTTCTTGGCTTTTTGTTTGACATGTAGCAGCTCCTCTCCTCTCCTTCCCTCCCGTCCCCTCTCTCTTTCATCTCGCTCCCTCAGCTTTGCTGTATAATCGCTGCTCATGGATGTTGGCTCACTAATTGGCAGATGTTCAATCCCAGGGCCTGCATCTGCTACCTGTTTGTACCAATTAACAGGCCCATGATACAGCACTGACACCTCTTCAATGAGTTAACAGATGCCACAATTAGCCACTCATTTGAATTGCTGCCTGCTTATCGTGAGGACCCTTGTTGCATCATCTCCGACGGTGGGAGACCGCCTTTCATCTATTTGCCTTTTTTCTTGTCGCCTCTCAAATGAGGTGTGGGAAGGCCAGGGAACCCCGGTGTGCTGAGCTAACAGTCTTTTTGCTAGATCCCTAAATGAGCTCTCCAGACTCACTGTTGTGGCCGAGGCGTTGCTGCGGAGTCACATGTCAAGGTGTGTGTTCATGAGGAGGGAGGGGATGTGCTGTAAGAACAGGTTTGACTGTATATGAAGTTCATATGCTGTTTAGCACTGTTCATTTTGACACGTTTTAATGACATGGTCAGTGGAAGCATGAGGCTTGTTCCTGACACGTTTCTTTCTGTAGTATTTTGTGGTTCTTCATGTACACTACAGATCAAAGGTTTGGGGTCACCCAGATAATTTTGTGTTTTCCATGAAAATTCTCACTTTTATTTACCACCAAGAATTGCAAAATGAATAGAAAATATAGTCAAGACATTGACAAGGTTAGAAATAATGATTTGTATTTGAAATAATAATATTTCCCTTCAAACTTTGCTTTCAGTTGTATTGCTTCTCTAACCAGCTAAACTGTTTTCAGCTGATTGCATAAGGGTTTTCTAATCATCCATTAGCATTGTGACACAATGAGCAAACACATTGTATCATTAGAACACTGGAGTGATAGTTGCTGGAAATGGGCCTCTATACACCAAAATCCAGACATTTGCAGCTACAATACCACATCATTTACCACATTAGCAATGTATAGAGTGTATTTAGGATTTGTTTAATGTTATCTTCATTAAAAAACAGTGGTTTTATTTAAAAAATAAGGACATTTCTAAGTGACCCCAAACTTTTGAACAGTAGTGTATATTTGAAAAAATGAGGCAAACTGCGAACCTACATAGTGACGTTACAAAACTGACATAAAACCTGCAGTGGTGGAATAAGTATTCAGATCCTTAACTTCAGAAAAGTACCAACACAGCATAAAAAATATTCCATTACAAGTAAAGGTCCTGCATGGAAAATGCCATTTAAGTAAAAGTACATGAGTAATAGCAGCTACATGTAGTTAAAGTATTAAAGTCAGCATATTATTTGCCTCCATCTCTCTAATGTTTTATTATGACATCATTAGATCATTATTATGCAGCATCAGTGTTTAAGCAGCATGTTCCCGTTGTAGCTATTGAAAGTGGAGCTAGTTTCAATGAATAATTACTAGTTTAGTCCAGTGGTTCCCAACCTAGGGTCCTAGAAAATACAATATTCACAACAGTAATCTGTAATTCAAAGGTCTACATGTTTTACTAATTTAATATGTAAAGTAAAATCCATGTACACATTTTTGATATTGACAAAATTAGAAGAAAGAAATGAAATGTCTTAAGCTCCTTTCCTGGATTTGGGGTGTTGACTTCTTGTCAACATTATCAGATTATTCTGAAAGTCCATTAAAATCAGCCAACTCACTTTTTTTTGTTTTATATGATATAGAAACTACTGTGGATAAAAATGCATACATACAGCTGTTTGGTAATCCTTCAGCAGTATATAAGCGATATCTGACAAAAACTATTTCATAAAAGCATGAAACCTGGTACACTTGTACAGTATGAAACCTCGGAACCTTTTCAGAAATTAAGCTGTTGCAAAGAATACCTCATGGCCTCTGGCCTCAAAAATCTACTATCAGCAATGTCCAGTAGCCTGGAATATCATGGCTTTCTATTCGCTTTCACCCTTTATGTCACACGCACATGTGTAATGTGAATGTACAAAGATGATTAAGTGTGCATCTTTAACAGAATTAATGGAACGAATATGCATTCTTGGTATCTGACGATACTTATGTGAAAGTAATTCACTAAAATTAAGGATTTTTTTATGTTGAAAATGGTTCAAATGCAAACTAGTAACAAACTTCATCTAAATTAATATTCTTAGTTTCTTTGTTAAAGCATGAACTATGTGCTGATGGGGAAAATGGGCCAATTACTGAAGAGGAAGCGGCGGCGAGATTAAGAATGAAACACGACGGGTGACGTGTAGCAACAGAATGACAGCACTGTTACTAGGGGCTAAGTGCTAATCTTGGGTGGGAAAAAAATAATTCTCAGAGGATATTTAAGTAAAAAAAAAAAAAAAGGCTTAGTGGTGTGACTGTGCTCCAGTTTTCACCAGCACTTCGTCAGCGTGCCTATGTGAAGTGTGTGTTCTCTTGTGTTGTGAGCGCGTGTGTGTTTGTGCACGTCTAAGCCTCAGACCGCGTATGCACACACACAAGCCGCAGTGTGTGAGCACTGTTACTGTAATCCTGCCTGTGTGTGTGTGCATCAAAACCACATGTGTCATTTTGCATAAAGAGTATGATCAATGCAACATTCTTCAGCAGCCAATGAGGAGAAAGCCCTTGTTACTGGGCAGTTATGTGTTTATCCCCCCCACCCCTTTTTTTTTTTCGTGAGGTCGATGTCACGCGTCAAGCCTCATAGACTCTCAGATCAGCGTGAGTCTTTACGACACACCAGGGTCCTGCGGTTGTGATGAACATCAGCACTCTCACTGGTTTTGTAGGTCAACCAGCATCGAGCTACGGGTGCAACCCAGCTCAAAACACATAGAGCAAAGCACAAAGAGCAAAAGGTCACGTAGGAAATCCTATTCACAAAAATCTAGAAAATTGATTTTAGTCCGTGGCGAAAAGTCAAAGCTGATTTGAATAATTTGCCATTTCTAAAAATTTCAGCACCTTTGCTCATGTACTTTAGTTTCCTCGTATTTTAAGGCTGGTATGACATAATTTGCATTGCAAATTTTATAAATAAAAGTGTGACAATTTAGTATAATATAGATAAGAGAATATTAAAGTATATTAAAGCTATGTAAAATATTAAAATCTGCACCTTAAAAGTAACTTAAGCTGTCGAATAAATATAGAGGCATAGGAAGTACAATGAAGTGCAAGTATAAAATAGCATCAAATGTCAAGTAAAGTACAAATACCTTAGTTACTTTCCACCACTGTCAATGTGTACATCTTATAAATGAAAGAGCATGGCAAACACACAGACAATGCAATCCACTGTAATTGCATTACAAATTTGAAATGTCTTTTCAATTACAGTAGACAAGACAAGTAGACAAGAGATCGTCAAATCAGACAGAAAGGAATAAAGGGCAGTGACAACCGAAATAACCGACTAAACTGTGATCTGAACCGTATCAGCTGCCACCTCTCCTATTTTCTTTTTAAACGTAACATATTATATTTAGAGATACACATGTCATATATAATATTTTCGTTAATATGGATATTTTAGGTAGATTAATTGTGATCGCAGTGGTAGTACTGCAACATATTTTTGGTTCCTTTCAGATACAAATTAAAGCTGAAATAAACGTGGAGGAGTAGACAGAACAGTATTTCCCTCTGAAATGTTGTGTAGTTCAGATCAGATGGAAATACTCAAGGAAAGTACCACAAAATTATACTTCAGTACAATACTTAAGTAAATCTACTTAATTACTTTCCACCACTGAAACATAGAAAAATAGTATATAATCCAGCTAAAAAGCATCTTGTAAACATGAAATACTCTCTGTGTAGAGGTTAACCTTCTATGGATTATTACCCATTGTAATGAATCTGAACAGAAAACATACAGCTTGTTTTTCACAATCCTGATATTGCAAGATTTCTGCTGAGACGCACCAGCAGCATCACCTCTCACCACACGGTGGCGTCAGTCCTCACTGATCCAACACCACTGATCAGCTGGAGGCAGAGAAATCCTCTTTACTGAAGGGTTAATCTTAACAATCTCTTTTCCCCCTTCATGTATAAAAAACATACCTCAGTAACAATATCTCTTTGAACCCATCAAGTAAACAATGAGACTGCATGTAAGCCTGTTTGTTAATAACCAAATCTCCTTATGCACCAACAACACTTCATCTTATTTATATGTGAGGATGAACATGTGTTTTCGCATACAGGAAGCATCACTCTCTTTTCCTGTAATATCGTCGGGTTTCTTTGCCGTGATGGGAAGTTTTTTCCCATGAAACATTAAAACCACCTTTGGAGACATGGATTCCCAGTGGAGGTATTTTTTATTTTATCTATGCCGTTTTGTGCACGGCTAAATGTTTGTTTCCCCGGTGTTTCTCTTTTGGTTGGTCAGTGTAAGTGTTGCTGTAGACAATTTTGTATTTAGGTCAGTGTGGCCCCCTCAGGGTCTGACAAACCACTTTCTCCCAGAGTCCCCATGATTGACACGTTTTCTTATAGCGAATGAAGTCCTGCTCCTCCGGTTTTAAGTTCCTGATGAGTAACATGTTATAAAATACAACACTAAATGCTGCTGTTGGTGCACTCTCATTTAGATTTCCCTGAATACCATTTAGTTGTCCCTTTGGAAACCGTTAATAATATTACTAATAACAAGAATGACATTAGCATTATCATTTTTATCAGTCTTTCTGTGTGTCTCTGTGTTACAGTTATCTGTTTATTCTCAGAACGTTAATCCCATCGCTTCATCATACACCGCAAACAGACATTTGTCCCCTCCGGGTCCTCAGGAACTTGTTTTGCATAAACTGCAACACCCACGTGAGCCAGAGCCAGCGGAGACGGCTACCTGTTGTCCGCCATGCTGCCACTCAGCCCCCTTTCTAGGCAGCGTGGTAATAATCAGCAGCCTGGTTGAAAAAAAAAAGCAAAATAACAAAACAGAATTACCAGAACATCCTCTAAGAACATAATGCCTGTCTTAGACACTGGGCATCTGTTGGCATTTCCTCCTCGCGATATGCCTGATACAGGGGAGAAGTGGGGGGGGAAGAGGAGGAGGAGGAGGGACGACGGGAGAAGGAGGGGAGGGAGTGTCAGGTCGGGATTATGGGGGATGCTGTGAAGGGGGCGGGTGGAAGGGAAGGAGAAGCGATGACCTGACCACATGCTCCGTCCGTAAAGCGCTTTTCTCGTGCGCTGCTGGCCCTCTGCCCTGGACAGCCAGTCCAGGTCAAACCAAGAGCCCCCGCTGGGCCGCCGCGGCCAACAGCCGTCATGATCTGCAGGTTTCCGAAGGCTTCGGCTTTTCATGGAAGATCCTCGGAGGCGCTGAAACGTTGTCCTGACTCGCAAAGAATCACAAAGCACAGGGCAGAAGGTTAGCTCCATTGCAAAAATAGGTTACATTGCAATAGGAAACCATCTTTAGCAGTTGACCCCTTTAACTGATCTCTAACATCCAGTGGTGGAAGGAGTCAGATCCTTTACTTCAGTAAAAGTATCAATACCAGAATGTAAAAATACTTCATTAAAAGTTAAAGTCCTGCATTTATAAGTATAGATGTATTACTGAAATATTACTAAATATATAAGTACTAAAGTAAAAACATTTGTTTGGCAGAAGATTGGGTTGTGACTGATATATTAAATACATTTATCAGTTAATGTTTTGCTTTATTTATTATTATATGATGTTAGGGGTCACAAGTTAAATCTACTAGGTCCTGAGATGATAGGTTAGCAGGGAAATAAGAAAAAATATATTTCTGATACATTAATATGGATTTATATTTCTAAATTTTCAACACTTTTAATAAATATTGGAGCGATTTCATTCTTTGCCTCGATTACTTGGAACATTTATTTCTATGTCTCTATATATGAAACTATACAAATGCAAATAATATCAATAATGACACCCTACAGATATGTTTTGAGATAAATAAATCCTTTTATTTCGTTTGGTGCAGGATGGTCAAAGGTTAAACACTCCTAGAGGGATGGACTGGTGACCTTTATAGAATTGTTAGTGCCTCCAGTCAAGGAAAATTGTGTCTTTTTGCCAATATAATTTACTGGAAGGCTGAATACCATTTTTACTGAGTGCACTGGTTATTGCATGTTTCTGGAGATTTGAGATTTACTACATTATTTTTCCCTTAGAATATTGATTTGGAAAAATCCTAAAAAAAAGCATTTTGACTTCAGTACAGTCGTCTCTTTGTAGAACAGAACTGACACATTTCAGTTTATTTTCAGTTTAAAAAGAGAATATACAGAAAAAACGTGTCTTAGGATAATATGTAGTCATCGTTTCACATACTCAAACAAAGAATAAAACCCACTTTCAATGACCAAAATATGATAATAATCGCTTTTTAAATCTTGTCAGCAGCACCATGACACACTCCATTTTCAACTCTTTTTGGCTATGGCTCTTAATTAGATCAAACCCTTAAAGATTGTTTGAGATCACAACATGTAAGGAATCAAGAGTCAGAATCAAGATAAAACACGGGCAAGCAGGTTACCTTGGGATTAATTAGTCAGTCCCCAGCCTTTCACTGTCTGTTGACATTAGCTCAGACCGAGGCGTTTGATTCCCACCCCCCCACCCCCCCATGCCCTCCTCAACTCTATGAAACCACCCAGGGAGCACAACGTTTTGTGCAAGGTGACTTCCAGCTCTTGACAGGCTTTCTGTTGAGTAAACGCCGAAGATGCCCCCGGGGCAGAGTGCCAGCACCAAGGCCAGATGGGAGCCCCAGTCACTACCTGCCACCCGGTACCAGTCCCCCCTGACACCCACCCCACCCCCCCCAATCCCCCCCTCCTCCTGCCATCTGTGCCGACCTGCCCCTAGCTGTCAACAGTTCAAGAGCGCGCCGCGGCGGGCCCCGCCTGCACACTGCAGCCGACAACACAGCTGTGCAGATGTTGCCAGGGCGGAAAGATGGCGACGCCGGGGCGACAGCAAGGCTAACATCTGTGCTCCCTGTGGGAACAACAGAGCAGCGCTTACTCAGTCGCTGTGATACCATGTCAACGAGCTGACAGACGCGGCGCTTAGCGTCCTGCGTGGAATCATCAGAGATGCTCCTGGCTTGTTAAAGGCCTCGGAAAAAGCCTCACAGAGCCATAATGCTTCAGTTACATAAATATGTTCTGGGGATTAAGCCCAGATTAAGACACTGTAAACTAGACAGATTTACATCAACTAAGTAGATCACAGAGATGTGATACGGAAAGCGCCCTTCTGATCATAGGTTGCACAACACATAATCCAAATATCATTACATTACTTGAATCTGATTCCATTGTTATTTTTTTCTATCTTAAGTGGCATAATACATACATTTCAGCCTGCTTTCACAGTTGCAACCTCTGCTGTGTTCCTGTGTGGCTGGTGACTGCTGATTTTCCTGTCACTGGATGCTCTCCCCCCACCTTGCTCTCTCCTACTGCTTGATGCAGCTTGTGGCATGTGTCAGGTATAGCCCTTCATTACCACCCTGCTGCTCTCTCTCTGTCTCACACACACACGCATACACACACACACACAGAACAATGCATTTACGATCTGTGTGCGCGCAGAGCACAGAAGAGAAGGGAAAATGAATAAAAGGACTTCATACATTTTTATGACCGCACCGATAAGGTCAGTCATGTGCTGTGGTTACTAAGCAACGCTGCCACCCCATGTTGGACAGTTACGGACCAGAAGAGTCAAACTCGAAGATGTTTACGATTGCTCTCTGAATGACAGTAGACCAGTCTCCTGCTTCCCCCACATATTTTTGGTCAGCATGATGTGACAGTCACTATAACAAGCAGTATGTACATGAAGTATTAAGTGGACAATTGTATCACTTACAGTAGCTGCATCTGATATAGAAATGATCCATACACACATACAGCACTTGTGTGATAAATCCAATAACACAACATAGTGACCAGTGGTAAATGTTTCCAAGGCTTTCAGGGAATAAAAACTACTTTTTGATGGCTATAAATGCTCACACTGCCTCTAGCCTGTGGCTATTATTAATAAATTGCTCTTGGAAGAAAAGCACAAAAATGACATTGACTGACTGAACGTCTGTTGTGTTCTGTTAACTGCTGATACGATCAACATAATTAATTTTTGCATAAATCGGTTTGGAAAATGTGAAGAATATTAATTTAAGCATGTTAAAAGAGGAGTGGAATGCAAAGAAAAAAAACAAACAAAAAAACAAAACTTTACACTTATTATATTAACATTGTGTTTATCATCTAAAAGTGCAGTGTGAGTACCTCAGAATTGCATACGGTACTTCAGTCAATCAAAACAATATCAAAACTTTATTTAAAGCATATTGTAAAAATGATCACCTTGTGTGTGATCAACTTTTTCTCTAGATTTGGAAAAAACAGACATAATTTGTGTATAAACTTACTGTACACCAGGGTCATGAATTCTGCTAGACTTAAATTCTAAAAGTCTAAAATCCTAGAATTACCTCTGGATGACCCTGCACTCTACTTAATCAGGACAGGACAGGAGTGCATTGAGCTGTGAGATGCAAAGTAGTCAATGAGGGGAATCAATGTATAGATCGGCTAAGGTGGGCCATCAAGGAGCTTTGCTCTGTCCACTCAATTGGTCGCTATCTTATGAAGCAAGGTGATTATGGAAACCACTGAGGGAAAATTAGTGTTTTTCAGCCTTGTTAAGCACCAAATGACTGGTAGAGACTACCAATCATTTAGTTAGTTTCCAGTTTCTAAATATAACTCACTGATGACGTTGATCGGGATGTGAATCGTATGATACAACAGGTAGTGTTGTGAATGCCTCTTTGGTTGATTGGCAGACCAACATGTAATCAATCAACATGCAACAAAAGAAGGAAAACATGTTGGAATGAAAAACAATGATGCCAAAAGTGTGTCAGTGATCCAACGGTGGTTCTGGTTCTGGTTCTGCAGAAGAAACCCCTCCAGATCAACTAAAACATGTACAGACGTCCACCTACATACCATGGTATAAGTATCACAAATAAAGGAAAATCAACAGCAGTTTTATGTTAGACAGGAATCTCGTGATTCTTGCAGTTGGTGTCTGAGTTCTCTGGTTCTGGATCACTACCGGTGGCACATGAGATTGTGCAGAGGATGGAGCAAAGCCTCGTCAGAGCCGGATCACAGTGCACACACTCCTTGTTGAATCAAGACGTTAGCCAATCACATACATGCAAGCAAACATTCCTAGTGGATTACTATGTAAAGTGAACACTGAATTTCTCCCATTACTGTGCAATCATAATGATAGAAGATGTATAGCTGTAGACTCCACGGTCTACAGACATACTTCCTGGCAGCAAGATTCTGTGGTACTAGTAGCTGTGTTCCAAAAACACTACTACAAAAGATAACATGAATTTCATTTTTGAGTGTAAAGAGCAGAAACCTCTTAATTTAGTCACTATAGTTGCATAAGTTTCCATAAAAGAGGCAGGAATACCACAGTAGAACATATGGCAGCCACAAGATGTTTGAATAAAGGCTGCAGACCTGCATTTGTCTTGACTGGAGGTGCATAGTTTGATATCCATAGAGATCCAATCGAGAATTTGTCCTTTGAATTCTTTGTTGCACTGTCTTTGAAAGCAGAGTATCAGTTTTGTGTAACCTGCAGTGGAAAGCCTATGGTACACAGAGCTTATTTTCAAGCAGACACAGCACATTTCACCCTCTAATGGCAAAGAATTACTCTCACAGGGAACACGGTTTCTCCATTTCTTTATTCTGGAGACATGTCGACTCATTAAACTTGAATTGCGACTTAGCCTCACGTTCCGTTCAGAATTTATGGGCAGAGAGAAGGATTCAAAGATGATCTAATAAAATGAGGGTCTCAGGATGTACGTTAGACTACTGTTTCTCCATCTCTACCTCATAACGTGGTTTGAATTATTCAGCAGTCTGACCCAGGCAGCAAAGCTCCCATATTCCTTATGAGTCACAGATTGAGAACTCTTCATAATTGGTCATCTTTAAGACATTGTCAGATGTATATTTTATTGGGTTGTTTGAATATAATCAAAGTACTTGAGAGTATTTTGTTAATAAGAGCCATAAAAGTTACCCTTGGGGAATCTAGCTCTTTGTAGTTAAGATTGATGGATATTATAAATCCCCACTGTACACTGGCTTCTTGTTGAGCTCATCTACATACATTATACTGTAAATGAGCTGCTACAAACCTGCTAGATACAAAGGAATCATTGTAATATTGTCATAAAATAGTTTAATTGATTTTTTTTTATTTAGAATATAAAGCTTTTAATAAACCTTTCCAAATAATCCCTCTATAACTACCTGTTTTACATCTCTTCTGTCTGTGTTCTCTTTTTCAAGTGTAGTTACTAGTGGAATTCAACCGTAGTATTTTCGGTCGAGCGTGGATACTCACGATCTGGAGGAGTGTTTGTCACAATATATGTTGTGTTAGATATTTATAGGGCTTCCTCTTGTCGCTGTGTCCATTAATGAGTACAGGTTTGCTGTTGTACTCCAATTTCACTCACATTGCGCGTATTGCTGACCTCCCGTACGATTCTCCACTTCTGCGTTTCACCACCAGTAATATCCGTAATGCAAAGATGATGTTTCATCACATTAATCAATATGGAGAGGAAGTATTTCTCATTGTGTACAAGCTTGTTACACACCATAAGACATCGACTTTTAGCCATGCTAGCACAAATATTTGGTTGTCTGTCAAACTAGATTGAAATATCTCAACAGCTGTTGGCTGGATCGGTGTGATTTTCTTTGGTGCAGACATTCATGATCCCCAGAAATGACTCTTACTAACTTTTTTGATCTCTTAACTTTACCTCTATACCACTGTGAGGTTGACAATTTTTCGTAAAATAACTCCACAGCTATTGTTTGGGTCAGAATAAATTGTGGTGCAGACAATCATGGTGACCTTGGGATGAACGATAATGACTTTTCCTTCAGTGGCACCATGTAGTTCATGTATTTGTGGATTTTGAATAAAATTGTCGAGATCTACTGGATGGATTTGCCATTAAATTTGGCACAGATGTTCATCATCCCCACAGAATGGATTGTTTAATTTTAACCCAATTTATCTTCCTCCAGCTTCTTGTTTTTGCGCAGCATCTTTGAAACACATTCAACTGTGTGAAAAAAAGACGTTCTAGAAATGTCCGCGAAAGTTTTGACATTTAAATAACAGAAGCTTAAAGATTTGATCATAACCTCACAACATATTATGGGGTTAAACCAGGGATTAAAGAAATAGGGATTGGGATCTTTATGAGCATGCAGCCAGTGATTTTAATCCAATCTCACACACATACTGTCCACAGGGATGAAGAATCATTAAACATATGGCTGAAAGATTGGACATAGCAAGACAAAAAAACAACATAAAAACAATTAGGAAATGGGTCAGTTCAAAGTTAATTGAAACTTGAGTTGTGTGTATTTCATCAACAGCATAAAGCAGCAGCTAACGTATGTATCTGTTTTAAAAACATTACATTAAGCAGTTTGGATTATGGCTGCCATTTGTTGGGAAATATATAGTATAAACATACTATTTTTTTGTTGTGCAGGAACCTGGGATGTAACTAGTAATGTAGTGTTGCAATGTTTAATGATAATCGTGGTAAAAATTTCTGATGGTAATATTGTCAAATATGAATTATCATGATAACCATGTATGATAACCATTCTGTCATCAGAAATATGACAAAAAAATAACAACACAATGATTTATTTATTTTTTTACAATAAGCCACAAACCAAGAAGGTTGGGAAGTTAATCTTTAACAATGCGGTATAATAAAAAGAAGCTCATAATTATGTTTTATGTAAAATGTTAATTTGAAAACAACTAATGCAGCGTAAAAGGTACAATATTTTATTCTGATATGTAATGGAGTGGAAGTATCAAGAGGCAAACAATTAATTAGGGAAATTACAAGTACTTTATATTATACTTGAGTATTAAATATATTACACCACTTGTTATTATATAGATGTTTTGATTGCATATCGGTTATAAACAAAGACATTTGACCTGCATTCTCTTTTTTTTTTTACTAAAAGTGGATAAAATGAAGAAAAAAAACATGACAGTGTGAAGCTAAATATCTTAATATATAGAAGGTGTCAGTTTATCTAGTGAGTTGCTTCATATTTTCAGGCAGTGTAAGTAGGTAGCTGCCTGCAACTGGAGCAAAAATGTGTAGAGTAGTGTTTCTAATAATAATTCATTGGTAAAGGGTAGTGGGGCGTTGAGCCCAGTGCTGTAAAGAGGCAGGTAGAGGAAGAGGAGGCGAAGCACGTTATAAGGAGCACGACACTGTAAGAGGATGCACGGCAAACTCCCTCACTCCTCAGCCAAGGAGACTGGATAGGCAAAATCAACACATACAAACAAAAATACTATGAGATAGATTGTGTGAGGAATAGCACAAGTTCACCCCCTCCACCCCCCTCGGCCTCTGCCATCTTGGTTCAGGTGGCTCCAGTCAGCGATAATGATCTGCTTTATTATGGGGATGCCCGACTAGAAGCGCAGGGGCCAGACAGGCGGCGACAGGTCCTGTATTCCTGGTGCAGAGCATGTTCATGTGCAGGTCTGATGTGGACGCTGAGTCTAAGAGACAGGACACTGCATCTGGGTGCAGGGCTATAAGCGCGACTCGCCCGCTTCGCTATTTGAACATAAATGGGCTAAATTCAAACAGCCACACACAACAGCGGCTACCGCTGCAGTTACTGTTGTGCCAGTGACTGCAGAAAATGTACAAATGCAAATGTGACTTTCTTATCATGACACCATAAAGCGGAACATGAATGTTTGCTTGCAGCATTTTCCCTTCAGAGTTTTAGATCATCATTCAAAATCATCATTCAAATAATGACTTGTGCCATTTTCAGGAATGCTGCCCTCCCTTCTTGTGGCCACATGCTAATTGTTCATTATGAAATGTCAACATGGAGGTCACACACCTTATCATTTCAAATGAAACGTTGCGTCTTCACATTAGCTTGCATTGGTTTTTATGTGTTAATCCCCAGCCTCCTGTGCGGTTTGAACGGAGGGGAACTCACGCAGAGGGCTGTGGATGTCTGACATGGCCGCCGTTTGATGCCCCCTGGTGCAATGTGTGTGTGTGTGTGTGTGTGTGTGTGTGTGTGTGTGTATGTGTGTGTGTGAATATGCGTGCATGCGTATGTGGGGTGGGGTGGTGGTGGGGGTGCTGCTTATATTTGTCAAGGTCAATTAATGAATGCAGGGGTAAGGCTGGCAGGATCCCCAAAACGCCCCTGGGGCTCATAAATTATCCAGAAAACACATTAAAAGACAGGATTTGATCTCCTCCAATTAAGATAATTTAGCATCTTTTCCCTCACCAAATGCCTACATATTATCCAGTCAGGTGTAGCCTACATCCCTCCCTCCCTCCCCTACCTCCTCCCCTCCCTCAGCATCCAGCCTGCTATACACCACAGCAGTGCTAGTAAACCATAGAAGGATGTCCTGCATTGGGCTAATTCCCTCCTGCTTATGTTAACGTGCACTTTTTTCATCTCTGGAGTGGGACAACTTGATCATTGATAAAACAAAAAGAAAGACTTTTTTCTTTTTTTTTAATGCTCCTTCAGAGGCTCAGCTGTGCGTCCCCCCCCCCATCACACACACACACACACACACACCACCACTACTACCACCACCACACACACCTCCCCCACCCCTGCACCTTTAAGGCAATGGAGAGGGAGACAAGCGGCTGCGGAGAAGGAGGCGAGGGTTTATTCTACAGTTCTCTGAGGCAGGGCAGGTTATAAGCGCGGGGACCAGTGTGCGCAGTTTGTGTGTGCGGCTGCGGGGGGAAGATGCGTGTGCTTGTTGCTCGCCGGACGGAGAGAGGCGGCGAAGAGAGAATGAGTTTCCAGCGCAGCTAACAATCAACTCTATGCGCTTTTTAAATCCTCGAAAAACGCATTTTTTCCCCCTGTTCTCCTCCATATGCCCGAGGTGACATGTTTGGCTCTTTTGCGCGCATAGACTTCTAATTTATTTATTTATTATTTATTTATTCTTTTCTTTATTCAGATTTTTGGAGCCTTTTTTATTATCATTATTTTTTTTGTTGTTTTTTTGCTTTTTTTGTGTTGTTTTTGAATTGTTTAGCCGTGGAGTTGGGTGTGCGCATTGGCACTTTGTCTTATGCGTCTCCAGCCTCTGACTCAGCAGCAGCAGCAGCGGCGGCGGCGGCGGCGGCGGCACAGCTCACCTGGACCGGAGCGCACCGAGCCGAGCTCCCTCATGTTCCACGCAGCGCAGCGCTCCGACACCGGGGGACGGATGCACTGAGGCCCCGGCGCGCTGCGGTGCGGCCAGTCCAAAACAAGAAAAAAAAAGGAAAGAAAAACGAGACGAGGCGCACAGTTGTGGATCATACACTATATCTCCCGCTGTACCAGGAGACAATCAGCAGCAGGAAGAAGAAGAAGCGCAAACCTCCTCCTCTTCATCTTCTTCCCAACGTGAAGGATTGAGAGAGAGGGAGAGAGAGGGAGAGAGAGAGAGAACGAGAGAGAGAGAGATTTGCATGCTCCCTTTTTCTTTCATTGCAATTGACTTGTTGAAGAATTAAAAGGAAGAAAATTACAAGAAGAAAAGAGTGCAGGGGAGAGAAGAAGAAAAAGCATAAGCTTGGATATTGAACGGAGCGGGGCATGTGGATATTGGCTCTTATCTTTTCCCAGTGCATCTTGAATGGTAGGTGATGCATTTGTGCACGTTTAAAACTTCCAAGTTTATGTTGTTTATCCCGCGGGACTGAATGTACGAATAGTACCAGAGATAAGCCTGCATGCGTTTTGCACATTTTGAAGGTATTGATTGATTGTGTATTTGTCCTAGCAAATTGAACGGAGGAGCAGGCTGTTGCTATGTCCTGTCACAAGCAGAGTGCCCCTTTTTTTTGCAGGGGATTGGGGGGTGGGGGGCTACTTATATATCCACATTAACCTTCATAGAGCTGTAGAAACGTTTAAACACTAGTGCATTATAAACATTTAAGGTGATCCTTTTATCAAATAGAAACAGAGAGAGAGAGAGGGAGAGAGGGGGCTAATGTAGGTTGACTGATAGGTGCAGCCTGTACTGCATTAGGAATAACACATTTTTTATTTGTTTTAGTTGTGCATTATATTTTTAAGGACATTCTAGGCCTTAAGTCAAATCTAATAATTATTTTTGTTTCATTCTCAGTTTGAATCAGAAGGCTTTTTATCCTCTTTCATCACACTGCACTGGGCCTCAGTCTGGGTGCATTTTTCTACATCATTTTAAGATGCTTGATGTGCATATTGACAGTTTCCATCCATATATCAACGCAGATAGCTTATAAAAAAAGAATAATTTTATTGTAACACATAAGCATGTTTACTTGTAATAATGCGCATTTGATTGCTTAATCTCCAACCAGCCAGCAGATTGCACCCAAATGTTATTCACTTGATGAAAATGAAATTCTTTGCAGACATTTGAATATTTAGCTTAGAAATCACCTTCTAAACCAAGAAGTGAAAATCATTAAATGTATTACACTTATTTGAATGCTTTAATCGAATTGGTTTTATTTCATATATCAAATGAAACAACTTTGCACATGTGATAGCATGTTTGCATGATTTTTTCCTGAGATCTGTCGCATGTCTTCTAGAAAAAAAAGGATTAAATAGGCTGGCTGTGCTTTCTTCCTAGCATTGCACCCGCCATATTAGAAGCACAGACATGGAGTCATTTTGGTTTGGGAAAAAAAAATAGACAAGCCCTTATCACCCTTGTCCAAGTGCACATCCCGCAAAAATACATCCTATTTTGTGCACGCCAAAATCCTCAAAAGATACGTTTGATAAGTGCCAATTGTTTTTTTTTTTCTTGTGGTGGTGGTGGGGGGGTGCTGTTTTTTTTTTTTACAGCGAATACAAGAAGGGTGTGTGAGGAAGGGGGGCAACGAAGAGGACAAGGGGCTGTGGGGTAGGGAGGTGGGAGGTGGGATGCGCGCGTGTTGGGGGGCAGAAATCAGCTCGAAAGAAAATTGGGGGTATTTAGAAGACCTTTTCGTGAAGCGAGGCGGAGGGAAAGGGTTAAAGAAATACAGAAGTGGACACATTGTAAACTGAGAGTAGAGGGTGATGCGTCAAGAAAAAGATGACAGGAAAACCATTTTGTGGCCATGCTGAAGGGTTCAATGAAGGCAGCGGTTATTTATAGAAGAGAATGGTGTAAAAAAGCAGCAACGGTGGTGTACCAAAAGACTCCTTTCTGTAACTGAGGCAAGACGAGGTCCAGAAACACAGAGGACGCTGATGTCCATTTCAAATCTCACGCGATGCCCGTGCTGAAATCTCTTGTTTGCTGAGCACGACGTATTGCCTTGCTAGAGAATGGCTTTTCTCAGCCTGCTTTGGTCCAGGCAAACAGCGTTTGCAAAATGGCTGCTGCTCGAGACATCTACATGGAAACTTTGAATGGCAGCAAACAGCACTTCTAATTGTGATGAATGCCACGTTCTGTGGCGATGCTGTGCCGCTCATATCGACAGACTCGGTTCATTTGACACTGACCTTTTCTATTGATTCTGAGATTCAAATATTGTTTTGTGGGCAGAAATTAGATTTGGCCCGGAGTGCATTATGACAATCCTTGCTTTGCATTTTGCTTCTTTACGTGCCATTTAAATGTAAATCACGTGTAGGCAGAGTAAAAAAAAAAAAAGAAAAAAAAAAGGCTGCGATTGTTGATGTTAGATCATATTCTTCCTGCTGCACATTTGCGTTCGCACATTTGTAAGGCTCTGGTCCAGTACAGGCTGCTGAGGTTGTCTCTATGGAGACCTGGGTAATGAGTGTTGCTGCAGTGTGGGCTTTGCTACTTGAGCAACACTACACTCTGTTCAGGTGACCCTGGGAATGCTTTCTGATAGATTTCAGCCTTTCCCTTATAACAGCAATCAGAGTAACATTTTAATTTCAATATTCAAGTATTTGATTGGTCACAAGCATAAACTGATTTGCATCTATTTATGTTATCCTTTCATGGCTATTTATGAACATACTGGTATTTGCAGTGTCTGATGATTGAAAATATCTTGAAAAGATTATATATTCAATTCAATCCTATGTGCACCTGCAGCAGCCATTTATGAATAGTAACTACTGTACAAACTCAATTTTTGCTCTAAATTGCTGCTCATCTACAATAGATATAAACAGTCCACTGCTGTGGAGAGTAAAATCTGCTGTGGAGTTCACTTCAGTGGTGCTTGAGCTTTTAAACTGCTCTCACGAAGTGTCTATTAAAACCTAAATGGAAGGGGAACAACATGTTTCCAGTTATGAAGAGATAAAATTTGGGACTAGCATAATGTTGTTTTTGCTCAGCTATGCGGGATGGGGGGGATCTGACACATGCTCAATTGGATGCTAATAAGCTGTGTAAATATACAGCGAAGCTCCTCAATTGGCTCTTCGTATCACTCTGTGCATGTGTATTTTTAGCTTTCAGCTTGGGATGGCATGGGACTGCTGGAGAAAAGGTCCCATTTATTAAAGGTCCCATACTGTACTTAAAGTTGTGATATCCCTAACAAGATATATATTGTGGTTTTAAGAACCAAAAATCATCAATATTGTTTTAATCTCCCCTCTCAAGCTCCTCTCTGGAGAACAGGTCATTTTATGTCTGTCTCATTAATATTAACAAACCTCTCCTCTGATTGGCTGAATTTATCTTCACAGATCCTACATTGGCCCATTTTAATATACAGTTTCTGAATCTGAATACATAATCACAAAGCAATTAAAATCTCACTTTGTAAGATATGGGACCTTTATAAAAGAAGCTTTTTTTAGATTTTACTTCATCCGGACTTCAAATATCATTATTGTAGGAACACATTTTAATCTTTTCTGGTTAGATCATCTTAGCAACAGATTGAAGACAGAAAAATGTCCCTTAGCTGCAATTATAGAGGATTAAAGATAAAAAAATGAGGAAAAAAATGCCTGTGTATCTGAATATCTCATCAGCTGTGAGCTTGCTCATTTTAAATACCAGATTTAACCCTGATAAGTACAGATATTATAATCATTCAGAGTCAAGAGAGGAGAGCTATTAGACATAGAGACATGATTCAATTGTTTGCGTAATATCACCAACTAATTGATTACAATCTCTAGTGTGTACCTCTTAAAGGGAAAGGTCTGTGATTCTTTATGTTCTCAAAGTTTTAAGACATGGGTCGACTGCCTCATACATGGAAATCGTGTTTATATCCTAATAATAATAATTACTTTTTAATAAATATTTTTGCATATGACAAAATGTTCACTGACATCTTGTTTTCCCAACGCTATTGTATTGGCTCATAGAAACTAATGCTGGATTAAAGTTGTTCATAGTCATGTCAGCTTTGGTGGAGAGAGAGCGTGGTATTTCTCTGAATTCTGAAAAGAATAACTAACCTTAAAATTCCCCTCCACTCAAGAAAATGTTTTTCTTCTTGTTCCTAAAGTTGAATGTTTGAGCTTCGCTGTGCAGAGTTTAACACTAGAAGGCTGTTTTCACGTTCATTTGCTGAAAGGGGAAAGAGTCTCTGCAGTTATTAAATATATGATTTTTACAGGCCTACGAGCATTTGTGGCACACACACAAATAGTGTAGGATAGCCAATATCGATCCGAAATTGACAACAGTGCACAAACAAAGAGAATACTGTATTTGACTTTATAGTAAAGTAGGAAACATCCTCTGTCCAGCAGTTAAACATCTGAAATACAATATGTTCACATATTAATAGATTCTGAAATCTTTAATAAGGGAAATGAGATGTAATTTTAAGATTTTTTTCACGATATCGACACAAATTAGTGTGTAATCATTTTATGTCTGGAGGGGATATTTGTCGCCTTAAGGTTGATTTATGCTTCTGCTTTGAATCAACACTGTACCTACGTTATGGGGATACGGCTGCGCCAACCCTAAAACTTCAACTTCCCTCTGCTTCGACCTGTTTAATGGCTGTAATACAAATCCCCTCTGACATATTTTATCTTTTCTGCATTGTAAAATCCAATAGAATCCATGCAGATTTCTGCTGTTTGTAGCAGAAGAAGAAGCCACATGCATAGGCAACATAAATCAGTCTTCAATCTTAAACCATTCAAACACTGATATTGTGAATCTACAGTGTCATAGTCTTATGCAACATAGAGCCTACTTTGTCTCAAAAGTTCACAGATAAACCATTGTCTTTCTTTTGTTTAATGTTTGGTTGTGTCTAGTCTTGGTCTTGGTTTTCCAGCCTTTGCTGGTCTTAACGTTGGAGGGCGACTGTTTGATTGGTAGAGGTTTGCATTATTCTGAATGGTTACCACCAGTCAAAACACTGTTGCATCGAGGTCACATTAAGGCCAGTAGGAAACTGGGTTTGTGCAGACTAGTGTCTTTTGGTATACATCTGTCACTTCACATAGAGCCAGGAGGGTTTGACAGCAGCACATGACAACAACTGAGCTCAGCTTCTCAATTCCTCTTTAAGATTAACGCACCGCAATGCAGGCTACTGGGAACGATTTTTTTTTTTTAATGTTGTGATTTTTCTTTATAAATAATAATTGCTGCTAATGATTTTTGACAGTGGTAATGTAGGATATTCCTGCATTCTTTAACCCTGCTTGAGCTATGTTACACACTGTTTCCTTGGAATCACTAATCTCACCAGGATTTGTCAGTGCCATCGGGTCCAGATTTTTTTTTTTATGTGTGTCGCTCTCCACCGTGTGTGCGCTCACGCCTTTAGCTCGACCATTCAGATGAGCGTAGACTCAAGCATATGTTAATGGATGCACATTGAACTGTTAAAGGTTTCATTTAACCCAGACCGGAATGCTTAAGGAGATGATGGTGTGTAGTGAGGCAGAAAAAGAGGAGGACGAGCGGGGGAAGAGGGACACAGTCCGCTTGTGTTATGTGGTTTCTAATGCTCGGAGATTCATATCAAAATGGCCTGGTTTTCCATGCAGAAAGGAGGCTATTTTAGGCACTTTCCAATGTATCAGACGGTTTCATTGTGATGATGAAGACTGACCAATCTTTATTGTTTAACCAACAGGAAAAAGACAAGTTCAGTTATGGTTCACAGTTTTGTGGTTTTGTTTTTCCTGCTATATAAGTTATTGGTGGCTTTAACTGTTTGTACTTATGTGGTTGAATAATGTTAAGACATCTACTTCTTAGATTGGATTAAATTATTAAGCACTGATAAAACAACATAAAGTAGATGAAGATATTATAAAACATACCAAAAGGAGTAAAAAGAGTAGAGCTGCTGTGAATAGATTTCCCAGTTTGTGAATGGTTTACAGATAAAAGGAGTGTTGCTATTGAGTCTTACTTCAGTCTGTCACTTCTAATGGTATCACAATGGTATTAAATATATCATGCTTGGGTTTGTTGTGTTTTTTTGTTGTTGTTGTTTTATTATTGTGTTTTCTTTTAAAGGTACAGTGTGTAGTTTCTTTGGCAGGATCTAGTGGCGAGGTTGCAGATTACAACCGGCTAAGTCATTTCTGGGGCGACTGTTTTTGTCCATTGTGGCTACGTTGCTATAGAAACATGGGAATGCAACATAGCAAAATTATTATTTATGAATATCATTCGATTTCTGCCAAGTCTGTTCTGCTAAACGCAACTAAATCCTGCACACTTTTAAAGCAGCAGGCATATTTTGATAGCGAAGTTTATAAAGAATTGCCTCATTTATGAAGCAAACCACATTGTGCATTATTTGTTTTTAAGATTCTCCCACATGTGAATGGAAAGTACATCAAGACACGAGCGGGTGAACTATTTAAGAGCGATCTCACAAGCAGATCTGTTTGTTCTAGAACATTGTTCTTGGCATCTGCTGACAGGAAGTAGACTTAGCAAGATGACAATTAGTTGTAGTGGTTGTCCACAGCACAGCCTGTGTCCTTTCATTATAAAATAGGGCAGTAGGTTAATGTTGTGGCCACGCACATACTGCAACTCCCTGTAAGTGCAGAACGTTAAGGCCCCTGCTGTTACTCTTCGCACATGGTCAAGTTTTCCTACAGCTGGTCAGCAACTCTTGAAGCTACAAACATGAAAATAGCTTTGTGGCCTAAATCTTTTTTATGCTTTAATCACCATGATCAGATATACCCAGGAAATCAAAATTTAGACTAGCAAATGTGGCATTTTTGATTTAGTTTACTTATACTTTAAACCTACTTGCATGTTTTGTTTGAATATTTTGCCTTATTTGTAGGTAGGTGGCATTAAATGCAGTATACTTTAGTATACTGCTATATTAGTGCACTTTATTCTCAGGAGAAAGGGTCACTGGGTGATGTTACTGATGCCAAACAACCCCTGCAGAGAATGTTTGGGTCCTGTGTGGATATCTCTGAGAAGGAACTTTTCCTTATGTTCATGCATAGTACGATAGTGATGTTCTTACTGAGTTACAAAACCTGAATTGAAAAAATTCTGTCACTTCAAATTTCGTTTTCAACATATACAGTAGTAGCTGATACTATCGGAGGTGTAGAAAGTGACAAGCTGTCTTCAACTGCAGCGATTACCTGCAGTGATTTGTGTAACGCTTACAGTAAAATGAGTCAACAAAACCAATTCTTACCAACAATATGCAACCTGTCCATTTCAACACAGCGACTGCTTAAGTTATCATTACCTCCATACAGAAGGTGATTTCTTAGATGCACAAATGTGGAAAATTGTAGCCCTTTGCCATGAGGTATTTGGATGCAGCCATTTCCTTATCTTCGTTATACAGAATCATTTGCTGACTGTGTAATTTTAAAAAGTCAGCTTTTTGTGTAATTTCCCATTTCTTTTGTGTGCATTTTTATCTGCTTCATGTGACTTCTGTTTTTAATCTTTACCAGGGTTGCAAAAAATAGATTACACAGATTGTTTATTGGACAGTGAACATGAACAAAAGGTTTATATTTTTATATCAGAATTTTCCACTGTGCTTAGCACGGTGGAAGTAATATTCAGATCCTAAGTGAAAGTTAAAATACTGTAGTCTAAAAATACTCTATTACAAGTAAAATCCCTGAATTCCAAAAATTACTAAGTAAAGGTATAGATCGGCAAAATGTATGTGAAGTATGAAAACATGTACTATGTTAGTACATTAGTGTTATATTTTTATAGTATATTATATTGTTTATCACATTCACTGTAAAAGCATGTTATTTTTGTAGTTCATCAATGTGGAGCTAATTTTACATTCTTTCTGTAGATTACTAGTAGTATTGTAGCACTGCTTCATAATATATAATTATCATAATAATAATACACAATATTATTTCCTTTTTTAAAGTTGTGATTTTAAAATATATGTGTAAATATATGTAAAATCTCAATCTGAAAAGTAACTAATAGCTGTAAGTGTCAAATAAATATATTGCAGTATAACTAGAATAAAATGGAAATGCTCAAGTGTAAGTACTTCTAAATTGTGCAGTACTGGAGTGGTCAGGTCAACTTAAAATAAAAAAAATAACATGTTTTATTTAGTTATTATTATATTTTAAAATGAATAATACACCACACTCCAGCAACATATCAAATCACAAACTCACACTGGCAGTTTCTGTCCCTTTGGCTGGCGATTCATTAGGCGTAACCAAACCGTGCTGATTAGCATTCAGATTCCTGCTCCTGTAGCCTCCAAATGTGTAACATTTTCAAACATTGAGGCGAATGTTTCATTAAAGTGTTGCTAGCCCCCAGCTCCATTCCGCTTCAGTCTCCACTCTATCAGGCCTTCCCCAGAAGTGATTATGCTAATTGCTGTTTGATCAGATGATTAAATTATAATTTGATTAATCCCGGGCACTAAACGCTCTGAATACGTTGATGTGTGTTTTGCTGCCTGCCAGTGTTTGCAGAGCCCCCCTGTCACTAGGCAGACAGTCAAGATACACACAATCCAGGTATAGGACAGAGGAAGAATGCTTATAAAGGCTGCTTTAGGAGGTAAATACGAACATGAATGAAACACTGGTGTGGATGTGCTATGGTCTAGTAATCACAGAAAACATAATGATTAATAAAGGATCACTCGCGTCTGTGTGCAGATTGAGTGCAGCTCTAATGCAGATAGCTGCCATTTTCTCAGCCATTGCTTGTCTCTGTTACTCTCAATTGCCTGCATATCCATCAGGGTGATTTATAATAGTTCTGTATAGACAGCCAGCTGGAGAACTAAATGATGAGGGTCCTATATTGTATCCACATTATAGGATTCAATGCCATCCTGGCGTCCCAAAGGTGTATGTGTATTGTGTCTATTCAGTGACTTGTTATGAGTGTGGTTGGGCATCTTGAAAAATGGTAAATTCAAGATATGCAGCTGCATTGAAGCCCAAAACTTCACAATTTCTACAAAATAGCGCACAGCCAGGCCACTTAATCGATTGGCTCGCTATGTGTTTGCATCACAGACTGTATATATAAGGGAGGTCTCCTGCAGCGGGGTTACTAAAGATGAAATGCTCTCGCCTTTCAGGCAAATGGAGGGCTGTTGAGGGGAGGGGGAGGCAGGGATGTGGAGAGAGTGGTGTGTGTGTGTGGGGGGGGCATGGGGTGTGGGGTGTGCTAAGGCTGATATTTTTCTGAGGCACAAGAGGATGGCTGTGAGCGGAAAGGCAGCGATGTCTAGTCATCTGACCCACAATCCCATTTAACCCCAGGACTTTGATTTGCCCTCCACTGTCAACTGCCAGCTTATTTTTCGCCTCTTTGTTTCTCTCCTGCAAATGACTCTCGTCTTTACCGCCTGCAGACGATGCAAAAAAAAAAAATGGCTATAAATAAAATGTCCTTTTGTAGCTTATTACCATACAGAGCTGACAAAAAAAGTATTTAAAACAACGGTTTATGCAATCTTTCATTTAAAAAGTAGTAATACTAGTGTGTTTATTAACTGTGTGGAATTGAAGCATATCTTTTTTTGTCTGTTTTGTAATTTCATGCTAACATGACGCATATAAACGCACTCTATGGTTAAGAGTAGATTTATTTTACATTCATGTCTGAAAAGCCTGTAAATCAATTATTCTTATGAAACTGTTCACACAATATCTTGAATTTCTGTCATATTATATTTTGTATTTCATTTAGTGGAAATATGGAATATTTAAACATAGTTTTGTTATTACAATGTAATTGATTACATTTCTATTTAGAAATGTGCATTTTGTTTTTGGAATCTTCACTTAGTGAATGTATATGACCTAATGCTGAAAAAAATATCAGGTTTATATTTTACTATGGTGGTTGCTATAGACTGTGGAACACATGGTGCACTATAGTGTATGTTCTTTTAAGTTGTTACATTTTCTGTGTTACAATGATGTTAATATTTATCTTCTATTCTTCAATCAGGTACTGATTCACTTTATAAGTGGTCTACCATAACACACTTGTATCTGGCAGGCCCGGTGTTGCAGCCACACTAACCAGACAGAAATTTGACTAAGAGCATTCTTTCCTTCGTTGTAAACGAATAAAATCCCACATAAATCTGTTGAATGGACAGGAACGGACACATCACCTGTGTGTTAAATTGCCACTTTTCATTGAAAAGCAAACATCAGCAGACAGGCCGAACCCTTCACTGCTGCCCAAACTTGAGTCAACATTTCCCAGTCGGACTTTTTGGTCTGCGGTTTGCTCGCCACCAAGCTATCTCAGTCATTCATTGTCAATATGTTTTAGTCACCACTTGCCTTCAGGTACAGTATGAGGATACATCCTGTGATCTGATTTCACTGTCTGTAGTAGCCTGATGCACTATTAGAACTCACAGGAAAAATAATGTAAAACCCTGCTCCGACTCATCTGTAATTATTCTATGGAGATGCATGATATCTATATGCTGACTATATGCTCCTGTTCTGTGGTGTAGTATAATATTAAGACGATCTTCAAGCTGTCAGCTTTCCTCCTTCAGCTAATCTCCTCCTTCATCCTTCCCTGCTGGGTTTAATGTCCTCCATCCCAGCTCACCTGAGATCTACCATCTCTCTCTCTGTCTCTAGAGCTGCGGTAGGAGGAATTCTACGGACATATATATAATGCCTCTTTTCCCTTCACTGAAAGTGTGAACGGTGTATAACTGTTCAAACTGTTCAATCAAGACAATAACTAAGCAAACCGCAAGCACTCAGCTCAATGACCACACAAGAACTAATGCTTTACATCATGAGACTTGTATGTAGGCAGTAACTTGCCTAACATCACAATGTCCCATTTTTACATTTTCAGTTTAAAACATCAGGTTAGAACTTTAGAGGCACTGGTAGGCAGATTTCGTTAGCTGAGGTATCAGTTTCACCCTCTTTCCAGTATTTCTGATAAGCTAACTGGCTACCAGCTATAGCTTCATGTGATTTTTCTATTGTACTTTAGATTGCTGCGGAACATTAGATCTGTGGCAAACAACAGTTTATGGTACTCAGCAAGATAATCTTCACAGCAAAACACCACTTTTGTGATTTTTGAAACATAAATGCAATAGCCTCAAGTAAGAATCTAACATTAGGCTGTAACACACTACTACTCTGGTCACATGACTTCAGCATCACCACCACAAAGCTTCCAACTTGTAATTCAGTGTGTATTTTCTGATGTATTTCATGCAGAATAAAATGTTAAAATTGCATGAGCAGAACTGATGAAATGCTAACTCACTCCCAGGTTTAAGTCCTTATTCCTGCAGGATTCTGTTGACTCTTCAAACATGTAACTGGAACATTCTACAATGACCAAAGCAGTTAGAGAACAAATCTAAGACTCTACAGCATAGGATGTAGGTAAAGATGAAAACATTTTCTTCACTTCCGGTTCAGACCTATGGCAAACTTGAATGGAGTTGAAATAATTCAATCTGAACCATATTATTATGAACCATAAATGAAACAAGTCATTTCATGGTGGTTGTGATGCTCAGAAAAAAATATCCACAATTTTATAGACACTCAAAAAGTGAATGGGGGAAAAAAACGCTTTCTGGATCTAATAGCATCACTTGATAGGTTGTAATTCTACAGTTTGGCCACTAATATTAATTCCTTAAATGCCCAATGCTGATCATGGGGGCCTGGTGAGTATGATTCAGCCTCTGTGGACCATGATAATAATAATAATTTGACAGCAATCCATCCAGTAGTTGTTAAGATATTTCAGTCTGGAACCTAATTAGACATGTACATAAAAAAACAGCTTGGAGGCAATCAGGGATTATTCATGACTGGTTGGCTACTTCAGCTCAGGGTAAATTCACAACATTTGGATTCCATGACCTAAAGGTCTCCTGCAGTGGAATGTGTCAGAGGACAGGCATACTGTTGGGCCCATGGCTGCTGTATTTATGGATTTTAATTTGGCTCAGTAATGCAGTAGGCTATGTGAATGTATGTTACTAGAGTCTACATCAAGCTGTGATTCACACTTTGATATTAATGTGGAATACGATTAAAAGTTGCTACGTCGGATCCATGCTGTCATTTCAGTGCTGTCTCACTTAGGAAGGGTAATGGAGCATTATGAATGCCTCATATGTTTTTTTTTTTCTTTTTTACTTCATTCTCTTCCGTCTCTTGATGTTCCTTCGCACATTAGCTTCAGTGACAGCAGCGGGAGCTTGTTTACCCACTCACAGGAGTTTCTCCTCTTTCCACTCCGTAGCCATCTCTCTCTCCCTCTCCCTCTGTCTCAGTTGATTTGCAGCATTTGTCCATTCCCACCTCGGTGATGTAACTGATTAAGGTCTTCAAAGTACCCGTGGACGCGGGAACTCCCTCGTCTCTTGTCGGCGCTCATGTAAATGAGCATTCATATGCATCAGCCCACTCCACGATGACTCTCGTCTCGCCCTCCAGAGAGTTGACATCAGAGGAGGGTATCATTGGTTTTACATAGCGGCTGCATGGCACTGAGCGCGCCGCTCAACATTATTCATGAGAGCAAATTGGGAGCCGGTGATTTGTGAGAATGAGGGGGACCCTGTTCTCCGATCTGTGCATCTCGGCTCAGCACAGCGCAGCTCTTTACCGCTTATTGTGTAAGCCCCTAGGGTGGGGGGGTGGGGGGGGGGGTGTTGGATGCTTACTCACTGTCATCACGAGGCCGTCCTTTCCTCCACCCAATCTCCACCCTTCCCTTTTCCACTCCCCCAGCCCCCACCCTCACCTCCCTAGGCGGTCTCTGCAGAGCTCTGCCTTAATTACCTGCATCGCTTCCCCTAGCTGTCAGTGTGGCTCAGTGCTTGTTTGCCCCAGTAGAGTTGCCCTAATGTCTTGATGCCCCGGTGCCCACCATGGCACCATGAAGATCTCTAAACCTGGACGCGGCCACAGTGTGGCTGAGAGCCAATTGGTCTAATGTTTAAATACATTAGCGGCCATGGGCAGGGCAGATATGTTGTGGCTAATAGCTAATTCAGTGTGATAAAATCGTAGGACAAAGAGTGAATTTCAGGCCATTGTCGCAGGAAAAACAAGCAGTCAACCAGGGTAATACAGAGTAAAATGAAGCAACGCTGCATTTTCTGTCATTTCAACAAAAAGCAAGAAATTCGGGGAGCACATTCATCTTAGGTTGATTAATGGTGTTTGGTTAAGGTAAACACAGGCCACGCAAAAAGCCCCTGACACATCAGTGGGCTAATGCACAGGCTAATGCATAGGCTTATTTATGTTGCATGTTAGTGGGACCTGTATTGATCAGCCATTTACGTAAATAAATTGCCTGGGCGATTTGGAAGCAACCACTGATGGGCATTGTCAGAGCGGAGGTTCACAGGTCCTGCTGAGCACACATTATGGGGAAAATAAAAAGGCTTGTCATTAATATTGTTGGGGAGCTTTGCTTTTTCACTCCTTTTGTTGCCAGTGTCTTGATGTTTACATATTTGAAACCTATATGTGCCAGTGGAATCTTCTCTGTAATGGTGTCAGGCGAAAACCAGCAGCATTACTGGCTGCATTGACTCCTCGCTGTCTCGCCTGTCAAGCCCATGTCAGCCTGTGTTCATGGGCTCCCAGACATTAACACGCCCCCCCCCCCTCCATATCCCTCTCTGACACGCCCGCGTGCACTCTCCTTGACCGAAGCGTGTCTGGTGCCCTTGAGCTCCAAAACGCAGCAGCAGCAGAGGCTCCACAATGGGAAGATTGCATTAAGAGTCACCTGCAATCCACCATTAGAGGCTTCAGCAAGGCCTGCCACCAATAGGTGCTGACATTTGGGACTGTGCCAAGCATTATTTCACATAGCAAGAAGAAGGAGCGGCCCACGAAGGATCAACCCCCACCTAGCCCCGCTTCTCAGCTCTGCTAAAACTGAAAACCCAGGAAAAAAAGAGTCCATCTATTATACATGTGTGGGATTCATAATTGAACAATATCACTTTTTCCTCTTTGTGGTTTTAGCTCATGGAAAACTGATGTCGATTAAGACGGGTTCTGGCTGGCATATGGTGATTGTTAGTGAGAGCATGAGTGTGTGTGTGGGCACGACACACACGTGAGTTTAGAGTTGTATTTATTTGCACAATTTAAAAACATGAAAATGAAAATATATATATGCAGTGCAGGAGGAGACAGAACATCATAATGTTACACAAAATTAACATCACAAAAGTAATATGACTACATAAAAGTGATAGCCAACTAATAGTAACAAAATATAATAAGAGTAGCAAACAAAAATAATTAAAAAAAATGCAGAAATGTGAGTGTGCTCGTGTGTGTGCATGTGTTTTCATGTGTGTAAGTTACTAGTAAAGATGCATGAAAGTATGAGAGAAATAAATAAAACATGGATACATGGACAAAAATATATGGGGAAAATCAGTTTTTTACAGCAGTTAAATAATCTTTGAAGCATCTTTTGTAACATTTTTTTTGCCATATGAGAACAGTCATTCCATAATTTGGCATCTCTATATCTTATCAAAAATGTACCTCTGCAAGTGAGAAATTAAAGAAGATACAGATCTGAAGAGTGACAAGTGGAATAAGAATGGAGCTGTGAATTTGTTTTAATGTAAGTCTTGAACTGCGCCGGAAAACTCCTTTACCTTAAATGTATCTTATAAATAAAATGTGATATATTCATGTATGTACTATGTAGTATGAATCTGTAGGTTCTTTAATAGAGGAGCAGATGATCTGTGTGACTCTGATCAGTGGGTTAGTTGTTTTTTCGTAAAAATGCTGTAATCAAACATCTGTGATGCCAAAACTATATCGTCACCATCATAAAAACCATATCAAGGAGACTATGCAGACTGAGGGGGGAACTATAGTTTCTGAAATTGAGAATTCTAGATTCTATTGCAACAACATTTATTGTCAAAATTGTCCTGACTCAATGTGCATTGTGTGTGGTAGAAGACACAAGAATAGGCGTTAAATGAAAGCGAAGACAACACAATCAGGTTTCAGATGTATTTGATATGCAAAAAAAAAAGATTCATTTTAAAGTAAGATTCAGAAAACCGGCACTATCAACAGAGACAGAAATCCTTTGAGATGTGGACCAAAGTGTTGCCGACTGCAGCCTTAATCCGCCAACCAGGCTGACAGCTGACCGACTATCGATAGGGTCCACATAAATCTTTCATCTCCCGTTTCAAGATTCAGCCAGCTCTTGTTTTGATCTTCCTTGTGTTCCCAGTATTATCAATAGATTCCGTAAAGTGCGCTGCTTCCCTCTGCAAAAAACAAAACAAAAAAACAATGCACATCTCTGAGATGCCCATTTGTATGTGTTACATTTTACTATTTCATGACAGACGTTAATGAGATTATTATTTAACGGAGCTGTACACAAACACACTCGATGACAGCCAACAGACACCCACATTCTGTCGCCAATGCTGGCAAGGAGACATTATGATCAACTGGGCTGGTTTGTCTTGGGCTATTCATTTACAATTGAAAATTCAAATATATATATATATTATTGGTTATGTAGGCACTGTGTTTTATGTATGTGTGAAGGGTAAAAAGGTCAAAAATTGTGTCAAGATGCTAAAATAACAGAAACAATATTTATTGGCTCAATAAATTATATATAATAAAAATAATATTCAAATCCACCAAAAAAATACAGGTTATATTCCTGTAATTTCTGCTTGTATTTGATCACTCTCAGTGAAGAGACATGGGAAAATATACTGCAAGGAGTGTCTAGCTTTAACCTGATTCGATGAATTATTAGACGAGCGGTCCAAGTAGGGTAACATGTGATGGAGGATTTTTTTTTAGTAGTATTCTGACCCAATAGTCGCCTTTGTTCTTTTCCCGGGAGACAGCAGAGCCTATATGTTGTGTTTTACCGCACTGCTTTTTTAGTTGCAGGGTCTCATGAAGGTCCAGCGGATGATAAATACAGAGACCGTCAGTGGACCGGGCTCTTTCCCCTTCACATTTATTGTCTTTTGCACCCGGATCCTCGTGTAAAGGTGGGGCAGGTCTGAGTGTGAGCGGCAGGGTCAGAGGAGCGTGAAGGAGAGATGAAGGTTAGAGGAAGGAATAGCAGAGCTTGGATGCTGGAGGAAGTGAAAGAAGAGTAAAAAGAATAAGGGAAGAGGAAAAGGATATATCTGAAGGTTGTGAGAGATGGAGCATGCCTTTGACCTCTGTCATCTCCATCTTTTCTTTACATTCTCTTTCTGTCTCTCTCTCTCTCTGCTAATAGTGTGTCACTGTCTGAGTGCTTTCCCGCCTCCCCACTCAGCCCCCACCCTCGCTTGTTTTCCCTGGCACCGCGCTGAAAACTAAATGCACTCCTACTGTATCTATCTGAACTATCGGGATCTGGCAGGGGTTTCGCTTCCATCAGGCTTTCTCGTCTTAAGGAATCAGCCACCCAGAAATGGGTGGTGGTGGTGGTCTCAATTTTTTATGAGTCGGTGCTAAGCGGATTGAGACAAAAGCAGTTATGAGGCAGCCTCTCTCCCTCGCTCAAGTCACCTTTCAAACGCGCTCAGACCAGAGGCTGCGTGATGGCTGTTTGTTTTAGGGAGCGTCAAACCACTGCAGCATCCCTGCAGCTCCTGCAGCTCCTCCACCTCCTCCGCCGCTGCAATACGACCAAATGTAATTCTGGTTTTGTATTTTCGCCATTGTGAGACCCTCCCTTTCAATCTCCAGGGCTCATTGTTTGCCTGTATCTTTCACGGGTACTCAGCTTTCAGTTAGACTCAGTTAAGCCTTCTTTTCTTTTGGTGGAAAGTGGGGTTCATATACAAATCCTACTGTATTGTTGGGTTAATTTAGACACATATATCCTTATGCTACACCAATCCTTTTACATTACTCAATGTTACTGTACTATACTGTGGTATATATACAACTCCATATTGTAGAAAGTATTTGCTTTTTGATAAGAAAAAAAGATTATAAATACTGTTTTTGTGTTTCAAAATGCTAAATCCACAGTGTATTCAGAAACTGTGCTATCAGCACACAAGTTAACATCACAAATTGTGATGAACATCTTGTTAAGGATAGCACAACTTTAAATAGAACCCAGGAGGTATGAAAAATATGGGACCTTTAAATTAAAACAAAAGCCCTCTGTGTTCCGATGAAGTGTAACATAAACAGCACAACACAGCTACACTTTACATTTTATTTTTCCTAAGAACAAGTTAAAATTTCCAAAAACAAACATTTAATTTTGTTATTTTAGTATCCATACTTGTTGACACGGTATTGTCTCTACAGTATAAGCATCGTGGTGGTATGAATTAAGACACTTTTCTGTCAGTGACAGTGGCGCTTGCTCCACTGCTTGTTTCTCAAATTAAATATAAAATCAGCTCGTAAGCATTACGCTATGGATAAAGCAGTGTGTAAATTACCAGTCAAACAGTGTCACAATAACACACATTTTTGCATGCGTGTGCCTTCACATAATACTCTCTTTATGCATTAGGCACTTGGTGAGTAATCATTAGAAATGTATACAGATGATGAGAGTCAATATGTCTATTTTGGAAGCAAATGAACTAAATTGTGGTAAAATAGTCGCTCTACTGTGACAGCGGCTCCCTGCTATTCATAACAGATGCTGAGATTTTATGATCATCTTGATGGCAGATTTTCCTACTTGAGATAACTGCTGACAAGCTGTTACTCTGTATGATTACACAGCCGTAAATTAAGCCCGGATAGGTTTTACATGTGTCATTATGGGAAGAATTCAAAATGAGTTACTATCCACAGTTTATCCTGGTCACCGCTGTTTTTTTAAGCTATATATAGTGACTGCATTCATGCAGCTGCTTTATTTTAAAGTGATTTTCAATGCTGAAGTCTATCATTTTTGTCTCTATGTGAAGGCCGAGGCTTAATAAGAACCAAGCTATATTTATGCAACAAGAGAAGCCACATGTAGTGATCATTCAGTCACAAGATGACAATAAAGGCTGCATCTTAATCTCACAGGATGGACGGTACACACAAAATACTTTCATACGTCATATACTCACATTGGAGGCAAATGCAACGTGTGTTTGTTTGCTGACGTATTGCCAAACCTCATCAGCAGACTTATTTGTGTTGTCAGGTTACTCGCTCATTGGTAACATGACACCTCGACTCGACTCTTCCCAAACGATCTGTGTTTTAATAGTAATTCGTCTTCAGGTTTCGCGGTGGCCAGACCGGCGATCGATACAAAACGCCACAAGAAGCGGACCGGGGTCAGGGCCCGTCTGCCTTTTTTTTTCTCGCCACCTCTCGGATAAGAAACTACAGTCTTGTAGCTGTCGACAACTACAACTGTTGGCGCTTCAACACCTCTGGGCCTGGTCCCTCTTGAGTACCGTATGTGTGAAGTGAGTGCAGCTAGAAATGTGCCGGAACATGTGTATGTCGCGGTGTTTGTTTGTCGTAACAGGTTGAACGACCTGGTGGGTGGAAGCGATGGCCGGTGATTCGAGCGCGCTCATTAGGAATTTATGAAGCGCTAAAATGTTTGGTCTCCGCGGAGGGGGGATTGGCAGCTGTCGCACAAGCAGGCAGGCAGACTGGCTACAGGAGGGGAGAGCCCACATTAGCAGAGAGCAGAGACTGTAGAGATACAGTAGAGCAGCCTGAAATATTTACAGTAGCTGACTGCATAACACCACTGTGAAGATTAGCTTTAAGGGACCACACTGGAATTCTTTCTTAGTTGTTCGTTTTACTTCACTTTACTTCACTATTTGTGATTTATTTTGTAGCCACCCTGCATGAGTACCTGGTTTCAATAAAATCAATATACATCTACTTAACAGTCACTTCTAAGGCTCATACATTATTATCTATCGTAAAACACATGATTTTTTTGCACTATTCTAACTATATTTGCTCTGTAACAGAAAGATAAATATATTCTGACACTTCTGTTGTCACCTCACATGTTGTAGATTTATTTTGATACCAGGTTTAAGTACATAACCTTTGTGGTTGTAGAGGTATTTCATATTTATTGTCATTTATAGCAGGAAAAGTAACTTCTGCTCATCTTTGTATTTACTACAATTTGGTTTTAAGGATTGAATTAAATTGTTTGTTTTATTTGTTTGTCTCATGTTGTTTAGTCATCTTCTGTTTGGTGCAGAGATGTTTCTTCAGTTGTAAAATCTCATCCTAACTTATAGAAACTTAAAATGAGAGTTTGATAGTTTTTTGATCATAAGAAGGTCTAGTGTTTGTTTTTACTGTTCCATGTTTCAAAATGCTCAATCCACAGCCTGTATTCAGAAATACTCTAAAATGAGCCATCAGGACGTCTGTAGAGTTGCGACGTTATAATTATACAGTCACTGCCCACAAACACATAATCACAGCCATTTAAATCAGCCAATCAGAGGCATATTAACGAGGTAGCCACAAAACGACCTGTTCTTACTAGAACTCCAGTTAGAAGCTTGAATAAGGAGATATAAAACTATATTGATAACATTTTTGGTAATTAAGACCATAAATATATATAGTTATGGAAAGCCAAATGCTGTCAAATATGTCAAATATGTGACCTATAAAATAATAATAATAATAAAAAATGTTTCTTTTGGGTTTGTTGATTAAATGGATTGATTCAGTCGGTTAACTGTCTGTCAGAAAAGAAGCAATCACTCATTTATGCAGAGAGCTGGATGCGGTTTGTAGGTTCTTACTGTCTCCTCTTGAAGTGCAGCAATATAAGAGCCTTTAGAAATCTGCTAAAACGTGGTCTGCAGTTATTGAACTGTTTATTTTCCCCACAACTTAAATAAGGAGAAACTTTCAAATGCGGTGTATGTATTAAACAAGTCCACCCTGCCTTGGGATTCAGCCAGTGTACATATCCTGGCTTCCAGCCGGGAGCGTGGGTTGTCCATTACAGCAAAGAGTTGCGTTGTCAGTTTTTTTATCCAGCACAGTAACATAGTACAGTACTGGGGAAGTGCATCACATTACATTGACTTGCTTCATTAGTTGAGATGACTTGGAAACATCCTCCCCTGCACACGGCGCAAATAAACATGACAAATTGAATACATAAGCAGCTTGCAGGGGTGTTTTTCATGCAATGTCCAAATTGTAATTATAGAAACTGGTCCTCAATGAGTGTTTGACAATACAGCAACAATATAATTCTTACAACGATGGAATACTTATTGAGATCCGAGATAGAACCTTTCGGAGGCGAGCTTTTAAATTCTGATGAAAGCATAGATGCAAAATAATCAAGAAGAAATGTGTGTGAGCGTGAACATGAAAACAGAAGAAAAGAAGCAAATAAAACCTTGAAAAACACATATAGATATTTTGAACATCCAAGCTCACACAATATGACGTAGTCACCTCTATTATACTATTTTTGTTCAGGAGGAATTCACTTAAGCTTGAATAACGATGAGTTTTTCCCTCATACGCTTACTGAGAAATGCATCTATTGTTGGAAAATTACCCCTGAAGCTCCCAACAACACTTGTGAGAACACCGTTGGGTCGTGTTTGCCCTCAGAGCTTTTCAGTTGATGTGGAAAAGGAATGTGGATTTTTCTTTTTTTGTCGGTGCATGTGTGTTGCTGTGTCGTGTACACGTTTTTTTGTTTTTTTTTTCGAGGAAGGGCGTGGCTACAGGCGTGCGTGTTGTGTACTCTTAAGTCCGTGGCGCTCTGCTGGTTCTGTTATTTCACATCCATGGCTGCACTCCCAGAGCCTTTGCTGCAATGTCTCCTCGTAGACAACAAGAGACGCACTATTCCGAGGTCCCTCCACTGCAGTGAGCACAAACACAATGGTCAACCAGGGAAAAACACACACATGGCCTACATTCAAAGGGAAAGACAGTTGTGGAGACGCAGGATAGCACAGTCGGAAATAATAGATTTTCTGCTATGTGTTGGGATTTAATAATAAGTACTAATAATAAGTTGTCATTTTAAGGCATGCCATACAGGATTTGATAGGAAGCAAAAGAAAAAAAAAACAATTACTTTTCTAATATTTTTGTTTTTAATCTCATTTCTCTCTACAGTTTTCTGTGAAGATCTACGTTCCAGCTTATATTTTGTCAATGCATCTGTGCAAGAGGTAGTGTTCGCCAGCACCACGGGGACATCGGTGCCCTGTCCCGCCGCAGGTGTGCCCCCTGTCTCACTGCGCTGGTACCTGGCCACCGGCGAGGAGATCTACGATGTGCCAGGGATCCGCCATGTGCACCCCAATGGCACCCTCCAGATCTTCCACATCCCCCCTTCCAGCTTCAGCAAACTCATCCACGACAACACCTACTATTGCACAGCGGAGAACCCCTCAGGGAGAATCAGGACCCAAGATGTCCACATTAAGGCGGGTCAGTTTCTCCGCTCATGAACGCTTTGTTAAAACCCAAAATATGCATGATTGAGTATGAGGAGAAGCTTTTTCTTACACGAACAGCAGCAGTTTTTTTCCATCATGTAATAAACAGCCCTCTTTGTTCCCTCCTCCCAGTCCTACGAGAACCCTACACAGTCCGGGTGGAGGACCAGAAAGCCATGAGAGGCAATGTGGCGGTCTTCAAGTGCATTATCCCTGCCTCAGTGGAGGCCTACATCACTGTTGTGTCCTGGGAGAAAGACACAATGTCAATCAACGCTGAAAGTAAGTCATCACGGCGCCTGTCTCCCTCTACAGTAGCTACTGGAGAATCTAGACAAGTGAACTTACAAATAGTTTGATATTCGGCACAAGTGTTGTCTGACATGTGATGAGCACAATAGAGGTGTGTGAGTGGTATGTGTGTGTGGGTGTGTGTGGGTGTGTGTGAAACCCCTGACATGAACCTACACAAAGCCCTGGCTTGTACTGTACTAGCTTGCCAGACCCACTTTGTGTATGTGTGTGTGTGTCTGTGTATCCACGTCTGACCCAGTGACAGTGAGGTCCCGCTCCTCTTCCTCCGCTGGTCGTCCACGAGAGCGCAGCCTGCCAGCCGTGTCACTTAGTCTCAGTGTATTGACCCATTTCTCTGGCTGATAGGAAGCACTGCGGCGCTCCGATCATTCAAATCACTTAAATGGAACACTCGCCTGCGTGATTGTTTCCCAGCCCTGGGGGGCAAATTCACTTTATGTG